>CM065681.1:60839850-60862350 GCA_017654935.2 Phymorhynchus buccinoides | reverse complement strand
AAAAAGGGTGGGGGGTGCAGACCCCTAAGCCCCCCCCCCCCTCCCCCCCCCCCGTAGGTCCGGCCCTGGACTTAAGAGCTTGAGTATTTTTTTTTAAAAATATAAAAAGAGTCTGGTTAAAACGTGTATGTGTGTGTGTTGGTGTATGTGTATGTGTGTGTCTGAGAGAAAGAGAATCTGAGGGAGAGACTGATACATGATGATGTAATCTGATTTTGTTACCTTTTCCCCCCTCTTATATTGGTTGTCCATCTATGTTGTGCATGCTTTCGTTGTTGTTGGATTGTGTCTTGTGCAAAACCAAAACGATTCCCTTTGTAATATGATGCATTGGCTGATGAAACAATCTTGAATCTTGACTCTCTAAAAAGAAACTTTCCTACCTCCTAGATCATTATGATTTGTTTTCCCTCTGTAAGAACAAGAATTACTTTGGGTTTTTTTTAATATATATTTTTTATAATAGAATTGAAACACGACTTTGCAGGATCCTTCGAAAACAGGTCTTCAATACCGAGACACGCACTTGCAACTTTAAACAATCAACAACAAAATATTATAACGTCTTCCCGTGGGGTCATGTCGATGTGACCCCGTGTTGTTGGGCCCCCGTGTCATTGTCCCCGTGTCATTGTCCCCGTGTCATTTTCTTTATTTCATGAAATAATTGGCATGGTTCTTACCCGCCCATGGGATTTTTACCCCGTCTTTGTCTTACGGGGTAAGATGTCAGTCAAATTTGCCCATGAGACGAATGCTAAGCATTAACACAAAATGTGACTGAAATTTGCTTTTTAGCCCGTCTTACCCTACACATAAAACCACTCACCCCCTCACCCCTCCCCTCACAGGCATACACCAACTCCCCCTCCCTCCTTCACACACACATAGACAGATATAGCGGGTAGTCTGCTCACCTGTCTACTCGGATGTTCCTCCACCTCATTCTCTCTTCTCCTCCTGTCGTGACCCCTGACCTCTCCGCCATGACCCCTGACCCCTCCATTGACCTCGTCCCCGGGGTCATCCGCCGAGGTGCGCATGGCCCTCGACGTCCACTTGACTGACGTCACGCCAACCGTTGTGACCGTTGTCCAGGAGAACTTGAGAGGATAAAAAGTGACTACAGTATGGAAGCCGAACACGGAAACCGGCGGTCACTGTTGTTTGCTACTATGCACGTTCACATTCCAGTCCAGTTTTTATACGATTCCCCAAACCGGAACTAAGTTAGGTAAACTTACTCACGCCGGAACCTAAACTGGTTTCTCCTCTTGAATGAAAGCCAAACGATCGAACACTGACCCGAACTGACAATAAAAGTCAGGCTGTTAGTCAGTCTTATGGAGGTTAATGATGGAGAAAAACAAGTGTTTAACCGACAATGTTGCTTCACAGTTACTAGTTAGTTAAATGTTTTATATTTCTCTTTGCTGTAGGTCTGTGGATAGGTCTACTCGAATGCTGAGCGCCGCTCACACAGGCCAAACTATTCAAAGATTCAGGCAGATTAGGTAAATATTCAGGCACTCGTAACCAATCTTTGAGAGTTGATGTATTGTTTATCATAAAAAAACAAAGGCGATCCCAAATTTCAGCTGAATGTGTGTGTGTGTGTGTGTGTGTGTGTGTGTGTCTGTGTGTGTGTCTGAAACACAAAACGGGCCTTATAACTCCGCCGTTTTTCGACCGAATCGCTTCAAATTTGCTGTGAACCCTAACGGGGCGATGGCAACGGCAACCGAGGCGGCCATGTCATTTGCGCGGTTTCGCAAATACGCGAAACGCGCATCCGCCGGCCTCTCGGTGCCTGTATCTCCGCCGTTTCTGGGCCGATTGCCTTTGGCAGGTAGATGACCGAGGACGGTGACTATCAGTGTACCAAACCGGAAGCGAATCGGTTCAGAAACGCGCGCGCTATACGACTCTGCCGTTTCTTAACCGAATCGCTTCAAATTTGCTGTACTCAGCGTTACCAGTACTTGGCGTTACCGTTACTAGGCGTTACCGTTACTAGGCGTTACTGGTACTCGGCGTTGCGCTAGTGTATCATAAAAAGAAATCGCACAGCTGGCTTTGTTTATTGGATTAGAATCTGAGGGAGATAACTTAGGCCTTATACACTTATCTTGAGATTCCAGGTACCAGTAATAAAAAGTATACAAAAACATAATCAGGAATAAAAACACGGGTAAAGGTCAATATGTGCCCTCCCACCCCCCCCCCCACCCCTTACATTTCTCGGCTCTCCCCGCTTTTTCACATTTGCCTTTCTTACTGCCTATGAAGCCTTTCCAAGAAATTAAGGGGGGGGGGGGGGGGGGGGGGGGCACATCTTGACCTTTACCAAAACACATTCCAAAAAGCTATAGGCCTATACTTTATCAATATCAAATTATAAAAAATTGCTTCCTTACCTAGTACAGGGCTGATTAATCAATATATTCTAGAAAGTCGATTATGGCCTACATCCTACTGGTCCACAACGTATGGCAATAAACACACTTCAATGGCAATCAAAAACACGTTGCGGGAAAACCGTGTCACGAAGTAGGCTAATACACACTTCGAAGCCGCGAGCAGGCTACGCTCCAAAATATCGCACTACACACTTTTTCTTAACTTATTCCCCGTATCATGAAATAGCGTTTCGAACATAACATATAACTCTTCTACACGACTTTTTTTGCTTCACAAGCGCCCTCGGAGCGTCGCCAGGTAATTCCACTACACACCTACACACATGGGTATGTATACACAGTGATATTGTTTCGTGTTCCGTGCAGTGTCACGGTTGGGTAGCGTTATTGTTGTTGTGTGTTAAGTGGCGCGTGTGCTGTTTGTGGAACAGATTTTTGTCTTCTTTTTTTAAAATTGCTGGCACACTTGCCATGCAGTTTCGTTTTTATAGTAAGGTATGCGGGCACGGCCTGTATTGGTATTTTGGGAGTAGTTTTAAATGTCGAGTCAAAAAGCTTTTAGTACTTTGTAGGCCTATAAGGTGTTCGCATGTTTTTTGGGGGGTACTTTTACAGATCATTTAGCGTGGTCTTGCTATTTCCTCTTGCTACTTTCGGCGAACGCTACAAAGAAATCTGGATTTAAGTGTGTGTGTGTGTGTGTGTGTGTGTGTGTGTGTGTGTGAGAGAGAGAGAGAGAGAGAGAGAGAGAGAGAGAGAGAGAGAGAGAGAGGGGTAGTGACAATTAGAGAGAGAGAGAGAGAGGGAGTAAGAGAGAGAGAGAGAGAGAGAGAGAGAGAGGGGTATTTTGTTATATACTGGGCGTAGAAAAAGTGGATTAAAAAAAGTATGTACATTATTTTGACCGTGACAAGAAAAACAATGAGAGGCAGACATACAGAGAGAGAGAGAGAGAGAGAGAGAGAGAGAGAGAGAGAGAGAGAGAGAGAGAGAGAGAGAGAAACGCAATGACGCAATGACGCAATGAATTGCAATGTGAGGCCACCTGGAGGTGCAACTAAAATATTCACACGACTAAAACAAAAGCAGATAAAGAACACAATGCTTAGAACAATACTTTGACAGGCAAAAATGAATGCGGATACGACAAAAAAGCTATTTAGCAGGTTAAGGATTTACAAGTGGCATAAACTGTTCCCTTTGTTGTAAAGCATAGTATATAAACATAGCAACGTTTCTAGTGACTAAACAACTTGCACTTTGCAATAAACAGTTTAGTAAGGGGGGTGAGATAGAGAGACAGAGAGAGAGAGAGAGAGAGAGAGAGAGAGAGAGAGAGAGAGAGAGAGAGAGAGATAACAATTGAACACAATGTTACCATGTCAGGCTTCCGGCATATAAATGTAGGGGTACAGTGCACACATTGAACAAAAGGCAAAAAGTCAAACAATAAAAGCACACAATTATTAATTTACTTGTAGTATTTCATCATGAAAGTGGCATGCTGTTTGTGTTTGAGATATAACACACAGAGAGAGAGAGAATCAAAATCTGTTTAACGTCCTCCGGTCTGGAGCATACACATATGGGACATTAGTAGATAATAAAGATGGTGGGAACGATCCTGGAGGCAATGTCCGGAGGCAGTGCAACACCAGGAAAGTCCCGAAATTTTTAACAATACAGACAGGAAAGTCCCGAATGTTTAACAATACAGATGTGTAAACCGTAACTGAGAGAGAGAGAGAGAGAGAGAGAGAGAGAGAGAGAGAGAGAGAGAGAGAGAGAGAGAGAGAGAGCATTTTATTCAGAAAGGCCTTTGGCCCCCATAAAAGGGGGGGGGGGGCAGTTAAATACATGTAGCAGTGGAAAACACTGGAAAACAACAACGGAAACTATGTTGCAAGTAACTCTCTCAATGTGAACGCTATTGACAAAAACACAGCAAAGTCAACTGATGCAAAGGTTAGGATAGTAGGCGAAAGAGCGTTGACCAAACGTTTTTGTGCGGACAGTGGGGATACTTTAGAAACGGATGTCAGATGAGGAGCGCAGAGCTCGAGATGGCGCGTAGTTATGTAACAGATCAGTGAGATATTCAAGACAGGAGGACTCCATAGATTTGAAGCAGAGAGAAGCAATCTTTGTAGGATATTCTTTGCTGAACAGGGAGCCAGTGGAGAGAACGCAGCAATGGAGTTACATAGTCATTATGGCTCCAACCCACCTGCGTGCGCATCTCGACCATTCCAACGGAAGTGTCGCCATCTTAGTCCTTATTTGTGTGTAAACAAAGTGAAAATGTTATCTAAATGTGTAAAGAAAACATCCAGATGTTATAAATACAGTTTAGATAAGTTTCGAATTGGAACAGCCAAATACGCAGCATCGATCTGGCATTTTTCAAAAAAAGGCAAGGACTAAGATGGCGGTCTCCCATAATATGGCGCTCCTTGTGGCCGGATATGACGACACGTGGGTACTAGCCATTAGGAAGAGCGGAAGATGAGGCGGGCACCGGGCGGCATGATTTTGAACTTTTTGAAATTTGTTGACGAGGGGGAGCCAAACAAAAGTGCACTACAGCAGTGTACTGTACAGGATAGTGCAAATGCGCACACAAGAGCTTTAGTGGCGTCTTCTGAAAGGAGATGGCGGATAGAAGCAATTCGACGGAGTTCAAGAAAGCAGGTATGACAGACATTGTTGACATGTTGTCGAAAGGACAGGGTTTGTTCAAGAGTTACACACCAAGGTTAATGAGTTTTAAGTTCTGAAATTTTGAACGAAATTTAACTTTACGTGTTTTTTTCTTTCAAGAACATTATATTATCCAAACCAGCTTTTAGGCAAGATTGAATATCACGCACGTCAACGCAGTCTCTATAAATATTATACCTATAGTTTGTTTAGTATTTATGCCACACTTGCCATCTGCAATCAACCTATCTTTGCCTTAAGACTCGGGATAAAACATTTTCGATTACCAAACACACTGATTCAACCACACATCTCCAAATCCATGATCACATAAAAGACGACGAACAAATTTTAGTGAAACCCAGTTACGTTTTGTCCTCTCATCTAAGTGTAACATATCGTGCGCTATACGTGACAGTCGATACTGGTCCTTACACAACAGCTTTGACCCATTCACCGCCAGCCTTATTTCAGCCAAAACTTTTCATCAAATTTACCTGGGTAGAGAACAAAATCCATCGGCAGTATTGGGGATTCTTCTGTGGCATATATAAAATAAGGTCTATCTTTACTTCCCAAAACTAAGACGATAGGGCCTTTAGATAACAGACCCCCAATTTGATGCCTTTTAGTGACATAGGTGCTAAATCTCTGTGATGCTAAAATGCGACTTTGGCGGTGAAAGGGTTAACTAGTTAGATACCGAATAGATCTAATAGGCCCTAGCTGAACAAATAGGCCTTAAGGGGTTTGGACCCGTCGCTCTATAAATTCAATCAATAGACTCACGTTTTAGCAGGGGAGGTAAAGCGTTAGAATGGAACCTGATGGACAAAAGTACCAAACTTTCCGCGGTGAGTCTTTACAACTCACTAATAACACCTTCGGCCCCAACAAATCCTAGCTGAGTATCAGGGTCAGGTGACCCAATGATTATTTATATAACAATTAGAGTGCGACACTCCCGTTCGTGAGAACCAATCGATAAGATTTTTAGTAACAATTGTGACCAAGACTCGGGATAAAACAATTCGATTATCAACACACTGATTCAACCACACATCTCCAAAGCCATGTTCACACAAAAGTCGACGAACACTGATTTGAAATCCATTTACGTTTTCTCCTCTCCTCAAAATGTAGCAGCATGTCGTGTACTATACGTGGCCGTCAGACTGATCCATACACACTAGCTTTAATCAGTTAGATACCGAATACATCTAATAGCTGAACAAATAGGCCTTGGGGGGGTTTGGACCCCCGTCGCTCTATAAATTCAATCAATAGACTCACGTTTTAGCAGGTTTTCTCGCATCTTAACCCTTTCACCGCCAGCCATTTTTGAGCCAAAAATGTCCATTAAACTTAATTGGATGCAAACAAGATTTTGTCTGCAATATTGTGAGAGTTCTCTGTGACACATTTAGAATGGGGTCAATCCTCACTGCCCAATTTAGGAACACAATGTCATTGAATAACAGACCCTGATTTCATTTTTCAATGACATGGGTGTGACATCATTGTGGTGCAAAAATGCGACATTGGCGGTGAAATGGTTAAGATCTGTACAATTCTAAATGCATCATATGGCCCTTTGGCCCAGAGGGCGTTAAACCTCTCTCTCTCTCTCTCTCTCTCTCTCTCTCTCTCTCTCTCTCTCTCTCTCTCTCTCTCTCTCTCTCTCTCTCTCTCTCTCTCTCTCTCTCACACGTTTTAGCAGGAGAGGTAAAGCGTTGGGATGGAACCTACTGGACAAAAGTACCAAACTTCCCGCGGTGAGTCTTTACAACTCCACTGATAAAACCTTCGGCCCACCTTAACTTCCTCTAATCTGTCACTCTCTTTGATTCTGCCTTTTCCCTTTGCTTCCTGTCATCTACTCTCTTTCTGCCTTACCGGTCCATTCTTCTGCTTTTTTCAAGAAACACTTTCAAAAAAGATTCCCTCCAGCCGAAGTCGGACATGCTGGGCCTAATTATTTCTTACTTAGGCGCATAACGGCAGCATGACGCATCTGCGCTCATAATTGACAGGAAACTGTCTGAGCGATCGAAGAAGAAGAAGAAGAAGAAGAAGAAACATGTAGGAAGAAAGCACAGTTGGCAATCTGAGGGAAATGAAACCGTGAACATGAATTCTGGTGCTTTGATATGTCATGGCGGGACAGTGCTTGCGGGTTGTACACTGAAAACCCATTGTCGGTGTGCCTGCCGTCTAAACAGTTGCACAGTTTGCGTGGGGCCGACCCTAATGTTGAAGAAAACGCCTTTCTTTAATTAAGATACTATGGACACAGTTTCATGCTTTCATGTTTCAGGCTGTTAAGTCCAAATTTGGACTTAACAACCCTAACTATTAATTTACCCCTAAGAACCTGTTCAAAGCAAATAGCTGCACAGATTTACAATGACCCACATACTCAATTAATCACCACGAGTCTACTACTCCATACAGCAAACATGAGTGGCTGAATCTGTGAATCAAATATCTTCGGTAATTGGATCGAACGAATTATTATTTAAGGAACCCGTGTTTTTACACACACACACACGCACACGCACATGTACACTCAGAGAGAGAGAGAGAGAGAGAGAGAGAGAGAGAGAGAGAGAGAGAGAGAGAGAGAGAGAGAGAGAGAGAGAGAGAGAGAGAGAGAGAGAGAGAGAGAATATAATGATTATTAAAAGAATTCTTTCCTATATTTGCCGGATCTGTGCAGGCAAAATTAAAACTCAAACGTGTAGAAAAATAGATTCCTGGATACTTATAAACATTTACTACGGGCATTACAGCGACCGTTTAGGACCTACACCCCATCGAGAGAGAGAGAGAGAGAGAGAGAGAGAGAGAGAGAGAGAGAGAGAGAGAGAGAGAGAGAGAGAGAGAGAGAGAGAGAGAGAGAGAGAGAGAGAGAGAGAGAAGAAAATCAATCCTTGAGGCGAAATGGATGGCGGGATGTCGCTGTTTGAAGACATAGGAGCTTGGAGAGTCAGTCTGTGGTTCTTCAAGTATTCAAGCGGTTAAAAATGGATTGAAGCTGCTTACATTAAAACAAAACCGGGCGACATTCAAGAGCGCGGATTTCTGAACCGGATATGTTTCAAAAGCGCGTATAAACCCATGATACGAAAGCGCGGAAGGTGACCTACCAGAAAATGAGGCGAATGTAGGGGGTACAGACAGTACGGAGTGTCACCAATATCATGTCATCGACCATCGCAATGAGTGTCATCAACATCCTGACTGTCATCAACATCCATCCATCTGGGACCCGTCCATCTACCTGTACACTCCAAGGTATGTCAATGGTGGGGTGAATTGGTGGGGGGGGGGTTGGAAATCTGTGCTCAAAATTGAAAAACAACAAATCCGCGCTTACGTATGCCGATTTGACGCGCTTTCGTAAAAACAATTCTGCGCTTCTGATATGCCAATACGCGCTTTCGTAAATCTCCCCCCCCCCCCCCCCCCCCCCCAAACCCAAGAACCAACTCTTACATGTAAAAAAATCGTTAAATAATTAAAAAAAAGTTTTTTATTTGATTAAAGAACGAAAACTTCAACGTAGGCAGTTATGAACAGGAGCAGCCGCAGCAGCAACAGCGTTGTCGTCATCATCCGGCCATGAAAAGCACAACTCATAACGGCACAAACGTTCACGTCCATCATCGTCAGCTTTTAGGATACCTTGAGCACAATACCTACAGGGTAACGATCGTTACATGCAGGTTTTTAAGGTATCTTTATTGGCCTCTGCAACTAGGGTTATTAACTCCCTTGACAGTGAGAGTGAAGCCCTTGCTGGTCAGTGCGGACAAGGGCATTCACTCTTGCGAAAGGCAGCCATTTAGTTGCCTCAAATAGGGTTATTGGCGAGAGTTATTCCCTTGTTTGGTCAGTGCGCAACCATCTTCCCCCACCCACCAAGGGCATTCACTCTTGCAAAAGGTGTTCTTTGCAGTAGGACCTATACAGAGTTAGTTAAATACAGCATTTTGGCATCTTTTTAATCATTACTTTTTTATATTTGGATACTTCTAGTCACAGAGACTTTTCTCTGTGAAATTCGGGCTGCCCACACACACGGGAAGTGCGTCATCGCGAGTGCAGTACCACGCATTTCTTTTTTTCTTTTTTTGGGGGGGGGGGGGGGGGGGGGGGGCGTGAGGTGGGCAAACAGACTTGGGAAACCTAGCTATCAATTTGGTCATACCTGTCAGCGGGATTTCTCCCTACTCTTACCCACTTTCAACTGCCGCGAAGGACTCGCGTCGAACTAGAAAGAAAAGGCGAGGCCGGGTCAGTTTCGAACCGGGTCATTCATGCATTGGAATTGGCAGGCGAACGTCTTAACCTCTCTACCACCTTCCTCGCTTTATGAAAGGTGTAAGTAAACGAACATTACATCTATAACTATATAAATAGTAATGTCCCATAATATGGTCTAAGGATCGGGAGGACGTTCAGCATTAATATTCGTCGAACATTACACCCCCACATTGTATAGAAAACGAAAGAATAAAACGAAAGAATAAAATTAAAATTAAGCCCCCCCCCCCCTGTGGGGATACCGGGGGGGGGGGGGTCTTTTGTATAAATAGTACCCCACCTTCTGGAAGTTCTGTGCATTAACTTCCTCTAATCTGTAACTCTCTTTGATTCTGCCTTTTCCCTTTGCTTACTGCCATCAACTATCTTTCTGCCTTATAGGTCCATTCTCCTGCCTGTTTTCAAGAAACGCTTTCAAAAAGATTTCCTCCGGCCGAAGTCGGACACGCTGGGCCTATTATTCCTTACTTAGGCGCATAACGGCAGCATGACACATCTGCGCTCATAATTGACAGGTAACTGCCTGAGCGATCGAAGAACTGAGAAGAAGAAGAAGAAGAAAATTAAGCCTCCCCAGCGGACTCTGTGTGTGTGTGTGTGTGTGTGTGTTAGGATTCTACCGCTTTGAACCGCCAGCTCTAGCCTATTTATGAAGGGAGATAAACGCAAATAAGAGAGCAAGCGATACAACAGTTATATCCCTTCCATTCACTCTTCTCTCTTTTTCATATTCCTTCATCTTTCCTTATAAAAGATTACACGATATGATGCACAACGGTGATTCCAACTTTCTTGCAAATGGGTATTGTACTTTTTGGGTATTGGTTTGACTCTTTGTTTGACTGTCCATTTATTACAAAAACTGCGCTGAAAAGTTAAATTATCTCCCTTCCCTTAATGGTTATTATGAATTGTATTCAGTCTCTCTCCTTTTTGTGTGTGACTTTTCTACTCAGTTTTTCTTTCCTATTTTGCTACCTTCTTGTCGTCGCCACACTGAAGACGGGCTTATGGCCAGAAACGTTTGTCTTGTCTCCAATAAAAGGGACCTCAATCTACCAGCCTCGAATTGAGTGTTTTTTGTGCCCTATCTCCCTTCCCTATTACAAAACAATCCTATTTTTCTTTCGTTGATAATTATTGTTAAGCTTTTTGTGTGTGTGTTTGTTTTAACATTATTTAGTCTGCCTGTCTCTCTCATTTAGTTTCTATAATCTCTTCCTTCTTCGGATTGAATAATGTAAAGAAAAGTTCCCTGGCCCAACAATTTTTATAGTCGTCAATACCTTAGGGCCTACGCAGAAGTTGCTAAGATGTGATTATGATGTCCGGGAAGGTTTACTTTACTGGTTTCGTACTGCCTCCGGGCATTGCCTCCAGTATTGTTCCCAACATATTTGTATTTACAAATGTCCCATATGTGTCTGATTCAGACCAAGAGGACGTAAAACACCATTTTCGTCGTCCGGGAAGGTTTAACATTCTAAAACTTTAATTTTAAGCATTGACGAAAAATATGAGATATAGTTGAACAATCGCCAGAAGGTATGAGCGTTTGAAATGAATAAGGGGAGGGAACTCTCCGTTAATTAACTCCCCCCAGCAAAGTTGCTTTCGACACCACCACCTAGCACTGCAAGAATAACAGCCAAAGGGAAGCAACCCCAACATGATCCATATACACATCTGTATTGCTACAAATTCGGGACTTTCCTGGTGTTGCACTGCCTCCGGGCATTGCTTCCAGGATCGTTCTCACCATCTTTATATCTACTAATGTCCCATATGTGTCTGTTCCAGACCGGAGGACGTTAAGCAGAGTTTCATTCATTCATCATCCTCGTGCACTGGATCAGACCTGGGATCTGGTCAGAGCATTGAATGATGGTTGGTTGATGGTTCGTCCCATATGCGCTGTTTTGTAGCCGAGTGGACGTAAAACCTAACTTTCATCATCCTTATGCAGCGCTAGGTAGGGAGGGGGTCGAAAGGAACTTTGGTGGAGGGGAGTTTATTAATGGACAGTTTCCTCCCCTTATTCATTTCACTATCCTCTCCTACTCCTTGCCTCACTATCTAGAGTACTAACAGGTCTGCGCGTTGGTTGGGTCCATGCGTACCTCCTCCCCCCCCCTTGAAATCGTAGAGATTATATAGAAATTACGTCATGCTTGCGTCATTTTTTTCAATGCCTTAAGGAGTACGCAACCCCCCTTAGTACTCTATGAGCGTTTTGATTTCTTTTACTATTTTGTTAAGGCTTAAAACTCTCCCAATAAGATTATAAATTAGTAACGTTTCTAAGAAAATGTGAAGTTTTGAGCTTTTCGGGTAAAGTTTCAAAATTTCCTGGGAAAAATAATTAAAAACAACAACCCCACACCCAGGTAACTTCTAAATTCAAAACTTTTTTTAAAGAAAATGTGAACATTTGAGCTCAGGTTTGGGGGTAATGTTTTAAAATTTCCTGGGAAAACGAATAACAAAAAAATCCCGTAACATACACATACTAATTTTAAACGTTCAAACCGTTGATCAAGAAAATGGACTCAATAACTCGGTCAGTTGCCTTATCTTCTCAATCGGCGCCACAACAGCAAATGTTTCTCTAAAGCTTGACCATCTTGTAGGATAGAATATAGATAAGTCAAGTTACCCTGCGCACGCGCGCGCACACACACACGCACGCACACACGCACACGCACACGCACACACGCACGCACACACACACTCACACACACACACACACACACACACACACACACACACACACACACACACACACACACACACACACACACACACACACACACTTAGCTGACATTAATTATGTATGTACAAAGACCAATAGGCCTACACCCCTCACCCCGCCCTGCCCCCCATTTATTGATTTATATGCATGCATAGACTCGCATACCCTCATACACCTGTACCTATCCCTTCCCTAGGTGCACAGCCATTACACTAACACAGAAACATACACTTTTTAAAATTTTATATAAAAAAAAAAATGTTTAGTCTAATATCACTGTAAGGTTAAACAGACGTTAAATTAAAGAACGAACACACACACACACACACACACACACACACACACACACACACGCACACGCACGCACACGCACACACACACACACACACATATGCACACGCACGCACGCACGCACACACGCACGCACGCACGCACACACACACACGCACACACACACACACACGCACACGCACACGCACACACGCACACACACGCACGCACAGGGCACACACCACACACACACACACACACATCCATTCAAACAGTACACATACACACACACACACACATGTTACACACACACACACACACACACACACACACAAACACACACACCACTGTCACAACACACACACACACACAAACACACACATACAAATACACAGGGCAAAATAATTAAGAACACGCACATATGCATTTACACAGTCAGATACACACATTCTCAACATGTTTGCTGTCTGAACCCATTTCTTTCTGCTTGTATTGTCTGTCTCTTCCCCTTATGTGTGTGCGTGCACACGTGCGCGCATGCTTGCGTTCCAACTTCCCACTCTCTCTCCCCCCCATCTCACGCAAGCCTTAAAGACACACTGACCCACCACGATTAAGTCCCTTGTTTTTTTGTGACCCACATAGCAAATGACCCACATACAAATTGATGCCCCCGTTTTAATTTGGGGGCATTTGTATGGGAGTCAAACCTGGTCAAAACAAGATTTCTTACCAGCTATAAGAGGGAAAACCCGTGAAACCCGTGATTTTTGTGGGTCGCTCTTCATTGAGCGCCACGTTTGATGGAAACAAACCGATGAGCATTTAACCGCCAGCCATATTTCAGCAAAACATGTCCATTATCTGTATTGTAGAGAACAAAATGGGACTTTGCTGCAGTATTGCCTCCGGGCATTGCCTCTAGTGTTCCCACCATATTTGTATTTATAAATGTCCCATATGTGTCTGATTCAGACCAAGAGACGTAAAACACAATAGGGTCGACCCGTGATTTGGATACGTGATCCTGATCTTGATGCCTTTTACACCCATCTACATGTTAAATCACTGTTAGCTAAAATGCGACGTCGGCAAGCATATAAATGGGTTAATGGGTAGGTACAGTAAAAAGAAGGGGAGGCTGAAAAACAAAAACCAAGGCAATCTTTCCTCAGAATGAGAGTGTGCACAAGATTATAAAGCCAATAACCAAACGTTAATTGTCTTCAATACAAAAGAAAAGAAGTAGACAAAAGAATAGCATAACATAAGCCAAACAAGCAAACAAACAAACAAACAAGAATATGCAATCACGATAAAACAGACATAAAAACGTCTATGCATCTGGGTCTTTTTATAGCTTTAACTCTGTGTCAAACTGTCAATGCTCATAATGTTTAAAAGGAAACGATTTTTCGACATGTGTTTTTTACACTTGTTCCATTTGCTAAAATTGACCGAGGATTGGATATTGTTAAATGTTGAGCCAGAGTGTATTAACCCTTTCGCCGCCAAAGTCGCATTTTGTTCAGCACCTATGTCACTAAAAGGCATCAAATTGGGGTCTATTATCCAAAGACCCTATTGTCTTAGTTTTGGGAAGTGAGGATTAACCTTGTTTTATATATCTCCCAGAATAATCCCTAAATACTGCGGATGGATTTTGTTCTCTACCCAGGTAAATTCAATGGACATTTTGGGCTGAAATATGGCTGGCGGTGAAAGGGTTAAAAGGAATCGATTTTTCGACATGTTCTTTACACTTGTTGACCTACAAATCCCTCTTCCATTTGCTAAAATTGACCGAGGATTGGATATTGTTAAATGTTGAGCCAGAATGTATTAATATTGGTAGCACAGTTCTCTTTAGAAACTGGCCAGCACCACCACAAAATCGTGCGCTCTGGGCTGTATAAGCAGTTTATTTGGACCTGTGAGTTAAGTGAAGTAACTAGCATCTACGATGGCACATCGCTGACTTATCTGCTAATTTTGATGGCGACGCTGTTCAATAGTTTACACACAAAGACAGACACAGACACACAGACAGATAGAAAACACACAGGGGCTCTCGCTCTTGTTGAAAGATACTTCTGTTTCTAAAAAAAAAAAATCAATACCACTCTTATCTGCTTGGACATTCGAACCAATGAAATCTTAGTAAGAAACTTTGACTCCACTCGAAATCAACAAATGACCGAAACCCAGCTGAAATAATCACAGTTAATTTTGACAGTCACTGAGTGAGTGAGTCTGCTAGCTAACGCCATGTTTCTCCTTCTGGCCTGTGTCGGTCTGCTGGTCAGTGCTGGACAGGCAGTGACCCTGAAACAGGCTGCCCTGGACGAACACAACGACTACAGGAGACAGGAAGCCAAGGCTGACCATGCCAACAACTTGTATGAATTGGTCAGTTAAACCTTTCAACGCCAGCCATTTTTCAGCTAAAGATTTCCATTAAACTTACCTGGGTAGAGAAAAGATTCTGTCTGCAATATTGGGGATTCCTCTGTGACATGCATAAAATAGGGCCTATTCTTACCTCCCAAAATTAAGAACATAAGGTCATAGGATATCAGATCCTCATCTGATGACTTTCAGTGACATGGGTGTTAAATCAATGTGGTGCCAAGAGGCGACAGTGGCGATGAAAGGGTTTTAAAGCCAGCGCGGCACTATATAAGCAAGCAGTAGGCTAAAAATGTCTCAATATTCTGATCGCTTCTCGGCCTTTTGGCTAAGACAGTGATTCAGGAACATAAATTTTTGTTTATACCTTGGTTGGTTTGTTCAGCCCGTCGTACATGGCGAAAGCCGATACGCGACGTTAAACTGAACTTCTATCCAAAAATGTCAGTTTCTGCTTGGCGCTCGCAGCGAAAGCATCCCTTTTCAAACGCAAAAGGAGGGGAAAACTAAACTGGTGCAGGCGAAAGCCTGCAGCAAGGAGTGTCGCTGGCTTGTTTCTCTCTCTCTCTCTCTCTCTCTCTCTCTCTCTCTCTCTCTCTCTCTCTCTCTCTCTCTCTCTCTCTCTCTCTCTCTCTCTCTCTCTCTCTCTCTCTCTCACTCCCAGGAGATTCCTGGGATCGGCTCTTAAATACTCCAGTTGTGCCTTTAATTAAAGTCTTCTACATTTAAAACACAAAGTCTTCAATAAATGGTTAAAACACAAATTTCTTAAAGAAAAAACCCCCTTGCACAATACAAAGGCAGCAACATTCAATTGAGTACAAAAAGCTAAATGCTAAATACCATGTAAGCTTACCCAAATTACACAGCACTGGCAATGAACGAGAACCACGCAAATAGCAGTCAACGAGAACGTCGAAAATTACAACCCGTACTGTACTATTTGAGAGAAGTCAATGAAATAAATCATAATCAAAGTCACTAATTTGATGTCTCATTCTATAAGTCATTGTTTCAGAAAGTCTGTCAGGCACATAATATTACTTCGGTACAATGCTACCTGTGTTACTGTGGGGCCTGGGCCTTCACGGATGAACTGGGGGGTTTAATGGTCTTAACCCAGGGTAAGCAGTAGGCATTTTTCTTTCTATATTTTCCATTAGGTACATGCGCCCTCCTAGTTCCGTCGCGATTTATCGTCAGAAGTGGCGTATGCGACGTATCCAGACTGAAACAGGAACAGAAGGAAACGCTTGGGTTTGCTCAGGGGAATCATGCCGTTTTAATAATTATTGTCGGGGAAGCTGTTCCAGTGGCAACGAAAAAGTTGTCATTTGGTCAAAATTTACCCCCCTCCCTTCCTTCCTCATCAGTCACACAAAAATCACATGCCAAAAAAAAAAGGGGTGGCGCGCCTCTGGCTGCGACGCGCTCTCCAGGCGTGAGCAACCCGAATTTCACAGAGACGCCTCTGTGACTATTATGTACCTAACCATTTTCAACTTTCTCCACAATTGTTGGGGTCCACAGGTGTGGGACAGCCACCTGGCCCACGTGGCCCAGAGCTGGGCCGACAAGTGCAACTTCGAGCACCAGCACATCCGGGGGATGGGGGAGAACATCTACTACGCTGCCCCCAACTCCCACGACGACTCGTACTACATGCAGCGAGCCCTGCGCAACTGGATGTCAGAGAAATCGCTGAACGACGACGGCAGCTTCGACTGCTGCTACCACGGGCATTACGACTGCTGCCACTACACCCAGGTGAGAGGTCGAGGGTCTTTGGATAATAGGTCCCGATTTGATGCCATTTAGTGACATGGGTGTTAAGCCATTGTGGTGCTAAAGTGCGACATTGTCGTGGGTGAAGGGGTGAAAGGGTTAATTCAAAATTGTAGTTAAGCGCAATCAAGTAGTCAAATCTTCGCATCTGATGTTCGAAAGTCTATGAATGTTGATGGCAGTTTTGACTGCTGCTACCACGGGCATTACGACTGCTGCCACTACACCCAGGTGAGAGGTCGATTGGATTACTTGATTTATTCATTAATTGAAATTGTAATTTAAGCGCAATCAAGTAGTCGAATCTTCACATCTGATGTTCGAAAGTCTATGAATGTTGATGGCAGTTTTGACTGCTGCTACCACGGGCATTACGACTGCTGTCATTAAACCCAGGTTCGATTGGATTACTTGATTTGAACAAATGTTTTATTAACAAGCCGAGGCTTATAAAAGAACTCAACACATATAGACAGTACTAGCAACAGGCTGCATCACATTGATTTTAAACCAGAAATAGTAAATATTCGGTAAAGGTCAAGATGTGCCACCCCCCCTACCTATCTCGGTTAATTGTATTTTTCCGTTATTGCCTTTCTTACCATACATAAAGCTGTATTTTAGGAACATTTTTAGCTAATAACCTTTTTGGAATACTAACCCTAACCCTAACCCTAACCCTAACCCTACCCCCCACCGTATAAGACGGAAAAATGCAACGAACCACAACTGTGACAAATCGCGGTGTACTGCAGTACATAGTGGGGGGTAGGGTTAGGTTTAGGGGTAGGTGTGACGAGGTAATGGGTTAAAAGGCTAAGTCCCTAGGGAAGACTTTAGAAAATTTGCCTTTAGCCCACTTCTCTAGGGTATGGGAGATGAGCAACTTTCCCGGCCCCTTTTCATCTAATAAATTTATATTTGTGCCCGGGTTCTGGCTCGTATGGTTGTAAGAAATACAAGTGGTTGAATTGCTCTAAATGGCAGACAGAGAGAAGTAGGGTTTTACATGAAATTACAAGACTCCCACTCTCATCAGTCTGACCAAAGGGTTCAGGATTATTTGACACTTGTATTTTATTTACTCACAAAATCTGCATAAGATTATGCAACAATAATAATAAAGCAGCTCAATGGCGCCAAAACAAAATATGGATAAAAAAACAATGGAATCCGAAAGGATTTACAAGACTTTTGTTTTTCTATAAGGTTCGCCCCATGCCGGAAGGGTTACTAATTATCTTCAGTGTCCGTAGGAAAGTTCCAGTGATTTGCGCGGTTTTATAAACTTAGCTCTTGGCAAGTTCCTCCGTAGTGATCGGCGAATGCTGGTGTGGCTGGGCTTGCTCGTCAGATGAGAGTAGCTCCCAGTCGTTCCGGTTACGGCTTCGCGGGATGGCACGGTTCAGGCGTGGTCTCCTCGCGGATTCTGGGTGCGGGTCGTCTTGGCGACGGTCCCGTCTTGGTGCGTGGTGGAGTCCGGGATGATCGTCCGGCCCACGATGCCCTGCTGATAATCACAGGAGAAGGTGGATGTAGATCTCTATGGCTTAGAGACAAGGGGCTTCAGTCGGCAGGGCATTAGTGAATCCCAACCGGCTAGAAGGCTTCCCTTGTACAATAGCACTAGTTAATCAATAAACTGAATTTCAGTTAACAAACTGAGATCAGTAAAACATAAAAGGTGATCAATCCAACATCACTCTCCATCCAACACCTGGAAAGGAATGGTATCATAAAGTGCAAGATTGCGGCCCATAGGTTTCCTACTAAAAATAGACAAAAGGGTTAGTAGGCATAAACTCCGGTTCTGGTACCAAAAGTGTTCAAGTCAAAAACACACACACACACAAATAATCAGTGCACATAAATAGAATAGAATGTTTACCACTTCTTTTCTATAACATATCTATCTACTCCTTATTCATCATTGAACATAGGATCTAGATCAAAACTAGGGTCAAACAAACAACCAGTCTCAATCACCAGTCATCAATAAGACTTACTAGGTGGGCTATTCTGGCTGGGAGAGGTGTTGCTCTAGTCAGTTTCAGCGTCTTGTGTGAAAAACTTTTTCTCACTACGCCAATTATAGCCTTCACTTTCAAACAATGAAAGCCTGTCATTGGTTTATAGCAGTCGACACGTCACAAGATGATGTTCAAAATGTACAGAACAATCACGCGCCTATTACATCCTTATCACGTGCCGACATTCAAATCCTATCTCGTGATGAGACGGTAGATAAGAGGGGGGGGGGGGGGTGAAGGGAGATAACCTCTGTAGGGGTTACATGCCGACCGGGGAGACAAATCGACCTTCAAAGGGACCAATCCCTTAATCGGCATTCTTTAGATGGTGGGTGGCAATTAACGTGGCGGCCGGACAGAGACATGAAAAGGAGGGGGGGGGGGGGGGTGTAGATAAAGAAAGAGGGGTCGCGCGGGACACTTACGTCACAGAGGCCCCCCGAAGAAAAGATTCTGGTACCGGAATCTTCCTGTGGAACGCCGACTCCACTTTCGACTTGGGTGACAGGGACAAATTAGTGGGGAGACTGGGTCGGCTGGAATGGTGGAACATCTGGTCGCAACACAGAGTTCAAAGGAGCAGGTGGGTTAGAGATCAGTGGAATGGATTCCGACTGAGGTTGGTGCGGCAATCCTGTGTTGAGTTGTCCCAAGGTTGATTGCAGAATAGCAAACACCTCTTGCCTGAGTTTCCCCTTTAGCCTGGATTCATCATTGCTGATGATGTGGTTTGGTAGGCCGATTCGGGTGAAAATGGCTTTGAGTGCCGCAGCTACCTGACTAGCATCAAGTGAGGAGATTGGGGCGGCATCGCACTTCATGGTACATATGTCGACCACGGTGACTATGTACCGGAATTTCTTCTTCCGTTGAGGTAGAGGCCCGACCAAGTCGACTGCCACTCGCTGAAAGGGAGGGGTAGGTGACGGCTGTATGTGCGGCGGCCTGTCCCGATAGTACCTTCGGTGGGTGTTTGCGGGTACAGTGCTGCCTTTCACCTGAGGTACCTGTGGCGAGTGGTCTTGGGTCGTTAGGCGGACATTCCTTGGGAAGGATTTTCCAAGTTGTGGCGGACTTGGGGACTTGGGACAATCTGGATTTGCTCGCGCGGCAATTTGGTTTGCCGCGTTGAGAGGTTTCTTCCCTGCTGAGGGAGATTTGCTCTTTGGGAAGGAGGGAGGGAGTTGGTTTGTGGTTTGGGGAGAAGGGAATGCTGCTGAAACTAGGGCAGGTTGAGAGGGGTGCCCTAAAAACACATACTGTGATCCAAGTATGAGGTCATAGACAGGACTGTCCATGAGCACTGCCTTGATGGGTCCCTTAACATATCTGGTGTCGACATTGATTATGGCGACTGGCAAAGTGGATGGGGGGATTGCAGCATCAGGGCCCTGCAGAGAGATGAAGTCTCCCGTGTATGCTGACGCGGGGACTAGGGATCCGCAGACGATGGCGTCGCATGACAGTCCAGTGTCATAGAGACACTGAACAGGGATGTTGTTGACAGTCGCCTGTCCGACGACTGACGGTGTGCCTGGACACTGTACGGGGGAGGGGTTTGTGCAATTCTGCGAAGTCGAGACGACTTGCATAGTTGCAACATTTTGCCGCTTGTAAGCAAGTTTCCTGCAGTCATCCCGATTGTGGGTGTTCGACTTGCAGTATGAGCAGAATAAGGGTTGTCCCAGTGGTTGTCGTTCATGGGTAGAACTGTTTGACCCACTGTTGGAGTTGGGGTTACCCCTGCTCTGCTGTGAAACAGTGGAGCCAACAACTTGCTGTAGTTTTGGCCTTTTAGGGGCGCTAGGTTCATCATGGGCTAGAGTGTACCTATCACTTAGCTGGATGAGGTCAGCCAGAGTTGTGGCACCTTGTTCAGCAGTAAAGGTGCGTAACTCTGGGGACATGGTTTCGCGCAGTTGCTCGCCAACCATTAGTTCCCGGAGATCCTCATAGGACTCTGATTTTGCGGAAAGGGACACCCATTTTGTCAGATAGTTTCCCAGTCTATCTGAAAATTGGGCATAGGACTCTCCCCTACCTTTTCTGGTTGTCCGGAACTTTTTCCGGTAGGCGTCCGCTGTCAACTCGTATCTGTTGAGCAGGGCTTCTTTCAAAGCTGGGTAGTCAGTAATTTGGCTTGACGGAAGTTTACTGTATACCTCATAAGCCACACCCCTTAGACTTTGGGCAAGCTTGAGGTTGTACTTTTCCGGAGCAAGCTCAAATTCCTGGGACAGTCTTTCAAATCTATCGAGGAATGCATCGATAGACTCTGTTGCCTCATTGAATGCCTCCAATGTGAAGGTCATGGCTGAGGTATGAATGGGAGGGGGAAAATTTTGAGGGGCAGCAGTCTCAGAGTCTGCTGAGTTTTCTAGCTGCTTCATAGCTAGCTCATGGTCTCGTGCCTTTTCTCGCTCAGTGGCCTCAAGTTCCAGTTCTTTATTTTTGGCATCCTGCACTAGTTGCCTCTGCCTTAACTCATGAGTACGGATTTGCTCTTGCTCGGCAGCATCATGAGCTCTCTGCTTGTCTTTCTCAGCCACCTCCCGAGCTTTCTCTTTGTCATATTCAGATATGACAAAATTTGCTAACTCTTGGCCTGACAATCCTAGAGACTCTCCCCATTCTTTAAGTTCCCTCCTAAGTTTAACAGTCTCAGCCATGGTTGTAAATACAACTATTCAAAATAAAAACAAAGCTGCTGAGTTGAATGTATCAAACAACACTTAACTATTTCAGCATAAACAGAAATAGCATGCACATCAAAATAAAGTCATAAATAACATTCAAACAAATCAAATCAAAACACAGTGAACTTTCACAATAACTTTCCCAGTGGACACAAGATAAGTTTTGAAAAGGAACTACCGTTTGAATTGAAATTTGTTAGACTTTATGAAAAAAAGATATCCCGGACGCGAGCCCCCAATTAGATGTGACGAGGTAATGGGTTAAAAGGCTAAGTCCCTAGGGAAGACTTTAGAAAATTTGCCTTTAGCCCACTTCTCTAGGGTATGGGAGATGAGCAACTTTCCCGGCCCCTTTTCATCTAATAAATTTATATTTGTGCCCGGGTTCTGGCTCGTATGGTTGTAAGAAATACAAGTGGTTGAATTGCTCTAAATGGCAGACAGAGAGAAGTAGGGTTTTACATGAAATTACAAGACTCCCACTCTCATCAGTCTGACCAAAGGGTTCAGGATTATTTGACACTTGTATTTTATTTACTCCCAAAATCTGCATAAGATTATGCAACAATAATAATAAAGCAGCTCAATGGCGCCAAAACAAAATATGGATAAAAAACAATGGAATCCGAAAGGATTTACAAGACTTTTGTTTTTCTATAAGGTTCGCCCCATGCCGGAAGGGTTACTAATTATCTTCAGTGTCCGTAGGAAAGTTCCAGTGATTTGCGCGGTTTTATAAACTTAGCTCTTGGCAAGTTCCTCCGTAGTGATCGGCGAATGCTGGTGTGGCTGGGCTTGCTCGTCAGATGAGAGTAGCTCCCAGTCGTTCCGGTTACGGCTTCGCGGGATGGCGTGGTTCAGGCGTGGTCTCCTCGCGGATTCTGGGTGCGGGTCGTCTTAGCGACGGTCCCGTCTTGATGCGTGGTGGAGTCCGGGATGATCGTCCGGCCCACGATGCCCTGCTGATAATCACAGGAGAAGGTGGATGTAGATCTCTATGGCTTAGAGACAAGGGGCTTCAGTCGGCAGGGCATTAGTGAATCCCAACCGGCTAGAAGGCTTCCCTTGTACAATAGCTCTAGTTAATCAATAAACTGAATTTCAGTTAA
>CM065681.1:60809850-60822350 GCA_017654935.2 Phymorhynchus buccinoides | reverse complement strand
CAAAGTACCTACATGCCAAATTTGAAGACTCTAAGGCCAACGGTGTGGAAGTTATGGCCCCTTAAAAAAATTCGGTTTTCAAGGTTAAGGTCACGACGGCGATCATTTATAAGCGGATGCCTTCCTCTCGTGGTGACACACCACCACACACAAATTGAAGCGATTCGGTCAAGCGGTTCGGGGGATATCCTTGGGACAGACAGAAAAAACACACGAAAAAAACAAAGAAACAAACTCGAACGAAAACATACTCCTTTGCGATCTTTAAGACCAACGGTGTGGAAGTTATAGCCCCTTAAATATTTTCGGTTTTCAAGGTCATACGCCAAGGTCAAGGTCACCACGGCTATAATTTATGACCGGATGCCTTTCTCTCGTGGTGACACACCACCACACAAAATTGGAAACGATTCGGTCAAGCGGTTCGGGAGATATCCTTGGGACAGAAAAACCCAATTTGTAGACCTCTACCACTTTCAAGGCGTACCGATCTCCCTGACCTTGATCTTGACCTTGATCGGTATGCCATCATCAGAACGGCCATAAGCCAAAGTACCTCCATGGCAAGTTTCAAGACTCTAGGACCTACGGTGTGGAAGTTATGGCCCCTTAACGATTTTCGGTTTTCAAGGTCATACGCCAAGGTCAAGGTCAGTGCGGCGAAAAGTTTTGCGCGGATGCCTTCCTCTCATGGGGACACACCACCACATAAAATTGGAAGCGATTCGGCCAAGCGGTTCGGGAGATATCCTTGGGACAGACAGAAAAAACCCCCCACCAAAAACAACAACCAACCAACAACAATGAAACAAACTCGAACGAAAACATACTCCTTTGAAAGGACAAAAAGTGCTAAGATCGAAAGCTTGACTAACTCTCCTATAAAGGATCAACAGTCCTCCCTATCAAAGTCAGTGTTAATGAGGGTAGGTAAAACGCTAGTCGTTTTGGTTTGGCGTGTAGCGCTAAACTAAGGGCATGCTACACTGCATACGATTCGATAGCAATGCGATCCGAGTGTCACGATGTCTGACACAGCTTAGTTCCGTCGCGCATAAAGTCAAGCTATTTAGCTGAAAGACTGAATCGAAGAATCTTAAACTAAAA
Organism: Phymorhynchus buccinoides; assembly: GCA_017654935.2. Taxonomy (NCBI): domain Eukaryota; kingdom Metazoa; phylum Mollusca; class Gastropoda; order Neogastropoda; family Raphitomidae; genus Phymorhynchus; species Phymorhynchus buccinoides. The sequence goes on along the minus strand of CM065681.1, from coordinate 60,821,243 downwards.
AATGCACCAAAGCATGAATGAAAATCCGTTTAACGTCCTCCGGTCTGAAACAGACACACATGGGACATTAGTAGATATGAAGATGGTGGGAACGAGCCTGGAGGCAATGCCTGGAGGCAGTGCAGCTCCAGGAAAGTCCCGAATTTTTAACGATACAGATGTATGTGATGCAAGGTTGTATGGGTAATAATAATACACCAAAGCATGTCCCTATAACATATTTTGTCTGTATGTTCTACATACTATTTTTAATAATTATATTTCGGCTATATTCACATTTATGCCCGTCAACCCGGTCAAGAACAATAATCTGTTGACTGAAAAAGCAATCGCTGTGTTCTTTTCTGTTGCAAATTATCGTTCTTGACGCCAGCAGACGGGCATAAATGTGAATATAGCCTATATTTCTTTCATCAGATTAATTGTAATAACTTTCTTTGCTGAGCAGTATCATGATGAAACATATTTCATAGAAATTTCATAGAAATTTCTTAAATAATTCACTCAATATCGCAAACATAAATAAAATTGTCCTTGAGTGAAAATATAGCAATACAACTAATTTTGTTACATACTACAACATATTCTTGACTGTTACTTAAGAAAAGTTACTCGTGGTAAATTAAAGTTGGCTTGAAAAAACTTCTGAAAATAATCATAGATGAACTAAATGTTCCTCCCGAAACAGCTGTGGAGCTGTGAGTCATGATTCACGTGAAATACTTCCGTCTAAAAATACTTCTACTATTTTCGTTCACTATTGGCCACTGCAAAGAACACCTTTTGAAAGAGTGAATGCCCTTGGTGGGTGGAGGAAAATGCTTGGGTACTGACCAAACAAGGGAATAACTCTCGTCAATAACCCTATTTGAGGCCACTGAATGGCTGCCTTTTAAAAGAGTGAATGCCCTTTTGGATACTGACCAACAAGGGCTTAATTCTTTGTAAAGAAACTGAAACAAACTCTCACACACTTTGTCTCTCTCTCATCCACGCGCGTTCTTAACCAGAGTTTAACTTGGACTTTAACACACTAACACAACTTTCCGATTATCACCCCTTTATTCTTAAACTAAACAAGAACAACTTTGGTCCCTTTGTATGAGTAAAAAAATGTTCGTCTTGGGACAGGCACTGACAGGATAATTTTTACAAACACACCGTTCCTCGTGACACCAACTAAAAAACTTATCTGTCTCCGCGAAGCACCGTCTTCTCCACCAAAGGTCACAAACTTGGTTGCACCTCCTCCCCAAACGTTCTCCACCCAAACGTTTACAGGTCCGTTGGTGCCCTTGGCACCAACACTCAACCAGCGGCTCCCTCAGAAGCGCGAGGCTGGTCTCCCTTCCTCTCTCCGGCTCCACAGGTCGAAGGTCCACCCAACAGGAAGGGGTTACAGGGGGGACTGGGCCACACACCCCGGACTTCCGAAAAACCCGGTTAAAAAAACGACTGTTTAAAAGGGCGCAGCCTTCTAGCTCAACATCGCCAGACACAGTGCTGTGCACAACCAGACAGTGTCCTATTTGGCTGCTGGCTGTGTGAGCAGTCGAGCGAGTTACCCGATAAGTTTACGAAATTCACGTGCTACACGTGTTATAAAGAAACAGCTCTACAAAACTTGGTTTTACCAAGGGTAAAGTATATCTCCGACAAGGAGTTACTTTTTAAATTTGGAACTTGCATTTTAGTTTTACAACATAATATATTTACCAAATTTTATACATTAATAAATTGACATATTATATCGTCAATTTCGGAATTATGCCTTTCCTGACATTCTTGCTGTCAAGGGCGTTAATAACCCTGGTTGCAGTGGCCAATGCTCAAGTATACCCCAATACACGAGTCAAATGAAAATATGTGATACAAAAATACAGATATGTTACAAGATTCGTGTACGGTGGACTACAAATATAGTGAACATAACTAGTAGGATTTCATCAGATTCATTTAGACAGTAGAATTTCACGTGAATCATGCCTCACAAATGTCAAAATCGGATCGCAGTGAATCGAATCGTATGCAGTGTAGCCGGCCCTCTAACGCTAAGCCAAGGTTTTGAGATATGGTGTAGATTTCTCTGTCTGTCTGTTCGTATTAGTCAGTCTGCCTATTTATGGGATATGACGACATGCCATCACACGCGTATTATTACATCCCTTTGCGTTTCCCTAAGAACGATAACAAAGACCAATTTCCAAAAACAAGAACTCAGTAGAAACTCTAGGGAAACGCAAAGAACAATAACTCTGTAGAAACTCTAGGGAAACGCAAAGAACAATAACTCTGTAGAAACTCTAGGGAAACGTAAGGAAACTCTAGGGAAACGCAAAGAACAATAACTCTGTAGAAACTCTAGGGAAACGTAAGGAACAATAACTCTGTAGAAACTCTAGGGAAACGCAAAGAACAATAACTCTGTAGAAACTCTAGGGAAACGCAAAGAACAATAACTCTGTAGAAACTCTAGGGAAACGCAAAGAACAATAACTCTGTAGAAACTCTAGGGAAACGTAAAGAACAATAACTCTGTAGAAACTCTAGGGAAACGTAAGGAACAATAACTCTGTAGAAACTCTAGGGAAACGTAAAGAACAATAACTCTGTAGAAACTCTAGGGAAACGTAAGGAACAATAACTCTGTAGAAACTCTAGGGAAACGCAAAGAACAATAACTCTGAAAGAAACTCTAGGGAAACGTAAAGAACAATAACTCTGTAGAAACTCTAGGGAAACGCAAAGAACAATAACTCTGTAGAAACTCTAGGGAAATGAAAATAAACTCTAGGGAAACGCAAAGAACAATAACTCTGTAGAAACTCTAGGGAAATGAAAAGAAACTCTAGGGAGACGCAAAGAACAATAACTCTGTAGAAACTCTAGGGAAATGAAAAGAAACTCTAGGGAAACGCAAAGAACAATAACTCTGTAGAAACTCTAGGGAAATGAAAAGAAACTCTAGGGAGACGCAAAGAACAATAACTCTGTAGAAACTCTAGGGAAATGAAAAGAAACTCTAGGGAAACGCAAAGAACAATAACTCTGTAGAAACTCTAGGGAAATGAAAAGAAACTCTAGGGAAACGCAAAGAACAGGTCAGGTCAGGGTAATGAGGGCAACTAGGCCTCGCGGCCTCTGAAGTGCCCTTTCAATTTAGTTTTTGTAGTATTGAGCACAGCTGTGACGGTTTTTGATGACTCAATCAGTCATGTTGGTGTCTCAATTCTGTCAATTTAGGGTCTTTGTCCAGGAGGTTTTTAAACTGGTTAAGGTTTGGTGCAAGCTTGATTTGTGCAGAGAGGTTATTCCAATACTTGGCAACTCTGTTAGCAAAAACAATGTTTTCTAATGTTAGTTCTAATGTATTGTATTAGTATTTTTAATTCACAGTTTCTAGTTTTCGAATAGTTCGAGAGCTGAAACAATCTTTTGTTAGTAAAGTCAGTATTGTTAATTTTTTTATAAACATTTATCAGATCTCCTCGCAGCCTCCTGTATTTCAAGGATGGCAAATCCAGCCTGCGCAGCCTTTCACCATAGTCTTTATTTTTAAGAGATTTTATCAGTTTAGTAGCTCTCCTCTGGCATCTTTCAATTGACACAGACTGTCTTTTGAGATATGGGTTCCAAATTTGATTCCCATATTCTAAATGTGGTCTCACCAAGCTTTTATACAACAACTCTGTAGAAATTCTAGGGAAACGAAAAGAACAACAACTCTGTAGAAACTCTAGGGAAACGAAAAGAACAACAACTCTGTAGAAACTCTAGGGAAACGAAAAGAACAACAACTCTGTAGGAACTCTAGGGAAACGAAAAGAACAACAACTCTGTAGAAACTCTAGGGAAACGAAAAGAACAACAACTCTGTAGAAACTCTAGGGAAACGCAAAGAACAACTCTGTAGAAATTCTAGGGAAACGAAAAGTACAACAACTCTGTAGAAACTCTAGGGAAACGCAAAGAACAACAACTCTGTAGAAACTCTAGGGAAACGCAAAGAACAACAACTCTGTAGAAATTCTAGGGAAACGAAAAGAACAACAACTCTGTAGAAATTCTAGGGAAACGTACAGAATACTAACTCAGTAGAAACTCTAGGGTCACGTAAAGAACAGTTACTCTGGAGAAACTCTAGCGTCACGTAAAGAACAGTTACTCTGGAGAAACTCTAGCGACACTTAAAGAACAGTTACTCTGGAGAAACTCTAGCGTCACGTAAAGAACAGTTACTCTGGAGAAACTCTAGGGTCACGTAAAGAACAGTTACTCTGGAGAAACTCTAGCGTCACGTAAAGAACAGTTACTCTGGAGAAACTCTAGGGTCACGTAAAGAACAGTTACTCTGGAGAAACTCTAGCGTCACGTAAAGAACAGTTACTCTGGAGAAACTCTAGCGTCACGTAAATAACAGTTACTCTGGAGAAACTCTAGCGTCACCTAAAGAACAGTTACTCTGGAGAAACTCTAGCGTCACGTAAAGAACAGTTACTCTGGAGAAACTAGGGTCACGTAAAGAACAGTTACTCTGGAGAAACTCTAGGGTCACGTAAAGAACAGTTACTCTGGAGAAACTCTTGCGTCACGTAAAGAACAGTTACTCTGGAGAAACTCTAAGGAAACGCAAAGAACGGTAACTCCGGGGATTGCGTTCAATCCTATTATGTTTCTGAAAATCACTCAGTCTGTCTTTCTCCAAGCAGGTCTACCTGTTTTTGTTTGTGGCTCAAGCCACAAACCTATAACTCACTTTGTCGGTCGGTCTGTCTGTCGGTCTGTCGTTCCAAAATTGTCGCACATTTTGACAAAATTGTCGCACTTCAAATCGAGGCTACACTTCAAAATTAATTGAGGCCGCTCTTTAAAATGATGTATTTTAAAAGCGTACAAAATAATAAACATACGTAATACAGACACTACAACAGACACGACGAGTATGCGGTGCTTCTTTTGATGAGTATAAGTAGGATACATAGTTTTAAATGTTTCCCAAAAGATATAAAAAGTTACGAAATGGTGCAGAGATAACATTCTGGTTTACAGATTAAAATTATTGAAAATCCAGGGGAGGTAACTCATGATTGGAGTGGTAAAAATAGACCGCGTGCCACAAACTATTGCGATTTCGCGCTTGTTTTGCTATAAGTTGTTCGGTCTGTTTATCTTGCGACAATGTCCGCCAGTCTGTCTGTCTGTTTGTCCACCTGCAAGTTTTTGTCTGTTTATATGTATAGTACAGTTTTTAAAAAAATGTATGTCTGTGTGCTTCTGTTAGTCACCCGGTCTGTCAGTATGTCTGTGTGCGTCTGTAACTAGTCTGTCGTTCGGTCTGAGTCAGTTTCTGCGCGTGTTGGTGAGTGGTTTGTGTGTGCGTACGAGAGAGAGAGAGAGAGAGAGAGAGAGAGAGAGAGAGAGAGAGAGAGAGAGAGAGAGAGAGAGAGAGAGAGAGAGAGAGAGAGAGAGAGAGAGAGAGAGAGAGAGAGAGGGAGAGGGAGAGGGAGAGAGAGAGAGAGGGAGTGGGAGAGAGAGAGAGAGAGAGAGAGAGAGAGAGAGAGAGAGAGAGAGAGAGAGAGAGAGAGAGAGAGAGAGAGAGAGAGAAGAGGACGTGAGAGATAATAGTGAAGAAAAAAAGTAACAATTTTAAGCAAAAGAAAAAGACAAAGTAGAAAAGAAAAAAGAAGAAGAAGTAGTTCTAAGAGGAAGAGGAAGAAGAAGAAGAAGAAAAATAAGAGAGAGAGAGAGAGAGAGAGAGAGAGAGAGAGAGAGAGAGAGAGAGAGAGAGAGAGAGAGAGAGAGAGAGAGAGACAGACAGACAGACAGACAGACAGACATAAATAAAAATATATAGACACACAGAGAGAGACAAAGACAAGAGAAACAGAAAGACAAAGCATAAAACACAAGACAGACAGAGAGACAGACAAGCAGACAGAGAACAAGCCAAATATAAAAAAAGAACCGGCGAACGGGTTGACCTTGACAGTCAGTCATATCAAAGACTGTACAGGGGAAGATAAACATCCGGTCTCTTTTCCCTATATGAGTAGTGAGGACAGAAACACTGGTTATGTCCCTTTGAAACGTGACACATTTGACACATCGATAGGCCAGTTGAATTCTCCGTTCAAGTTCCAGTCCGAGTCTTTGGATAGCCTCCACTGTGAATAGTGTACACGTCCGCACTAACGATAACTCTATCAGCCCGGTTCGCCGAGCTTTTAAGTAATCCATCTTACCCTTTTAGAATATCTTTGGTCATATCCCGTTCAGAAGTTAATCCTCTTTGTCCCTTTCTCTGTCACGGCCATTGTTCAAAATAAATGGACAGGTTTCATTGCCACTGTTTTCTTAGCCGTGACACTTTAGGCTTGATTTTTTTTCACTTGGCCTTTTTTGTGTGTTGCCAGCGGGGTTTTTTTCTTTTGGATTTTTTGTTTGGTGTGGTGGTAGTCCAGGGTCTGTAATAACGAGGTTAAGGTTAGAATCAGAACTTGTCTGTATTATTTTTTTGGTCTGTGTGTCTGTGTGTTTAAGAAAAGGAGGAATGTGTGTGTTTCGTTCGCTATGCTATGGTGGGTTCAATGACAGAAGGTGCTATTATTATTCTCCAGGGACGGTATTCACGTTGAGATAGCATGAGACTTAGCATGATGCTAACTTAGAAGCTCTTCCAATAGGATTTAATAGGACTTTTGGAAGAGCTTCTAAGTTAGCATGATGCTAAGTCTCATGCTAACTCAACGTGAATACAGGCCCTATTGAAAGCCAGACGGTGCTAATCACGAATAGAATAAAGAAGACGGGTAGTACCTTCTGGCTTTCACCCTACTGGAAGAATGATAGTAACTTCTGGCACTTTGACCATGTGTGTTGTCTCTGATGCTAAGATCTTGCTCGCTTCGTAAGGAAGAGGCTCCCCGTGGGGATACCGGGGGGGTCTTTTGCATAAATAGTTCCCCCACCTTCTGGAAGTTCTGTGCTTGCAACTTCCTCTAATCTGTCACTCTCTTTGACTCTGCCTTTTCCCTTTGCTTACTTGTCATCTACTATCTTTCTGCCTTACCCGGTCCATTCTCCTGCCTTTTTTCCACGAAACACTTTCAAAAACATTTCTTCCAGCCGAAGTCGGACTTGCTTGGCCTTACTATTTCTTAGTTAGGCGCATAACGGCAGCATGACGCATCTGCGCTCATAATTGACAGGAAACTGACTGAGCGATCGAAGAAGAAGAAGAAGAAGAAGAAGAAGTAAGGAAGAGTGTCTTGATTAGGCTTAGTTACTGGACAGAGAAAGGGTTTGGTCTTCAAAAAACAAAGTTTGTCACATTCCAAAAGCGATTAAGTTACAGCAGCAGCAGCAACAACAAGAACAACAAAGGAACTCAAGCCATCGATTGATTGATTGATTGATTGATTGATTGATTGATTAATTTAAAGTCTGTTCACACAATGGTGATATTAGACTAAAAAAAAAAGAAAAAAAAGTTTTTTAGTGCGTGTGCGCGCGCGCGCGCGCGCGTGTGTGTGTGTGTGTGTGTGTGTGTGTGTGTGTGTGTGTGTGTGTGTGTGTGTGTGTGTGTGTGTGTGTGTGTGTGTGTGTGTGTGTGTGTGTGTGTGTGTGTGTGTGTGTGTGTGTGTGTGTGTATGTGAATATGAGTGCGTGTGTATGAGTAAATATAACTGTGCATATGATTTTATGTCTGTGAATGTGGAGAAAAACAACAACACAAACAAATCCCTAACAAATTATAGCAAAAATGTAATAAAAAAGTGAAAAAGAAAACAAAATTAAACTCATGAACTAAAGTAATCTTGCAATTCCAGAGCTGGATATGACTGTAGCAATTTTGATCATTTCATGACTGTAAACTACATCTTTTAAAGTTCCAATTTGTGCAACTTGTATTCCAGATAGATATATAGATATAGATAGATAGATATGAAGCCATCGCTTATCTGAACATATGTGACCCAGCACCACGAAAGGAACATTAAGTGTCAAACTGACCATTCTGAGAAAATTATACTTGTGAAAACGTCAGACAATTCTCTTTCTAATGATACAAGAACCATTCTTGTATCTTTCTTCCGGTCCAGAATTATGAGCATTTAAAGCTAGTAGGGTGAACGTCAGCCATTTTGAGAAAACACAGTCTAAAGTCTACCTTAGATGAAGAAAATGCATTGACCTACTCGTTTTAAAACACTTATAAGACCATTTAGAGACCATATTACAGATGATTCTTTATACATATGAAAGATAAGATGTTAGAGAACTTGAAAATACCCATAACTCCAAATTGACCCAAAAAATAGATTTTTGACTTAATGTCCCTTTCGTGGTGCTGGGTCACATATATTATTTCAAGTTGATTGATTGATTGATTGATTGACAGAATTGCCAATTTCGCCAACTTTATTGTAGTATTGTAGTGCAAGTTGGAAATAGCACTCTTCATCAATCACGTATACTCGTTTAAATTTTTCTGTTGTGTTTATTTTAAGACAGGTTAATGTTTTTGGTCCAATCGCCCGATCGAGTCGCCCAGTCATGTTACCATCATGCCGCTCATTCCGATTTCCGAGTCCTTACCCAGGACCACACCCCAGATTGTACGGTCGTGGAACCTACAGCCGGCGGTCCATTGGGAGCGATGAATGTAAGCTCCTATTGGCCACTGCAACTAGGGTTACTAACGCCCTTGACAGCAAGAGTTAAGCCCTTGTTGGTCAGCATCCCAAAGGGCATTCACCCTCGCAAAAGTCAGCCATTCAGTGGCCTCAAATAGGGTTATTGGCGAGAGGTATTCCCTTGTTTGGTCAGTGCTCAACCATCTTCCCCCACCCACCAAGGGCATTCGCTCTCGCAAAAGGTGTTCGTTGCAGTGGCCAATAGAGGTTAACCACCAGAGGAGAGAGTGCGCCGTTGTGAGTCACTTTGGTGGAGTTCAGTGGGGCCTGCTTTGAGATAACATTCTGGCAGGGCACCACCTACCACCTACCGACAATACTGCCGTGGAGCCAACGTGAGTGAGGTCCTCCTCCGAAGGCGCCCCCACGCCCGTCCAACGACAGCTCCCTTGAACCCACCAATCCCAGGGACGGATCTAGGGGGGGGGGGGGTCCTGGTTTCCGAACCTCCCCCCCCCGTCTGTCCCAAGCATGTACCTAATACAAGGGTGAAAAGTAAGGAAATGGCTCGGGCTTTGCCTTAATAATCACTACATTGCAAACTGTTCCGGGGGCAAAGTCTCCTGGGCTATGACAAGAGCACTGCTCCTTTACACAGAACCTATGCAGCTCCATGGACCCCCGGCGGATCCCCCCCCCTTACGAATCACTTGGTACCGGTCCTGGATCCCCCGTTGACCCCGACGCAAACTTGCTAGGGCGTGGACCAGAGCCGCAGTAACGTATTGAATGACATCACCGAGGTCACCATGAGAGCAGGGACCATTTTGATGTATGACTCATAAGAAGATTTTTCTTTGGCAGTTAAATGTCAGTTGCAGGTCTCCCTCTTTCTTCTGTGAAGCGTCTTCAGAGAGTCCAGAACGGTGCTGCCAGGGTGGTGCTCAGAAAGCGTAAGACTCACTCAGTGACACCCCTGCTGAGACAGCTGCACTGGCTCCCTGTTGACGCGAGAGTAGACTAATAAAGTGGCCACTCTCGCCTCAGATCAAGCATCCTAAAACTTCTCTGCAAACCTGTCGCCAAGTACAAAACAGTTGGAAACATCTTTTTGTTTCCAAGCACCACACATTTGGAACAATCTCCCTTTCTTTCTTCGCAGCTTTCCATCTCTGTCTTCTTTCAAAACCCGCCTGAAGACGCATCTTTTTAGAAAATACCTCTGTTAATTTTTCTGTCTGTCCATCCACTGTCAGTCAACCCTGTAAAGATTTTTTTTAATAATTCGTGTTTTATGTAGGTATTTTAAATGTGAGTTGTGTGAGTGCGATAAAGTGATTTTTTCTTCTAAATAATTTTAAGTACATGTAATTTGAATATCTTTTGTGTGCGTGGGGTAACCTTACATTTTTTTTCATTTTTAATTTTCATGTAAAGCGCGGTGAGTCCTGCTGTGGCAGGAGAATAGCGCTAAAGAAGAGTAATTATTAATTATTATTATTATTATTATTATTATTATTATTATTATTATTATTATTATTATTATTATTATTATATTATTATGATTATTATTATTATTATTATTATTAAAAATCAGTTTGAACAAGGTCTTACTGTCGGTTTCACATTTTTGTGGTCATTACATTACACAATCATCAGACTCACCGTGGATGCATTTATATGGTGTGGCACACTATGTGCAATCCGTTACGGGTTGTTGGTTTGTTCAGCACGGTCTGCTTGGCTGACCATTGACGTCGATTTCTGTTAACTTGTAGAGACGCGTAAACAACGGTGCAGCACTGATTGTGACACCCCCATCTCAAAACCGTCCTACAAGCGTACGTCAAAGGAAATGAGAAAGGTGCGAACGATTCTTTCATAATACAGAAATAGACAGAAACACACACAGTATGCACTCCCACCCCCCTCTCCTCGGCACACATCGAAACGTTTAACAATTTCCCGATACAGATTTAGACACACATGTGTTTGTGCGCGCGCGCACACACACACACTCAAACACACACACACACGCACGCACACACGCACACGCACACACACACGCACGCACGCACACACACACACACACACACACACACACACACACACACACACACACACACACACACATACACACACACACACACACACACACACACACACACACACACACACTGCACAACACACACACAACAACAACATACACGGCGCTGAATCTTGATAGAAATCAAATCAAAGCGCACACACACGTTAGCATTCAAAGCGCATTCAAACACAAAACAATACAAAGCGAACACACACGGATAACATAAATGGAATATAACAGAAACAGACCTAATGGCAAGAGAGAGAAGAGAAAGAGAGAGGAGCTTTAATGACGGGGAACACACACACACACACACACACACACACACACACACACACACACACACACACACACACACACACACGTGCACACACACGCACGCACACTCTACTTGTAGGCCTACACACTTATGCATTCATAATATAATCTTTTAAAGACGGATGCTTATTGTGATTAAAGAAAAACTGTTTTGGTAACGCGGTATCAGTAAAATTGAAGGGACAATCTCTGGCTGATTTAAATTATGTTTCTGTTGTTAAAAATTAATTTAGTTTTTGTTTGTTTCATGGTTGGTTTGTGGCCTTTCTAATTTCTACTTCAAGATTGATCCTGTTTTTTCTAAAAATTGCTTTTTAGATTTTAGATATGTTGTTTTTGTCGTTGTTGTT
>CM065681.1:60772350-60794850 GCA_017654935.2 Phymorhynchus buccinoides | reverse complement strand
TTTAACCATTGGATGACATCGAAAGAGAAAGAAACAGACCTGTATTCCGGTACATTTTATCCAGTCAGGAATGTAATAGTTTCATTCTCGTTTTATACCAGTCAATCGTTTTCGACCATCACTGCCAGATAGCAGAGGGGGCAGGTGCTATTCCCGCGGGCTGGGCTAGAATTTGCTTAAAGCGGAGATGCCGTGCCCAGGGTACGTCCCCACTCTTTCGGCCAAAGGGATTTGAGGACACAGCTGGCGTTGGGGAAGGTCCCCAAAGGCCAACTCATCCCTTTGGCTGCAGCACCAGAGCCGGTGCTAAGGCCCCTCGTTTGAGAGTCATAATCTTCCACAAGAGACTAAACTGTACGATGATTTTCCATTACTGCAGAACATAATTTATTGTACAGCTCTTATGTTACTGTTGGCCCCCTACTACAGGCTAATGTCAACAAGGATAAATGTCATTTGAGGAAAGGGACAATTATTGTTAAATAAACGAACAACAGGACGAGTTAAGCTAATTTCTGTCGGTTAATACTACAGAATCAGGAGTCATGACGACCCTACACATATCTGATTATCAAGACACAAAAAGTCAAAAGAACACAAAATAATATAGGGAAAACTCTTTAAGATAACAAAAGAATGAAATAGTGAGACCAAGAGAGGAGATAATGAAATTGATCAAAGGGGGAAAACTGTCTTTCTAATTAACTCCTCTCCACCAAAGTTGATTACGATACCAATCATCTAGCAATGCGTGGATCAGAGCCAAAGTGAGACAAACAAAGCATCATTCTCGATAAAGAATGTGCCAAGTTCGCGTTCAACTTTGGTGGAGGGGGGTTAATTAGAAAGAGAGTTTTCCCCCTTTGTTCAATTTCTTTACGATAACATTTATCTTAATATCATTGTTGATCATATTCTTTGTTTATGAGTCTGCGACATAACGCAGTAGGCTTCTATCCAATGTATTCTGGACATTTTAAAGAAAGATCCTACGAAGAAATACCCCGAATGACCGAATATCCGTACCAGGACGAAATCATTCAATAATAAGCGGATTTACTAATGAACCAATCCAAACAAACAAAGAATTTTTTTTATAAACAAGTAAAAAAACAAGCGCGGATTCGCAATCGTTTGTGGCACGCGACTATTTGAACTACAAACCAAGGGCATCGCCGAGCGCATTTACATTATGCTCTTCACACACACAATTTTTGATCAAACACTTTCACTCCACAAGACTGCAGCCCAGCGGTCTATTTTTACCACTCCAATCATTACATACACTGAGTCGCCTCCCCTGGCTTTTCAATAATTTTAATCTGTAAACCAGAATGTTATCTCTGCCCCATTTCGTAACTTTTTATATCTTTTGGAAAACATTTAAATCTATTTATCCTACTTATACTCATCGAAAGAAGCACCGCATACTCGTCGTGTCTGTTGCAGTGTCTGTATTACGTATGTTTATTATTTTGTACGCTTTAAAATGAAGATTCATGTGCTCTGTTCAGTATACAATTCGTTCCATACCTAAGGACTGTAGATATGACAACTGAAATGTTACTTTATGCCCAAGTATTTTTTTTCTGTCTGTACTTTTCTTTCTCTTTTACAATATGTGCGACAATTTTGGACCGACCGACCGACAGTCCAACAGACCGACAGACCGACGACCGACCGACCGACAGACAGACCGACCGACCGACCGACAGACCAACAGACCGACAGACCGACAAAGTGAGTTATAGGTTTGTGGCTTGTGCCACAAACAAAAATCAAACAAACAAACGGCAACACGACAAACAAACAGCAATAATAATTGTTGGTCTAGAGTATTGGGTTTACATTCAAATACACAGATATGTTGCTCTTTTTCTCAGCTGAGATTTGATCTCAACGACGTAGGGATGTTGCTTCTTTTTTTTTTATCACCCGCGGAGTTTACGGAGCGAAGGTGATAATGTTTTTGGTGTGTAAGTGGCTGTGTGTGTGTGTGTGTGTGTGTGTGTGTGTGTGTGTGTGTGTGTGTGTGTGTGTGTGTGTGTGTGTGTGTGTGTGTGTGTGTTTGTTTGATTGTTAACAGCATATCACCATGAAGGAATACAGATAGGAAGATGAAACTTGATGTGCATGTAGGCAAGGTGCCTTGTGGTGTCAAGGTCAAGGTTATGACCTTGACGTATGACCTTGAAAACTAAAAATCTATTTTTAGCCATATCTCGGGCACCAGTCAACATATGATGTTGAAACTTGGCATGAAGGTGGTTTGGCTTATGCTCCTTCCGAATATTGTTGACCAATCAAGGTCAAGGAGATCGCTGGACCCTGAAAATCGGGGGGTCGAAAAAATGGAGTTCCCAATATAACAGCATATCACCATGAAGTAATAAGGATAGGAAGATGAAACTTGATGTGCATGTAGGCTAGGTACTGTAGATGTGCCTTTTGGTGTCAAGGTCAAGGTCAAGGTCATGACCTTGACGTATGATCTTGAAAACTGATTTTGTTTTAGCCATATCTCAGGCACCAGTCGACATAGGATGTTCAAACTTGGTATGAAGGTGGTTTGGCTTATGCTCCTTCTGAATATTGTTGACCGATCAAGGTCAAGGTCAAGGTCAAGGAGATCGCAGGACCCTGAAAATCGGGGGGTCGGAAAACAAGCGTAACTCCGCGGGTGATTCTCGAATGCTGCATTCGATAACGTTTCAATCCATTTTTTGTGTAAAATCATAAAGTGCAAAAAGGAATGCGTAACATTACATACATATTCTGGTTACAAGATGACAATGTAAATTATATCATGCATCACAAGTTTCAGGAGGAGACCCCCCCCCCCCCCCCCCCCACGTTAAAACATGCAGCATGAAATGCTGTTTTGAAAACGAAAATATGATTTATGAGATTTAGATACGCTAAAACATGACTCAAAGTCCAGCGCAAATGCTTATTCTCTGTAATACAATCACATTCTTGGAACAGCGCGGATCTTGTACGCTTCCGGTGTATTGGTCAGCCCAAAGTGGCCTTTCAAAGATGGCAGCCGTCCTTCTTCCGCTGGCAGGAAACGGAAGTTCTGGATGAGGTTGGCCAAAAATAGATACAGTTCCATCCGGGCCAGGGACTCCCCTACGCATGCTCGCCGACCTGTTGTAAAAAAATTGATTGCTCATATCATTTCTGTTGCAACAGGTAGAAAATACCCTGACTACGATCATCACAATTATCAATGGCGACGATTCTGCTGCAAGAAAACAAAACTAATGTGTCAAATCTTATTATGTTCAATAAGCAAACTCAATAAGCAAACTCAATAAGCAAACTCAATAAGCAAAATCAATAAGCAAACTCAATAAGCAAAATCAAGAAGCAAAATCAATAAGCAAAATCAATAAGCAAAATCAATAAGCAAACTCAAACGTGATCAGCATGGAGCAAAGTGCTGCTAAAGCTGACTAGTACTCCATTCCGATACAGAGAGGAAAAAAACCCTTACAAACTAGCGCCAAGTCAACAAAGTATTAACAACATTAACAGAAAAACTAGATAAGAACAAAACCATATATCTTTGCTCACTCTTCAGTAGGAACTGCAGATAAGTAGAAACTTACCATCCTCATTACACGCCTAAGATTGCATTATCTGCCCGTGGAAAACCGCCTTTATAAGCAGATTTACTGTGAACATACAGGACCAACCTGCTACAATTTATCATTCGTTGATATGCATTCAAAGACTTTTGCATCGCCTTACTTAACATTAGAAGCCATAAATCACTCTGTTCTAAGACACATTCATTCATTTTAAAGGTCTTGACGACGAGGCTAAATTAACACTTTAAAACACTATTTTGCCATGTGGCTGAAAAGGAGTGCAGGTAACGTTTTTCGATTCAAACATTCACAGTACTCACTTTTATTAATCCCGTCTATAAATTAAAAGAGAATAGAATCACTTATATTATACAAACCAAAAGCCCGGGTTTTGTCAAATCCTTACCCATGCTGAAAGGAATCAGCTCCTCCGATTTGAGGACCTTCCCATCAGGGCCGATAAATCTCTCAGGCCGGAAGTTCTCCGGGTCTCCCCAGATGTCAGGGTCCGTCAGAACGCAGGTCAGGGCCGGTATAACCATGGTGCCTTTAGGGATGACGTGCCCACGGAACGTGGTGTCGCTGGAACAGGCGTGCATTACGGACAGGGGCACTATGTCCCCGATACGCAGAACCTCCTGGACCGTGGCCTCCAGGTACGGCAGCCTCAGCTTGTCGCTCATGGCGGGCGGGCGGTGAGGTCCGATGACGTCGTGGATTTCCTGGAAGCACCTGTCCTGCACGTGGGGGTGGTGGAGGAACAGGAGCAGAGTCCAGGTGATGGATGTGCTGGTCGTCTCCGTCCCCGCTGCGAACAAATCGCCGACAGTTTTCTCCAAGCTTTCAGCTGGAAAAGAGCAACAGACCCGCTGATTGTCATCATGGCTGCGCCTATACCGACCTTTTCTTCTGTTCCAGTGCCGTTGATACCCAGGTGGGAATACCGGAGTGGGGGTGGGTGGGTGGGCGTCTTGCGTACAAATAGTTCCCCCAAGTTCTGGAAGTTCTGGGCATGTAATTTCCTCTAATCTGTAACTCTCTTTGACTCTGCCTTTTCCCTTTGCTTACTGACGTCTACTATCTTTTTGCCTAACATGTCCATGAATTGTACTGTATGTTTTGTTGTTTACAGGTTGTTAAACGTTGGTAAGATACATTGATGAGTGTTTTGTAATAAATGGTCGAACATTACGCGGTGACAGTCCTGAGATGACCGTAGCTGTTGACGGGACTATAATGGAAAAACAACAACAACTCTTTTATTTTGTCAAGAAACTCTTACAATGGTTTTTTCTCCAGCCGAAGACGGACATGCTGGGCATAACTATTCTTTAGTTTAGACACATAACGGCAGCGTGACGCATCTACGCTCTTAATTGAAAGGAAACTGAGCGATTGACGACGAAGAAGAAGAAGTGCCATTGATGTGGTCGCTGGTCAAGGAGTTCAAACATGGTTTAGCTCTTGGCTGTTATAAATGGACAACATGTGAACAAGACTAACAGGTCTTTGTGTACACATCTGTTCCATCCCATACAAAATCAAGCTATTTAGTTAAAAGACTGAATCTAGAAATCTAAGATAAAAACTGAACCAAGCTTTTGTTTGTAAGCATATTTGGGCTGTATGTTCTTCATTTGTTTCTAAAATATATTTCTTCAATCAGATTTATGGTAAAAACGTATTTTGTTGAGCAGTATCATACAACTTATTTAGTAGGAAATGTTCTTGAATAATACACTTAGTATCGCAAACATAAATAAAATTGCCCACGAGTGAAAATCTAGCAATATCCACTGAATATAAGTAACTTAGTCACATACTACAACAATGTATTGACTGTTATTTATATAAAAAAAAGTAAGTTATGGTAAACTAAAGTTGGCTTGAAAAAACTTATGAAAATATAGATGAACTAAATGTTCCTCCCGAAACAGCTGTGCATATTAACCCTGTCACCGCCAGCCATATTTCAGCCAAAAATGTCCATTACATTTACCTGGGTAGAGAACAAAATCCATCTGCAGTATAGCGGATTCTTCTGTGAAATATATAAAATAAGGTCTATCCTTTCTTCCCAAAACTAAGACAATGGAGTCTTTGGATAATAAACCCCAATTCGATGCCTTTTAGTGACATAGGTATTATAATCACTGTGGTGTTAAAATGCGACTTAGGCGGTGAAAGGGTTAAGGGCTCCATTTCAACGAGAATTATTTATCTAAACAAAACCAAATTGAGCTTGGAGATGAGCAAAGTAAGATAAACGAAAAAAGACTTCAATGCTTAGATTTTCTTCCAACTTAGCCATTGTACAATTCCACTCTACAGATGGCAAACTACCAACTGTAATTGATATTGGATAACAAACAAAAAAAATCAAACATATTCAACCACATGCATGCAAAAACACCACTAGGATCACATGCTAAATGTAACAAGTGTGTACTTTAAAAAAAGAAGTTATAATTCTATTTAATATTTAAAGAAAAAACAACAACAGAGAAATGTAGCCTATTATTATACATATATAGGCCTACACGACAATTTTACCACGAAACAAGAGAGAGAGAGCGAGAGACAAAAGAGAGAGAGAAAGACTTGACACTTGACACTTGACAATGTTTTAATTGCCATTGACAATACAATCTTCCTGGCAAGGGGACACGTGATTTTAAATTAACTAATAATCAAAGCAAGCGGGGAAAAAATATATAAGAATATAACAAACAAAAGGGATCATTATATTGACTGCACCCGCCAGTCATTTAATGATAATAAACAAGTCAAAGCAACTATTTATGCAAACAAGACAACAGTGCAAATGAGAGAGAGAGAGAGAGAGAGAGAAAGAGAGAGAGAAAAAGAAAGAGAGAGAGAGAGAGAGAGAGAGAGAGAGAGAGAGAGAGAGAGAGAGAGAGTGTGTGTGTGTGTGTGTGTGTGTGTGTGTGTGAGAGAGAGAGAGAGAGAGAGAGAGAGAGAGAGAGAGAGAGAGAGAGAGAGAGAGAGAGAGAGAGAGAGAGAGAGAGAGAGAGAGAGAGAGAGAGAGAGAGAGAGAGAGAGAGAGAGAGAGAGAGAGAGAGAGAGAGAGAGCAACAGGGTTCCAACAATTATAACATCTGACACAAACCATTGAGGGAACTGTCGGGGTCACCCATTTTGACGTGGTTCTGCATTTGATGCAAGTAGCTGTAGATGAAGTCACTTTTCGTCTCTTCGTCAGTATCACCCTTCTCCCCTCGGCCCTGGCCCATGGCGCTTTGGTGCTCGGACACCTGCTTGTCCACGAAGCTGTAGATCTGCTGCATGATCCCCTCGGTCTCTTGACCCCTGAAGGGGTCCCCGGGCACATGCTTCAACTTGGGGATGAAGTTCAGGATGCCTGTACCTGTTCGTATCGAGAGTAGTAGAAAATGTAAATGTAGTGTAGTATGGTGTAATGTAGTGTGGTGTTGTGTGGTGAGGTGTAGTGTAGTGTAGTGTAGTGTAGTGTAGAGTAGAGTGGTGTTGTGTGGTGTAGTGTTGTGTGGTGTAGTGTTGTGTGGTGCGGTGTTGTGTGGCGTAGTGTGGTGTAGTGTAGTGTAATGTAGTGTAGTATGGTGTAATGCAGTGTGGTGTAGTGTAGTGAGGTGCAGCGTGGTGCTGTGTGGTGTAGTGTTGTGTGGTGTAGTGCTGTGTGGTGTAGTGTTGTGTGGTGTAGTGTGGTGTACTGTAGTGTAATGTAGTGTATTATGATGTAATGTAGTGTGGTGTGGTGTGGTGTGGTGTGGTGTGGTGTGGTGTGGTGTAGTGTAGTGTAGTGTAGTGTAGTGTAGTGTAGTGTAGTGTAGTGTAGTGTAGTGTAGTGTAGTGTAGTGTAGTGTAGTGTAGTGTAGTGTAGTGTAGTGTAGTGTAGTGTAGTGTAGTGTAGTGTAGTGTAGTGTAGTGTAGTGTAGTGTTGTGTAGTGTAGTGTAGCGTTGTGTAGTGTAGTGTAGTGTAATGTAGTGTAGCATGTGTAATGTAGTACGGTGATGTGTGGTGTAATGTAGTGTAGTGTAGTGTAGTGTAGTGTAGTGTAGTGTAGTGTAGTGTAGTGTAGTGTAGTGTAGTGTAGTGTAGTGTAGTGTAGTGTAGTGTAGTGTAGTGTAGTGTAGCGTGGTGTTGTGTGGTGTAGTGTTGTGTGGTGTAGTGTAGCGTGGTGTTGTGTGGTGTAGTGTTGTGTGGTGTAGTGTAGTGTAATGTAGTCTAGTGCAGTGTAACGTAGTGTAGTGTAGTGTAATGCTGCGTAATATGGTGTAATGTAGTGTTGTGTTGTGTGGTGTAGTGTAGTGTAGTGTAGCGCAGCGTGGTGTTGTGTGGTGTAGTCTGGTGTGGTGTAATGTAGTGTAGTATGGTGTAATGTAGTGTGGTGTTGTGTGGTGTAGTGTAGTGTAGTGTAGTGTAGTGTAGCGTTGTGTCGTGTTGTGTCGTGTTGTGTGGCATGGTGTGGTGTAGTGTGGTGTTGTGTGGTGTAGTGTGGTGTAGTGTAGTGTAGTGTAGGGTGTAATGTAGTGTGGTGCTGTGTGGTGTAGTGTAGTGTAGTGTAGTGTAGTATGGTGTGTGTAGTGTGGTGTGTGTGTGTGTAGTGTTGTGTGGTGTAGTGTTGTGTGGTGTAGTGTTGTGTTGTGTTGTGTGGTGTAGTGTTGTGTGTGTGGTGTTCTGTGTGTGTTGTGTAGTGTTGTGTGGTGTGGTGTTGTGTGGTGTAGTGTTGTGTGGTGTAGTGTGGTGTGGTGTTGTGTGGTGTTGTGTTGTGTGTGGTGTAGTGTAGTGTAATGTGTGTGTGTGTGTAGTGTAGTGATGTGTGTTGTGTGGTGTGGTGTGGTGTAGTGTAGTGTAGTAGTGTAGTGTGGGGTGTGGGGTGCTGTAATGCAATGTGTGTGGTGTGGTGTGGTGTAGTGTGGTGTAGTGTAGTGGTGTGTAGTGTAGTGTAGTGTAGTGTGGTGTGATGTGGTGAAGTGTATTGTAATGTGGTGTGATGCGATGTAGTGTGGTGTCGTGTGTGTGCATGTGTGGTGTGGTGTGGTGTAGTGTAGTGTAGTGTGTGTGTGTGGTGTAGTGTGTGGTGTAGTGTACAGTAATGTAGTGTACCGGTAGTATGGTGTAATGTAGTGTGGTGATGTGTGGTGTAGTGTAGTGTGGTGTCGTGTTGTGTGGCATGGTGTGGTGTAGTGTAGTGTAGTGTAGTGTAGTGTAGTGTAGTGTAGTGTAGTGTAGTGTAGTGTAGTGTAGTGTAGTGTAGTGTAGTGTAGTGTAGTGTAGTGTAGTGTAGTGTAGTGTAGTGTAGTGTAGTGTAGTGTAGTGTAGTGTAGTGTAGTGTAGTGTAGTGTAGTGTAGTGTAGTGTAGTGTAGTGTGGTGTGGTGTGGTGTAGTGTAGTGTAGTGTGGTGTAGTGTAGTGTAGTGTAGTGTAGTGTAGTGTAGTGTAGTGTAGTGTAGTGTAGCGTAGTGTAATATAGTGTGATGCTGTGCGGTGTAGTGTTGTGCGGTGTAGTGTTGTGTTGTGTGGTGTGGTGTGGTGTGGTGTGGTGTGGTGTGGTGCGGTGCGGTGCGGTGCGGTGCGGTGCGGTGCGGTGCGGTGCGGTGCGGTGCGGTGCGGTGCGGTGCGGTGCGGTGCGGTGCGGTGCGGTGCGGTGCAGTGCAGTGCAGTGCAGTGTAGTGTAGTGTAGTGTAGTGTAGTGTTGTGTAGTGTAGTGTAGTGTAGTGTAGTGTAGTGTAGTGTTGTGTGGTGTAGTGTTGTGTAGTGTAGTGTAGTGTAGAGTAGTGTAGTGTAGCGTGATGTTGTGTGGTGTAGTGTTGTGTGGTGTAGTGTAGTGTAGTGTAGTGTAGTGTAGTGTAGTGTAGTGTAGTGTAGTGTAGTAGTGTAGTGTAGTGTAGTGTAGTGTAGTGTAGTGTAGTGTAGTGTAGTGTAGTGTAGTGTAGTGTAGTGTAGTGTAGTGTAGTGTAGTGTAGTGTAGTGTAGTGTAGTGTAGTGTAGTGTAGTGTAGTGTAGTGTAGTGTAGTGTAGTGTAGTGTAGTGTAGTGTAGTGTAGTGTAGTGTAGTGTGTGTAGTGTAGTGTTGTGTAGTGTAGTGTAGTGTAGTGTAGTGTAGTGTAGTGTAGTGTGTTGTGTAGTGTAGTGTTGTGTGGTGTAGTGTTGTGCGGTGTAGTGTTGTGTAATGTAGTGTAGTGTAGTATAGTGTAGTGTAGCGTGGTGTAGTGTAGTGTAGTGTAGTGTAGTGTAGTGTAGTGTAGTGTAGTGTAGTGTAGTGTAGTGTAGTGTAGTGTAGTGTAGTGTAGTGTAGTGTAGTGTAGTGTAGTGTAGTGTAGTGTAGTGTAGTGTAGTGTAGTGTAGTGTAGTGTAGTGTAGTGTAGTGTAGCGTGGTGTGGTGTGGTGTAGTGTTGTGTAATGTAGTGTAGTGTTGCGTTGTGTGGTGTAGTGTAGTGTAGTATAGTGTAGTGTAGCGTGGTGTTGTGTGGTGTAGTGTTGTGTGGTGTAGTGTAGTGTGGTGTGGTGTGGTGTGGTGTAGTGTAGTGTGGTGTGGTGTGGTATAATGTGGTGTAGTGTGGTGTGGTGTGGTGTGGTGTGTTGTAATGTGGTGTGGTGTGGTGTAGTGTGGTGTGGTGTAGTGTAGTGTGGTGTAGTGCAGTATAGAGTGTGTAGTGTGGTGTGGTGTGATGTAGTGTGGTGTGGTGTGGTGTGTGTGTGTGTGTAGTGTTGATGTGTGTTGTGTGGCATGGTGTGGTGTGGCATGCTGTAGTGTGGTGTAGTGTAGTGTTGTGTGGTGTTGTGTGGTGTTGTGTGGTGTAGTGTAGTGTTATGTAGTGTGGTGTATTGTGGTGTAGTGTGGTGTAGTGTGGTGTAGTGTAGTGTGGTGCTGTGTAGTGTAGTGTAGTGTAGTGTAGTGTAGTGTAGTGTTGTGTGGTGTAGTGTGTGTGGTGTGGTGTGGTGTAGTGTGGTGTGGTGCTGTGTGGTGTAGTGTAGTGTAGTGTAGTGTTATGTAGTGTGGTGTAGTGTAGTGTAGTGTGGTGTCGTGTTGTGTGGCATGGTGTGGTGTGGCATGTGTGTAGTGTGGTGTAGTGTAGTGTAGTGTTGTGTGTTGTGTGGTGTTATGTGGTGTAGTGTAGTGTTATGTAGTGTGGTGTAGTGTGGTGTGGTGTGGTGTGGTGTAGTGTGGTGTGGTGTGGTGTGTGTGTAGTGTAGTGTGGTGTAGTGTTGTGTGGTGTAGTGTGGTGTGGTGTAGTGTTGTGTGGTGTAGTGTAGTGTAGTGTTGTGTAGTGTAGTGTTGTGTGGTGTAGTGTGGTGTGGTGTAGTGTGTGTGGTGTGGTGTGGTGTGGTGTGGTGTGGTGTGGTGTGGTGTCGTGTTGTGTAGCATGGTGTGGTGTGGTGTAGTGTAGTGTGGCGTTGTGTGGTGTAGTGTGGTGTGGTGTGGTGTAGTATAGTGTAGTGTAGTGTAGTGTAGTGTTGTGTAGTGTCGTGTGGCAAAGTGTGGTGTGGTGTAGTGTAGTGTAGTGTAGTGCGGTGTGGTGTGGTGTGGTCTAGTGTAGTGTAGTGTAGTGTGGTGTGAAGTAGTGTAGTGTAGTCTACTGTTGTTGCCTGTCTGTCGTTTCCGACAATGACTGCCAGATAGCAGACTTGGGGACTCCTATATCCCGGCGGATTGCGCTACCAATTGTTTATAGTGGAGACGCCCTGCCCAGGGTACATCCCCACTCTCTCGTCCAAAGTGATTTGAGGACGAGAGTTGGCTCCGAGGAAGGTCCCCAAAGGTCAACCAATCCCATTGGCTGCAGCACTATGGCCAGTGCAAATGCCCCCTAGTTAGAGAGCCATAGTCTTCCACGAAAGACTAAGATGTACCATGATATTCCAATACCTTAGAAAATCATTAATATAGTACAGCTCTCATTTACTATTGGCTCATTCTACAAGGTTGATGTTAACCAGTTGCAAAATCCATTTGGGTACAGGGCTCAGTGTAGTGTAGTGCACGGTAGTGCAGTGTAGTGTAGTGCATTGTACTGTATAGCAGTGCAACGTATTCATTATCAAAGTAGATCACTAGCACTCCTAATTGACACACTCGGACTGTACTCCCTTGAACTGGAAAGTGCGTCGGCACTGGTGTACGCTAGTGCGACACTACCTTATGTTTTGCCTGCTGTTTTCTTTCTCACGATAAAACAATTTAGAAGAGAAACGTTTGGCCATCGACCGCTCCTTCGCTACCAGTAGGTGAAGACGGGGTAAAAAGCCCATGGGCGGGTAAGAAGCCCATGCCAATTATCTCATGAAATAAAGCCAATTTCAGTCAAATGTGTCCATGAGACGAATGCTAAACATTAATACTCGTCTCATGGGCAAAATGTGACTGAAAGTTTCTTTATTTCATAAGATAACTGCCATGGGCTTCTTACCCGCCCATGGTCTTTTTTACCCCGTATTACCCTATGTTCTTTTAGCATGACAACTACGAGGCTTCCGGAGTGGAAAGAGGGCCTTCGATTGACGAAGATAAGGAACTTTCCATTCAAAAGTGACATATCTTTGGTCATGGCAGTCTATTAAACCAATTCGCCTAACCGCTGCCCAGACGAAGGAACAAACCCAGAGTCATCCCAAAATGGAAGTAATTATTGTTTACATATTGTTTTGAGGGGTGGCGCGCTTCTGGCTGCGACGCGCTCTCCGGGTGGGAGCAACCCGAATTTCACAGAGACGCCTCTGTGACTATAAAGTACCATAATACCCTAAACAGTGGTTGTTGTTTTTTACAAATGTGTTATCAAAAAACAAATCCTGACACTCGCCGATTTCCATGTCTAGCTTGCGGTTACCAGACCAAGACCAGACCAATATCACAATTCAGAGATAAGCCAATATCATACAGTCATCTTCATTCGAGACACACATCTGAGCTATAAATAAACTATCCATTGGTACATAAATGAGACACCACACAAACAAATACACAAAAATCGCAAAGTGACGTTATTTTATTGACGCGAGAAAACAGAACGTGCGACATTTGAACAAAAAATGTCTTTTTCAACCAACACATAAAAATAAAACGATACTTCCCCTCTTCACGTGATGCTCAAGCAATCTCCAAAACGTCACTTTTGTGCTTGTTGTGTAGGTGAAGACGGGGTCAAAAGCCCAAGGGCGGGTAAGAAGCCCATGCCAATCATCTCATGAAATAAAGAACATTTCAGTCAAATTTGCCCATGAGACGAATGCTAAACATTAACGCTCGTCTCATGGGCAAAATGTGACTGAAATTTGCTTCATTTCATGAGATAATTGGTATGGGCTTCTTACCCGCCCATGGGCTTTTTACCCCGTCTTACCCTATATGTTTGCATGGTGTTTTGCTCAGCGATGTTGCAGTGTAGTGTCAGGTGGGGGGTTTTATAACAAAAATAAGAGCCATCACCAACCTGAAAGGATCATGAAGTTGCGTTCGAACAGTTCCATGTATCGAAGGAACTCGGGGTCCTTGTAGTGAAACCGTTTTCCAAAGATAATGGAGCACGTGACGTTAGACACGCTGACCTGCGTCATCCGGCAAAGGTCAGCAGGCGCCCCCTGGTGATCCTTGATGGCCCGGATGTAGTGAGTAACCTCCTCCTGGATCTTCCCGGCCAGCAGGTTCTTGCCCATGCCCATCTGACGGAGAATCTCCAGGGAGGTCTTGCGCTGTTCCTTCCACTCTCGGCCCGAGGTGCTGGCGATGCCTTCACCAAATATCAAATCGAAATAGTCATCACCGTTCAGTTTTCCGAAGTTTAAGCCCCACCCCACCCCACCCCACCCCCAAAAAAACTCTTACCTTTTTTTTCAAGGACCAAGCAGAAATAGCAGTTCGATGAGTAAAATAAAAAGTGTGTCTATATAGTTATCATGTATGTTGCTATTTTAAAGGTGTTGATGGGTTTTTTTTCTTTGAGTTAGAAAAACGCATAATGTACACATTTACAAGCCGTTTTTAAGCTTAAGCAATTCAAGACTCAGATACAGCTAAATTAGGTTGTCGGATATTTCTCACAAAATTCAAATTATGAGAAATATAAGAAATTTAAAGAAAAATCATGTTCTCGGGAGAAACATATAAAAAAGGAGTAAAATATCCAGTAGGCCTACCACATCTACGTCTTGAGACTTAGCACTTACATCCTTCGAGGAGTCTGCATCGTGTACAATTCAAAACAACAACCCAATAACAACACAATTTGATACAGCAGCTTTTAAACGACCGATGTCTATAAAACGACACTGGTCGTCACAAATTCAACAAAACTTTAAAGTGAACATTCAAATAGCCCAGTCTTTGAGGATAAAACCCGCACCATCTACTTGGTTGAAACTGGGTTTTTTAGATTGAGTAACACATAGTAAAGCAGCGACATAAACAAATGAGAACGAGCACAACAAGCTTAAAGCTTATACAAGGCGCTCAAACACAAGTAGATTATACAATATTGGCTGCCACAAGTAATGAGAGAATGGAACAGAACATGATAATGAAAATGACATGTGCACGAACAAGCAAGCAACAACAAGAACAACAATAACGTAGAAATTGAAATAGAAAATTAAATGAAATTGAGGGGGCAAGAGGCATTTAACTCCAAAAAGTATAAAAACCATTTGTGATTCAGTGTCGAGACAATCAATCATTTGAATCACATTCTTAGCATATCTTCAGCCAGGATCACAAGTCCACGTGAAGTAGAATAAATCGAATTGGCATAACATCTACTTACTTAAGAAGGCAGACAAAATGTTGTGGTCGATCACCTTTATGCTTCGTAATCTGCCCGATCAAGAAATCATGCGGTCTGTCGGAGAAGACGTGGGCGAAGGTAAGGAAGGCTTCCTTGATGGCGGAATGGCTGGCCAGCACCACCGTCAGCTTGCCTCCCAGGTACAGGCTGAACACGTCTCCGTACTGACGTCTCCACTTGATGAACTGGGGCCGGGGGTCCTTGCCCAGCAGGAGCAGGTGTCCCAGCAGGGGCAGGGCAAGTCCAGGGCCCGGGGGGATGCCCGGGGGTCGTCGTGTGGACAGCCACCACCACAGACACAGCAGCACCGCCCCTCCCAGCAGGAGAGTGCTGGTGTCCAGGGAGGAGAGCACAGACATCGGGAACTAAAAAAGGAGCTAAACATTCACCTGCTGGTAGTTGAAATGTGGGATATATATATATATATCCACATTTTCGCCCGTAAAGGGAGATCATTTAATGACAGATAAGAGCAAAACAGGCTGCTCTTTCCGGCATCAGATTATCTTCTTACGGACGAAAATGTGTATTTTGCCGAAATGTGCAGCATACAACCCAAAAGACAGAAAACATGAGAGGAAGACATTTGCAATTTGTGAGATTGCATCAATTTATGTCAGAGCGTTGAGCAAGAACAATGATTGTTAAACCCAAAAAAGCAGGATACTGTGGATGCCTTCAAAACTAAACCCGCCTAAAAGGAAAATAAAGTATGTTTTATCCTTTAAAATGTCAATCCACAAGTACATCTACGAAATGAAGTTATTCCGATCACCGTAGGCTTTGGTTTGTTCTCAAACGGAAAAAACGGCATAGTATAACTTTTGAACCGTTTGGTAACAAATCGAGCTTCCGGTGCTCGATGGCGATATTGTCGTTATGAAATATATGGCTTTAAGTTTAGCAAAAATTGCCGCAATGGTTATTACACATTGGAAAAAACTGGGCACTCAATTTTGGAATCAGAGATATTTCGTAATTAGGATGTAAAAATTACAGTGTAATAATTATACTTTGCAAACGATACAGACGATATGAGGAAATTAGAATACGAACGGTTGACGTATTTTGAGGGGGCTATTGGCATATTAGAAGCGCATAATGGCAGATTTTTGTTTAGCATTGTAAGCATGGTGTGATGTACACTCATATGCATGCGCATGCGCGCAC
Source organism: Phymorhynchus buccinoides (assembly GCA_017654935.2). Classification (NCBI taxonomy): domain Eukaryota; kingdom Metazoa; phylum Mollusca; class Gastropoda; order Neogastropoda; family Raphitomidae; genus Phymorhynchus; species Phymorhynchus buccinoides. The sequence continues at coordinate 60,779,304 of CM065681.1, read as the reverse complement.
ACGCATATATACATGCACACGCACGTACACAGACACACACACACGGCGCGCGCGCGCGCGCGCGCACACACACACACACACACTCTCTCTCTCCCACATACACCAGCTTCACACAGTATGAATGTGTCAGTACACCAAACACTAGGTCACACAGAAACCCAGACATTTTTGTGTCAAATAACAACACTTACGGCTCTTGGAAATGTCCATCTTAGTCAGCCACACAGACAATAGGATGAAAGAGAGCGGGGAAAAGCCTACCTAAAAAAAACTATTAAAAAGGGGGCAGGGTAGGAAAAAAGGGAAAAGGGGGGGGGGGGGGGGGTGGGGGGGGGAGAGAAAAGGAAAAAGGAAAAAAAGAGGAAAGGAAGGAAAAAAGAAAAGAAAGGGCTAAAAATTAAGGCGGAAGTGGTGGTGGGCTGCATGATGAGTGAGCAAGATAGCGGAGAGCGGATGAATGATTGGGTGTGGTGTGAGAGTTACATATTTCTTAATGTAAAGTGATGTTTCATACTTTTATTTAATATTTCTATTTTACACGGTGGAAGACAAGTTTCCATGTGCGTTGTACAATGCCAGTGGACAATAAAGTAACTTATGACTTATGACTTATGGATTTTCAACCCCTACCCACCAATTCATGCTTCTAAGCATTGACATACCTTCGGGTGTATAGGTAGGTAGACGGACGGGTCCCAGATGGATAGATGTTGATGACAGTCAGGATGTTGATGACACTCTGATCGATGGACACTATTCCAACATAGGCGACAACGCACGAAGACCAATAGATGAGACATGAATTTTACTCCGCTTTTAATAAGCTTAGGACATTAGTAGCACCTGTTACAAGCCCATTCGTCTGAATGACGGGCTTGAAGAGAGGGAAGTCCGAAGTTAGGGATAGAGACAGAGTCAAACACAGACAAGAAGAGATGCTCTCGCTAAGAGCACTGCTACTGGTGCTGTTGATGATGATGATAATGCAGTCACCGCTATCAACACCACTACTACTATTTTACTGCTATGACTTCACAAATTAGGAAGGAAGTATTGGTATTATTACCAACAAAAAGATGTGTAAAAAAGGTTTTAGGAAGGAAGTATTAGTATTACTACAAATATTACCATCACCTCGATCACCATCACTCTTAAAGAGAAAGAAAGAAAGGAAGAAAGAGAGAGGGGGGGAGAGAGAGAGAGAGAGAGAGAGAGAGAGAGAGAGAGAGAGAGAGAGAGAGAGAGAGAGAGAGAGAGAGAGAGAGAGAGAGACGGACAGACAGGCAGACCTAGTCAGAGAGAGAGAGAGAGAGAGAGAGAGAGAGAGAGAGAGAGAGAGAGAGAGAGAGAGAGAGAGAGAGAGAGAGAGAGAGAGAGAGAGAGAGAGAGAGAGAGAGAGAGAGAGAGAGAGAGAGAGGGGAGACAAAGAAAGAAAGAGAGACAGACAGAGACAGACAGACGCAGAGAGAAAGAAACAGGTGACCTGTTTATATAATTTGTCACACCGTTGAAAAGACAAAAAGTGCGATTGTGACAAATCCACCTGTAACACCATTGCTGATTATTTTGTTGGTCATGAACAAGGTGGCCTAGTGGCATTGTTCGTGCCTCCCATGTTCCACACTCATTATCTGTCAGTTCACCGAGCTCCCTCTGCGCTTCTCAAACATTCCCAGTTTAGAACATCTTCGCGTGCAAAAGTGGCCCATTTTGAGAACATACTGTAAAAAGGAGTTGAACACAGTGACCCATTTTGAGGACATACTGTAAAAAGGAGTTGAACACAGTGACCCATTTTGAGGACATACTGTAAAAAGGAGTTGAACACAGTGGCCCATTTTGAGGACATACTGTAAAAAGGAGTTGAACACAGTGGCCCATTTTGAGGACATATTGTAAAAAGGAGTTGAACACAGTGGCCCATTTTGAGGACATATTGTAAAAAGGAGTTGAACACAGTGGCCCATTTTGAGGACATACTGTAAAAAGGAGTTGAACACAGTGGCCCATTTTGAGGACATATTGTAAAAAGGAGTTGAACACAGTGGCCCATTTTGAGGACATACTGTAAAAAGGAGTTGAACACAGTGACCCATTTTGAGGACATACTGTAAAAAGGAGTTGAACACAGTGGCCCATTTTGAGGACATACTGTAAAAAGGAGTTGAACACAGTGGCCCATTTTGAGGACATACTGTAAAAAGGAGTTGAACACAGTGGCCCATTTTGAGGACATACTGTAAAAAGGAGTTGAACACAGTGGCCCATTTTGAGGACATATTGTAAAAAGGAGTTGAACACAGTGGCCCATTTTGAGGACATACTGTAAAAAGGAGTTGAACACAGTGGCCCATTTTGAGGACATACTGTAAAAAGGAGTTGAACACAGTGACCCATTTTGAGGACATACTGTAAAAAGGAGTTGAACACAGTGGCCCATTTTGAGGACATACTGTAAAAAGGAGTTGAACACAGTGACCCATTTTGAGGACATATTGTAAAAAGGAGTTGAACACAGTGACCCATTTTGAGGACATACTGTAAAAAGGAGTTGAACACAGTGGCCCATTTTGAGGACATACTGTAAAAAGGAGTTGAACACAGTGGCCCATTTTGAGGACATACTGTAAAAAGGAGTTGAACACAGTGGCCCATTTTGAGGACATACTGTAAAAAGGAGTTGAACACAGTGGCCCATTTTGAGGACATACTGTAAAAAGGAGTTGAACACAGTGGCCCATTTTGAGGACATACTGTAAAAAGGAGTTGAACACAGTGGCCCATTTTGAGGACATACTGTAAAAAGGAGTTGAACACAGTGGCCCATTTTGAGGACATACTGTAAAAAGGAGTTGAACACAGTGGCCCATTTTGAGGACATACTGTAAAAAGGAGTTGAACACAGTGGCCCATTTTGAGGACATACTGTAAAAAGGAGTTGAACACAGTGGCCCATTTTGAGGACATATTGTAAGAAGGAGTTGAACACAGTGGCCCATTTTGAGGACATACTGTAAAAAGGAGTTGAACACAGTGGCCCATTTTGAGGACATACTGTAAAAAGGAGTTGAACACAGTGGCCCATTTTGAGGACATACTGTAAAAAGGAGTTGAACACAGTGGCCCATTTTGAGGACATATTGTAAAAAGGAGTTGAACACAGTGACCCATTTTGAGGACATACTGTAAAAAGGAGTTGAACACAGTGGCCCATTTTGAGGACATATTGTAAGAAGGAGTTGAACACAGTGGCCCATTTTGAGGACATACTGTAAAAAGGAGTTGAACACAGTGGCCCATTTTGAGGACATACTGTAAAAAGGAGTTGAACACAGTCGCCCATTTTAATAATAATAATAAAAATAATGGGAATTTATATAGCGCTCTTTCTCACATGAGCTCAGTGCGCTTTACATTGATAACACGAACATTAAAGGCAAACAAATAATTAATCATTAGAAAGTAAAATAAGCACGATGCTTTGCACGCAACGTTCTCTTACTTCCTTACACACACACACACACACACACACACACACACACACACACACACACACACACACACACACACACACACACACACACACACACACACACACACATACACACATACACACACATGCATGCGCACACACACACACTCACACACAATTAATTATGCAAGAGTAAAATAGTTACAATATGAACATTCTAAGAAGAAACATAGAGACCACATTCACATTCTCAATCAAGTTTGAATACAATACTGCAACTTAAAATAAAATCATACTGCCATCGACATACCAATTACATGACTAATTATAATAGACAAATTTTGCAAAAACAAAAATACCCTTCTACCTCATTTACAAGCATTTAAAGTTTACAAGACGTAGACATTCTACATACAAAATACGAATTATAAAATAATTGTAAATACATTTTTTACAAGATTTCTGCAATAAAACGCCCCCCCTCCCCCCCCCCCCCCCCCCCCCCCCCCCCCCCCCCCCCCCCCCCCCCACCCCCCCCCTCCCCCCCCCCCACCCCCCCCCCCCCCCCCCCCCCCACATTTTGAGGCAATACTGTAAGAAGGAGTTGAACAGTCAAAAGTGACTGTGGTCGCTCTACGGAAGGAAGGAAGGAAGGAGGGGAAGGAAGGGAAGGAAGGAAGGAAGGAAGGAAGGAAGGAAGGAAGGAAGGAAGGAAGGAAGGAAGGAAGGAAGGAAGGAAGGAAGAACCTTTGTGGAAACCATCCGTATTTTCGTCCTTTATTAGCTGCGATTAACTCTTTACTTAAACAAAGAAGATGGACAGGAAGGTAAACGTAGGTGAGAGAGCCATAGGTGGTACGCGGGCATAGCATAACATAACTTAAAAAGTAAGACACTATTGAACAAATAAAGGCAGCAATCATGCAACTAGCACATTTTAGATTGCTCAAACGTGTCACCAAATACATTTTTGTTATTATGAAACATACGTTATCTCACATAACAAAAGTTTTAATGACAGCCTTACCAAACCACTCACCACCCCACCACCTTACTTTGCGAGAGAGAGAGAGAGAGAGAGAGAGAGAGAGAGAGAGAGAGAGAGAGAGAGAGAGAGAGAGAAGAGAGAGAGAGAGAGAGAGAGAGACGAGAGAGAGAGAGAGAGAGAGAGAGGGAGAGAGAGAGAGAGAGAGAGAGAGAGAGAGAGAGAGAGAGAGAGAGAGAGAGAGAGAGAGAGAGAGAGAGAGAGAGAGAGGCAACAAACGAAAAAAGTAATAACACTTCTTAAAAGCAAACGAAGGACATTTGGAGGATAGCGCATTTTGCTTTAGTAAAGCTGTTAACTTGTGACCATTGGTTGTAAAACAGATCCGAATTACTAGTCAAAACTGAGGAGTTCATTATAGTACCGCGATTGTACTTAGCTCATAGCATTACCATTATATGTTTCCCCCTCCACGACGCTATGGGAAGACATCGATAAAAGAACTCAGGCCTATATTTCCTCCCGTATACAACAGGCATAACATTTTATTTGTTTTCCTTAAATAGCTCATGGCATACACACAATATGCTGACAATAAACTTGTTGAAACACATGTAATGTGTACAGAATGCATTGGTTTTAAATATAGGCATACTACTCCATATCATAAGTGATAGTTATGTCCACGAAATGACTAAGCCATTCTTAATGTATTGTCTTTTGCAAAAAAGCCAAAAAACAATATTTCTCATATAACTATATATCAAACAACAATATGACGCCAAGTGCGATCATAATAATAATTTTGTTTTAGTTATTTGACCTTGCAGTAGCAAACACAAACCTATCTCATGGCCTAGTGCGATAATAATCATAAAAAAACATTAGTTATTTCATTTTGTTGTAGCAAACAAAAACGAACCTCCGCTCATGGAAAAGAAAACTGTACACGCACACTAGGGATCTGTAGAGCATATGGGGTGCATCTGAACTGCAAGGTAACAATCTTGTGGTCCCTGTCATCACGACGATTTGCGTGTTGTTGTTTTTGAAACCAAATGTCTTGGTTTAGTTGCATAGGTGTAACGCTCTGAGCTATTAAAGCGCTCCTCTGTCCACGACGACAATGCTGAATGTGACTTGTAATTGTGCAAGGAAAAAGAGAAAAAAAGGGAGGAAAGGAAGTAACAAAGAAAAGAAAGGGCTAAATGTGTAGGCGGAAGTGGTGGTGGGTTGCATGATGAGTGAGCAAGATAGCGGAGAGCGGATGAATGAGTGGGTGTGGTGTGGGAGTTACATATTTGCTTTAATGTAAATTTATGTTTCATATTTTTAATTTAATATTTTTATTTTGATATATCTCATTCTTATTTTAGAGAGAGAGAGACGATTACTCCAATGCTTATAGCTTGCGCCATTGCTTTTCTTATTTATGAATGTAATAGTACGTTTACACGTAAAGAACATCTTAAAATAATCTAACATGACAGTTCTGACTTTGCAACTGGTACCGTATTCATGAGTGAGTCTTAAGCAGTTAACTCGGGTAGTAACATGTATATTAGAATAAAGTGCCAACATAATTGCCTGTTTATCCTACGGTGCATGGTAATGCCCGTGTTAACTGTTTAAAGGCGAACTCATGATTACTGTACCCAAATGATATATTTTCATTATCTAGCCTCGTGTTTATTTATAAGCGTATGCACGAAATTATGCGGATGTTCATGCATTAACAAGCTGTTACACTATGATGCATTATATTTATATAATAAAAACTTATTTGTTTCGTACGTGTCTAGACATATTTGGGAATTAGTTTAGTCCTCTCTCTCTCTCTCTTTTCTCGTCTCTCTCTACTCTCTCTCCTCTCTCAACCATCTCTCTCTCTCTTCCATCTTCCTCTCGTCTCTCTCTCTCTCTCTCTCTCTCCTCTCTCTCTCTCTCTCTCGTCTCTCTTCTCTCTCAGTCTCTCTCTCTCTCTCTCTCTCTTTCTCTCTCGTCCAAGGCTCTGTCTTAGGACCTATACTCTTCACCATTTATATAAATGACCTCCCGCTTCATTTTACTTCACCGTGTGAACTTTTTGCAGACGACACCACAGTCCATAAAAACGGTTATAATGCTGCAAACACAAGGTGAAGAAGAAGGGAAAAGTTTTGGGGGATGCACATGTAAAGACCAAAGAGGACAAACTAAGACATGGTATGAATCTGAACACGAAGGACAAGATTTGTACAAGTAAATAAAGAAGAACATCTGTAAGAACGAATTATAAAACATATTTATATAAACCACACGCACACACACACAACACAGCACAGGCACACACACACACACAAACAAAAACAAAAAAAACACACACACACACACATAAAAAAACACACACACAAACACACAACACCCACAGCACACACACACACAAGAACACACACACAAACACACACACATTACACACACACACAAACACACGAAACACACAGCACACACACACACA
>CM065681.1:60732350-60764850 GCA_017654935.2 Phymorhynchus buccinoides | reverse complement strand
TTTCACCTCTAGTTGGGCATGGAGGATTTCATTAAACTTCAACAATTATACAATTAACACAATACTTTTATTTTGTACATTTGAATTGTCAAAATATTTTTTTAAAATTAATCTATTTGTCCCAATGAATCTGTGAATACTTGTCATTTGAAACCACTTCAGTTTTACATTCTGCTGTATTATGTAAATAAAGGAAGCATTTTCCCAGTCGTATTCGGTGCTATGTCTTGTCTCATTTTGGTTTTACATTATTTCCAATAAGACAGTCATAATACATTCTGCATCCTTTAACAACCGATAATAATTTTGTACCAGCCGCCGTGGTGTAGTGGTTAGCGTCGCGGACTACTGGCTGGGAGGTCTTGGGTTCGAATCCCATCAGAGGCGAGGGTTTTTTCGGTCCTTGACTGACTCCTACCCAGAGTGAGTGGCTATGGGCTCAATGGGAAGACTGAAACCACACAGTCGAGCTTCATCCATTACAAAAAACGGATGCGATTATGAGAGTGTTGCTCTAATTTCAAGACCAACACTGCAGGTGTCTGTAGTTCTCGGGCCTGGTTAACGCCGGGATATCATTATGAAAGGAAGCGTAGAATACAGCCCTGTCATGCAGTCTCAGACCGATATGGAACTCCATAGCATCATCATCATGATCGTTGTCATCCGCCTCATTTCCATCCATCATTAAAAAAAAAAGAACAAAATGTCTCAAATTATGTGGCTTTGCATACCCGTCTCTCATGGTGACCTCAGTTTCGGTTTCCAATCCAGTCTATGCTTTGGTGCGTTCGGGTCAAAGTCATGGGGATCAGTGTGTTCTGGGGAGCTGTCGGTGGATGGTCGTGGTGGCGCCCTCGGAGGAGGACCTCACTCACGCTGGCTCCGCGACTAAGAGAATAGTGTCGTCAGTAGGGGGCTTAGTAGGTGGTGTCCTGAACAGGCTCCACTGAACTCCACCGAAGTGACTCAGCAGAAGTGCAGTGTCTCCTCGGTTGGTTGCCTCCTGACGGCCTAACATAGATTCGCTCCCCTTGGACTGCTGCTCTCGGATTATGCGACCTGAACAAGCTGGGGTGTAGCTGCGAATTGGGATTCGGAATGAGCGGCGTGGGAGCAACGCCACTGTTCGACCCAGAAGATAGGACAGGAAAAAAAATAAAAAAATAAAAAACATTTGTAAATTCAAATGAATCAGCCAAACGCTTATTATTGTTTACATTTTGTTCAGATTTTCTTATTAATTCTGCTATTGTAGACTTGTACCCGCCGAAAATAATAAATCAATGACAATATTATATTTCTCTGTTAACCTCGTCCAGGCGTGGGTCTATTATAAACCCTAGCTGTGCCTTGTTTTGAGATATATAATAAGATTTTATATGAATCTAACATCATTTTAAGGTGCTGAATCCAAATCCGTTGGAGGCCAAGTTGTAAATGTTGGGCATTTTGAGTTATTGCGTAATATTCAAAATGGCCGCCGTGGGATATAAGAGAATTGTAAAAACAGAGAAAACCACGCACTGATTGTACAAAATTATGTTGTATCTAATGCTTTTCTTGGGTAAGAAAAAATAATATAAATAGCTGAAAAGATTCAAACTAATTGAATTTTTAGTATGTATTAGTCTCCCGCCACTCTGCGGAGGAGGGCTATTACAATTATTCATGTCCTTTTATTCATGACTGCGCAATTATCTTATTAAATAATCCACAGAATCACTTCAATATTTGTGTGGTAGTATTTTACATGAAGCCAATGTGCCCCATCAAACCAGGCATGCCTCTTTGACCATGAGTTTTGATCTTGAATATGTGCGTTTCTTGTATTGGTCATAGCTTGTAAACTGTCGCAATTGCAGTCCTAAAATGAGCTAAGTGGCTATTTAGCTTAGGCTTATGCAGAATAATGATTTCATCATGCTTTTTAACCTTGACCTTTTGCCTTAAATGCTAGACCTTGACCTTTGACGTTGAATATTTCAACTTCAAAATAATTGGCAGTATTTTACATGAAGCCAATGTGCACCATCAAACAAGGCATGCCTAGTTGACCTTGACCTTGAGCTTTGACCTTGAATATGTGCGTTTCTTTCTGTATAGCTGACACAAAGGAGGCATCCTCTTTCATCAAATATTTAATACAGTATTTACACATGTATGCATCTGGCAGCGAAATGTATGATACAACGAAACGTTTACACATTTATAATTTACGACACTTACAAATCACCTAATCATCTTGCCTCATTTGCCAACATGAGACAGTAAATTCATTAAGCCAGTAGGGCATGCTTAACAATTCTGCCTCTGCTACAGTATTTTTCCTAGAGTATAGTTATGTTTGTACATTCTGATTCGGTCCACACATACAGACACACACATACACACAGACAGACAGATAGAAACACACACACACACACACACACACACACACACACACGCACACGCACACACGCACACGCACACACACACACACACACACACACACACACACACACACAATGCGCACAAGCAAACAAACATTAAAAAAAAGAATGCTTTCAGTTTAATATTTAGATACAAATATAACAAATAGTAGAATATATCTTAGATTTCTGTTTTAATAAGTAACCAACACGGATCCACTGCCTACACCAAAAACGTTATAATGGGCTTTTGGTTGGGCCCGTGAGTGTGTGCATGCATGTGTATGATTGCATGTAAACCATGTGCATAGATCGTATGCACACAAGCAGGTGAGTTTTGGTCTTGCTTGCTCTTAATTGAACTAAAAAGAATTAAAAATGCAGTAAATGGTAAAATTCAATGGGATAACATAAAGTAAGAGATGAAAGTTAATTCAGTAACATTGAGTAACCTATAGAAAGTAACCCAAAATAAATATCATATTTGATTTTTAAAAAAAGGTTGTTGTCAAACATAGCGCTGAGTAATTGAATTTTAACACTTCAAAGCAAACCTTAACTTAAACATAGTAATAGATAACATTGAAAACAATATGGTGTAGCCAATATAAAAGTACCAGAATATCTCGTTGAAGTATTATATAAAAAAAAAGACAATGGCTGAAATATATACAAACTACCATCTCATACCAAGCTTACACAAAATTTATATAAATATACTAAGCTGAAAAGGATTAATAAACATAATATAAAAAATAAAGACAGTAGAAACAAATATTTCCAGATATAACTGATCGTTTATCATTTAGATACAACAAGCTGGAAACCAATACAATCACATGATACTAAAATTAGACAACTTCAGTTTTAGGTTAAATAATCGATTGTATTACAACAAAAGGAAAAGCTTGATGGGCAGATACATTATACAATTATGTCTATTCGATCTTTACATTTCAAGAAAAAGAAAAAACTTTCATGTGTGTTCATTGCAGTATTTCATGTTCTGCAGATACCACATATATTCCTGGTTTTAATTTAATTTACAAAATGTGTACATATTTTGATACTTGATACATTGAAGCTTTTAAAACAAATTGCATAGCTCGCAAAAGGCAAAGGAAAAAAAGCGTACAGTAAATTATGTTTTTTTCCCGAATACTTCAGATGCATACATTCATATGGCACTTTCAATTTTATGTAGAAACAATGTGTATGTTTTGATACTGTGATACTTGATATATAGCAGGCTTTAAAACAGTCAGTTGCATACCTCCCAAAAAAAGAAAGAAAGAGAAAGTGTCATTACTTCAAAAAGTGTAGTTACTTCCAGCGATGAATTTCAGATGCAAACGTTGATACGATACTTGTCAAAATTTCGTTTAGGAAAATAATGTGAATTTTGATACCTGATACTTTTCAACGATTATTTTCATCATTCGTCCAAGAAAACGGAAAGGAAAGGAAATAATCGAAACGTAGGTAGGATAATTTTGTCTGCATATTTCAGAAGCAAACATAGGCATATGCATTCACCTCCTCTGAAAGTTCATAGGATTTGTCTGAAACCCTCGTATCAGAGAAGCATACGCCAACCTGATTATGACAAAGACAATCACGTAGCTTCCTTACATATTTGATTTTCCTTTCGAAAATGGCAAGCCCTGGAAATTGGACGAATCTTTTGCTCTAAAAGAAGGCAATTACCAGACCCAGAAAGGCGACAAGCAAAGGTGATGGGAAGCACGCGTGTCCAATAGAACTTGGAGTCTTAACCGGAGGACATCCCTCATCCCATCCGACTCTGACGTTGTTGTCCTCGTTGTACTTCTTCAAAAACTTCATGAGGGGCTGGAAGTAGGTGAGCATGGGCTGGGCGCTCATCTTGGTCTGTCCTGTCAGATTCTGGAATGGAACCGTCCACGGCTCAGAGGATCCTACAGACATCATGGCCCTGAAATAGAGTGAGATAATAGTGTTATGTATCAGGAATATGGTATGTAAATGATTATTATTACGCATTGTACACTGCTTATCTTAGTCTGTCCTGTCAGATTCTGGAATGGAACCGTCCACGGCTCAGAGGATCCTACAGACATCATGGCCCTGAAATAGAGTGAGATAATAGTGCTATGTATCAGGAATATGGTATATAAATGATTATTATTACGCATTGTACACTGCTTATCTTAGTCTGTCCTGTCAGATTCTGGAATGGAACCGTCCACGGCTCAGAGGATCCTACAGACATCATGGCCCTGAAATAGAGTGAGATAATAGTGTTATGTATCAGGAATATGGTATATAAATGATTATTATTACGCATTGTACACTGCTTATCTTAGTCTGTCCTGTCAATTTCTGGAATGGAACTGTTCACGGCTCAGAGAATCCTACAGACATCATGACCCTGAAATAGAGTGAGATATAATGCATGAAATAGAGTGAGATATAATGCTATGAAGGTGGCATATAAATCACTATTATTATGCATTACCCACTGCTCATCTTGGTCTGTTCAGTCAGAGCCTGGCAATGACACTGTCCACGGCTTGGAAAATCCCCAAATCCCAAAGGCATCGTTGCTCTGAGACAGAGAGAGAGAGAGAGAGAGAGAGAGAGAGAGAGAGAGAGAGAGAGAGAGAGAGAGAGAGAGAGAGAGAGAGAGAGAGAGAGAGAGATGAAATGGTTTGAGTAGGCTATTGGCCCATGTCATTGTGAGTGGTTACAAAAATATAACAAAGTAGTAGTATTAACAACATTTCACCATAAACACACATAACAAACTTAGCATATGCATAGTTCAAAACTTCATAATACATTATACATAGAATATCAGGTAACACGCAATCATCTTTACTCATTTAAGTGCATCTCTCGGATTCTAAATGCTTTGTCGAGATAAAAATGCTAAACGAGTAATCAGAGATTTATTTTCAGTTGCAAGAAGCATGGCTAGTTTGAACAGCGAAGGCTGGTTATAATATTTACTTGGAATATATCTGTCTCTAAAATCCTATTAGCGGGGTGGTGGGGTGGGGGGGGGGGGGAGGAGAGAGGAGAGAGAGAGAGAGAGAGAGAGAGAGAGAGAGAGAGAGAGAGAGAGAGAGAGAGAGACAGAGACAGAGACACAGAGAGGAGTTTATAAACTAGACGATTCCAAGGACATTAGGACCCTGCAAAAGGCTGACGGGAGAACACTGAACAACACGAGAACCATTGGCATACATTATATTACACCATGACAAAATGTTCTTCTTCTTCTTCTTTGCAGTACGTAGCCACAATCAACACACTGATTATTATGCCACGGAACCGGGGAGGTTCATCCACATATGCCGGAAGAAAGGGCCAGGAGGCCGAAGATTAAAGAAAGAGGAGAGAGGACAGACAAAAGGAAAAACGCCTAGCTTGATGGGAATCTGCAGGGGGGGGGGGGGGGGGGGGAGGGGGGGAGAAGGGAGGTGGGGCTTTTGCTTGGCTGTTAGACTGATGACCCCTGAGTGGGGCCACCAGCCGCAGCAGGTGCAGCAGGCGGGTGTCCTTTGAGGAACTTCCAGACTCCGGCTGCGAAGCTCTCTGGAGTTCTGGCCTCCACTGCGAGTGTTGGCAGGTCGTTCCACTCCTTGATTGTTCGTGGAAAAAAGGAGCTTTGACGGTACTGCGTCCGACACTGGGGGATGAGGAGCTGTTGTGAATTACCCCTACGTTGCCGCTCTGGCTGGGGTATGACTTTGCTCCTGTTCACACTCACCATGCCATTGAGTATTTTATTCAGCATGGTGAGTCTGGTGGCTTGTCGGCGTTGCTGCAGTGGATTCCATCTGAGCCTCTGTAGCATGTCGGTAACGCTGGCTGTCCTATGGTATCTATTTAAGACAAATCTGGCAGCCCTGAGTTGGATTGCTTCCACCTTGTCTATACTCTTCTGAGTGAAGGGGTCCCAGACCGTGCATGCAAACTCAAGGAGAGGTCTGACAATTGCCATGTAGGCTTTCTCTCGCAGTTCAGTGGAGGCTATCTTCAGGTTCCTTCGAAGGAAGCAGAGTGTCTGGCTGGCCTTTGCCGTAATGTTGTTCACATGGACATCCCAGCTGCCAGTTGCTTGTAGGGTGACACCCAGATACTTGGCTGTTTGGACGGTGTCCAAGGTGTGTCCATGCAGTTGGTACGGGTGGTGCAAAGGCTTCCTGTTGCGGGTGAAAGGCAGAGTCTAGCACTTCCCAGGGTGAAACTGCATGTCCCACTTCTTCTCCCATTCCTCAAGGCGTTGGAGGTCTTTCTGTAAACAGGCATGGTCCTCCCATGAGCAGATGAGCCTGTAGACAGCCGTGTCGTCAGCAAAGAGCCTCGCATTTGAAGACAGTTTTTCTGGCAAGTCATTTATGTATGCCAGAAATAGGCATGGGCCTAGCACTGATCCCTGTGGTACGCCTGATTTCACACTGATGTAGGCTGACTGGGTGCCCTCAAGAACGACAGCCTGCCGTCGGCCGAGGAGGAAGTCCGCCACCCATCTGTTGACATTGCCCATTATGCCATACATGTGTAGTTTGTGCAACAGAAGGCTGTGATTGACCTTGTCAAAGGCCTTGGCAAAGTCCATGATTATCACGTCTGTCTGTTGTCTGGCTTCCAGATTCTGTGTCAGCTCCTCCATTAGTTCAATAAGCTGAGTCTCGCAGCTGCGTTTGGATCTGAAGCCATGCTGCTGAGGGGTCAAGATGTTATTCTGCTCCAGGTGTTTCATCATGGAGCTGGCCATGACGTGCTCCAGGATCTTGCAGGCAATGCACGTCAGGGAGACTGGCCTGTAATTGGCGGGGTCATAGTGCTCTCCCTTCTGGTAAATCGGAGAGACTAGGGCGTCCTTCCAGTCTGATGGAACTTGACCGCTGCTGATGGAGGACTGAAAGATGGTAGTGAGGATGGGGGCAACCTCTGCAGAGAACTCCTTCAACAACCATGCGCTGATGTCATCGGGTCCGCTGGCCTTTGAGGGATCCAGATCAGCCAGAAGCCGTTTGATTCCTTCCTCTGAGATGATCACACATTCAAGCAATGGGATATCTTTTTCCTCTATGCCACATTTTGCTGTAAATTCATCTTGAGTGTAGCTCTTGCCTGCGCTGAACGCGGCCTGGAATTGGTTGTTCGGGTTCTCTGCCTTCGCTTTGGGCTCTATCATTAGGGTCCCGTTGACTTTGAGGGGGGGCCACTCCAGTGTTGGAAGTTCTCTGGATTTTTTATGTATGACCAGAAGCGCTTGTACTTGGGGTTGTGGTCTGTGGGCTCTGCTGTCAGGGTGCTGTTGACATATTCCCAATATGCCCGGCGTAGTTGGCGCTGTACGTCCCGTCTACACTCCTGGACTTCTTCTTGGAGCTCCTCTGTGCCCTGCTTCTTCCACTTTTTGTATACCCGATTCTTCCTGTTCACCAAGCGTCGTAGTTCGGGAGTCATCCACGGGACATCGAAGCGGGGACGTAGAGTTTTGCGGGGAATGTGTAGCTTTGCTGCTCGCAATAGCCCAGTTTTGAAAAGCTGCCACAGTTCTTCAGTACTTGCCGTCTTCCCTTTAGCCTCCACTTCTTCCCCAATGATGGTCACCTCCTGCCTCAGGCTGTCCCAGTCTGCCTTATTGCATAGGCTGATGGTTCTTTCAACAGGCTTCCTCTTGGGTGTGGACATGTTGAGCTCTGCGTACACAATGCAGTGGTCAGACAGGCCAGACACAGTCTCCACACGTGGAACAAGCTGAGGGTTGTTTGTGAGGAGAAGGTCCAGGGTGTTGTCCTGCCTTGTCGGTTGCATCACCATTTGCTCTAGGCCATGGTCGTGGATAATGTCGACAAGTTTATGATGCAGGTCAGGGTAGGGAGATCTGGGCTTCAGGGTCATAGTGGACCAGTCCCAACCAGGGAAGTTGAGGTCTCCTCCAATGAGAAGAAGGGCATTAGGTATTCTGGCTGCCTGGGTCACTGAAACTTCACATTGTAAGATGCTCTCCCGGTCGGTAACTTTAGGGCGGTAGTAAGAGCACACATAGAGTGCTCTCTTCCCCCAAAGTTGGATCCTCGCCCACACCATCTCGCAGTCTGTTGCTAGTTCGGGGACTGCTATGCTGTCTAGGGTGGAGTGAACGGCAATAAGAACACCTCCTCCGCCCCGCTGTCTGTCCTTCCTGTACACTCTACAGGAATGTCTGTCAGGAAGAAATTCTGCATTCTGGATGGAGGGGTCCAGCCAAGTCTCCGTGCCCAAGATGATGTCGGGCTTCATGCTGTCAAGAAGGTGAGGAAGTTCTTCTCTTTTGCCGCATATTGACTCGAAGTTTATATTTAGGACCCTTAGTGGTCTGGTAAGTCTTTTATTTTGTTGGCTTGCTCTGGTCGGGGTAGAGGCATGTTGTGGCCTGAAGCTCCCTGTAACTGGCGTTGAGCAAGAGTCCGTGTCCGAAGCATCGGTATCTGGGAGGGTGGAGATGGACAGATAAGAGCTATGGATATCGAAGACTGTGAGACTGTTTGGGTTGCCACAAATAGCACAATACCAGTGGACGTCTGGGTTTTCTGAATTCAGTTCTTCATACGTCGCGCTGTGTATGCTCTGGCACTGTGCGTGGAACCACTGTCCACAGGACTCGCACTCTACGCCCCGATCCTCCCAATTCACAGTGTTGTCTCAGGTCCCACAGTTCCATTCATCACTATTGGGAGTATGTTGATGGCATTATGTCCACGACTCAAAGGCCGACACGTGACATTAAGAACAGTAAAAGCTAGAAATAAACAATGTCAAGGATATATACTTTTTTAATATGCTGGTGTACAACGTCATCCGTGATGAAAGCTGTGAGATACATTAACGCTGCTTTCAGACGCATTAATTCGTTGTGCTTCATTAAGATAGTGGTTTACCGCTAACTGACAAAACTCTGTCCCCAGACTCTGCAGCTATCAATATAATTCCCCCCCCCATCCCCCCCCCCCCCCCCCCTCCCCGCCACCCCCCACCCCCCACCCCCCACCCACCCCGCGTGTCAAAACTATTATGTCCTGGCATCATCATCAGCATCACCATCGTCATCATCAACAACATCATCACCATCCCCCTCCTTCTCATCCTCCTCAGCATCATCATCATCGTCCTGCTCCTCCTCCTCCTCATCATCCTCATCCTCATCCTCATCTTCACCTCAGTTTGTCCCCAGCCTCTTTGGAGTTGTAGATGTCGCAGGTGTGCAGGGGACCCTGGTGTCTGGCTGCCGTGCACAACGCCTCGTGGATCTGGAACTGGATGACGTAGCCCAGGAAGTACCTGGCACACCGCGTGAGGCACAACATGAATCAAATTGTTTGGTGTCGTTCGTACTTAGCTTAGAATCCACAAAAAGAAAAAGGAAAATACAAACTGAAAATAAGAAGACAAAGAAAAGAAAAATACATGGGAACATTGCGGTCAGCTTAGGTCTACTTCCTGCTTTTTATTTCTCAACTCGAACTGAGTTAGAAGTCTGGGGGCTGCTGGTGTATTGTCTCTTGAGTTGTACATACTGTTGATCTGGTGGGATTTCAACACACTATTGTAGATAATGGGCAAATCATTGCCCGAGTAATAATAATAATAATAATAATACTGGTTATTTATAGAGCGCTTAACTCCCTTTGCAGGGTGCTCAATGCGCTGAACAAAGGCCTAAACACTAACATACAGATAAACATACACATTAAAGACAAGCCAAGAATAATCAACATGAAGACAAGTATCAATGAATATAAACATTAAAAATAAGTGAGACTGTTCATACAAAATACATGTATTAATCTCTCTCGCCCTCCCTCCCCCCTCCTCCCCCTCCATCCCCCCCCCCCCCCACACGCACGCACGCACGCACACACGCACACACACACATACTGCAAGGGTAATATCATCAAGGACTACGTGGATTAGAGGTGAGAGTATGAGGTTTCAAAAAGATGAGTTTTCAGAGAAGTTTTGAAAGACTGAACAGAGGAAGAGTGGCGAACACTGTGTGGTAAGCTATTCCAGACCGAGGGAGCAGAGTACGAGAAAGAAGATTCACCGAAGGATTTAGTTTTAATACGGGGAGTGGAGAGCAGGCATGAGTCGGAGGAAGATCTGAGATGTCGGGTGTTAAGACGGGGTCTTCTTTCCCTAATGTCTATTGCTTCTTTACCTTTGTTTGGTTTGCAAACTGTGGTTCAGTGGATAGAATGTAAGCTTGAAAAATGCTGGTATGGCGGACTGAACTGCTTAAATCTTCATAATATTCTGATGAAGTTCTAGAAGAGTGTTCACTTAACCTGTTTCTAAGAGTCTTAGAAGAGGCCTGCCTTTTTCTCACATATACTCTTCACTGCACTCCTCACACTGATTGTGACGCACTACCTTTTCCCTAGTTGGTCTTTTAGCTTTGTGACAATAGTGTGGACATAATATTCAGGGTTTGTGCAGTAGCTTTCGTCTTCCTTTAGGCAGCCATCTTCATCAGGTTGAAGATTCTGCTGCACGTTTTGGGATAATAAGAAGATAGAAATAGCAAAATAGTAAACAGATAAGAACAGGAGTAATAGAAAAGGAAAGTAAAAATAAATTACAATGGGTCGTGTGGATCTATGGGATCTTGATGTAAAAAAAGGGGGTGGATATGGGCCATAGACCTTCATTTCGCAGCCCCTATCACAATCTGGCTAAGCGAAGCGCTCACCGGGGATAAACCAAGACCGGCATGGCCTCTGCCCTTCATGTACCACTACTTTGATTTATGACTCCATTTGAAAGTTTTGAGTGGCATCCCACAGGGGAGCATTCTTGGCCCGATTCTTTTTACAGTCTTTATTAACGACCTACCTGACGAAGTACAAATTGTCTGTAAAATCTTTGCAGACGACACGAAAATATACAACTCATCTAAACATTCTAATAAATTACAAAATGACATTAACAAACTTATTCACTGGTCTGCAAAGTGGAATCTTTACTTCAACGCAAACAAGTGTAAAGTTATGCATTTGGGCCTAAACAATCCTCAAACAGAGTACGAAATAACACATGGTAACGATAGACACGTTTTGGAATCTTGTATAGAAGAAAAGGATCTTGGAGTGATTTTTGATCCAAAACAGAAATTTGATAAGCATCCGCAATTAATAAAGCAAACAAAATGTTAGGATTAATAAGGACTTTTATAGGACTAAATGGAGAGGTGTTTGTAAATCTGTATAAAAGTTTGGTGAGACCCCATTTGGAATATGGCAACTTAATTTGGAATCCTTTCCTAAAAAGACAGTCTCAGGCTATCGAACGTGTTCAAAGGAGAGCAGCCAAACTAGTAAAAGCATTACGAAAATTAGATTATGGTGACAGGTTATATAAACTGAATTTACCATCCCTAAAATATCGGCGACTACGTGGTGATTTAATAAATGTTTATAAAATATTTCACAGTTCTGATATTACTAACAAACATTTGTTACAACTTTCTAACTACTCAAAAACTAGGAATAATGATTTGAAATTACTAGCCTAATACAGCAGAACTAATATTAGAAATGTTTTCTTTAGTAACAGAGTCACTAAATACTGGAATTCTATTCCAGTACATATCAAATTGGCACCTAACCTTAATCAGTTCAAAAACCTCTTTGATAAAGACCCCAAGATTCAACAGTTGAAACGTGTATATGATTAACACATCTAAAAGCGTCCTAGTCATGCCAATCATGAAAAAGAATACAAATAATCAGAAAGGACACAT
Organism: Phymorhynchus buccinoides; assembly: GCA_017654935.2. Taxonomy (NCBI): domain Eukaryota; kingdom Metazoa; phylum Mollusca; class Gastropoda; order Neogastropoda; family Raphitomidae; genus Phymorhynchus; species Phymorhynchus buccinoides. The sequence goes on along the minus strand of CM065681.1, from coordinate 60,752,658 downwards.
TAAGAGTCCGCGAGGCCTAGTTGTCCTCATTCTCTGACCTGACCTGACCTGAAAACCTCCAAGGACAGGGTGTAGGCAACTTCCTCAGGGAGGCTGCTCCACTGCAGAATGCTGCGAGGGAAGAATTTGGATTGTCTGTACTGTGTTCTGTGGCCTGGAATGTTGTAGGCAGCAGTGTGTGAGGGGTGGGGGCTTTCATTCTGCTGTGTGTTTGTTGGTCAGTATTGATGGACAGAGGACCGGTGTTGCATAAAATATTTTACCCATAAAATAAATACTCTTTTCCTCATTCAAATTGCTTGGGAAAGATTTGCCCCTAAATGCATCCAGAGGCGTCTTGTGGCATGCAGGAAGAACAGAAGATTCATCATTAAATATTGAAAAGTCAGGGATATTTTTCTAATATTTATTATTATTTATTTTTGTTTGCACGGATGGTTGTTTATATCGTCCGCCAGTTTGGAAAATACGAAACTAAATGACATGGCTTTGCATCGATTTCTCGGCACAAATGTAGATTTACACCCTCCCGCTCTATTCTTTGGTTCTTTCCGTGTAGATTGAGCACTTAAATCTCAATATTTTAGATAATAGTTGACTTATTTCTCACATGTAATATTAATGGTTCTAGTCCACATGCGAAGGGTACTTATTTCATGGGAGGTACTTATTTCTCATGACACTGGTGTGGAATTTGTAGATGAAAATCTGTTGAACGTCCTCCGGTCTGGAACAGACACATATGGGACATTAGTAGATCTATAAAGATGGTGGGAACGACCGTGGAGGCAATGCCCGGAGGCAGTGCAACACCAGTAAAGTCCCGAATTGCTAACAATACAGATTAAAGTATCACAACGCTAAGGAATTTGTAGATTGTATTTGCGCGAGCTTACTGCGGGTCTCGAACAGAGGCAGTTTGAACCAGTTGAACCCCATATTGGCTGAAACTACTTGAACATTGCTCTGACATAATGTACATCCATTTAACATAGGTGTGGTGTGTTTTCTTTTAGTAGGTTGTTTTATGTTTTCATTACTGGTATTAAAAATCGAGAGGATAGCCGTTAGTTGTTTTTTGGTTGTATTTTTGGTTTGGGGGTATTGAAAATCGAGAGAAGATAGCCGTTGGCCTTGAGTATGCTTACAGCCTTAATAGGGCGTTCGTCTTTGAATCTACTCTTTTTATTCGAACAGTGGGTCTTAAGCTCTGTGTAAGATATATTTTCTGAGTAAGAACTACACCGAACATGAACTCAGAGTCGGAGAGTGTATTTTCTCATGAATTAAATTGGGAAAGTTTGGTTTGTACAGTGTATTTTGCATACGCTTGTATTTTGATTTCAGTTCTTGTGTAAAGCAGGTGGCATAAGTGGCATAATGTGAGCTTTGGACAATGTATTTGTCTTAGAGATAACGATACACATGCACAAGAAGAGTGTTTTTCACCACTGGTTGCAATCACATTCATAATGGTTTAGAATTTGTAACATGTTTATGCCTACCCGATGGTAGGTTGGTTGTAAGCAATGTGATACTCAGCGCCTGGGTCAAAGTCCTCTTCCGTACGTTCCACTGGAGAGGACACACCTTGAAGATCACACCTAGAAGATGTCACCAAGCATACAATATTTAGCACATGCACGTGAATAATTCATAAAATCAAGTTTTAGCAATCCCCCCTTTACTGTCTGCCTCGTGTCTACTACGGGGCTGTTTGCACTATGCTGTATGCCTATAACCGCGTCTACTACGGGGCTGTTTGCACTATGCTGTACGCCTATAACCGCGTCTACTACGGGGCTGTTTGCACTATGCTGTACGCCTATAACCGCGTCTACTACGGGGCTGTTTGCACTATGCTGTACGCCTATAAACGTGTCTACTACGGGGCTGTTTGCACTATGCTGTACGCCTATAAACGTGTCTACTACGGGGCTGTTTGCACTATGCTGTATGCCTATAACCGTGTCTACCACGGGGCTGTTTGCACTATGCTGTACGCCTATAACCGTGTCTACTACTGGGCTGTTTGCACTATGATGTATGCCTATAACCGTGTCTACTACGGGGCTGTTTGCACTATGCTGTACGCCTATAACCGTGTCTACTACGGGGCTGTTTGCACTATGCTGTACGCCTATAACCGCGTCTACTACGGGGCTTAGTCATCGAATTTTGAGCTGAGTTAAAATGGGAACAAACTATAAACTATTCCATACTCGTCGAAAAACTTACATTTACAGTTATTTTCCTGTCTACGTCTTTTTAAAAACTTGTGACATCAACAAATGGATGAGCAGTGGACAGATCAGTGACGCAACCCTTCGAAGGCCAAATTTGGCTTGGCACACAGCAATACAAGAAATTCATTATTCCTTGCCACTGAAGAGGTGGCAAGCATGCACGTATTAAGATACATGTACATACACTTTATCTATTATCCTTTCAATGCATTGTAAATTACTTTTTGCTTGATTCCTTCTCATTGTCAAGTTTTTGTAGCATAAAAACATAAATTTGATCAAGCTGCAATGATACGAATGCAGTTCTATACTTATGTTTTTTAAAATCAGATATTGAAATTTCTGTTTTACTAGTAGGTATTCTACTCGATATCTCACAATAAAACACATAATATCAAGTAACAGTCTGTCAGGTGTGAGTGCGAGAGCACCCTTTGGATTATGATGGGAGAAGGACCATTTGTGAATGAATTGCTTTTTGTGAGATTGAATCATAGCCAGTGTGGCAATGTCTTTAGTGTGACTTGTACTTGCCATGCAATAATATCTTTAATTGGTAGGTTTTGTAACTTGTGAGCGCATTGGATAATCCAGTGTGTATTGTTTGGAGGTGAACACTTTTTAGAAATCATTGAAGTTTGACAGTGAGCTTTTAACTTCACTTTCCGTACTGAGGTTGACCCAATAAGATCTTCTTCTTCTTTGTTCCTGGTGATGTGGGGGTTTTGGTGAGTGAAAGATTTTAGGAATTAGTTTGTAGGTTTGTAATAGCACAGTTGATAGACAATCTTTCACATCTTTATTTTTGTTTGTTTAGGAATTCAGTAGTTTGGGATTAAATAATGGTAAGAGGCTAGGCCTCCTTTTTCTTTTAATAATTTTAGGGTCAACCCAGTCGGGAGTCATAGATAGATTAAATTTATTCTCGCCATGTAAATTTCGCTCACCATTCATTGAATTTGTGTTTATTCTTTTTTTGTGTGAGTAACTTGGAAGAGGAGCTAAAGGCATAGAGGAAAAGAGAGAAAATAATGTGACTAGCCACTTGGTCTTCTTTTTGTGGCTGAAAGAATTTCGTGATGTTTTGGGTGCATCTACAAGATGATGTTGGAGGATTCAGGGTGAGTCATATGGAGTCCAGTGGAAATGGACTATTATGTAATTGTTGGCCTAAAGATAAATTGAAAGTGGACTTGATTGTAACTAAAGGATTTGACCCTGACCTATGACAGGCTTTGATTATGATTGGATTTTGGTGTTGTTTGGCTATTGAGCCTACATTGCATTTGGTATGGCCCTGTTTCTTCTTGCGCATGCTCTTGTATGCATTTGCGCTATTGGTATAATAAATGAGTAATTATCTCGAATGGTTCGATAATTTATTTTGGCGACCAGCAACCTTGAGTCCCGTGTATAATTGAGTGGAGTTAGATTGCGTGAGTATCTGTTGTACCCGGAGTGACTGCGTGTGATTCGTAACGCATCCTGCAGTATGACACAGTCTCAAAACATAATAACCGATGGCTTCATTTATTGAATATTGTTACAACTGTTTTGCGCCACGGTGACGTTGATTTAGAAAGGTTAGCTCCATGTTCTATTGTGGAGAGAATGTTCTAAGTTTAATGCGTTGATTAAACTTCAATTCATTAGGTCTAACCCATTGACAAAAAGCATGGAATGTGTGTCTGTCTGAGTGTCTCTATCTATGCCTCACTCTCTCCTATTCTTTATCTTTCTTTGTCTTTTTCCATCTTTTTCATTCTCTCTCTCTGTCCCTCTCCATCTCTCTCTCTCTCTCTCTCTCTCTCTCTCTCTCTCTCTCTCTCTCTCTCTCTCTCTCTCTCTCTCTCTCTCTCTCTCTCTCTCTCTCTCTCTCTCTCTCTCTCTCACTCTCTCTCTTAATGTAATGTTGGTGCTTTAATGTAAGCATTAAGTCCCTCCCCCAGCACCAACCACGTTGATATATTGTGAAACAGGAAGATATCACTATACGTATACAAATTGTGTAAAATATTTGTTAAAAATAACTAGAATGCATGAACATCGTATTCCTTTAAAAGCCTACAAAACATTATATGATCTCCATTGTAGAAATAAAACTAATTCGGCATCACGCAGTTGTTTTACATTATACAGATATGGTTTTGGTTATGTTTGGGAAAGCCAGGGAGTTGAAAATGTTAAGAAATTCTTATATACTTTTAAAAGGAGATTGTTTGATTGTCATTTGCAGGCTCTCGAATATACAGTCATTACCCACGAACGATATTCATTGTATTCCACATTTATGCAGTTACAAGACCCACCACAATACGTGAACTTAATTAAACATTCTTTCATACGAAAATTTCTCACGAGAATTAGGGTGTATCTCCTTTAAAACTACATCGATTAAGATATTCAAACGTTCAAAATGATTTATCCTGTATTTTTTGCCCAGGTATAGAAGAATCGGAATTACATTTTATTTTAATATGCCCTGTTTATAAAACTTTTAGAGAGCAACTAATTCCCCCAAAATACTACAATCATCCCAATGCTTTTAAATTAGTTTTATTATTTACTGATATTAAAGCATGCTCATCTTTTTCGCTTTTTCTATCTAAAGCGTTTGCTTTTAGAAGTCAATCGCTTGTCTCTGAATAAATTCTTTTTCTCAAATTATTTCTCCCAATTCATTGATTATATGTATGTGCATGATTTTATTGTTCTAGTTTACATTTATTTTGTGGATTAAAAAGTATTGATACGGGCAGAGAGGCCTAATCAATACAAATTATAAACTTCAGACTTCTCTCTCTCTCTCTCTCTCTCTCTCTCTCTCTCTCTCTCTCTCTCTCTCTCTCTCTCTCTCTCTCTCTCTCTCTCTCTCTCTCTCTCTCTCTCTCTCTCTCTCTCTCTCTGTCTACCTGTCTGTCTGTCTCCCACCTGCGCTTCCACCATTCTTGGTTGTAGCGGTCAGGGGTGACGTCTCCCCTGTACACTGCCCACCTCCACGAGGACAGCAGGTGACCGTAGGGCAGGTGGGCCAAGGTCTGCAGGGCCGTGCTCATCAGGGAATTCACATCAACCTCTGGGGAAATAATCACACACAGAAACGAGCGAGGAATATGGGTGATCACACACACACACACACACACACACACACACACACACACACACACACACACACACACACACACACACACACACACACACACACACACGTGCATGCATTCACACGATGCAAATGTATTCATAGACACATTGGCGCGCACATTTACATTGTATGCGCCCACAAACGCTTTCACGTATTATGCATAATGCTACACATACATGTATACATGCACACATGCACATATACAGCACTTAAGCCTCTCTACACACAATCATTCACGTACATGCGAAAGGGAACTTGCAAGAATCAAACAAACTCTTAATAATTCCATACCTAGTCAATCCTTTCCGAAGAGCAAAATATGAGGGATTTTAAAAGTTTTGAACTCGTTAACACAGATTATATGATTAAAGCTCTTTCACTTTATGACGAGGTGTCACGTGGTTCATGAAAAAATTGAATGACTATTCAACTTTCTGCTCATTTTAAAAGCAAATTTAAGGACCATAATTATTCAAGTTTCAATACCATGTACTCTGTCGCAAATACAATATTTATCAAGGTAGAATTACATATCCACACCCATATGACAGAAAACAAAACAGTCCACGTGGATGCCGTGAAATAGATGAAAGTCAATCCGAACAGCTTAATTCTATCAGCAGAATCAAAAAGTGCAAACATTAATATAATGCATGATTGTTTTGCGCAAAACTTTTGTTTATTTGTATTTGTAAAGAGGAAAACAGTTCAGATAAGAATTTGTAAGGCTTAAAACGCTTCGTTCAAGAGGCAAAACCCTACTTTTTATCTCGTCTGTAAAATAAGAATACCTAGATAAAGCGATAAATGTCAACTAGAAACCTTCTCAGAGATGACAGTAAAGAACAAATATGACAAGGATATGACCGAAAATTATTTAAAACGAGATATTGCGTTGCGGTTGAAATGTTGTGCGTTTACGCATGGCATTAACTTTTGTGCCGAACATGGACTACGTAGGAACACGGATAATTCGTAACATATAACTTCAGTGGTACCTAGCCAGAATCCCACGATTCATGCGTAAGCAGAAGCTCATGAAACTCTACGCTTAAATCAACTATTTGCAAGTCGGATGTGAACAGGGGCAGCAGGGCTTTGGAGCATAGTATTCAATAAAGACAATTATGTAGAGCATTTATCTAATTGGTCTGGGCATTATCATTACATAGTATTAGTATTAGTATTAGGTACTTTATAGTCACAGAGGCGTATCTGTGAAATTCGGGTTGATCCCACCTGGAGAGCGCGTCGCAGCCAGAGGCGCGCCACCCAATTTGTTTTTTTTGTTTTTTTTTGCATGCGATTTTTGTCACTGATGGGGGGGGGGGGGGGGGGCCATTTTTTTTTTACCAAATGACAACTTTTTCGTTTAACGTATGCTAAGTGTATGGGCACACGGGACCTCGGTTTATCGTCTCATCCGAAGGACTCCACGTTCAGACCGTTGAGGCCTAGTGCAGAATGAGAAGAAAAACTCCCCTGTACCCAGGTTCGAACTCGGGTTTACTTGACACGAAGCGAACGCGCTACCACTGTGCCACTCTACACCTCTACATAGTCCACTGCTGTTGTGTAACTTTTGTTGTTGTATTTGTTTTTGTTTGATTCGAGTGATCATGCAGTTGTCTCAGTTCTTTTCTTTTTAAATTAAATTAGTGGTCTTATCCGTGAGATTCGTACGTATCAAAAATGTGACCCTCCTCCCCCACACCCCACCCATCGCCCCTTTCTTGCCGGGGTGTATTCAGCGATGGTGATGGAAGATGTCAGTGAAATATTTTTGTATTCGGTCTCACTCACCATCGTCTTCCTGCAGAGAGGGCAGCAGGCCGATCTGATGCAGGTGGTTGGGGCTCTCCACCGACAGCAGAATCACATCACCGATAGCCGCCCAAATGGCTGCACAGCACATTATGTTGATATCACAAAGAGACAGAGAGGCAGTAGAAAGGAGGAGGAAACCGGCTGGCAGGCTAGACATTTACGAACATGACTTCCATGTGTTCAGAAGGTAAGACATGACTTCATAGTGAACCAGAGCTCTGATCATGACATTGTAAATAATTGTAAAATTTTAACTAGTGTTGCAAGCAGACATCTTGTGTTTACACGAGCGCACTGGTTCTTTTTTTTCTGTTTCACTGTATTTGATTTGCAATTAACTTTGAAACAGTAACCTTATTTGGAGATCAATATGGGAATAATTTATGCAAGGAAACTTAAGTATAATATGCGATGAAGTGACACTGTCCTACTGTTGCCTGAAAACCTTTCATCGGATCCAACACAATCTTGTGGTATCACAGGTCTAGCTAGACTATATATGGTAGGCCTAGCAGACAGTTAAATAAAGGTCTGTGTACGCGTTAACATTATTCACGAGGTATTTCTATTTTCCCATGGCAACACGGTGATAGCCAACTCTTATTATGACTTACAGCTCACTGTGTTGCCATGGGGGGGAATAGAAATATCTTGTGAAATATGTTAACGTGTACACATACCTTAATGAGATCGCCATTAACTTCCTGAAATGTGACGAGTACTCCAACACGAATGAAACATTGAAAGAATAACATCACCTTACTGTGAGTTTCAAAATGTAAATCTCACGCATAGTAAAACTTTCTAAGGGGTGGGATCTTAAAGTCCATTGCGCGTAAACACACATAAACACCACGTGTGTAGCAAACCTGACTTTTATGCATGTTCCCATACCTGAAGCCAATCATCCCAACTGCACGCATATCTCTATAGTCATGACAGTCTGCTCGATATTTGTTTTATAGGCTATGAACAGGATCGCATCATATTAGCAGGCTGGAAACAATTGATGCGTCCTACCTGAATAGATGATTGGAGACTATCAACGCGTCATATCGGCAGGCTGGAAACTTTTATTGCTGCATCCTATGATCAGGCTGACAACTGTCGATGCATTGTATTGGAAGGCAAGAAACCATCGGTGCATTGTATTGGAAGGCTAGAAAGTGGTTATCTGTGAGGTGTTGTAGTGAAGGGTCATGACTCCATGACTCTGCGTCATAATTTCCTCTCCATTGTTTTGTTTGCCATATATCGATGCATTGCATTGAAAGGCTAGAAGCTTGTTGTGCTCTTCTTATTTAAATTATGTGCTGCTGTATGTGCTTTATTTGATTAAATCTTGTTTAAACCAAAGGCTAGAAACTATAAATGCATTGCATTGGAAGACTATAAACTATTGATACATTGTATGGGAAGGCTAGACGTTACCGATGCATTGTCTTGGAAGGCTAGAAGCTATCGGCGTGTTGTATTGGAAGGCTAGAAACTATCGATGCATTGTATTGGAAGGCTAGAAACTATCGATGCATTGTATTGGAAGGCTAGAAACTATCGATGCATTGTATTGGAAGGCTAGAAACTATCGATGCATTGTATTGGAAGGCTAGAAACTATCGGTGCATTGTATTGGAAGGCTAGAAACTATCGATGCATTGTATTGGAAGGCTAGAAACTATCGGTGCATTGTATTGGAAGGCTAGAAACTATTGATGCATTGTATAGGAAGGCTAGAAAGTATCGATGCATTCTGTAGTGGTTGAAGATGATGACTGTGAGGTCTTGTAGCGAAGGTTCATGACTCCATGACTCCATGACTCTGCAGGTCAGAATTTCCTCTCAGTTGTTTTGTTTGTCACATATCGATGCATTGTATGGGAAGACTAGAAACTATAAATGCATTGTATTGGAAGGCTATAAACTATCGATACATTGTATGGGAAGGCTAGACGTTATCGATGCATTGTATTGGAAGGCTAGAAACTATCGGCTTATTGCATTGGAAGGCGATAAGCTATCGATGCATTGTATTGGAAGGCTAGAAACTATCGATGCATTGTATTGGAAGGCTAGAAACTATCGATGCATTGTATTGGAAGGACTATCGATGCGCATTATAGAAACTATCGGTGCATTGTATTGGAAGGCTAGAAACTATCGATGCATTGTATTGGAAGGCTAGAAACTATCGATGCATTGTATTGGAAGGCTAGAAATTATCGATGCATTGTATTGGAAGGCTAGAAACTATCGATGCATTGTATTGGAAGGCTATAAACTATCAATGCATTGTATTGGAAGGCTAGAAACTATCGATGCATTGTATTGGAAGGCTAGAAACTATCGATGCATTGTATTGGAAGGCTAGAAACTGCATTGTATTGGAAGGCTAGAAACTATCGATGCATTGTATTGGAAGGCTATAAACTATCGATGCATTGTATTGGAAGGCTAGAAACTATCGATGCATTGTATTGGAAGGCTAGAAACTATCGATGCATTGTATTGGAAGGCTAGAAACTATCGATGCATTGTATTGGAAGGTTATAAACTATCGGTGCATTGTATTGGAAGGCTAGAAACTATCGATGCATTGTATTGGAAGGCTATAAACTATCGATGCATTGTATTGGAAGGCTAGAAACTATCGATGCATTGTATTGGAAGGCTAGAAACTATCGATGCATTGTATTGGAAGGCTAGAAACTATCGATGCATTGTATTGGAAGGCAAGAAACTATCGATGCATTGTATTGGAAGGCTAGAAACTATCGATGCATTATATTGGAAGGCTAGAAACTATCGATGAATTGTATTGGAAGGCTAGAAACTATCGGTGCATTGCATTGGAAGGCTAGAACCTTTGGACTAATAGGATCGAGGACAGTTCACTCTTGATCTTTACCTGGATTGGCTGGCTGCCTGAAGATGACTGGCTGGTCTTTGTACATCCTATAGTACATGACGTAGCCGATCACGTGATGCGCTGTGATGAAATCGTCCATGGTTATCCTGGTGCACTGATTGACCCTGGGAGGAGCGACATTTATTTGGCACTATCATCATCATCATCATCATCATCATCATCATCATCATAATCATCATCATCCATCATCATCATCATCATCATCATCATCATCATTTCATCAGTATCAAAACAAACGGAATCACCGAAATCACTATCACAGAAGAATGACCAGATTCATCAAATTCACCATTAGGCTATCGCGTTTGTGATGTGACGTGTTCAAATCACTAGCGACACTTCTTGGCTTCGATAGTCGATATTGAGAAGAGCAGGTTTTCTGCTTACCCTCAGCAGACCGGCCTGAGCGCAAAGCTTATTAGGAGAAACGAAAAAAAACCCACTGAACAAACACAATAAACGAAACCAAATACAGACAGAAAAATCCCCCAAACAAATGACTAAAAAAACTATTTTGACAAATAATTTTACAAAATCCCCCCCCCCCCCCCCCAACATACATGCATGCATGACCAGGCGGGGTTTTCATAAACAAATTTGATGGAGGGGGAGTTCCGTCCCTACTGTTCATTTCACTTTCAGTTTAGTGATTGGAATACTAAATTGGTAACAACAAGGTCTTAGCATGGATGGGGAGCTCATTAACGGAGAGTTCCCTCTCTCTGCTCATTTCACATTCAGTTTAGTATTTTGGAATAGGCCTACTAAATTGGTGACAACCGGCCCTATTATGCCAGTTCTTTTTTGCGTTTTGTTGTGTTGTTGTTTCTTTCTTTTTATTTTGCTCTGAAACATCGATAAGTCAATACCCACCTTCATTTTTGATTTTGCAGTTTAGGGCTTTCATTCATTGTTCAGCATTTTCACAGTTTAGGAATTCCATAGCTTCTTGAGTTTTAGCCCAGGCTATACACATAGCAACTTCACAACTTTGGGGAGTCATTACAAGACATAATATGCTTTCAGGAAATGTTCTGATTTCAAGACATTGTAAAGCCAGCAGGGTCGTTATTGAGATAACTGTAAATATATTGAGAAATTGGGAGGGGGGGGGGGTGTAGACTGGGAGTGGCTGATGGAAGCATGAACGAAGCAGTCATGCTGCAGTTGCCACAAACCAACCCAGCATATTCATTCATCCCATTCAGATGAAGCCCACTCAGCCACCTCATTAAACCTTTCGCCGTCAGCTATTTTTTAGCCAAATAATATCATAAAACTTAACTGGGTAGAGAAAAAAATGGTATCTGTAATATTAGGAATTCCTCTGTTACATGTGTAACATTATGTTTATCGGAGTATTCTTATCTCCAAAAAGTAAGGAAATAGGGCCTTCGGATAACAGAACCTGATTTTATGCCTTGTAGTGACATGGGTGTTAAACCATTGTGGTGCATAAATGCAACATTGGCGGTGAAAGGGTTAAAGTTCATTTCTTGGGTAAGGATCAGGATTTGTTTTTAGGACAACCAGGGGCCTACTACACCGGTCCCCAAGACATTTTCAGAGAATTTCACTTTCCTCTGGTCTCATATCTGGACTACTGTCACCTAGCTAGCTTACCGGAAGTCGACCCCATTGTAAAAATCCCAGGCTTGAGGGTGGCACATGACTCGTCTGCCGTCCTCCGGTTTCTCCAGCATGGACTTGTCCCAGAAGGACTGAGACAGCTCCTCCAGACCCATAGAGGTGAAGAAGTCTTCCGCCATTTCAAAGATCTTTCTGGCTGTGTACTCCTGAACGGAGACTTCAGACTTCAGAAACTTTATTTTGCAAGGATAAGAATTTAGGCTGGGCCTAGTCTTCCATTCTGTCCTTGGTTCTAAGCATGCAATTCATAACTAATACTATTAAATGAACATTGAGACACAGGAACATCGCCAACAGAAACAACGATTAACAGTAATATAGCAACGACATGGTAGGCAGAGCATCAACATCAGCAATAAGAACAAACAGAACAGAAAACTAATCAAACCGAATAAACAAACAAACAAATAAATACATGGAAAACACCTATTTTACTACAGTTTACTTCTTCTACTACCATTGCTACTACTACTATTACTGTTATTACCACCATCACCACCATCGCCACCACATCACTACTACTACTACTACTACTACTACTACTACTACTACTACTACTACTACTACTACTACTACTACTACTACTACCACTACCACTACTACTACTACTACTACTACTACTACTACTGCTACTACTACTACTACTACTACTACTACTACTACTATTACTATTAGAGAGAGAGAGAGAGAGAGAGAGAGAGAGAGAGAGAGAGAGAGAGAGAGAGAGAGAGAGAGAGAGAGAGAGAGAGAGAACGAACGAACGAACGAAATGTTATTTATTCAGGGTAATGAGATAAGCTAATTAATTAGAGAGAGAGAGAGAGAGAGAGAGAGAGAGAGAGAGAGAGAGAGAGAGAGAGAGAGAGAGAGAGAGAGAGAGAGAGAGAGAGAGAGAGAGAGAGAGAGAGAGAGAGAGAGAGAGAGAGAACAAACGAACGATCGAATTATTATTTATAGAGTGTAATATAATAAGTAAACACAATGCTTTTTTTTTACATTCAGCCGTCTGCAGAAAATGCAGAAAAGTAAAAAGGGAAAAGAAAGGAGGGGGGGGGGGGGGGATGGGGGAGATGAAGAACAGATACAAGAACATACTGCATACAAAACACAATCATAATGTAATAACATAAATATTATGACAAAATAAAACGTAATCCTAATGTGCATACTCATCTTTCACATGTACACATTAAAATGGAGGCATCGGTCTTCCTGTATTACGAACATTTGTCCTGTCTCTATGTATATGTATGTCTGTTAGTGTGTTTGTTGGTGGTGTGTGGTGGGGGGGGGGAGGTGGGGGGAGGGGGGTCTGCCTGTCTTTGGGTGTTTGTGCAGTTTCGATTTTTTTTCATTACTTTATGCTGATATGTCACAATGTGCTTAATGTATTATTGCATTGTAAACGCCTAGGGCATTAAATCGATTAGGCACGCTAGATGTTTTAAATACAAACATGCTTAAAGTATAGAGACCTGTCGGATCATTTCAACGGTGACATCCAGAAGTTTGAAGGGTTTGTCAGGGAACGGCATTACCAGGTCCTGGATGTTGTTCCAGTATTCCGCATACAGGTTACCTGCACACGTGAGAACAGAGTACCTTCCAGCGAAAACCAACATTCCAGTGAAAACAGTGTACATATCAACATTCCAGTTAACGTTCAAGTGAAAATAGCCTACCTGTGTCAAATGAAAACGGTCTACCTGTTTACCTTCAAATGAAAACAGTCTACCTGTTAACCTTCAAGTGAAAACAGTCTACCTGTCAATCTTCAGGTGAAAACAGTCTACCTGTTAGCCTTCAAGTGAAAACAGCCTACCTTTTTCATATGAAAACAGTCTACTTGTTTCATGTGAAAACAGTCTACCTTTTTCATATGAAAACAGTCTACTTGTTTTATGTGAAAACAGTCTACCTGTTTCGTGTGAAAACAGTCTACACGTTAACCTTCAAGTGAAAACAGTCTACCTGTTTCATGTGAAAGCAGCCTACCTGTTTCATGTGAAAACAGTCTACCTGTTAACATTCAAGTGAAAACAGTCTACCTGTTAACCTTCCAGTGAAAGCAATTGGCTTGTGAAACAGTCTACACGTTAACCTTCAAGTGAAAACAGTCTACCTGTTTCATGTAAAAACAGCCTACCTGTTTCATGTGAAAACAGTCTACCTGTTAACATTCAAGTGAAAACAGTCTACCTGTTAACCTTCCAGTGAAAGCAATTGGCTTGTGAACCTTCAAGTCATTTGCAAAATGATTGCAGTTTAGATTTTTACGTTGATAACATTCAAGTGAAAGTAGCTTACAAGTTAAATCTTCAGGTGACAGCGGTTTACATGTTAACCTTTAAGTAAAAACGTTTAATTATTAACTTATGGAGGAACACATTGTTTGTGTTAAGCTTCCAATGATAATGGTTTTACATGTAAATCTGAAAGAGAAAATGATTTTCATGGTTATCGTTTGGTGAAACAATTTAGAATTAACCTTCGCATGCAAAGAATTGAGATGTTAAACTTCAAGCGAAACCCTTTATACGTTAAACTTTACTTGAAAACAGATTACCTGTAAACTTTCAAATAGACAAAAAGACGTTTGAATTTTAAAAAGCAGCTTCAGGCAAAAATGTTCAGAATCATTATTTTAATCAAAAGATCAAAATCAATTAAAAAATGTATTTCAGCTAAATGCTTAGTTACTGTTCTTTACAATCAGCTGTTCTTTACAATCAGCTGTTCTTTACAGGCCAGTTCACATTTTGACCCTTAGACAATCCAACCTGTTCACACCGAGTGCTTCGCGTGAAGCCTCAAATTGCTGATGAAAACCATGTGATATGGTTGAAATATCCAAGTGAGTTGTTACTTTTTGTCTCTGTGGAAGGGAAACATTATTTCGATTGAATGCCAGAGACTAGGAATTTACATTGAAGATGTTCACGTTCACTAAGGATCCTCACTGCCAGTTCCAGCCTCGCCGGCACCCTGCCTTCTGCTTTCAAGAATCAATCGATCATAAGTGTCGACAAAAAATGCAAACAATTATTCAAAATAGAAATTATTTCTATTCTACACACATGCACGTGCAAGCAATCATGCACATACACACACACATACACACACACACACACACACACACACACACACACACACACACACACACACACACACACACACACACACACACACAGACTAACCTAACAGGTGGGCAGGGATATGGCCAGAGGCAGGGAACACCTCCTCTCCATACTGTGTCTTCAGACGATGACGGACACACACACACACACACACACACACACACACACACACACACACACACACACACACACAGACTAACCTAACAGGTGGGCAGGGATATGGCCAGAGGCAGGGAACACCTCCTCTCCATACTGTGTCTTCAGACGATGTCGGACAAAGGCGTGCAGCTGTCGGTACAGAGGCTCCAGGTCTTGCCACAAGGCAGACACATCCTCCTCCAAGCTGTCCATCTCGTACCTAGCCTTTCGCCAATACTCCCCTTCATCGCTGTAGCCTGCAGGCACCACAGTAAGCACAGTATACATGTACTGGGCGAATGGTGCCAGGCTCTACAGCAATGTCACATATGGCCTTTGGCCGAGAGGACGTAAAACATTAATATTCGTTTGTTCGTGCCAGGTTGTCCAGAGGACATTCCTGTCCACCCTGCCCCCAAATGCCATTTATGGAATGAATTCGTTGGATAAAAGATTTTACTTGTTGGTGTACACTCAAATGTTTTTTTCAGGACTGTTGAGAAGAGTCAATGCCTGAAAGTCTACAACAGTGTATGTCGCCCCCCCCCCCCCCCCCCCCCCCCCCCCCCCAGGTGCTTTGAACAGTTCAAGAAAAAAAAGTAATGTCCATAGCAACCCAGTACCCACTTAGAGAACATCCCGTCTTTGAAGAGAAAAACCCCTCACAATGTTTTCCTTGTTACAAATTCTGATTTAATTATTGAGTTCCAAAATTCAAGGAACATGAGACAGCCTTGAATAGAAAAGCAAAACGTGAGGAAGACACTCGTTATCTCCACAGTAAGCACATTCCAGACCATCCCTTCAAAATAGCATCTGCCTCCTCTGCGTTCTGGAATGAGGAAGTCATGGCCAGAGGCGAATGATTGACCTTATAAACACAGCAAATGCTTCATGCTACGCGTTTTGGCATATGTCTTAAAATATCACTTTATACTGAAGAACAATATGTTTATCTGAAGTTAGCAAACTGAGAAAGGTTAGATGGAAAGTAA
Source organism: Phymorhynchus buccinoides (assembly GCA_017654935.2). Taxonomy (NCBI): domain Eukaryota; kingdom Metazoa; phylum Mollusca; class Gastropoda; order Neogastropoda; family Raphitomidae; genus Phymorhynchus; species Phymorhynchus buccinoides. The sequence goes on along the minus strand of CM065681.1, from coordinate 60,736,597 downwards.
CGATGGTGATCGACCTGTCTACAGTGAAGGTTGGTTCATGCAGTGTAACGCACGTAGCTGGCATATTATTATTACCTAGCAGCTTCATGGCGTCGTTGTTGCGTTTCACAAACTCGGGGTACAGGTCTCTCATCTTCTTTCCAGTGGCGTCACGCCAACCGGACCACACGTAGCTGAGCAAGCCCTCGTGACGCTTGGCCTCAAAGATATCCATGATATCTTTAAAGAGATTGAGAGATCATGGAACTAAAAACATCACAAGGAGACACATTAACGCTACAGAGACGAAGACGAAACAATAAACGAAATAAAAACAACAACACCTAGGACATTTTCAAAGGACGAAAATGAGGCGATTCGTTTGCTAGCAAAATGGTTCGGTGATCAGATGAGATTGTGAAATCTGATCATGATGTCAAAAATAGATGGTAGTCAAACTAGCTCATAGCTGTTCACCGAATATACAAAACACTTAAGTGAAAAACCAGGGCCTGTATTCATATTGAAATAGTATGAGACTTATCATCGTGATATCGTAGAAGTCCTTTTAAAGTCCTATTAAATCCTACCACTTTACAAGGATTTCTAAGATACTATGATGGTAAGTCTCATACTATCTCAATGTGAAATCAGGCCCAGGTTAATCTTAAATATAAAACGGCAACATAACAACAGTTGTCCTTAGGCCATTTATTTTTTTAACCTATGCTGGAGAAAAAAGAAAAGAAGCAGTATTTAAAGACGAAGTTGGCACGCTATTCAAATACATGAGCAGTAAGTCTGATCAATAAGGTAAGTCACAATATGTATAGTGTCATCGACTGAAACACATCACATACGAGTCACGGCTCTGCCTTAAACAACAATAAGGCAAAGTATCATCTTCAACAATAATAGCTTAAGCAATAGAGCGTTGGTGTTCACCCTTAAAAGCATAATTAAATAACAGGATATTACTGTAATAAACTGTAATGCTTCATCGTAATGTTCAAGTAGGATACATGCTGTAGCAATGTGATAATAACTTCTATAACTATGCAGTTTTAAAATACAATTTATTTTGGTTCTAGTGAAGATACATGATTTCTTATGATGATGAATCGAAGTTGTCTATTTTTGTTTGAAAACAGTAATTTCTCAAAAGAAGTAACTTCTAATCATATAGATAAAGCAACAATGATAATTAATATAGCCAAGATATGATGACTTTCTCATGATAAGTAATTGACGTATTTCTGAGTTAAACGAAGGGCGTGGGTGAAGTCTAGAATATTATGTATGCCAGTCTGTCGTTTACGACCATGCTTTCCAGATAACAAAGGAGGCAACTGCTATTCTGCAAGGCTGGGTTAATTGTTAATGATAGAGATGCCTTGCCCAGGGTACACTCCCACTCTCTCGGCCAAGTCACCAAGGCCAACTAATTCAATTCAATTCAATTCAATTCAATTCAAAAGTCTTTATTATCCATTAAAAAAGAAGTTTAAAATGGAAAATTCTTTGAACATAGCTTTAAAGGGCCAGCCACATGTCCACTAAAATCGTACGACTGTACGATACGATTCGTTCACGTGCTCTCCAAGAACAAATATGATTCGCACTTCGAGATCACGTGATCGAATCGTATCATACAGTCGTGCGATTTTAGCCGACGTGTGGCTGGTGCTTAAGAGCCAGTGCAAACGTCCCTTAGTTTGAGAGTCAAAGACTTTCTCAAAAGACTAAACCTGTGCCGTGATTGTCCATTACTTTAGAAAAAAATCGTTTATGTTATGCCTGTCAATTTACCAGTGGCCCTGGATTCAGGATTATGTCACTCAACGATAAAAGCCATTATTTCGCGTTAAGGGTCAAGGGTTAAATTCTTTTATATTATGGCACTCAATTTACCAGTGACCCTGGATTCAGGATTATGTCACTCAATGATAAAAGCCATTATTTCGCGTTAAGGGTCAAGGTTACAGAGGAAAGCAATATCCAATGATGAATCCTTACCAAATTCAAAGAGCTGGATGAAGTCCGTCAGAGAAATATTGCCATACTCGAAGACCGAAAACAGCTGTTCCCATATTTCGTCCAGCTGTAACAGTTCATACACGCGCGCGCGCACACACAAACACACACACACGCATACACATACACACGCCCATGCACGCACACATAAAACAGATACACGCACGTACATACGTACGTAAGCATACACACATACACACATACACACACTCGCGCGCGCACGCGTGTTGGCGCGCGGGAATGATCACACGCACACACACACACACGCACGCACGCACGCACGCACGCACGCACACATACACACATGCGCGCGCGCGCGCGCGCGTGGGAATAATCAGATCAGATAGGCCAATCACTGGCAAACATAAAGTCACACAAGAAAATGCACGCATGCACACACATAGCCACACACACGCACACGCACGCACGCACGCACACGCACGCACACACACACACACCCACACACACACATCGCCACCCTCTCTCTCTCTCTCTCTCTCTCTCTCTCTCTCTCTCTCTCTCTCTCTCTCTCTCTCTCTCTCTTTCCATTCCACCACACAATCTGCCCATTACCTTACGAAGCTCGTCGGAATCTCCCAGCGCAGCCACCCCGATGTCTTGGATCTTCTCAATCTGTCGCTTGACGGGGGAAGGAAAGTTTGTGATGTCGAACTGAGATGCCTTCTGTGACATGTTGAAGCTCCATCCCTCATATTTTTCAAAAGCAACCCACTGGTAAAACAAACCCCCCCAAAAAAAAAGAACAAGAACAATTAAGAAGGCAAGAAGGGTGAATAAAAAGAAAGAGAGGAAGAAGAGAGAAAGGGGGGGGGGGGGGGGGGGGCAGAAAGAAAGAAGAAGAAGAGAAGTGAATGAGATATGTTAACCTATATACTATTACAAAGGAGGCGGTGTGTTTGCCTGTGTGTGTATGCTTTGATCGGGCGCGAAGACCGTTAGTCGGATACCGCTATAACCATCATTGCATAATATTCTGGAACCTCATCGCCAACCAGTTTAGATCATGGATTTTGAATCCCCAGTGCAAACCTTCGCCAAGGTTATATAGACTGTTGGCTGAGTTAATGTAAGGGAAGCCAAAAAAAAAAGATGTGCCCATATAATTATTTTCTTTACCAAGTGGCCAATAAAACAACTCAGCCGAGTACGAAACGAAGAGGGGGAAATGTTAATAGTAATTATTAGCTTCTTGTCAACTGGAACAGGGAACAATTACAAGAAGATGTACAAGGAGATCACAGCGGAATGGTGGGGGGGATATTAGGGCAAGTGAGTGAGTAAGAGAAAGAGAAAGAAAAGTGAGAGAGAGAGAGAGAGAGAGAGAGAGAGAGAGAGAGAGAGAGAGAGAGAGAGAGAGAGAGAGAGAGAGAGAGAGAGAGAGACGGAGACAGACAGAAAGACACAGAGAGAGACAGACAAAGAGAGAAGGAAACAGAAGGAAAGAAGAGAGAGAGAGAGAGGAGAAAGAGAGAGAGAGAGAGAGAGAGAGAGAGAGAGAGAGAGAGAGAGAGAGAGAGAGAGAGAGAGAGAGAGAGAGAGAGAGAGAGAGAGAGAGAGAGAGAGAGAGACAAACAGAAAGACACAGAGAGAGACAGACAAAGAGAGAAGAGAGAAGGAAAGAAGAGAGAGAAAGAGAGAGGAGAGAGAGAGAGAGAGAGAGGAGAGAGAGAGAGAGAGAGAGAGAGAGAGAGAGAGAGAGAGAGAGAGAGAGAGAGAGAGAGAGAGAGAGAGAGAGAGAGAGAACAAAAACTAGTTCCCAAATATGTCTAGACACGTACGAAACAAATAAGTTATATAATTATAATGTATGATAGTGTAACAGCTTCTTAATGCATGAGAGAGAGAGAGAGAGAGAGAGAGAGAGGAGAGAGAGAGAGAGAGAGAGAGAGAGAGAGAGAGAGAGAGAGAGAGAGAGAGGAGACAAACAGAAAGACACAGAGAGAGACAGACAAAGAGAGAAGGAAACAGAAGGAAAGAAGAGAGAGAGAAAGAGGAGAGAGAGAGAGAGAGAGAGAGAGAGAGAGAGAGAGAGAGAGAGAGAGAGAGAGAGAGAGAGAGAGAGAGAGAGAGAGAGAGAGACGGAGACAACAGAAAGACAGAGAGAATGACAGACAGAGAGAGAAGGAAATAGAAGAAAGAAGAGAAGAGAGAGAGAGAGAGAGAGAGAGAGAGAGAGAGAGAGAGAGAGAGAGAGAGAGAGAGAGACAGAGAGA
>CM065681.1:60712350-60724850 GCA_017654935.2 Phymorhynchus buccinoides | reverse complement strand
TCAACTTGTTATTTATTCGGGGTTTTTTCTTTTTTCTCTCTGTCTTTTTCTCTCTCCCTCTCTCTCTCTCTCTCTCTCTCTCTCTCTCTCTCTCTCTCTCTCTCTCTCTCTCTCTCTCTCTCTCTCTCTCTCTCTCTCTCTCTCTCTCTCTCTCTCTCTATCTCTCTCTCTCTCTCTCTCTCTCTCTCTCTCTCTCTCTCTCTCTCTCTCTCTCTCTCTCTCTCTCTCTCTCTCTCTCTCTCTCTCTCTCTCTATCTATCTATCTATCTATCTATCTATCTGTTCTCTCCGATTTGAATGGTTGTGTTTCTCTTTTATCAACAAACATCCCTCCCGCAGAGTCTCAGGACGTTTTGTTCCTTTCCCTCTTCACCCTGGTTAGACACTTGCTTACATTAATCTTACACACTCTCGTATTCTTCTTAAAGCCCTTTTTCTCTTCCCAGTAAATAGCTACACATTAAACAATGTTTTTTCCTTTTTCTGATACCAGAGCAGAGTTTTGGCAATATTTTTAATAAGCAAACATGGGTGAGTACATTCAAAGAGTACAGGGCCACAAGTAGTTTGAAATCAGTTGAAAGAACAAAGCAGAAAACTTACCCATATTAGAGAGAGCTCTCGCAACATCCGTCGACCGTAATCTGACGTGTTCTTGCCCATCTGCATCTACCCCACAAAAAAACTGTAGAAGCAAACAGCAGAGCCCTAATAACATTCAATCCTAACCCCACCTCACCTCTCTCTCTCTCTCTCTCTCTCTCTCTCTCTCTCTCTCTCTCTCTCTCTCTCTCTCTCTCTCTCTCTCTCTCTCTCTCTCTCTCTCTCTCTCTTTGTGTGATGAAATGATTGTTATGTACCTATGCTTCATCTTGATGAATTTATGAAATTGTACTGTATTCTGTATACTCTCATTCTGAGGGGCTATGGCCTAGCAGAATTAAAGTTTCGCATTTCGCATCTCTCTCTCTCTCTCTCTCTCTCTCTCTCTCTCTCTCTCTCTCTCCTCTCTCTCTCTCTCTCTCTCTCTCTCTCTCTCTCTCTCTCTCTCTCTCTCTCTCTCTCTCTCTCTCTCTCTCTTTGTGTGATGAAATGATTGCTATTTTATATATATATATATATATATATAAGTGTACCTATGCTTCATCTTGATGAATTTATGAAATTGTACTGTATTCTGTATACCCTCATTCTGAGGGGCTATGGCCTAGCAGAATTAAAGTTTCGCAATTCGCAATTCGCATTTCGCATCTCTCTCTCTCTCTCTCTCTCTCTCTCTCTCTCTCTCTCTCTCTCTCTCTCTCTCTCTCTCTCTCTCTCTCTCTCTCTCTCTCTCTCTCTCTCTCTCTCTCTCTCTCTCTCTCTCTCTCGTCTTATTCGGTGGGGTTTTTTTTTTTTTTGGGGGGGGGTTTGTGTGTGTGTGTGTGTGTGTGTGTGTGTGTGTGTGTGTGTGTGTGTGTGTGTGTGTGTGTGTGTGTGTCTTTGTGTGTGTGTCTGTGTGTGTGGGGGGGGGGGGAGGGGGGAGAGCAGCATTCTCCTTAGGCAGCCAACTTCATCGCGTTGAAGATTCTGCTGCACTTGAGGGGGGTAGTACGAAAAAGAAAGAAAATAACAGCCAAGATAGAGTAGAAAGTGAAATGATAAGGTATGATGGCGAGAAGGAAGATGAGCACAAGATACCAGTTCAAAGGATGTCACTTTGGGAACAGCTTCGGAGTGCTCTCGAGGAGAAGAGGTGCAAAAAAAAGATGTGTTGTTTCATGCTTTTTCCTAACAGTGTTCCATATTGATACGTGTGCACATGCAACCCTTAACCCCAACCTAGCCAACCAATCGACACGTTGTCATAATATCTGAAACCTCACACCGCACCACTCCAGAACAAAGCTCCACCGAAAGAAAACAGAAAAGTGGTACGCCATGATTCGGTTGCACTAGAGAGTTAAAGGGGCACCCTGACGGATGAGTTTTTGCAAGAAACACGTCGAGATCACCAGGAAAACACCCTTTACAGAGATTGCAACACTCACTTTGCTCTGGTGTCCTAGAAATCAAACCGTCAAATCGGCGATTCCTCATTGGCGGAGGTGCTGGAAGTCAAATTCCTTCACCCAAAGAGAAGGCGTGTGCCGTCTCTTTTCTAATGGCCGCCAAATCGTTTGCACGAAATGTTCACAATACAATTCTTTTTATTTTTTTTATTTTTCATTTTATACAGTTAATCAAAAGGAGTTTCGCTCACAACAAAGGAAATAGCTCCCTTTTTTTTATTGCACTACAAAAAAAGAAAACGCTTCAACCACAATGAGTGTCCTCCACCCACCCCATCCAAAATGGCTACTCTCTCAGGTATCTCCGCCATGGAAGAATCGCCGTTTTGACGGTTTAATTTCTAGGAAACCAGAGCAAAGTGAGTGTTTCGATCCTTGAAAAGGCTGTCTTTCTGGTGATCTCGACGTGTTTCTTGCAACATCTCATCCGTCAGGGTGCCCCTTTAAGCTGCCTAGCCGATTCTAAACTTTGCTTTGATTTTCCCACAGACGGCGGTATTTCAGCTGCATAATTGTGTTTGTTTTAGGGCTCAAGACTTCTTAAACATTCCCCTCAAGCTAAAGCTAACACCGCATATTTCCCCTCTCTCCCCAATGAGCGACTTAGTTCGTTCTTTTAACCGCACGGCGGCGCTGTGGTTGAGTGGGTCCAGAGTATGGAGGAGAGAGCTCTCTCTCTCTCTCTCTCTCTCTCTCTCTCTCTCTCTCTCTCTCTCTCTCTCTCTCTCTCTCTCTCTCTCTCTCTCTCCACCAAAGGCTACCACTAGGTTTTGACCCACTCGACCGCAGCGCCGCAGCGCGGTGAATGGAGCGAGCTAAGTCGACCATTTCCTACGCAACCCAACTTAATGTGTCTGCACAGGTTCTTAAGATGGCGTCTGGTCGTATTTACAAGCTTCAATTGCAGGGTTTTTGTTTGTTTGTGTGTTTTTGTTTTTGTCTTTTCTTTTTAAAGATCAGCTGTGTCAGATCAATTGACATAAGCTAGAACACCAAGGCTACGTCAAAGCGATGTTATGTTCTGCATAATTATGCGGGGATATTATACTGAGAATGAGATGCCTGCCACCCACTAAGCGATGTTCAACTGGATATACTATCAACAATGGATGAATATAAACAAGTTGGCAAGTAAAGATGTTCACATGAACTTGTAATGAAATATACATTTCCTGGTTAATTTTGTGGCTATAAAAGCAAAATGGATTACTTTCTGGAGGTCACATTCCACCCTTTCGCTCACTGTACTTGATAAACAAAAACGTAAGCAAATGTTCATCTGTGTCTTTGGGATACAAGATAATTTGAATTGCTAGTATAGAAATTATTAGAACTTGTGGTCGGACAGTCAGTCACGCTTCAGGAGACTTCTGACTTCCAACAATCACAGAGAGAGAGCGAGAGAGAGAGAGAGAGAGAGAGAGAGAGAGAGAGAGAGAGAGAGAGAGAGAGAGAGAGAGAGAGAGAGAGAGAGAGAGAGACAAAACAGACAAACATACACTTACAGACAGAGAGAAAGAGAGAGAGATTGAGAGACAGAGATATATATATAGAGAGAGACAGAGGCATAGACAAACAGACACAAACAGACAGACATACACTTACAGACAGAGAGAGAGAGAGAAGGAGAGCTAGATTGAGACAGATATATAGACAGACAGACAGACAGAGAGAGAGAGAGAGAGAGAGAGAGAGAGAGAGAGAGAGAGAGAGAGAGAGAGAGAGAGAGAGAGAGACACACACACACACACACACAGACAGACAGAGACAAACAGACAGACATAGGCCTACACTTACAGACAGAGAGAGAGAGAGAGAGAGATTGAGAGAGAGAGATATAGAGACAGACAGAGGGGGAGAGAGAGCGAGCGAGCGAGAGAGAGAGAGAGAGAGAGAGAGAGAGAGAGAGAGAGAGAGAGAGAGAGAGAGAGGTGGATGAGGATGGACAGACAGATAGATATACGGGCAGACAGGGTGACATAAACACCAACATAGCAAAGTGAAAAAATAAAAGAACCACTTGCAAAATAACCTATGATAACTTACAAAGATCACCCACTGCTACAAATCATGAGTCTTCCATCCAGAGCCTACATAATGAATGTGAATGCAACTCTTTAAAAGAAAAGAAGAAGAAGAAATTGCTCTATTCAGAGGCTTTGATCTCAGTTTCAAAGCTCCTTAACAAAGCTCATTCTTGCTGCTGCTGTTCTGTTTTTTTCTGCAGATTATATGAAACAATTGCCTTCACTTACAGTGGTCATGTGTTACCCAACTAAGGCTAGAGGTTGTGTCTTGACAATGTGTTTGTGCATGTTCTCACTTTCGTTCTTTCTGGAAATGATGAATGGGTTCTCTTATCATGAATATTAACAATTTTGACCATAGTAGAGAAAGCAAACATGTGACTGCGAAGAACTTAGTCAAGGAATCACTTGTTTCCCTGCTTTCTGTGTGATGTGGAAAACATCTGCAACACGCTACCACGAAACTTGGTCCCCAAAATGAAGAAGAAAAAGAAACTAGCGGTCGAGTTGATGGCCGCAAATATGTCGGTGATGATAATGATCAAGGTATTGGTGTTGATGTATTTACCGTTAACAGCATTTAACTCTGGGACGATCAGTATGGTCACGTGGTAGATAAGGAATTGGGTGGTGCACATCACAAAGAAAATGTTGTTCGCGATCAGCATGCGGGTCAAACTCAGATTCTGGCTGGACATTCGTTGCGCTGAAATGTTGGTCGAAGACTTGCCACGCCATTCTTTCATTTGATTCATTTTCAGCAGAGTTATCACGGTGGACACGATCACACAAACATCGAAACCTCCAATCATCACCATTCCTAGCAAATAACTATCGTATTTGTCCACCAAATTTTTGTTGTCGATGTAAAATTGACTGTAGAGCAACTCAGTCCTCTTTTCGCGGATGAAAGGGTCGTATACGCAGACCACTTTGTATTTCATCGTGTTAAAAACGTAAGAAGCGAAGATGACCACATGGCCGGCACCAATGATGATGGCTGTGGTTCTGGTGCTGACCATGGTCCGAGCTTTGAGAGGACTGACCACACAGAGACACCGCTCCACAGCGATGAGCACCGACATGTACCTGGACATGTGAATAAAGGCGAACGACGACTGAATCATGTGCTGGAAATTAGCTTTCAGAATAGGCCTGTCCTCCTCCGGATAGTTCTCATCAAGCACAGCGAAAAACCAGTCCATTTTCAGCTCGAAAATGCTGGCCACCACGATCAGATCGTCCAACGCGAGAACAAACAGACAGAGGTTAATCCTTTCCTTGATGCCGTGCCGGTAAAAAACGATCATGTTAATAATGTTCAATGGAGCGGCTATTAGAAAGAGGAAAGGCGCCAGGTAACCGTACACGGCGAATAAGAACGCTTCAATTGTGTCGTAAGCTACGGGGTCTTCGGGGTTCTCCCACGGGTTGTTTAAGGAAAAAGGGAAAATCTCGCAACCTTCAGGAACAGCTATAGGTCCTCCGAGCCCCGTTGGTGGTGTCGAGTTCGCGGTGAAGTTCGCTGTGAAGTTCGTGGTGAACACAGTGTCTACGGTCATTGCCTGGACATCCATGGTGTTGGATGGACACTGTGAAAAGACTAAGATGCAGATTATTCACGTCAATATACATTACTGTTGGAAAAATACAAAAATTGCTTAGTATTGATTATGTTAGTTTTATCGGACGATCTTATTCCACATTCCCTTTTTTTTTTTTTTTTGCTTGGGGTGTTTGTGTGTGTGTGTGTGTGTGTGTGTGTGTGTGTGTGTGTGTGTGTGTGAACATTGAACATTGAACATTGGTTTATTGCCATGAAACCTAAACAAAGGCTTATAAGGCACAGGTTAAGATTACAATAAGTGCCAATTATTATTATTATTATTATTATTATTATTATTATTATTATTATTATTATTATATTATTATTATTATTATTATTATTATTATTATTATTATTATTATTATTATTATTATTCCTTGACATTTTTTTTAACGTTCTGTATTAAAAACAAAAGCAAAAACAAAACAATGGAAATTGAAACTTTCGTGTGCAATGTTTATTGTTTTTATTAAGATCCCCTTTCGTTCCTTGATATTTAAACACTTTTAATACGCTCTACAGAACGATAAGGTTTTTGGTCTTCCCAGTGTTACAATAACACAATATTAATCATGAATCACAGTAGAATATCATAATCTTCAACATGTTGAAGGTGGAAACTCAGTACAAGAAGAAGAAAAAGAAGAAGAATCACATTTTAAGACAGAGGTAGCCGCTGTGGGGATACGAAGGAATCTTTCGGTACAAATAGGGGAAGACGGGGTAAAAAGCGCATGGGCGGGTAAGAAGCCCACCCCAATTATCTCATGAAATGAAGCAAATTTCAGTCTCATTTTGCGCATGAGACGAGCGTTAATGTCTAGCATTCGTCTCATGGGTAAATTTGACTGAAATTTTCTTTATTTCATGAGATAATTGGGGTGGGCTTCTTACCCGCCCATGCGCTTTTTACCCCGTCTTCCCCTAGTTATCCCACCTTCTGGAAGCTCTCTGCTAGCAATCTTCTCTAATCTATCACTCTCTTTGACTCTGCCTTTTCCTTTTCATATGGTCATCTACTATTCTCCTGCTTAATTTGTTTCTCCAAATCTCCTTTGAGCTCAGCCTCCGAAATCGGAATGTGTTGGCTGAACGCAGGGAGGATACCAGTGAACACTGAAGACTTGACACATACGTATTTAAACCATTGTAGCCACATAGCCTGGGAATGCAGAAGAAGAAGATACAGAGGTAGGGTACCCTCTGGAGATTTCCCATTAATTTTGGAGTAGATTGGTATTGCCATACTCATACAGTGATTCTCTGAGGGAAAAGGCGGCTTTGAATTTGGTGATGATTTTCCAAATATTTTACCGTTTTGGGAACACTCTTGGAAAAACGAATTATAGTAACCTTTCATCCATTGAATCTTCTTCTCAAAGCTGAAAAATCAACATGAAGGCTTGATTATTGAAAATGTTCTTATGGGTTGCAATGTTTTTTATTTCGTTGAACTATTGTGGAAGGTTTTTACTCCGTGTAGCCTTCGTTAGTTGGGTTGTTTTGAACTGATAACAATTGGGTCACGTGTTTGTGAATGGATTAACCAACACTGTGCAAACAGTACTTTTGTTGATATATGTTCAATATTAATTGCTTTGTAATATAATATAAAGCTAAATACAACAAATAACAAACCCATACTACATGTACTCGCTCTTACAAGTATTGCCTATAACTGTTAACCATTTGCAGATTCATTGGCCATGACTATGACACATCTGTCTGGATTTGGTTTGCAGGTGGTTTTCTTGAAAATGCACTTGACACACTGGCTCTGCATTTCTGATGCTAGTGGACAGTGCCTCTTATGGATTCTGTTAGAACGTGAAAAATAATAACTAAGTTTTAAAAACATAAAACAGAAAACGCGTGCTTCATAGTTTTGTACATATAATGTATATAGTTGACAAAATATAATCCACACAATAACGTGGAAGACATTTTGAAGGGCACCATTTTGAAGCAACCAACAGTAAAGTGAAAGTGAGACCTGACAAGTTGCTGTAGATGCACACCCCTATAACCCTACATATTCTTCATTTCTTGATCAGCATCATCCAAAGGGTGCAGTGGACAACATGTTGAATGAGTCAATAATAGAGCCATTGCGAAGCGAAAACAATTACTGGGCACTTTGTCTACATCAGTATATGTTATGAAAGATACGGTACATCATTATATATATGTTATGATAGATACGTGTACATCATTATATGTTATGATAGATACGGGTACATCATTGTATGTTATGAAATATACAGGCCAGGTACATAAATAATGCCAGTGACAAACTGACACACATTTGAATAAACTCAAGGAAACTACAGCTCTAGCTATTTCACGTAGTCGTATAGTCGTATAGTGACAAACATAGAAAGCATTTTGAGAATCGCAGTCAGAGACAAGCATTCTATTACATTACCGTTTTTGTGGATAATAAATACTAGAAAAATTGTAAAATACTAGAAAAAGCAGATTTGTGAAGTGTGTGACTAAATCAGCAGAAAGTGATATATATTTCCATAGTGAACCTGTTTTGCAGCATTGCATTTGTTGATTTTAACTGAAGTAACTCTAGTAAGGTTCATACTGTGAAATGCTATGTGTGATGAAGGGCAGTCATCTTGATGACCATGCATAAGGCATGATGCTACCTCTTCAAATGGCTTCCAAATATCTTTTGGTAAACACATAATTTCAATGTATTGCCTTTACAACATAGCCATCTTCATTCAGTATAATTATGCAAATACTCGAAGCCATCAGCCAGAGCACAATTAAGCCAAAAGGATGCAACTGGCTGTTTTAGAACTATATGGCAGGAATTGTGTATGTTTTATGTTCAGAAATAAAAACAAACCTAAACAAACTAAGAAAACATCCTGTAGAACAAAAATGACAGTTGACATATGTTAGGCTTATGGCATCGTAAAACCATTTGGTGGCTGGCAGTTTGTGTCTTTCTTACCCTATGTTGAATTAATGTTTTAATGCATAATACTGAAAGTTGAATACCAAAAGGACTCACATTTTTCAGTTAAACGCAAAAAGGTTCTATTCCGCAAAAGAGAATGTCAACACCACCGTGCAGCAACTGTTGGAAATAATAGTAGTATTTTCGGATTTCAGCCGTCAAAATGTGAATAATTTTGTATGAAAAGAAGTAAAAAGCAATTTTAGCACAATATTAAGCTAGAAACTATTGTAAAAAATGAAACATATATCGTCCCAGATTTAATTGGTGTCTCGAATGAATGACGAGGTTTAAGTATCGGCATGTGCGTAACTTCAAGACGTCCTTGACAGTTCACCCGGAGGATGATTGAGGGCAAACATCCTGATTTGAGTTTGTTAGGGTCCAGACCACTAAAAATAAATATGGTCTGCAAAAATCCGCAGGAGGGTGCATGATTTCGTTTTCTGGCCTCGACAGAATGATTCAACTGCTTGTGGTTTGGCCTCAGTGGATTCTCTCAACCATCTCACATAAAAACCAACACCACAAAGCAGGATCATCAGATCATCATAAAACTGAGTATGTGCCACATTATTGGAAAAAAACCTTCCCCGTGTGTGAAATGGTGACTATATATTTTTTTGCTTTTTGTTTCATATAGCAAAACCGTTCTTACAATCTTGCTGAAATGTTAGGACTTTGTCGAGGGACGATTCGAGCATGTGCTGCCCCGAAATCATGAACGCTTGTAGAGAAACCAGCAAGGAAACCAGCAAGGAAACCAGCAAGGAAACCAGCAAGGAAACCAGCAAGGAAACCAGCAAGGAAACCAGCAAGGAAACAAACAACCAAATCGTTGTATGAACTGCACTTTCTCGCCTCGTCAACAAGTAAAGGGCCGGCTACACTGCATACGATTCGATTCACTGCGATCCGATTTTGACATTTGTGAGGCATGGTTGACGTGACATTCTATTGCCTAAGTAAATCTGATGAAAACCTACTAGTTATGTTCACTATAGGGGAAGACGGGGTAAAAAGCGCATGGGCGGGTAAGAAGCCCACCCCAATTATCTCATGAAATAAAGAAAATTTCAGTCAAATTTGCCCATGAGACGAATGCTAGACATTAACGCTCGTCTCATGGGCAAAATGAGACTGAAATTTGCTTCATTTCATGAGATAATTGGGGTGGGCTTCTTACCCGCCCATGCGCTTTTTACCCCGTCTTCCCCTATAATATATGTAGACTAGTCTCCCGTACACGAATCCGATAAAACAAATTTGTTTGATCGTGTATTGCAGTCTACATGAGTATAGTGAACGAAAACAGCAGTTCTTTTTAGACGGAAGTGCTTCACGTGAATCATGACTCACAGACATCGTCACAATCGTATCGTATCCTATTTGGGTCAAATCGTATGCAGTGTAGCTAGGCCTTAAAGGGGCACCCTGACGGATGAGTTTTTTTTGCAAAAAACACGTCGAGGTCACCAGAAAGACAGCCTTTGCAAGGATCGGAACACTCACTTTGCTCTGGTGTCCTACAAATCAAACCGTCAAAACGACGATTCTTCCTTGGCGGAGTTGCCGGAGAGAGAAGCCATTTTGGACGGGGTGGGTGGAGGACACTTAGAGTGGTTGAAGCTTTTTTTTCTTTGTAGTGCAGTGACAAAAATTGGAGCTATGAGCAAAACTGTATAAAACGGCTTGTATTGTGGATATTTCGTGCAAACGATTTGGTCTAACTCAGGCGGAAAGATTATTTCGTTTGTGATAGTACCTTCTTCATTTCGTTTGTTTTAGTACCTTCTTCATTTCGTTTGTTTTAGTACCTTCTTCATTTCGTTTGTTTTAGTACCTTCTTCATTTCGTTTGTTTAGTACCTTCTTCATTTCGTTTGTGACAGTACCTTCTTAGTTTCGTTTGTGACAGTACCTTCTTCATTTCGTTTGTGATAGTACCTTCTTCATTTCGTTTGTTTTAGTACCTTCTTCATTTCGTTTGTTTAGTACCTTCTTCATTTCGTTTGTTTTAGTACCTTCTTCATTTCGTTTGTTTTAGTACCTTCTTCATTTCGGTTGTTTTAGTACCTTCTTCATTTCGTTTGTTTTAGTACCTTCTTCATTTCGTTTGTTTTAGTACCTTCTTCTTTTCGTTTGTTTTAGTACCTTCTTCATTTCGTTTGTAGATTGTGACAGTACCTTCTTCATTTCGTTTGTGACAGTACCTTCTTCATTTCGGTTGTGACAGTACCTTCTTCATTTCGTTTGTGACAGTACCTTCTTCATTTCGTTTGTGACAGTACCTTCTTCATTTCGGTTGTGACAGTACCTTCTTCATTTCGGTTGTGACAGTACCTTCTTCATTTCGTTTGTGACAGTGCCTTCTTCATTTCGTTTGAGATAGTACCTTCTTCATTTCGTTTGTGACAGTACCTTCTTCATTTCGGTTGTGACAGTACCTTCTTCATTTCGTTTGTGACAGTACCTTCTTCATTTCGGTTGTGATAGTACCTTCTTCGTTTCGTTTGTTTTAGTTCCTTCTTCATTTCGTTTGTTTTAGTACCTTCTTCATTTCGTTTGTGATAGTACCTTCTTCATTTCGTTTGAGATAGTACCTTCTTCATTTCGTTTGTGATAGTACCTTCTTCATTTCGTTTGTGATAGTACCTTCTTCATTTCGTTTGTTTTAGTACCTTCTTCATTTCGTTTGTTTTAGTACCTTCTTCGTTTCGTTTGTTTTAGTACCTTCTTCATTTCGTTTGTAGATTGTGACAGTACCTTCTTCATTTCGGTTGTGGCAGTACCTTCTTCATTTCGTTTGTGACAGTACCTTCTTCATTTCGTTTGTGATAGTACCTTCTTCATTTCGTTTGTGATAGTACCTTCTTCATTTCGTTTGTGATAGTACCTTCTTCATTTAGTTTGTGACAGTACCTTCTTCATTTCGTTTGTTTTAGTACCTTCTTCATTTCGTTTGTTTTAGTACCTTCTTCTTTTCGTTTGTTTTAGTACCTTCTTCTTTTCGTTTGTTTTAGTACCTTCTGGCTGTCACCCCACGTTTTATAACGTCTAGATCCACTCGTCCAATTTCAATCTTACAACTATCCAACTGCGATGACAAGAATCTGATAAAATAAAATGCTACTGTCTAAGCCAGATCCTCCTAGTTTCGCTCACTAACTTCACAACAGACGAATTACATGAAAAATGGTGCTTCACGTCCTCTCGGTCTCGAACAGACACAAATGGGACATTTGTAAATACACAGATGGTGGGAACAATACTGGAGGCAATGCCCGGAGGCAGTGCAACTCCAGTAAAGTCCCGATTGTTAATTTAACAATACAGATAGGTGTAGCGGCAACCACGCCTCGGTTGAACCTCATCGGCTATGGTACCGCCACAATTGAGAATACTTCATAACAGACGAATGAATGAATGAAAAATGGTGTTTTACGTCCTCTCGGTCATAGACACATATGGGACATTTGTAAATGCAAAGATGGTGGGAACAATACTGGAGGCAATGCCCAGAGGCAGTGCAACTCCAGTAAAGTCCCGATTGTTAATTTAACAATACAGATAGGTGTAGCAGCAACCACGCCTCGGTTGAACCTCATCGGCTATGGTACCGCCACAATTGAGAATACTTCATAACAGACGAATGAATGAATGAAAAATGGTGTTTTACGTCCTCTCGGTCATAGACACATATGGGACATTTGTAAATGCAAAGATGGTGGGAACAATACTGGCTGCAATGCCCAGAGGCAGTGCAACACCAGTAAAGTCCCGAGTTTTTATCAATATAGATAGGTGTAGCGGTTACCACGCCTCGGATAAACCTCATCG
>CM065681.1:60684850-60702350 GCA_017654935.2 Phymorhynchus buccinoides | reverse complement strand
ATAACTCATCGAAAATTGGGGCTGAACGTGTTAATATGAATACATAAAAAGTCAGAAAATAATGGATTTTGGTTGCTATAATTTTTGACGTTTATAGAAAAGTATTTACAACGCGTAGGCCTATTTATACAAAAATATATCAAAGGAAATAGACATTTGCTCTTCAAACTTGTCTCCAACAGTTCGGAGTGTGCGACGTATGAGCTTGAGATTTTGAAAAATTCAACGTTGAAAAAAGTAAAAGATGAGTGTAAGTGATGGATTATTGTCAAATATTTGACACCAACTTTCTGCATATACAAAAACAATGTTGTAGTCCTTGATGGATTTTTAAACAAACCCTTTTTCTCTCCCAATACACTACATTAAGAAAGAAATTCAAAACATATTTTGCAACCATCTTCGATTAAAAGATTGAACGTTTTTGTTTCTCACAGTGAGCGAGTTTTTGATAAATAATTTAAAAAAAAAAGGTAATGACAATAGCAACAAAACATGTTCGGCTACTGTTAAATTTATAAAGGAAATATCCAACTGTACAAAACACACCTGCTTAAATACATCATAGCAGTATAAAAATATCACAAGTTTTACAACCCTGTTTTCAAAAAAAGACACTGACATGGATTCACAACTAATCCATATTTCATTAAAAGCCTTTTAAGAAAAATATTGCAGGTCAGTTTTTTTCTTTAATAAATCTTCAATTAACAACTAACCATTCTTATTCATCATTTCAGAGATACAATCTCCATTCAAAAGGCCCTTCCTGTAAGTCACAAACAACTGAAACGTAACAGAAAAAGACATAAAATATCAATCGTTTCAAAAATTATATCTTAAAACACATCTTAAACATTCAATATCTAAGCTGCCCACAAGTTAGAGAACACTTTCAGAATACACGTTTTGATTATTTGCTTCTAGCTTAAAAACACTTCGCGTTTGGAACTCAACACTTGGCAGTTACAAGGGACATGGCCTTGCATTGCAAGCAACAATGCTTAGCGATCTCTATTCGTTTCTATGGTAAAGGGAGTTTAAAAACGCCTAAAAAACAAAACAATCTTCACCAAATGTAAAGCATCAGCATTTTTTTTCGATAGGATGATTTGTGCAAAATGGTACTCTTCACACTGTAGCAGGAAGCGTAAAGAATGAGCATAACTATCAATAAGATTCTTTCTTAACAGAAGAGATAGTGGAATTATTGGCTTAGTTACGAGAGTTGTGCAGCGAAAGTTGGGTGTTTTGGAACTTGGGAGACCCTTGGCATAGCTGCAGGAAGGGGTGAGTGAGTGGTGATTGTGCAGGAAGGTGGTCACCAGTTTCAGGTTTCAATTGACAGTCATTATAAAGCTGTGACAGCGGTTCCCGCACAGCCACACCTTCCTGCAGCCATTCCAGGACTGTCCCTACATCCAAAAGGCTCAACTTTCCCTGCACAGCCATTGTGACTCAGCAATTATTTGCACTTTCTTTTTTGTTCCGAAAGGATCTTTTCGTGAGTTGTACTCATTCTTTAAGCTTCCTGCTTACATGGGCTGAGTACTTTTTACTCAGTTCACATTGCAGAAAAACAAATGCTGATGTTCTGAAATTGTTACACATTTTTGGATTGTGACGCCTTCTAAAACTCACGTTACCATAGCAACAGATGACGATTGCGAAACATTTTTGCTTTCATTGTAAGGCCATGTCTCTTGTGTGTGTGACTGCCAAGTATTACGTTCTAGATACGAGGCGTTTTGAATCTATGAGCAAATAACCAAAATATGTGTATTTTGAAAGTGTTCCCTAACGTTTTGTGGGCGGCACATAATGTACACAACTGTTTAGCCAAAATTCATATCACGGTTCGCATAGTTTCGTCAAAACTGACATCAACATGCACATAATCAAAATTATGTCATGCAGACGTTTTAATCATAGACAAAAGGAACTTAACAATGTTCGAAAAATCCGTTAAAAACGTCTAAATTGGCTATGATAATTATAATATACAATACATTTCAGAAAAAAATTGCCATTTTCAGAGCCTTTTGTAAAACAACAACTGACACTGACGTGTCCATTATCATAGCTACTGCCTTCGGATGTTTCAATCATAGAAAGAAGGTAACCTTTGGGGGAGGGGGGGTCCATTAAAACGACTGATATGCCTAATATATACACACCACATTATTTTAAGACAAGAAAGTGGCCATTTTCAGAGCCTTTCGTCAAAACTGCCATTGACGCGTCCATTATCATAGCTAGTACTGCCTTCAGTGGCGGTGGAAGGAGGGAGGGTGTCCAAGGGGATGTGGTCAGCCTTGTGGTCAGTGTCCCCTTTAGCAGCGGCCATCTTGTTCTCCTCCTCATCCTCCATGTCCATTCTCCTGAGGTCATCTCTGGACAGATGGTTCACGATACCAGCACCGTAGGCGTCTCCCAGCACGTTCACTGTTGTTCGGAACCGATCCCTGTACATTGAACACAAGCGGTAAGAATAAGTTGACATAGATAGATATAGTTGATGTGATGATAGTCACATCTTCAAACTAGCCCTACTCATTCCTTTTTTACGGTAACCAAAATGGATTAGAGACTATAACCTCGGGTTGTATTATTTTTAACTGTTGTAGTATTCTTATTACATGAAATTCACAGTTAAAAGTTGTGAGCAAAGGCGTGTAATATCAAGTACAAACACAAAACAGCAAATCAACTTGCTTTAATGATCGAGAATGTTTTCAATCCTTTTCATCCTCTCGGAAAGTGGAGGACGTAAAAGCAAGACGTGTTTAGGAAAGAAAAAACCCCTCTCTAAACATCATAATATCTTAGACGTTTGAGCTTCTTGATGCAGTTCTTTTGATTGTATCCTGATTCGAGCGATCTTGGTTTTAAATAAGAAATGATCGAAACAGAGCTCGCCTCTTCGTAACGAACAAATGCAGCGTAAAGAAGCCCGTTTCGTGATAACAATATTATCGCATGGATTAAGAGAGAGGTTTTTAAGCGAAACAAATCTATACTGGTCTCCAAAATTTAAGGGCCGGAAGAACGATCTTCTCTCTTCTGTCTTGGAGGCATGCTTATTGAGAGCTCTGGTTGCCGCCCTTAAATACACATTCGTGTCTAACTTTTGCTCAGCAGCGTTCACTACAGTCATGCCTTGCACGTGCAATAGGCAAGAAACCTGCATCAGCCCTGATTCTTCAGCGAAAGGAGACCAAACTTTCGTGAAATTCTCGTGAATTTGCCACATTTTAAGCGTACCTGAAAACGCTGTTGCTGTACTGCAATGTCTGCAAAACTGGTCCAGGCATGTGCAACAGGAAGGAAAGTTATTGAGTAGCCTAAGTTTTGCCATTTTCTTCATTGTTGTCTTAGTGTACAATAAATAGATATCAAGCTACTGAAAACAGAAGCCGGCCCTTAACTTTTGGAGACCAGTATATGTTGGCTCGTCCTCACAGTCTCACAGTCAATGACCAGAATAAAACCTGAACGAGCAGAGAGAAATGTTTAAAAACCATTTACCATATTCGAAACGAACATGTTCTGATATCCGAACCTCTGCTGTTCTCGTTCCCCGTATATCTAGCATCGAACGTTTGACGAAACCATGCTTTAATAATACACAGCCATATTTGTACACCAAACACTCTCCGGAGCCGATCAGGATCAGTCCCACATGGTCAAAGGTGATTACATGAAAAACAAAACATTCAGCACTTTTGACACTGATATGGTTCCGTACACAGCCAAACACTGCACTCACAGAAGCCAGTCAATGGTCAGGGTCAGCCCCACATTATAAAAATCAATATTCGTCACTTTCCACGCTAATATAATCCCATTCAGCCACACCTAGTTTACAACAGTCTCACACCATGTAGGAGCCAGTCAAAGGCCAGTATCAGCCTCAAACCCTATTCTCCCCCTCTGATATTTGTTGCAAAACTTACACTGATAAACTGCTTTTTCAGTCTTATTAAAAGATTAGGGTTAATATCAGCCTTCTTTCCATTTCATAAGACGGAAAAAAGCATATTTCACAAAGTTGCATCTGTTTTGAACGAGTGACCGATTTGACTGTCACACTCAATGTAGTAATTTGTATTCATTTTTAGACAGGCTCTGCATGATTATGTGTGATTGTGTTCAAAGACTTGCTTTTAGCCTTGAAACAAATATTAATTGTTCTGACTGTATTTGTTATCGTGTTCATAGACTTGCTTTTAGCCTTAAAATTCATTTCTTTTTCTGATTGAATGCATCATAAATTAAAAACCATTCAGGTTCACTATGGTGTTTTGTGTTTAGTCATTTCCGGTATTGACTGGAGAACATTTTCAGGCATTACCGGTAGGGACTGAACATTTTAGCCATTTCCAGTAATGGCTGTTTGACACAGGTAGTTCCGGAAATGACTGAAATTTTCAGGCATTACCCGTAATGACTAATTTCTCATTTTGACTGTAACATATACAGGAAATAATTATACCTTCGAGAAGTTCTACCTTTTTGACAAATACGCATTGCCATACATAGCCAGACCCTACCCTCCCATGAGCCAGTCGACGGCCAGGATGAGTCCCACGCGGTCAGTGGGGAATAGGGGGAAACGGGGTAAAAAGCCCATAGGCGGGTAAGAAGCCCATGCCAAGTATCTCATGAAATAAAGAACATTTCAGTCCAATTTGCTCATGGGACGAATGCTAAACATTAACACTCGTCTCATGGGCAAAATGTGACTGAAATTTGCTTCATTTCATGAGATAATTGGCATGGGCTTCCTACCCGCCCATGGGCTTTTTTACCCCGTCTTCCCCTATACGCAATAGATATAGATACCACTTTTAATACAAACATATTGTCATACGCATTCGCACCCAGTACTCACAGGAGCCAGTCGATGGCCAGGATGAGTCCCACGCGGTCAGTGGGGAATCCCACAGCGGTCAGTACAATCACCATGGTTACCAGACCCGCCTGCGGCACTCCCGCCGCCCCAATGGCCGCCGCTGTGGACGTCACACTGGGCACAACATGCAGGAAGTTGTCAGTTCATATGATGGGTTTATCTGCTCTTTCGATGTTGTTTTTCCATGGGTATATTTTAAACTTTTCACATTAATACCATGCACAACAACGTAACCTTCAAATATGTTTTAATAATTGTTTTCTGTATGATTAAAGATAATCTAAGTAAAATGCGCAATACAGAGAACTTAAAGAACAGGGTTTTTTTTCTCTCTAAAGTAATACTAAATAAGGGTGGCTAAAGCTTAGGGCCGAGAGTTAAGAGTATTTGAAATAGGAATATTGCGGGTTTTTTTGATTTTTGTTGTTGAGATATGACGAAAGACGACGACGATGACGACAATGATGGTGATGTTAGTGATGGTGATGGCGGTGATGATAATGATGGCAATAACAATGACGGCGATGACAGACTCACCAGATGATGACAAGGTTGCCAAGGTTTAAATCAAACACCTCATCCAGGCTAATGAAGATGACAACCACAGCCCCACAGAGGGCAGTACCGTCCATATTTAATGGTGATGATGATGATGATGATGATGATGATGATGATGATGATAATATATATCATCGTTTTCACCAGATGATGTTGCCGATGTCCAAATCGAACCCTTCAACCCGTCCAATGAAGATTACAACCACAGCCTCATAGAGGGCAGTACCGTCCATGTTGATAATACTAATAATAATAATATTGACTTTTTATATAGCGCAACACCTCTCAGTTCAGCTGGAGCTCTTGGTGCTTTACTTAATGATTAAAATAAGATACATAAATAAGCGTCACAAAAGTAATACATTAAAAAACTACAATAAATACTAGCATTAATACAGTACATCCGTAGGCATAAACACAGATTATATAAACATCACGTATAGGCAATACATCTTCAATCACACGCAGACAAACAAGGATCAACACATTAGTACATTAATATGAACTTTTTTTTTACCTTCACACAAAGTCATCATACTTTACTATAAGAAACTAACACCAACATTACCTTCACACATCATACTTTACTATATCAAACTAACACAAACATTATCTTCACACATCATACGTACATTACCTTCACACATCATACCTTATAATAACAAACTAACACCAACATTACCTTCACGCATCATACTTTACCATAACAAACTAACACTAAAGAAATAATTCAAACATCAAAACCTAATCTTTCCTTCACACAGAAATACGCACGCAAGCATGCGCGCGCACCCTGCACCCCCACCCCACCCCCCATGATTGCAATACTGATGACATAAACAAAGGCGACGATGACAGACTCACCAGATGATGATGATTTTGCCGATGTCTAGATCGAAGCCCTCCACCTGTCCGATGAAGATGACAGCCACAGCCTCATAGAGGGCAGTACCGTCCATGTTGATGGTGGCGCCCACGGGGGCAACGAACCCGATCACCCTGGGGTCCACGCCATTGTTCTCCTCCAGGTTCCGCATCGTCACTGGCAGGGTGGCCGAACTGTGGCCCGGAAATCAGTCAAGATTTTCGTAAATACGTTCAAGATGTAAAATAAAGGAGGTACTGCATCGTTAAAATCGTAAGAATGGTAAACCACATCGATCACTCCTGGAATCAACACCATCGCTCTCCTCCAGATTCTGCATCGTCACTGGTAGGGTGGCAGAACTGTGGGCAGGAAATAAGTCAAGATTTTCATAAATACGATTGTTCAAGATGTAAGACAAAAACAAAAGAAGTATTGCATTGCTCAAATCGAAAGAATGATAAACCACATCGATCACTCAGGACTGGGATCAACGCCATTGTTCTCCTCCAGGTTCCGCATCGTCACTGGCAGGGTGGCAGAACTGTGGCCCGGAAATACGTCAAGATTTCATAAATACGATTGTTCAAGATGTAAGACAAAAAAAGGTACTGCATTGTTGAAATCGTAAGAATGGTAAACCACATCGATCACTCCTGGGATCAACACCATCGCTCTCCTCCAGATTCCGCACCGTCACTAGCAGGGTGGCAAAACTGTGGGCCGGAAATACGTCAAGATTTCATAAATACGATTGTTCAAGATGTAAGACAAAACAAAAGAGGTATTGCATTGTTAAAATCGTAAGAATGGTAAACCACATCGATCACTCCTGGAATCAACACCATTGTTCTCCTCCAGATTCCGCATCGTCACTGGCAGGGTGGCAGAACTGTGGGCCGGAAATACGTCAAGATTTCATAAATACGATTGTTCAAGATGTAAAAAACAAAAAAAAAGAGGTACTGCATTGTTCAAATCGTAAGAATGGTAAACACATCGATCACTCCTGGGATCAACACCATTGTTCTCCTCCAGATTCCGCATCGTCACTAGCAGGGTGGCAAAACTGTGGCCTGGAAATACGTCCAGATTTTCATAAATACGTTCAAGATGTAAAATAAAAGAGGCACTGCATTGTTCAAATCGTAAGAATGGTAAACCACATCGATCACTCCTGGGATCAACACCATTGCTCTCCTCCAGATTCTGCATCGTCACTGGTAGGGTGGCAGAACTGTGGCCCGGAAATACGTCACGCTTTCATAAATACGATTGTTCAAGATGTAAAAAACAACCACAAAAAAGAGGTATTGCATTGTTAAAATCGTAAGAATGGTAAACCACATCGATCACTCCTGGGATCAACGCCATTGCTCTCCTCCAGATTCCGCATCGTCACTGGGAAGGGTGGCAAGAACTGTGTTGTTCCTTCTTAAATACGTCTTCGCTTTCATAAATACGATTGTTCAAGATGTAATCACAAAAAAGAGGTATTGCATTGTTGAGAACATCGTAAGAATGGTAAACCACATCGATCACTTATGGAATCAACACCATTGTTCTCCTCCAGATTCCGCATCGTCACTGGTAGGGTGGCAGCCAAACTGTGGCTTCGGAAATAGAAAAAGATTTTCATCAAATACGTTCAAGATGTAAAATAAAAAAGGATTCATTTCTGTTCAAAATGAATTCAATGACCACGGGTCCAAATCTTTTTTTTTCTTCCCGATTGCTCACGGTGACAAATAGGGTGTCCAAACAGAAAAAAAATCAACAGTATTGATCTCCTCAAGGTTCCGCTTCGTCACTGGTAGGATGGCAGAATAGTGTGGGCAGGAAATACTATTCCAGGCTTTTTTGTTGTAAATACGATTGTTCAAGATGCAATTGACATTAAAACAAAAAAGAAGCAACAAGGTATTGCATTGTTAAAATCGTAAGAATGGCAAACCACATCGCACACTCCTGGAATCAACACCATTGATCTCACTCCAGATTCTCAGAGCTGTCGTCACTGGCCTGGTGGCAAAACTGTGAACTGGAAAGGGCGTTTTCCTTGCAGACGAGAAAACATTGCCCAATATGTAACCCACTTTCCTTACGCAGAAGTCCCCAGAGCGTAGAGCAGTAACCAAGGCTGTCAACATCCCTTACATGGAATTGAAAGGGTATTATTGTTTCTCTCTGCAGATCTGGAAGTATTGCCCAAGAAACGTTCACACTTTTAGAACACGCTTGGACCTATATAACACCAGTTATAATCTCCTCACTCTGCTTCCTAGACGACGTCCCCAGAGAGGATGGCAGAAATTGTGGGCAGGAAAGTACGTCCAGTTTTTCCTGCAAATAGTAGAGTGCTGTTCAGACACAAAGCCATAAAAAGAGGCTGCCATTGTTAGAATCGTAAGAATGATACAAAACCCACTGTGTAAATAGTGACCAGTGGTAGCGCGTTCCATACAAGACCTTGAAGAAAGTGCCCCCCTCCTTCGAACCTCTTATCAAACAGAGAATGTTTTTTTTTTTTCCTCTCACTTTGCACTAGGCCCATCTTCTGAACATGGAGTCTTTCGGATGAGACGATAAACCGAGGTCCCCGTGTGCCCATGCACTTCAGGTCACACGAATAAGCCCAGTGGCAACGAAAAAGTTGTTAATTTGGTAAACCAATTTACCACTCTCTCTTGCTCCTTCCTTCATCAGTTCACAAAAATCGCATGCACCTACTAATTTTTTTAACTATTCTTTTAGTCGCGGGCTGCGACGCTCCTCCTCCAGGGTGGGAGCAACCCCGAATTTCACAGAGACGCCTCCCCATGACTATGACAAGTACGCACCAAATACATCGATCACTCCTGGGATCAACGCCATTGCTCTTCTCCAGATTCCGCATCGTCACAGGATGGCCGAACTGTGGACACATAGTTCATTCAAGAATTTGTTGTTGTTCTTCTTCTTAATCTTCTTCTTCGTCTTCTTGACGTACCCTGGCTAAAACGACTCCAGGGAATCATCCCAACAGCCGAAGCGCTTGAACGCTATGGTACACATGCATCAGCTAGGGATGAGAACATTACGATGGTGATGAGATTAGCGTCCAATCGGTCAGAGACCCTTATGGACGGTAGAAGCCATGCACACGTGTGACGGTGATAAAGTAGAAGGACATTCGAAGGTCTCCTGGGGGTCATCCATGGGCAGCCACACTCCGTCTTCGGAAAAAGAAAAAAATTAAAATCAAATTATTCAGTAGTTTAAGACCAAAAAATGATTCATTTCTGTTCAAAATGAATTCAATGACCACGGGTCCAAATCTTTTTTTTTCTTCCCGATTGCTCACGGTGACAAATAGGGTGTCCAAACAGAAAAAAAATCAAACAGTATTGCGTATTTGTTTGACGTACCCTCAACTATTTTTAAATCGGTATTCTATTTTATAGTTTGGCCAGGGATTATACTATTCCAGGCTTTTTTGTTGTAGTTGGCTCCCATTTTTTTCTAGTCCACCAATTGACATTACTTTCTTTCAAGGTTTGCAACACAACAACAACAACAACAACAAAAAACAACAAAAATTGTATGGATTTATATATCCTGCAGACCTGAAGGCATGGCCCAGGTTATATCCCCACTCTGCTCACCTGGACGAAGTTCTCAGAGCTGTAGCCAAGGCCTGCAGAACCCCGTACATGAACCTGAAAGGGCTTTTCCTTGCAGACGAGAAAACATTGCCCAATATGTAACCCTACTTTCCTTACGCAGACGAAGTCCCCAGAGCGTAGAGCAGTAACCAAGGCTGTCAACATCCCTTACATGGAATTGAAAGGGTATTATTGTTTCTCTCTGCAGATCTGGAAGTATTGTCCAAGAAACGTTCACACTTTTAGAACACGCTTCTTACCTATATAAGGAGGTGTTGCCCAAGTTATAATATCCCCACTCTGCTTACCTAGACGACGTCCCCAGAGAGGTAACCAAAGCATGTAGCCTGAAAGTTGTTGGGTTTTTCCTGCAGACGAGGAAGTAGAGTGCTGGGAGAGACACAAAGCCATGTACTGCCAGGCTGCCATGAAGTAGAAGGAGAGCTGCCCGAGGTACATCCCCACTCTATACAAACTACCCACGTGGAGGAAATACGTAAAGCAGTGACCATTGTTAGTACAATTCCATACAAGACCTTGAAGAAAGTGCCCCCCTCCTCCCTCCTCTTATCAAACAGAGAATGTTTTTTGCTGGGAGTCAAAGAGGTGTTTGAGGGGTTTTTTGCTGTCCCATCTTCTGGGCCGGATAGAGGCATTGCTCCCACGCCGCTCATTCCGAGTCCCAACTCGCAGCCACACTGACCAGATGTTCAGGTCGCAGAACCAGAGACCAGTAGTCCAAGGGGAAAGAATGTATGTTAGGCAGAGAGTCAGGATAGGCAACCACGTGGAGAGGAGACACTGCACTGCTGCAGAGAGACTGTCACTTCGGTGGACTGTTCAGAGAGAGCCTATTCAGGACACCACCTACTAAGCCCCACTACTGACGACACTATTCTTTTAGTCGCGGAGCCAGCGTGAGTGAGGTCCTCCTCAGAGATAGGCGCCACCACGACCGTCCATCGAGGACTCCCCAGAACACACTGATCCCCATGACTTTGACCCGAACGCACCAAGACATAGACTGGACGGGGAAACTGAAACTGAGGTCACCATGAGAGCAGGGCATTGCAAAGCCACAGAATTTGAGACATTTTTCTTGTTAATGATTGATGGAAATGAGGCGGATGACCATGATGATGATGCTATGGAGTTCCGTATTGGTCTGAGACTGCATGACAGGGCTGCATTCTATGCAACAAACAGAGAATGTTGATAGTACATCTTGCCCAAGGCGCATCCTCACTCTGCTTACCTCGAAGAGGTCCCCAGGGCAGTGACCAAGGCTTGCAGCACCCCGTACATGAACTTGAACGGGTTTTTCCTGCAGACGAGGAAGTAGAGCCCAGGGAGGGTGATGAAGCCATGCACAGCCAGCCCCGTCATGACGGTGATAAAGTAGAAGGACAGCTGCTCGAAGGTCTCCTGGGGGTCATCCATGGACACCACCTCCTCCGCCACCAGGAACAGCACCCCGATGGGAGAGTACCTGAAAACAATACCAATACGAATACGAATACGAATGTTTTAATTTACTGAGGGAGAAATGGATACGCTATATTAAAAAGAGCTTCTTGTCACCATGCGTTGTCTCACGTACCTACGTACCGCTTGCAACATTTTTTTTTAAAGAAGAAGAAGAATAACAGAAATTAATGTAGAATATAACAGAAGAAGAAGAACAAATGTTGAGAAGAAGAAGAACCAAAGAAGAAGTAAATGAAAGAATCAGAATAGAAGAATTAAAGAAGAAGAAGAAGAAGAACGGCCTCCTGGAACGGCCTCCCTTCTGCACTGCGAACCTCAAACAGCCTCTCTTCTTTCAAGTCCTCCCTCAAAACAACTCTCTTCAAAACATAATCCACTTTCTCCTCCTCCTCCTGCAAAGGTTATGAAATTGAGTAATGTGTGTGTGTATATATAACGCGCACCACCAGCCACAACATGTTGATGCCGTGTGTGTGTGTGTGGTGTGTGTGTGGCTCTGTGTGTGTGAAATGTGTGTGTGTGTGTGTGTATGTATAACAGTGTGTGTGTTGTGTGTGTGTGATGTGTCCACTGTCTGTGTGGTGTGTGTGTGGTGTGGAAGTAAATGTGAAATAATGTGTAACAAACATTAATGTATGTGTGTGTGTGTGTGTGTGTGTTGATGCCGTCCACTTTGTGTGTGTGTGTGAACCAACTGTGTGTGTGTGTGTGTGTGAAATAATCATGTGTGTGTGTTAATGTGTGTGTAACAGAACACCACCAGTGTGTGTGTGTTGATGCCGTGTGTGTGTGTGTTTGGAACCAACAAGTTCGTGTGAATGAAATTGTGTAATGTCTAGATTAATTCATATATAACAGTACACCACCATCACAATTGTATGCCGCTTAGGGCTTTTGTTAAGATTAACTCGCTCTAAATATTCATGAAATAATCATAATAATTAAAATTATGTATTATAACAGAAGAACCAAGAAGATGAAGAGAGGCAAGACCTAAAAGAGGAAATAAAGACAAAGTTAACTAGAATTAATTTTCTTAACAGAACACCACCAGAACCAACTTCTTGGGGTAGTCTATGTAGAAAGAGAAAATAGAGACAGAAACATGGAACACCACCAGAAGAAAGAGAGACTGAACAGATGAGCACACTGACGAGGACTAGGGTGACATCGGCCAGGGAGCCAAAGGGGTGTTTGAGGGGCAGAGAGACAGAGATAGAGAACTACGTGGAAGACAGAGATAGCGAACTTACGGGGAGATATAACAGATGACCACACTGACGAGGACTAGGGTAACACCGGCAAGGGAGTCAAAGAGGTGTTTGAGTGGCAGAGAGACAGAGATAGAGAACTACGTGGAGAGACAGAGATAGCGAACTGTACGGGGAGACTTTGACCACATGACCACACTGACTCTGGAAGTAAATGAAATAATCATAATAAGGGAAATTAAAGTATATTTAACAGAACACCACCAGACAGAACATGTTGATGCCGAGAACTACGTGGAGAGACAGACATCGAGGACTGTATACAGAGAGACTGTATAAGCTTACATAAAGAACTGTACAGAGAGACAGAGATAGAGAACTGTACGGGGAGACTGACCAGATGACCACACTGACGAGGACCAGGGTCACATCGGCCAGGGAGTCAAAGAGGTGTTTGAGGGGCAGAGAGACAGAGATAGAAATAATCATGGAGAGACAGACATCGAGGACTGTATACAGAGAGACTGTATAAGCTTACATAAAGAACTGTCCAGAGAGACAGACATAGAGAACTGTACGGGGAGACTGACCAGATGACCACACTGACGAGGACCAGGGTCACATCGGTAGGGAGTCACAGAGGTGTTTGAGGGGCAGAGAGACAGAGATAGAGAACTACGTGGAAGACAGACAACCAGGACTCTATACTGGAAGTAAATGAAATAATCTTAATAAAGAACTGTGCAGAGATAACAGAGATAGAGAACATGTTGATGCCGGGGAGACTCCAACACTGATGACAACACACTGGAACGAGGACCATTAATGTATATATAACAGAACACCACATCGGCAATGGAGTCAAAGAGGTTTCTCCAACACTGGAACCAACTCTGGCTCTGGAAATAAATGAAATAATCATAATAACAGAAATTAATGTATATATAACAGAACACCACCAGCCACAACATGTTGATGCCGTCCACTTTCATAAACACTGGAACCAACTCTGGACTGGACATAAATGAAATAATCATAATAACAGACATTAATGTATATATAACAGAACACCACCAGCCACACATTGTTGATGCCGTCCACTTTCTCCAACACTGGAACCAACTCTGGCTCTGGAAGTAAATGAAATAATCATAATAACCCAAATTAATGTATATATAACAGAACACCACCAGCCCCAACATGTTGATGCCGTCCACTTTCTCCAACACTGGAACCAACTCTGGCTCTGGAAGTAAATGAAATAATCATAATAACAGAAATTAATGTATATATAACAGAACACCACCAGCCACAACATGTTGATGCCGTCCACTTTCTCCAACACTGGAACCAACTCTGGCTCTGGAAGTAAATGAAATAATCATAATAACAAAAATTAATGTATATATAACAGAACACCACCAGCCACAACATGTTGATGCCGTCCACTTTCTCCAACACTGGAACCAACTCTGGCTCTGGAAATAAATGAAATAATCATAATAACAAAAATTAATGTATATATAACAGAACACCACCAGAACCAACTTGTTGATGCCGTCCACCTTTTTCTAACACTGAAACCAACTCTGGCTCTGGAAGTAAATGAAATAATCATAATAACAGAAATTAATGTATATATAACAGAACACCACCAGCCACAACATGTTGATGCCGTCCACTTTCTCCAACATTGGAACCAACTCTGGCTCTGGAAGTAAATGAAATAATCATAATAACAGAAATTAATGTATATATAACAGAACACCACCAGCCACAACTTGTTGATGCCGTCCACTTTCTCCAACACTGGAACCAACTCTGGCTCTGGAAGTAAATGAAATAATCATAATAACAGAAATTAATGTATATATAACAGAACACCACCAGCCACAACATGTTGATGCCGTCCACTTTCTCCAACACTGGAACCAACTCTGGCTCTGGAAGTAAATGAAATAATCATAATAACAGAAATTAATGTATATATAACAGAACACCACCAGCCACAACTTGTTGATGCCGTCCACTTTCTCCAACACTGGAACCAACTCTGGCTCTGGAAGTAAATGAAATAATCATAATAACAAAAATTAATGTATATATAACAGAACACCACCAGCAACAACTTGTTGATGCCGTCCACTTTCTCCAACACTGGAACCAACTCTGGCTCTGGAAGTAAATGAAATAATCATAATAACAGAAATTAATGTATATATAACAGAACACCACCAGCAACAACTTGTTGATGCCGTCCACTTTCTCCAACACTGGAACCAACTCTGGCTCTGGAAGTAAATGAAATAATCATAATAACAGACATTAATGTATATATAACAGAACACCACCAGCCACAACATGTTGATGCCGTCCACTTTCTCCAACACTGGAACCAACTCTGGCTCTGGAAGTAAATGAAATAATCATAATAACAAAAATTAATGTATATATAACAGAACACCACCAGCCACAACATGTTGATGCCGTCCACTTTCTCCAACACTGGAACCAACTCTGGCTCTGGAAGTAAATGAAATAATCATAATAACAGAAATTAATGTATATATAACAGAACACCACCAGCCACAACTTGTTGATGCCGTCCACTTTCTCCAACACTGGAACCAACTCTGGCTCTGGAAGTAAATGAAATAATCATAATAACAAAAATTAATGTATATATAACAGAACACCACCAGCCACAACTTGTTGATGCCGTCCACTTTCTCCAACACTGGAACCAACTCTGGCTCTGGAAGTAAATGAAATAATCATAATAACAGAACTTAATGTATATATAACAGAACACCACCAGCCACAACTTGTTGATGCCGTCCACTTTCTCCAACACTGGAACCAACTCTGGCTCTGGAAGTAAATGAAATAATCATAATAACAAACATTAATGTATATATAACAGAACACCACCAGCCACAACATGTTGATGCCGTCCACTTTCTCCAACACTGGAACCAACTCTGGCTCTGGAAGTAAATGAAATAATCATAATAACAGAAATTAATGTATATATAACAGAACACCACCAGCCACAACTTGTTGATGCCGTCCACTTTCTCCAACACTGGAACCAACTCTGGCTCTGGAAGTAAATGAAATAATCATAATAACAGAAATTAATGTATATATAACAGAACACCACCAGCCACAACTTGTTGATGCCGTCCACTTTCTCCAACACTGGAACCAACTCTGGCTCTGGAAGTAAATGAAATAATCATAATAACAGAAATTAATGTATATATAACAGAACACCACCAGCCACAACATGTTGATGCCGTCCACTTTCTCCAACACTGGAACCAACTCTGGCTCTGGAAGTAAATGAAATAATCATAATAACAGAACTTAATGTATATATAACAGAACACCACCAGCCACAACATGTTGATGCCGTCCACTTTCTCCAACACTGGAACCAACTCTGGCTCTGGAAGTAAATGAAATAATCATAATAACAAACATTAATGTATATATAACAGAACACCACCAGCCACAACTTGTTGATGCCGTCCACTTTCTCCAACACTGGAACCAACTCTGGCTCTGGAAGTAAATGAAATAATCATAATAACAGAAATTAATGTATATATAACAGAACACCACCAGCCACAACTTGTTGATGCCGTCCACTTTCTCCAACACTGGAACCAACTCTGGCTCTGGAAGTAAATGAAATAATCATAATAACAGAACTTAATGTATATATAACAGAACACCACCAGCCACAACATGTTGATGCCGTCCACTTTCTCCAACACTGGAACCAACTCTGGCTCTGGAAGTAAATGAAATAATCATAATAACAAACATTAATGTATATATAACAGACCACCACCAGCCACAACATGTTGATGCCGTCCACTTTCTCCAACACTGGAACCAACACTGGAACAAAAATGACAATGTTGCTTTTTAGTGTCAATGTTAACCCTTTCACCGCCAGCCATATTTCAGCCAAGCATTCCCATTACATTTACCTGGGTAGAGGACAAAACGATGGCTTGGAGTCAAAACGGACTATCGTTAAATAGTCCATTGACATAATATTGAACATATCACGAAAACTAATAACTTGTATAAGAAAAAGACTGCCGAACTATAAAACGCATAACCCCATGTTTATATTTCTGCAGTCATTGCATGATACAAGGTTGTTGTTTTGTTGTTGTTGTTTTTTTGCATGATACAAGTTATTAGGTTTTGTAATAAGTCCAATAATACGTCAATGGACTATCTAAAGATAGTCCGTTTTGACTCCAAGCCATCGAAAATCCATCTGCAGTATTGGGGGATTCTTTTGTGACATATATAAAATAAGGTCTATCCTTCACTTCCCCAAACTAAAACTAAGTCTTTGGATAATAGACCCCAATTTGATGCCTTTTAGTGGCATAGGTGTTAAATCACTGTGGTGCTAAAATGCGACTTTGGCGGTGAAAGGGTTTATTAAATAATCTTGGCCTAAGACTAATAGCTTCATAATTTAATTTCAAATCAGCAACATAACACCACAGTCCTGAAATGTTGATTCTGTTCAGTTTCTCTAAGAATGGTATCAACTCTGGCTCTGCAACACCAAAATCAACCATACCTGTCATCGAATTGTATATAAATAAAACAAAAACGAATGAATAATTAATATAATGCTTTGAGGCAAATTACATAAAATCTTCACGCTTTCCTTTCCCGCCCTTAATGTAAATGTTCGTATTATATAATAATTATAGTAATGCCATTGTCACCTGGCACTGTTGAAGCGTTTTCCGTCACAGAAAGCAGCGTAGTGGTAGCCAGT
>CM065681.1:60674850-60679850 GCA_017654935.2 Phymorhynchus buccinoides | reverse complement strand
ACGAATGAACAAGACGAACAACGTAGGCAGCAATCTAAAAAGGAAGACATTCTATTGCGCAACTTCGTTTCTCTACTTTCTCCTTATAACTCACTGTCACTTCACCATTAGCCCCTTCATAAATGTCTTCCATTGCGTGCCTTGGGTGCTGGCAAACACTGGTATAATTATATGGTTATAGGGAAGTACGTACGACCTAGCCCCTTCTGACAAGTCTTCCATTCCGTGCCTTGGGTGCTGGCAAACACTGGTATAATTATATGGTTATATGGATGTACGACCTAGTCCCTTCATAAATGTCTTCCATTGCATGCCTTGGGTCCTGGTAAACAATGGTATAATTATATGGTTATAGGGAAGTACGTACGACCTAGCCCCTTCTGACATGTCTTCCATTGCATGCCTTGGGTGCTGGTAAACAATGGTATAATTATATGGTTATAGGGAAGTACGTATGACCTAGCCCCTTCTGACATGTCTTCCATTGCATGCCTTGGGTCCTGGTAAACAATAGTATAATTATATGGTTATAGGGAAGTACGTACGACCTAGCCCCTTCTGACATGTCTTCCATTGCTTGCCTTGGGTCCTGGTAAACAATAGTATAATTATATGGTTACAGGGATGTACGACCTAGTCCCTTCAGAAATGTCTTCCATTGCCTTGGGTCCTGGTAAACAATAGTATCATTATATGGTTACAGGGATGTACGACCTAGTCCCTTCAGAAATGTCTTCCATTGCATGCCTTGGGTCCTGGTAAACAATAGTGTCATTATATGAATATGGGGATGTACGATCTACTTTTTTTCTCGGAATTATTGCCGCTCAGGAATAGAAGGAAGGTTAAAGGTTAAGGTCATACAGGTAATCAAAAGATGGTCAAAGGTCAAGGTCATATAAGCAATCAATATTTTTTGCATCTCACATGACCTTGAGTCAATTTACAAGCATGCCAACTTTGGGAGCTTTAACTGCGAATATTTCAAAGATGTGGCCAAAAAACAATCGAACAAAGACATATGTAATAGTTCATTGTTAAAGTCAAGATCAATACTAATCAGCTTCAAAATGTTTCCTTATGTCATTCTGTACACTCAGTGCCTGTACTTTCGAACGGTTCGAGAAATGTGACTCAATTATCTCACCCTTGGCTATTAACCCCTTGACTGCCACCAACGTATTACGTACTGACCTGATGACACCACTGATGATGTCTTCAGATGAAGAGGAATAACCCTGATATGCTGGCTTTTGCTCTAACATAATCAAGAGAGTGATATCCCCAGACCATTTTCTTAGATTGGCTCTATCAGTTGTCTTTTTCATGACATTATTTGCCCAATGATTTTTTGGATAATTTTAACTGGCAGTCAAGGGGTTCAAACAAGATTTATATAGAATATAACTAGAAGTTTTAAAGTCTAGAACTGCTGGCGCCACACTACAATAACGGTGCTGGTGTAAAAAGACTAAGTCAAGATAAGATAAATAATTAAATGTTTGCACGAATGGTGAGTGAAAAGCGCATTGAGTTGCTTTGCAAGATTATGCGTTATATAAGCATTATTAATTATTATTTTTAAGATAAACAGTAATAACACCGCACACGCTGTCCAATCGTTCCTGTCTATTCTCCTTTATTCTTCAGACAAATGTTCGCCTTTCATCAGGCTTCATCCAGGGCTGTAACACACACAATGCCATCTGCTAAAATGTCCATAGTTCCCACAGACTAGTTAGCATCAACAACGAATAACACCAAGGCAACCAGATTCATATCAATACGTTGGTAAGATATACCGAATTAAAAGTTACATTAAAATTAATTCAGAAACACACACACGCACACACACACACACGCACGCGCGCACACACGCACGCGCGCACGCGCACACGCGCACGCATGCACGCACGCACGCGCACGCACACGCACGCGCACACGCACACGCACACGCACGCACGCACACGCACGCACACGCACACGCACACGCACACGCACGCACGCACGCACGCACACACGCACGCACACACACACACACACACACACACACACACACACACACACACACACACACACACACACACGCGCGCAACTAAAATTATCGATAAACCTGATCCAGACAGAGGATGACCACAGAGCACTGCAAGTGGACCTGACGCACCTTGAGGCCTGGGGAGAGAGGTGGGGGATGAGATTCAACCCGCCAAAATGCTACGTACTAAGCATCCGCAATACTTCAAACCACTACTATCAACTTGGCAATCACATCCTCCAACAAGCTGACTCAAATCCCTACCTTGGAGTCCAGATAGAAGACAACTTGTCATGGTCGGAACACATCAACAGAATCACAAAACGAGCAAATGCCAGCCTTGGGCTCCTGAGGAGGAACCTACAATTTTGTCCAGAGGAATGCAGAAAGGTGGTGTATACCTCCCTTTTGCGATCCGTCCTGGAGTAGCTCCATTATATGGGACCCTCACCTTCAAAAGGATATCGACAAGCTGGAGGGGATACAGCGCCGCGCGGCCCGA
Source organism: Phymorhynchus buccinoides (assembly GCA_017654935.2). NCBI lineage: Eukaryota > Metazoa > Mollusca > Gastropoda > Neogastropoda > Raphitomidae > Phymorhynchus > Phymorhynchus buccinoides. Next base: position 60,677,313 of record CM065681.1, on the reverse strand, counting down.
TTCGTCAAACAGGACTACTCCTCACGGAGCCCAGGCTACAAGATCTGCATCTGCCAACACTCCAGGAGAGACGGAAACACCAGCGACTGTCTTTCTTATATCAGATCATAAATGGCCATTGTCCAGCAGTCAAGGCAGAAGACTATATCACACCAGTCAGAAACAAGAGACTCATTAGGCCAAGATCATCAAAGGAGAGCCAATCTCAGAATTAGAACACCATCACACAGTTCTCAAGAAACAACTCTAGCTGTTACAACATCCAGTTCAGCAACACGGAGGTCTATAGGCAAAGCTTCTTTCCAAGAACTGTAAGGGAGTGGAACAGCCTTAACGAAGAGACTGTGAAGGCTGAGACGGTCGAGGCATTCAAACAGCGCCTCCCGTCCAACGACCTAAGCTTCTAAAGAATTTTTATATTTATTATTATTATTATTAATGTTTTTTCTTGTATTATTTTGATAATTTTGTTTGCTCTCCCCTTGGTTTCAAATGACAGAAGTGGTTACTGCCAACGTACCGACTACAGATACAGAGAACCTTACGAGATCAGCGTTATTATTACAAAACTTATATCCAATTAAACTGAATATACTTGCCTCAAATAAACTCTGTCATTTCCACTGCCCACCTCATAGTATTTTCCTCTCAGGTAAACACAATTCACACATACTATAAACGTTATCAAGTAGGACTTGCACGTGCTACAATATAGTTCAACTGATCAGTGTTGAGTTGTACATGTATGCACATACTCAGAATAAGATGAACCAGTTGGATGAAGGAGGGGCCGGGAGGGGGTGTTGAGAAGGGGGGGAGTGAGGTGGGGGGAGAGAGGGGGGGAGGGAGGGATGGTTGGAGAAAGAGGAGGGAGAGATGGGGGTTGTGAGGGGGGAGGGGGCGAGAAAGTGGGGGTACCATCATTGGGGCTACCGAACACTTAGGCTGTAGCACGTATTCCCAGATTAAACCACCGAAGTGGAAGGCCCCTATGATCTATATTGGATTCTGTGTTTCACAGAAATCGTGTTTATGTCATTCCTTTCATTATTGTGATTGATACACATTTGCATGGATTATAAAATAATGGAAGCAAAACTACTAAGAACAAATGGACAACAAATCATGCTTCGCAAGAAGTTGAACATAGTTAGGGTCGATACAAGCGACTATCAAAACATTAAGAACTGCCCTCTTTCCCACCTCTTTCCTTGCATTAATGTATTCACCCCCACCCTCTCCAATTCACCCGAAGCTTTCAAGTGTGTGTGTGTGTGTGGGGGGGGGGGGGGGGGTTGGGGGGGTGTGTGGGGGGGGGGGGTGTGGGGGGGGGTGTAGTGTGTGGGGTGTATGTATGTGTGTGTCTGTGTGTGTGTGCGTGCGTGCGTGCGTGCGTGCGTGTGTGTATGTGTGTGGGTGTATGTGCGTGCGTGCGTGCGTGCGTGCGTGTGTATGTGCGTGTGTGTGTGTGTGTGTGTGTGTGTGCGTGTGTGCGTGTGTGTGCGTGTGCGTGTGCGTGCGTGTGCGTGTGCGTGCGTGCGTGCGCGCGCGTGTGCGCGTGCGTGCGTGCGTGTGCGTGCGGGCGTGCGTGTATAGGATTGACTCACTGTTCAGTCATTGTTTGACTGTCAAGACATATACAGCGACACGCTATTCATTGCTGCATTGACCATTTCACCGCCAAAGTCGCATTTTAGCACCACAGTGATTTAACACCCATGTCACTAAAAGGCATCAAACTGGGGTCTATTATCCAAAGACCCTATTGTCAGTTTTGGGAAGTAAGGATAGACCTTGTTTTATATCTGTCACAGAAGAATCCCCAATACTAGGGGAAGACGGGGTAAAAAGCGCATGGGCGGGTAAGAAGCCCACCCCAATTATCTCATGAAATGAAGCAAATTTTAGTCTCATTTTGCCCATGAGACGAGCGTTAATGTCTAGCATTCGTCTCATGGGCAAATTTGACTGAAATTTTCTTTATTTCATGAGATAATTGGGGTGGGTTTCTTACCCGCCCATGCGCTTTTTACCCCGTCTTCCCCTACAGATGGATTTTGTTCTCTACCCAGGTAAACTTAATAGACATTTTTAGCTGAAATATGGCTGGCGGTGAAAGGGTTAATTCAACTTGAGACCTACTTACTACACTCTTCTTGTGGGACGGTGTTGTTTTTGTGCTGTTTTTCTATACCATAAGCAAACTGTGTGTCTGTTTGTATGTGTGTATGTGTGTGTGAGGGTGAGGAGGGTGGTAGTGGTGTGACTCTATGGTGTGCGTGCGTGCGTGCGTGCGTTCGTGCGTGTGTGTGCGTATGTGCGTGCGTGTGTGTACGTGTGTATGTGTATATGTGCGTGTGTGTGTTAGTGTGCATGTGTACATGAGCGTGTGAGTGTGTATGTGTATGTGCGTGTGTGTGTGTGTGTGTGTGTGTGTGTGTGTGTGTGTGTGTGTGTGTGTGT
>CM065681.1:60669850-60672350 GCA_017654935.2 Phymorhynchus buccinoides | reverse complement strand
TATGCCCTCAGGGTGTAAAGCAGGGTGGAATTTGCAGTCCCACATTATTCTCACTCTTTATCAACGAATTAGCTAATGATATTGAGGAATGTGGTAGACATGGCATTCAACTGTTCCCAGATCTACTTGAAATTCTAATCCTTTTGTTTGCTGACGATGTGATTCTTGTCTCTGATACTGTCAGTGGTCTTCAAAATCAACTCAATATTCTTTATGATACAGCTACTCGTCTAACCTTATTGTAAATCTAGACAAATCAAATATTGTTGTGTTCAGAAATGGTGGGCATGTCTAATGAATCCTTTTTTATGGTGTGCATTGTATTAAAGTTGTCAACACATATAAATATTTAGGGATAATCTTATCTACAAAGCTATCATTTACGCATGCATTAAATGATCTTGGAAATCGTGCCAAAAAAGGAGTCATTAGAATTCCAAAATTACTGTGGACAATTGGAGAACGATCCCCTCAAATCTTCTTTGAACTCTTCAATACCCAGATTCAACCCATGCTTACGTATGGGGCTAAAATCTTGGGTGTCGTAGCAGATGTGAGTCCCATAGAAAAAGTTCACTTGTTTGCCATGAAAAGATTTTAAATGTAACTATAAGAACACCAAATAAAGCTAGTTTACTGTGAGCTAGGAAGGCACCCTTTATATATCAATTGTCTTTTGAAATCTGTCAGATTTTGGCTTTGCATTATTAACATGGCTCATCAACGCCTGCCCTTCAAAGCGTATCAAATGTTGCTTTATTTGCTTGAACAAAATCGGTTAACTTGGGCGTCCTCAGTTTTCTTTGTTTTATACAAATACGGATTTGATCAGGTGTGGCAAAATCAGGGTGTTGGTGATGAAAGATCTTTTCTTGCTGCACTTAAAGAAAGACTTGTCTTATCATACACAGCAGATTGGTCAAAAGAACTTTCAACGAAAGAACGATTTACTTTTTATTCAACACTTAAAACAACTTTGTCCTTGTCTCCTTATTTGTGTGAATTAAAACACATAAAAGCAAGAACCTTTTTTATACGTTTAAGACTTGATGTTTCCCCCTTGGAAACACAGATTTCGTTATTCCAATTCTAACACAGATTACTCTTGCCCCTTTTGTAGAGAAGAATCAGAAACGGAGGTGCATTTTATACTTAAGTGTCCTAAATAATTATGCTGATATTCGAGAAAGATACATTCCCAGAAAATATTTTAATCGTCCGTCTAGTTTCAAGCTTTCTATTCTTCTTGCCTCAACTCATAAACCTACAATAATGCGCCTCTCTTTCTATGTGTGTAAGGCCTTTGAACTCCGTAATTCATTATGAGAATTTCATGTGTTGTCAAGTGTCATCGAATATGCATTGAATGTGCTTTCTTTACCATAACAAGTCAGCCTAAAACTTGTTGTGCGATATGACTATAAGGCGTGTACTGTGTTTCCTTATGGTCTTTATTATGTATCTGTTTCGTGGCTACAGAATTAATGAGTTTATTTGTTTTCTTTTTTTGATATTTTATGCCACCTTGTTATATTGTATTCTTTCTATTTTATTATTTTCATTAATTAATGTTTTGTGGATGCATGTTCCTTTTATGTACTCATTCTTTGAAATGGGCCTAAGGCCTAATCAGTAAGTCATTCAGACTCAGACTCTCTCTCTCTCTCTCTCTCTCTCTCTCTCTCTCTCTCTCTCTCTCTCTCTTGTTCTTTCTTCTCTCTCTCTCTCTCTATCTCTCTCTCTCTCTCTCTCTCTCTCTCTCTCTCTCTCTCTCTCTCTCTCTCTCTCTCTCTCTCTTGTTCTTTCTTTCTCTCTCACTCTCTCTCTCTCTCTCTCTCTCTCTCTCTCTCTCTCTCTCTCTCTCTCTCTCTCTCTCTCTCTCTCTCTCTCTCTCTCTCTCTCTCTCTCTCTCTCTCTCTCTCTCTCTTCTTTCTTTCTTTCTCTCTCTCTCTCTCTCTCTCTCTCTCTCTCTCTCTCTCTCTCTCTCTCTCTCTCTCTCTCTCTCTCTTGTTATTTCTGTCTCTTTCACTCTCTCTCTCTCTCTTTCTCCCCATCCCCCCTCTCTCTCTCCCACTCTCCCTCAGTCTTTGCCTGTTTGTCTGTCTGTCTCTATGTGTATGAGGGGGAGGAGGGGGGGAGAGTGTAGCGGGGGTGCTTGCTGTCTGCGTGTGCTTGAGTTTTGCAGTGAATCTGATATTTTAATATTGGAACAGTGATCTTTTATTACATACTGTTTAACGTTTTACGTACCACCACACACGCATTTCCATTTTATTGGACGAATAAATATTGTGATTGTGATTGTGTGTGTGTGTGTGTGAGAGAGAGAGAGAGAGAGAGAGAGAGAGAGAGAGAGAGAGAGAGAGAGAGAGAGAGAGAGAGAGAGAGAGAGAGAGAAGAGAGAGAGAGAGAGAGAGAGAGAGAGAGAGAGAGAGAGAGAGAGAGAGAGAGAGAGAAGGAGAGAGAGACAGAGACAAAGGCAGAGGCAGAGAGGCACACA
>CM065681.1:60657350-60662350 GCA_017654935.2 Phymorhynchus buccinoides | reverse complement strand
GTCACTGGAACATACAACAAACAAACAACTAAACGACGAGTGTAAAGTGACGTTATTTTATTCACAAGAGACAAAACAAAACTACTGGATATTTCGGCGAATGCGCCTTTATCTACATTACAGAGACAAACAAGAAAACAGCAAACAGCAAATGGAGCAAAAAGAGCAAAAATCAGGCAACAAACGGAGCAAAAACAAAAACAAAATTAAGAAAACAAGTGCAACGCCGAGCGTCTGCAAAGTCCCCTCGCAGCATCGCCGAGCTACTCCGAAATCGGAATGTGTCGGCTGTACACACAGCGGGGAGACCATTGAGAACTGAAAACAGGACGCACGCACGGACGGATGGACGGCCGGAAAGAAGTGGGACGTAGCGGGCCTGTGACACAAAGGGCCTAGGGCACAGCGGGTAGTGTAAAACTAAATACATCAGTGGATAGCTTGCATCTTGGCAAACTAGTATACCAAATTTGATGATGATAGACTGAATAGTTTTTGAGAAAAACGGCGGGCCTTTGACACAAAGGGCCTAGGGCACAGTGGGTAATGTAAAACTAAATACATCAGTGGATAGCTTGCATCTTGGCAAACTAGTATACCAAATTGGATGATGATAGACTGAATAGTTTTTGAGAAAAACGGCGGGCCTGTGACACAAAGGGCCTAGGGCACAGCGGGTAATGTAAAACTAAATACATCAGTGGATAGCTTGCATCTTGGCAAACTCGTATACCAAATTTGATGATGATAGACTGAATAGTTTTTGAGAAAAACGGACGAATAGCCGGACGGAGGCACGCCGGACGGACGGACGGACGCCGGACGGACCAGACAGAAACAATAGTTCCCCCCCCCGAACCTTCGGCTCGGGGACTAACAATAGTTCCCCTCTACAGTCCAATGCGTAAATGATGCAACTAAGTTGAAACCAAAGAGCAAGGCGTGCATTTGTGAACACAACTCAGGGACGAAAAGAAAAGAGAAAAAAAGAAGAAAGAAAGCACACAAAAATTTGAGATCAGAGAGGTTGGGGACAGTGAGTACGCAATCATAAATGGCAGAAGTTGTCAATATGTTCAGTTCTAAAACGATTGGATCACTTTTAATAACTTGATGATCGATCTCCCAATCTTGTAAAACGAATGGTGGAAATTAACCTCTGTTCAAACTGTTAGACGTGTTTGGGTGTTTTGTTTGAATTTTTATTCCCTTAAAAAACTGAACGCCCTGGTACATACATACAGAAGAAGAAGAAGAAGAAGAAGAAGAAGAAGAAGAAGAAGAAGAAGAAGAAGAAGAAGAAGAAGAAGAAGAAGAAGAACAAGAAACAAAAAGAAGAAGAAGAAGAAGAAGAAGAAGAAAACAAAAGAAGAAGAAGATTGATTGATTGATTGATTGATTGATTGATTGATTGATCATTGATTGATTGATTGATTAATTGAACTTTTTATTGGGTTAAGATTTGGGCCCATTTAATACTTTGTTTTTACAAATCTGCCCGTGAGGAACAAAAAATTAAATAAAAAAGTAACCAAAAAAAAACAATTAAAGAAATTTATTTTTTAAACGCGACAAACATAGACTCCTTTGGTCAGTTTAAAACTCGGGCAAAGGACAATAACAATTCATGCAAGAACAAGAAAATATCAACCAATATAAGATCATAAAAAAATACGCATTATCATTCTAATCTGTCTTTTTTAAGCCCATCCCTCTCTCTCTCTCTCTCTCTCTCTCTCTCTCTCTCTCTCTCTCTCTCTCTCTCTCTCTCTCTCTCTCTCTCTCTATCTCTCTCTCTGTGTACCCTCTCTCTCTCCCTTATTCTCTCTCTCTCTCTCTCTCTCTCTCCCCCCCTCCCTTCCCCCTCTCACCTGTCTCTACCCCAAGCGTTTCTTTCTTTTTGTGTAACCCATTTGCCTTTTCACTTTGCATGCTCTCTCTTAGTTAACTTTGTTATTGAATGTTCCCTCCCCCCCAGGGCTGGGTGGAAAAAAGCATTCCCTCCCTGCTTATCTCATGTTTCCCTGGTTAAATAAAATTTCTCTCTCTCTCTCTCTCTCTCTCTCTCTCTCTCTCTCTCTCTCTCTCTCTCTCTCTCTCTCTCTCTCTCTCTCTCTCTCTCTCTCTCTCTCTCTCTCTCTCTCTCTCTCTCTCTCTCTCTCTCTATCTATCTATCTATCTCTCAGAAGAAAACAATTTGGATATGTCAAGATTTGACACATTGTTGCGTTCATAGTTGCAGCCCTTAAAATTCTTGTCGTCTTTCTGTTTTGGATGATAATACATTGCTTTGAGTGGACTAAGAAGGCTTAGGCTAGATAATACATTGGGAGTGTGCTGAACTGACGGCTCGCAGTTTCGAACAACTGTCATTGTGTCGTTTTGAGCACAGCTGTTTCGGGAGGAGCATTTAGTGCATCTATATTTTCATAATTATTTTCAAGCCAACTTTAGTTTACCATAAGTAACTTTTCATACATAGCAGTCAAGACTATGTTGTAGTATGTGCGTACATTAGTTTTATTCAGTTATCATTTCTAGATTTTTATTCATGGACAATTTTATTTATGTTTGCAATACTAAGTGAATTTCTACTAAATATGTTTCATGATACTGCTCAACAAAAATAGTTTTTACAATTGATCCGATGAAAGAAATACATTTGGTTTAAACAAGTTTTAATCAAATAAAGCACATACGCAGCACATAATTTAAATAAGAAGAGCACAACAAGCTTAGAGCTTATGCATGGCACTCCAACAATTTTCAATTACATAATATTGGCTGCCACAAGCATGGAAATAAACAGCACAACATCAATATTAGTGTACAATGGAAAGAAAAACAAATAAAACAATAACTTACCAACAAAAACATGAATCAAAACAACAGAAATACATTTGAAATACTATGTAGAACACACAGCCGAAATATTTAAAAAGGACGTACTTGGTGCTTTTTTTTAATCTAATATTTCTAGATTAAGTCTTTGAACTAAATAGCTCGATTTTGTGTGCGACGGAACAGCTGTGTGAGAGAATCTGACCGCTTAACAATTGCACTGTTTGATATAAAACATGTAGTGGGTAGACAATTAACAATATCAAACAATGATGTACTCTTTGGTATCATCGGATGTTTTAATTAGGATTCCACACATATTCAGGGCCGGACCTAAGTTTTTAAGGGGTGGGGGCTAATTCATGGAAGGTGCGAAGCAGCAAGACCCCTAGGCGGTTCCGGGGGCATGCTCCCCCGGAAAATGTTTAAATCCGAGAAGCAAAATAGTGCAATCTGGGCATGAAATAAAGGACTAATCCCATTACTGTTCATACCCCTATTGAAACATGTTTGAACCACGGAACACCCCCCTCCACACACACACACACACACACACACACACACACACACACACACACACTCACGTAACAATAAATGTTGCGGCTCGGCGACATTAATTTTTTGTTGTTGTTTTTTAGGAAAAAGGGTGGAGGCTGTAAGTAGTTGAATAGAGTTCACGAGTGAATTTTCTTCCAACTAAAAAGGTTGGTTACTGTGAGGCGGCTTTTGCACACAAAATGTTTCCCCGGCACAGATTTACATCTAGCAATCGTTAGGCTAGTGTTGCACTGTCGTAATATTCTCACATTCTGACCCAATCGTTCAACTGTCGTTCAATGTTGTACTTGACACTCACACTTTATTTACAATGTCACTTTAGAATCATGGAGTTTTGTTTGTTTGTTTCTCTGTTTGCTCGGTTAAGGGCCCACAATGAACGGGCTGATGTTTTGTTTTCCAACTCGAAAGCCTTTATGGATGTCAAACTTATTTTGGGTTTTCAAATCTTTGTTCCCATTATTTCCTTTCGTTCTTGTTTTTTTCTATTTTAAAAAATGTGTATACATTCAGCTAGGTTTACACAATCCTGATAAAGCGGGGTCAAATAATAACATTGCACACCGCTGTAAATCCGTGAACTCGTTTCTAGCGAAACTATTAGCCATTTGTACGCGTATTATCCGTTATTAGTATTTGTGAGTGTGATATTGCTTTTATCCTATCTCTCGTGGTTTGCTGTTTATCACACGAGGTCGGAGAGTGTGATAAACAGCAAGCCACGAGAGATAGGATAAAAGCAATATAACACTCACAAATACTAATAACGGATATATATACCGATCTTCAAGTAGCGCTAAAGAGGCCTGCAACCGTGTGATATAAAACAATGTCTTGACATATCATTTGCGTAAATTAACCCATAGGCTTAGTGTAAACGCGTGTAAGAATACACCGTTGCTATTAGAAACTTGACGTCACAGTTATTTATCTTGACATATCATTATCATTATCGTATTATATCGTCTTGTCGACGGCTCAAAAGCGGTTTGCGTCTTTGTCCGAAAATGAATGGCAGTAACGGGACATAAATCCGTCTCTCCCTTGGCAGTTTACCACTCGCACACATTAACTTCACAAAAGATGAAGATGGGCAACACACTTGGTTACACGGGACATTTAGGCCTAGGCCTATCGAACCATGACCCACCGCCAGGCGCATCGACACCGGTAGCAGACGAGCAATGGAAGGTCGTCACAGGGAGTGTCACAGTTGGTTAAAAATAGATTTTCGGTTTTCAAGGTATTGTCAATTTCAAGGTCACGATTTAGAAAAGGGTTTGCGCCGACTCTCTTCAAATTAAGGAGGCACACCTATTATTGAAAATTTGACCCTGATTCGGTCAAGCGTTTCGGGAGATATCCTTGACAGACAGGGGGTGGGGGGGGGGAATTGAAAAAAATGCAAAAATCGCAATAGTCCGTCTTGGTGACGGACTAATGAGGACTCTATGCTGCCGCGAGAACAGATGGATGTGATCTTCAGTCCAGAAAACGAGCCGACTGACCCTTCAAGAAGAGTGAATGCACCTCTTTTTACTGCGTGTGTTCATTTGTGACACTGTACATCAACATCGCAAAATATTGACCACATGTTTAGA
>CM065681.1:60647350-60652350 GCA_017654935.2 Phymorhynchus buccinoides | reverse complement strand
TGATTATACATGAATGATGATACATTTTATTTATTTTTTATTCTTATATCTTTTATTTTTCTTTTCTTTGCATGTCATTATGGTTTCGAAAAACAAAAGTATCAATAAAAAAAATAAAAACCTTTCAATAATAAACAAGAAAAACAAATCATCATACATTCATACATCCATTCACCTCCCCCACCCCCACCCCTAAACCTCACGCACAACCACAACATTCGCAGGAACTAAATATAGAAGCAATGACAATCAAGAAGTAATCAGAAAGAGAGAGAGAGAGAGGGGGGGGGGGGGGGGGGAGAGAGGAGAGGAGAGAGAGAGAGAGAGAGAGAGAGAGAGAGAGAGAGAGAGAGAGAGAGAGAGAGAGAGAGAGAGAGGGGGGGGGAAGAGAGAATGACAATGGCAATATCAGTCTTTTATTACACAGGTTTTCAGCCCCTTCCCTTGGAGAAGGGAACGAAAGGGAGAGGGAGAGAGAGAGACACTTGACACTTGACGTTTTTATTGTCATTACCTGAAAGGGTCTAAATGACAAGGGGGGTAATCATAAAAATTTTCTCTCTCTTATATAGGGTTATGAACAAAGCTAAGGAATGAACATGACTAAATCCAGTACAGTATACATCTTTTGTCACATTCAAGTATACTAAAGCATTTGTAAAAGGAAAATGTAAATTACATAGGCAGAAAAAAGGACAAACAAGAACAAAAGTTAGCGATCGATTAGCAAAGTGAAAGAAGAAGCAACGAGTGAAAGAGAAGATAAGCTTCTCTCGACCTTTCACACAGTAACCCACGGATAGCATATTGTTGCATAATATTTAAATGAGGTGTAGATACCCTTTAACATCCATAATCTAAACAACAGTATTAGTAGCATTATGCACTGCCGTCAACTTTTCTGGCGCTGGAGAGAGAGAGAGAGAGAGAGAGAGAGAGAGAGAGAGAGAGAGAGAGAGAGAGAGAGAGAGAGAGAGAGAGAGAGAGAGAGAGAGACAGAGACAGAGAGAGAGACAGAGACAGAGACAGACAGACAGACAGACAGACAGATAAACAGAGACAGAGAGACAGAGAGAGAGAACGAAAAAGAAATTTTATTTAACCAAGGAACATGAGATAAGCAATTTACAGCTTTTTACCACCCAGAGGGGAGAGAGAGAGAGAGAGAGAGAGAGAGAGAGAGAGAGAGAGAGAGAGAGAGAGAGAGAGAGAGAGAGAGAGAGAGAGAGAGAGAGAGAGAGAGAGACAGAGAGAGAGACAGAGAGAGAGAGAGAGAGAGAGACAGACAGACAGACAGAGAGAGAGACAGAGACAGAGAGACAGAGAGGAAAAGATTGTTTTAACATTCGATAGGTTTTAACCGATCTGGTGCCCACGTTAACCCCTGCTCGGGTCATTAACCTAAACGGTTTTAGAAGATCGGAATCAGAGACACCAGGAGAAAGATAGAGGGCGCACTTGCCCAACTGGAGATCACTCTCCCGTCTTATAATAGGTAGGTTTGGAACAGTTTGATTTGAGCTTTGGCCCCAGGGGGGCTTTTAAGCTAATACATAGATAACAACAAACACAATGGCAGACACTGGTGAGTCGAAAAAGAAAATAAGAAAACATACATTCAAATATGAATAACAACAAAAAGACTTAATGATCTAGGAAATAAAATTCACAACAAAAAGACTTAATAATCTAAGAAATAAAATTCAAACTAAAAGTATCCCATACAAACTAGGCAGGTAGGTAGATACAGGACTTATTTATTGGCCTCTGCAGCTAGGGTCATTAACTCCCTTGACAGTGAGAGTGAATCCCTTGCTGGTCAGTGCTGAAAAGGGCATTCACTCTTGCGAAAGGCAGCCATTTAGTGGCATCAAATAGGGTTATTGGCGAGAGTTATTCCCTTGTTTGGTCAGTGCTGAACCATCTTCCCCCACCCACCAAGGGCATTCACTCTTGCAAAAGGTGTTCTTTGCAGTAGCCAATAGGCCTAGCGGCCCTTTTTATGCAGATCAGCCACACATTGAAACAACCCATTCAGTCTCAGTGAATTTGACTTTTTTTTTAATTTATCGATTAAAGTGGTTTGCGTCTCCTAAAACTAAACTAATCAAACAATGTTTTAATATATTTTTGTTCCTATAACTCACTTTGTCGGTCGGTCGGTCGGTCTGTCGGTCGATCTGTCGGTCCAAAATTGTCGCACATTTTGACAACATTGTCGCACTTCAAATGGAAGTTCAGTTTAACGTCGCGTATCGGCTTTCGCCACGCACTTCAAATCGAGGCTACACTTCTGGCCGCTCTTTAAAATGATGTATTTTAAAAGCGTACAAAATAATAAACATATGTAATACAGACACTACAACAGACACGACGAGTATGCGGTGCTTCTTTTGATGAGTATAAGTAGGATACATAGTTTTAAATGTTTTCCAAAAGATATAAAAAGTTACGAAATGGTGCAGAGATAACATTCTGGTTTACAGATTAAAATTATTGAAAAGCCAGGGGAGGTAACTCATGATTGGAGTGGTAAAAATAGACCGCGTGCCACAAACTATTGCGATTTCGCGCTTGTTTAGGAATGGCTTTGTTTATTCATCATAACTTTTTAATTTTGTTTTCCAACTCCCCTTTCTTTTCATAAATGAGAGCAGCAGCGATGTGAGTGTGTACCGCAGTGTCTGAACGCGCCCGTGGTGTTTTCAAGGTCGTGTTTGAACGCGGCCCTCAAATATTGCATGTCATTGCTGAGTTCGGATTACAGATTCAGGTGCACGAGAACAGAACTCACTATTTTTGTTTTGTGCATTGGGATTTCGGTCAGCGTTTTGCCTTCAAACTGAATGGGTCGTTTCAATGTGTATTGAATCAAAGATATTCTAAAAAGGTAAGATGGATTACTTAAAAGCTCGGCGAACCGGGCTGATAGAGTTATCGTTAGTGCGGACGTGTACACTATTCACAGTGGAGGCTATCCAAAAACTCGGACTGGAACTTGAACGGAGAATTCAACTGGCCTTTCTCTATCGATGTGTAAAATGTGTCACGTTTCAAAGGGACATAACCAGTGTTTCTGTCCTCACTACTCATATAGGGAAAAGAGACCGGATGTTTATCTTCCCCTGTACAGTCTTTGATTGAATATCACATATTAGTACAATAACGAGATAAGGCAACAAGAAGGCTTATATAAAGCTCTATGCAATGGTACGTACAAAGACAAATTGTGACAGAAGCTGAAAACAAAGTATCTGTGTGGCTCTCTCTTGTCTTTTAGGTGAGTTCCTGTGGGTTAGGGTCTTCCATACACTTGCTTAGTTTATCTCATGATGTCCGCTGGTAAGAGAGATGTTACATATAAAAGCTTAACGGCTTGATTAGTCCCTATTCTACTACTACTACTATTATTACTACTACTACTACTACTACTACTACTACTACTACTACTACTACTACTACTACTACTACTATATAACAGTGATGGTATATCATTTTCATAATGAAAAGAATAAGAATAAGTATTCTGATGTAAGTCGGAGGTTACAATCAGTATTACCAAGGTTTATTGGAGTTAGACTGGAACATTTGGAAATAATTGCTTCAAATGGTGATTAAAAGAAAGTCAGGATTCAAGCTAACAGGAATGCATAGCAAGGTGAACGTTGAGCGCAGCAGTGGGGCTGGTTTATATAGAAATGTTTACTGTAATTCATCCCTAGCTAGCATTTCTAATCGTAAATTATCATGACTTGTTATTTAATTGTGTGTGTTTTGGATCTTGTGATCGTCTTCATTTCTCATAGAGACTTAAATGGAGTTAATGTTAGTCTAAATTGCAGCCCATTTATAATTGGGGGAATGTGATTATGAAAGTGTACATAAATCGTGCGATGGCAGTAATGTTATGCAATGTTTAACTGTCCATCAGTAGAATAAAACACAAGTCCGCGTTTTGCCTTGAGACTGAATGGGTCGTTTCAATCTGCGGTTGATTGTGTCCTCTGTCTTTTAGGACTAGTCTGTTACCAGTGCAGCCTTGAGCTGTACTCACGGTCGCATGCACTGACCCTCCAGTCGCCACCCGTCAGACGACGCTGAAGAAGAGATCGTGACGCTCTTGAAAGCCACCAGAAGAGCAAGAAGAAGACTTCCGCCCCAGACCAGACTAGCCATCCAGATGATGGGGGGCACTGCGTGTAGGGATCTTTGATCGCTACCCCACCCCCCCCCCCCAATCACCCCGACCACCACCAAGCAGACAAGACAACCAGGTGCTGTGGGGGTGCTGCGAGTAGGGGTCTCAGCAACCTGGTTCACCGGACCTGACCCAAGGAAAATCAGATGCTGTGGGGGCGCTGCGAGTAGGGGTCTCAGGGCCGCTACCCCCCCCCCCCCCTCCCAAGCATACTGATTCACCGGACCAGACCACAACCAGGAGCCAGTCTAGCCGCCGAAGCCACCACCGATCAAGACTTCACCAACGACGACACCTCAACCTGAACCTTCAGCACCGATGATGACCACCGGACCAACGCCAAAGACACCAACACCACCACCACGACACCCAGCGTCCTCCACGAATTCATCCCCAGACCCTCTTCCTCATGACCATCAACCGCTTTGCGGCCATCTCCACATCGACCCAGCACCAGAACAACTTGTCCCTAAGGGCTTTCCGCCATGAGGACGTAAAACCTCCTCTCAACCAACCAACTATTGAAAGCTACGTTTTCAAGTAAGCTTCCTTTTTTTTAATTTTTTGCTTGAGTGTGTTATTAGGTTTGTTCTTATTCTTATCAATAGGCAACATAATTCCTAGGTGTTTTTGTTGTTGTTGTTTGGGTTTTGGTGCGCATGAGAGGGAGACAAAGAGAGAGAGAGTGTGTGTGTTTGTTCTATGTGTGCAGTATCCTAGGTTTGCTATGAAACAGCCTCTGGGTGGAACATCCACCTTGTGTCAAGGGCTAAGGACGATAAATCCACCAGAAAAGCCCACC
>CM065681.1:60627350-60642350 GCA_017654935.2 Phymorhynchus buccinoides | reverse complement strand
CGTATGTGTCCCGAAATGCATGCAGTGCAAACATTTGCACTCCCGCATACATACACACAATCGTACGCACGCATGCGCGCAAGCATATAGAGAAGAGGGAAAGCGGAATAAGGAAGAGAGAGAGAGAGAGAGAGAGAGAGAGGAGAGAGAGAGAGAGAGAGAGAGAGAGAGAGGGAGAGAGAGAGAGAGAGAGAGAGGGAGAGAGAGAGAGAGAGAGAGAGAGAGATAGAGAGAGAGAGGAGAGAGAGAGAGAGAGAGAGAGAGAGAGGGAGAGAGAGAGAGAGAGAGAGACGAAACGAAACGAAACGAATTTTTATTTATACAGGGTAATGAGATAAGCATTGCTTTTTTTACACTCAGCCCTGTGGGCAAACAAGAAAACTAACAGACCAACAAATAAATAATGCAAAAACATTATAAAGTAACATATAAGCATCAAAGCAATCCTTCAAACCATCATCAAGAATAGCAATATATACAAAATAGCAATGTAAGAGGGAGACGAGTTGAGGACAACAGACAGACAATATAAGGAAATTGAAAAGCATGTGTGTGTGTGTGTGTGTGAGAGAGAGAGAGAGAGAGAGAGAGAGAGAGAGAGAGAGAGAGAGAGAGAGAGAGAGAGAGAGAGAGAGACAGACAGACAGACAGACAGAGAGATGTCTCCCTTACTCTCTGTCCTTCCTTCTCTCTCTCTCTCTCTGTCGTACCCGTAAACAAAATAATGATGTCTCACTAAACCCACCCCACCCACACTCCACCTCCTATTTCTTTCTATTTCTCTCTTACTCTCTCGTTTTCTCTCTCCACTTTGTCTCTTCTCTGTCTGTCCATCTCTGTCTCTGTCTCTGTCTGTCTGTCTGTCTCTCTGTCTGTCTGTCTCTCTCTCTCTCCTCTCTCTCTCTCTCTCTCTCTTCTCTCTCTCTCTCTCTCTCTCTCTCTCTCTCTCTCTCTCTCTCTCAATTTTTATCCTTGTCAAATAAAGTTTTCCAGTGTCCAGTGTCCAGTGTCCAGTCTCCTCTCTCTCTCTCTCTCTCTCTCTCTCTCTCTCTCTCTCTCTCTCTCTCTCTCCCCCTCTCTCTCTCTCTCTCTCTCTCTCTCTCTCTCCTCTCTCTCTCTCTCTCTCTCTCTCTCTCTCTCTCTCTCTCTCTCTCTCTTTCTCAAACACCTTCGTTAACCCCCCCCCCCACCCCCTTAACAGGTCATGTCACTTTCTTTAACACCCCGACAAGAGTTGACCACTTGACCAGAGGAACTAACCCTTATCAGCACTGATTGATGGATCACCTTCAAGTTCTAGGGTGAATGGACTGGTCAGCCTCTAAAGTATGCACATACCCTCACCTTCATTTCATTCTTATCCCCTCTCCTCTCCCCGTGGGGATACCGGGGGGGGTGTCTTTCATAAAAATACTTCCTCCACCTTCTGGTAGTTCTGTGCTTGTAACTTCCTCTAATCTGCCACTCTTTGACTCTGCCTTTTCCCTTTGCTTTCTATCATCTACTATCTTTCTGACTTATTGGGCCCATTCTCCTGCATTTTAAAAAAAAAAAATCTTCCAAATAATTTTTCTCCTTTGAGCTCCTCCGAAATCGGAATGTGTTGGCTGTACGCAGCGGGGAGACCAGTGAAAACTGAAAACCGGACACATACGTACCTTACCCATTATGGTCATATGGCCTGGGAACGCAGAAGAAAGAAGAAGAAGAAGAAGAAGAAAAAGAAGAACCCCCTCTCCTCTCCCCTCCTTGCACTGACTCTTTAAGGTCGAACTACACGTTGCTAATTCTCACTCTTTTCCCCATGGTAACGCTGATAGCCACGCTTCTTGTTTTTCCCTTTTCCCCCTTTCATTCTCTCCTTGTCTACTTCTTTTCCCTTTTCCTTGGTCACATCTCAAAGTGCGTACATGAATATATACTTCTATAAATAGAAGCTGGTCGCCACCAAAGAAGCAGCAGAAGAAGAAGCATGGTCTCAATACACGCTAACATTTTTCACTCTTTTCTCCATGGCAACCCAGTGATAGCCCACCCATACACAGTGTGAGAAAATGCCTTTTGCGTGGAAAACGCTATTTGTAATGGTTTGGATTCTAGGGGAGTGTGAGAAGAGGGGGGGGGGGGGGGGGGGGGAGGAGGGGGGGGGGGGGGGGGGGGTTTTTGACGTAAATGTCATTATCTTGATTTAGTTTCGGGTTGTTCCGTATGATAAGTGCGTTGTTTTTGTTGTTGTTTTTGCTCAGATTTTTAACTTCTTTGTGAAGCGCTTAGAGCCCCGTAAGGAGAATACGCGCTATATGAATTGTCATGATTATTATTATTATTCCTTTCTGCATGGCAACAGAGATGGCCACTCATAAAGGTCTCTGTACGCGTTAATTTTTTTTAACTCTTTCCTGATAGCAACACAGTGATAAATTATACAATACTAGCGCAACGCCCCGTACCGGTAACGCCTAGTACCGGTAACGCCTAGTACACGTAACGCCAAGTACCGGTAACGCTGAGTACCGGTTTCGCCGGGTCCGTGAAATATTATATTTTTACTTTTGTGGCTGAAAACCCAATTTTTAGACCCCTACTACTTTCAAGGCCTACCGATCTCCATGACCTTGACCTTGACCTTGACCATGACCTTGATCGGTATGCAATCATCAGAACAACCATAAGCCAAAGTACCTACATGCCAAGTTTGAAGTCCCTAAGACCAACGGTGTGGACGTTATAGCCCCTTAAATATTTTCGGTATTCAAGGTCATACACCAACCTCGCGCACACAGAGAGAGAGAGAGAGAGAGAGAGAGAGAGAGGAGAGAGAGAGAGAGAGAGAGAGAGAGAGAGAGAGAGAGAGAGTAGTACTTCTTCTTCTTCTTCGTCTTCTAAGTTCTTCTTCTTCGGTCGTTCAGGCATGTTTCTGTCAATTATGAACGTAGATGCATCATGCTGCTGTTATGCGCCTAAGTAAGAATAATTAGGCCCAGCATGTCTGACTTCGGTTAGAGGAAAATCTTTTTGAAAGTATTTCTTGAAAAAAGGCAGGAGAATGGACCGGAAAGGCAGAAAGATAGTAGATGATAACAGCAAGCAAAGGGAAAAGGCAGAATCAAAGAGACTGACAGATTAGAGGTAGTTATAAGCACAGAACTTCCAGAAGGTGGGGGAACTATTTGTACAGAAGACCCACCCCCCCCCCTCCCAGTATCCCTAGGGGGGGGAAGCTTGCTGCGTTCTACTCCCACCCCCACCCCCCCCCCCCCCCACACCCACACCCCAGTGTCAGTTTCTCTCTCTCTCTCTCTCTCTGTCTCTCTCTCTCTCTCTCTCTCTCTCTCTCTTTCTCTCTCTCTCCACTGTCTGTATAAAAATAGCTGCAGTGCGCGGGGAGCACCTGCAAGGCAAGCAAAGAGCCAAAGACACTGAAAAGAAAAGACTAACATCCGGTCCCTTTTCCCTATATGAGTAGTGAGGACAGAAACACTGGTTGTGTCCCTTTTTAACCATCTTTATGACATAACACGTCGATAGGCCAGTTGAATTCTCCGTTCAAATTCCAATCTGAGTCTTTGCATAGCCGCCACTGTGAACTACCCCACTAACGATAACTCTATCAGCCAGGCTCGCCGTAACTCTTAAGTAGTCCATCTTCCCCTTTTAGAGTCTTTGGTTATGTGTGAAGTGTTGGTTGAAATTAGCGTCCTGCAAAATAAATCGGGTTATAGCGCGTGTTTATGAACGGATGGTGTTGAAATTTTGCACGACGATAGTCACTATCCCTGGTCACGCATGTTTCAAATCTCGAGTCAATGTCTCTCTCTCTCCACTGTCTGTATAAAAATAGCTGCAGTGCGCGGGGAGCGCTGCGAGGCAAGCAAAGAGCCAAAGACATTGAAAAGAAAAGACTAACATCTGGTCCCTTTTCCCTATATGAGTAGTGAGGACAGAAACACTGGTTGTGTCCCTTTTAAACATCTTTATGACATGGCACGTCGATAGGCCAATTGAATTCTCCGTTCAAATTCCAGTCTGAGTCTTTGCATAGCCGCCACTGTGAACTACCCCACTAACGATAACTCTATCAGCCAGGCTCGCCGTAACTCTTAAGTAGTCCATCTTCCCCTTTTAGAGTCTTTGGTTATGTGCGAAGTGTTGGTTGAAATTAGCGTCCTGCAAAATAAATCGGGTTATAGCGCGTGTTTATGAACGGATGGTGTTGAAAGTTTGCACGACGATAGTCACTATCCCTGGTCACGCATGTTCCAAATCTCGAGTCAATGTCGGGTCTGGTTACACCGCGGTTTGTGAAAACGAGAAGCGGCATGTCGGCGCCCGTATCTCCGGCATTTCTGAATCGATTCGCTTCCGGTTTGGCACACGGATAGTCCCCCGCCCCGGTCATCTGCCTGCCAAATTTGAAGGCAATCGGACCAGAAACGCTGGAGATACGGACGCCGAGAGGCCGGCGAGATGCGCGTTTCGCGCATTTGCGAAAAACCGCGCAAATGATACGGCCGCCTCAGTTGCCGTTGCCGTTGCCATCGCCCCATTAGGGCTCACAGCAAATTTGAAGCGATTCGGTCGAAAAACGGCGGAGTTATAAGGCCCGTTTTGTGTTTCACACACACACACACACACACACACACACACACACTTGGCTTATTACTATGTGATGATGATGAACAGTGTTCACTCTTTCTCCATAGCAACACAGTGATAGACCAGTCATAATATGACTTGCATATCACTGTGTTGCTGTGGGGAAAGAGCGAAAAATGTTCACATGTACGGGTACCTTAAGATTACTTGCTTATGACTGAGTTATGGGGGAAAGTGGAAAAATGTTAACGTGTACGGATACCTTAAGATGACTTCCTTATGACTGAGTTGACGTGGGGGGAAGTGGAAAATGCTAACGTGTACGGATACCTTAAGATTACTTGTATATCACTGGGTTGCCATGGGGAAAGAGTGAAAAATGTTTCACGTGTACAGAGACCTTAGGCTTATTTGCATATTACTGTGTTATGGAAGGCAAGTGAAACATGTCAGAATATCAAAGGAAAGATCACCCCCTTTACTTTGTTTTTGGTTGGTTGGTTGGCTTACCCTGGCTAAAAGACTCTCCAGGGATCACCCCAACAGCCGAAGCACTTGAACACTATGGTACAAAATGCACGAAGTGACTGTTTGCACAAGCAACTGAGCGCGATGCACAGACACCTTACTTGTGCACATTTGTACCTACATGAAGACGCGCATGCAAACATTACGTTTACACATAGAGTATGCACGTGCATACAGACGCTCTCTCATTAATATGGGGAGGGGGGTAGACAGACAGACAGGCAGACAGACAGTATGACAGATAGACGGAAAGAAGGACAAGATAGACGAACAGACAAACAAACACAGCAGACGTGACCGTCGGCTAAGGAATTTCCCCGCTATAAATATAACCAAGATGTGAGGAAAACAGTTGTGAGGAAATAATGTGGTCTCCGGTTCAATGAATGAGAGAGAGAGAGAGAGAGAGAGGGGGGGGGGGGAGAGGAGAGAGAGAGAGAGAGGGGGGGGGGAGGGAGAGAGAGAGAGAGAGACAGAGAGAGAGGAGGGAGAGAGAGAGAGAGAGGGAGGGAGAGAGGGAGGGAGAGAGAGAGAGAGGGAGAGAGAGAGAGAGAGGGAGGGAGAGATGAGAGAGCAGAGGAGGGAGAGAGAGAGACAGGAGAGAGAGAGTCTGGGAGAGAGAGGGAGGAGGGAGGGAGAGGAGAGACGGAGAGAGAGACAGAGAGAGAGAGAGAGAGAGAGAGAGGGAGGGAGAGCAGAGAGAGAGAGAGAGAGAGAGAGAGGAGGGGAGAGAAAGAGAGAGAGAGGGAGAGAGAGAGAGAGAGAGAGAGTAGAGAGAGAGAGAGAGAGACGAGAGAGAGAGAGAGGAGGGAGGGAGGGAGGGAGGGAGGGAGGAGGAGGGAGGGAGAGAGAGAGAGAGAGAGGAGGCGGAGAGAGAGAGAGAGAGAGAGAGAGAGAGAGAGAGAGAGAGAGAGAAGAGAGAGAGAGAGAGAGAGAGAGAGAGAGAGAGAGAGAGAGAGAGAGAGAGAGAGAGAGAGAGAGAGAGAGAGAGAGAGAGAGAGAAGAGAGAGAGAGAGAGAGAGAGAGAGAGAGAGAGAGAGAGAGAGAATGTTAGGGTGGGAATGATAAAGAAGGCGAAGGGGTGTGGGGGGCCAAAAAGTTGCCGGTGTCGTATATAATACTGTCGCTCATAAAATTGTGTCGCAGCAACAGTATTTCCTGGGAAATACTGCAGCTTATTCGTGAAAAAGTGTCGCTGAGCGACATTATTTAAAATTGAAGCGCGACAGGATTTCACAAATGTCCATAAAATGGCGTCGCTACCTAAAAATAAAATCGTGTCGCAGCGACAGCATTTCACGTCATACTGTGAAATACTGCTGCCAAAATGTTACGACCATATTTCACAGAAAATATTAACTCTAGCAGCAACATTTCACGTGGAAATGTGTCGCAAACGACAGTATTTACTAACTACAATATTTCACAGTGTCCTGTCGCAAAAAACTGTCGCAAAATTTGGAGCGACAGTATTTTAAGGCATGAGACAATATTTTATAGGACATTTTTCGTGAAAATTTGTCGCGCGACAGTTTTTTTCAGAAAATAACATCGCTCCAACAGTACTTTCACGTGAAATGCTATCGCTGCGACACGATCCCACGGCGACAGTATTATATACGACACCGGCCCAAAAAGTCGCACCTAGTGTAAATATTTCTGCTGTTTAAAAGGTGCCGACAAGGACTTAGAAAATTTTGTTTATATGAAACGATGTACGGTTTAGGGTACACGGGCGATGCTGCTCTCTCTCTCTCTCTCTCTCTCTCTCTCCCTCTCTCTCTCATCCTCCACCTCTCTCTCTCTCTCTCTCTCTCTCTCTCTCGTCTCTCCTTCCTTGTTAAATAAAGCTTTTCAGTGTTCAGTGTTCTCTCTCTCTCTCTCTCTCTCTCTCTCTCTCTCTCTCTCATCTCTCTCTCTCTCTCCCCTACTCCTCTTCTCTCTCTCTCTCTTCTTCTCTCTCCATCTCTCCTCTCTCTCTCTCTCTCTCTTCCCTTCCAGCACACCCGCATGTTACGGGATTCCCCCGTAAGGAGGCCCGAATTCCCCCTCTCACACCCCATTCCTCACAACCCGGTTTGTTGGTGACCCAGCTTACAGGAATAGTAGTAGGATATGGTTTGTTTCATCAGTTTGGGGTTAATTCATTGTTTTCTGTCCATTTTGCTATGTATGGAAGGTTGTTACTTTTGCTTTCTTGTACCTGTGTAAATAAAGCCATTTTTCGCAATGCTTACGTGTGTATAGTCAGAAAGAGAATGTTTTTTTAAAATCCTAACACTTTCCGGTTTACCAGAAGGAACGTGCGTGTGAGCGCAGATCTGTGTGCACGCGAATGGAGCGCCCGAATATCTCTAGGCGTGTGTGTGCGTCAGTGGTAGGATGTTTTTATTTTTATTGTTTCTTCGCTTGTCTCGTGCAAGTCGATTCAAAGTTGAGTGAGTTCAGGTCAACCGGTGGGTGTGTATTCTGTAGCAGGGCAGGGTTAGTCAGATTCATCACAGGTCTCCACAGCGCAACTTGTGGCTGTGTTCTGGTCGTCCCAGGGAGCAGTGCACCTACTGCTCAAATGTTTCTTCACGGCTGTTCGGTCAGCTACTGGTGTTTCGCCACAGGAATAGCTCTGTTCTTGTGGGAAGCCAGGGTCTAAGTTTGGCAAGGGGGTTTAGCTTCGTCAGCCTACCCGCCAACTTAGGGGTTTTCGGGTCTCTCTGGGACCCCATGTAAATATTGTATCAGTCACGGGTTTGATGGGTGAGTAATGTGTGTGGGAAGGTTTGTATTCATTTTCAGAAGTCTAAATTGAACGGGGGTGGTAATTTTTAAATGGTTTTAGTCCTGGGTTGGCATTTTCGAGAATTGTTGTCAGTCTCACTAGTCCGACAGTCAACTAGTCCGACAGTTTTCTAGTCCTACAGTTTCCTTCAAACAATCAATTTTCTTCGTTTTCTTCCTTATTGTTAGGATATTTTGTTACCTTATTATATCCCTTTTGTTCAAACAATCGGCAGTTGTGTTTTCAGGGTGAGCTGTCGGGCTGCAGACCGTGCAACTTGGTTGAGCTTGTTTTATTATTTTGGTTTAGTTTCGTCTTCATTTTTACACAGTAACTTTTTATGTTAACCCTCTTAGTTTTAATATATCTTTTAAAGTGATTGTTTCAGCTAGTGCCATTGTAAAGGAAGTTTTCTTTGGGAATTTAATTTGGCCATTTCAATTTCAATTCCAAATTCCAAAATTAAGAAGCTTTTGACTCAATCTCTCAATCCGCTTCTATGAAATCCAAACCTTGGTCACTATGACTCGGCTGAACTGAGAGTGATACTTACCCGGCCTGTTCGCAGGCCTACTTCTTTTTCTTGTTTTGTGAATGGACAGACTGGAGTGCTACCCCGCCCTAATCCGACGCCTTGCCGGGGAGTTCATCCTCTTTATTTTTCTCTCGCTTTTCCCATTCCCCTTTTTTTTCAGTCCCGAGCGTCATTTCCCCCGTCATTTCCCCCCACCCCCCCATAAGCCATCCTCTTGTTGCCCTCCTCCTTGCCCCGTCCCCTTAAGTCCTCGGCGCTGGAAACCAAGCAGCCAGCGGTGACGAGAGCAGCCGGCTGGGTACGGAGCCTGTCCAGCGATCGGCTCGCCTTGGAGGACGACGGCTTGTCTTGGGAGGGTCGGCGCGCTCCCAAAGAACGACGGCCAGCCGTGTGAGGAGCTTCGGAGCGGAGGGACTTTCTGTGGAGGAACGGCCGTGGGTTCTCTAGTGCTGTGAGAGAACCCAGACTGGGGATTCAGCTTCTAAACAGCTAAGTGTTAAAAGATAATATTTGTTATGTGACCAGTGTGTTTCCGGGAGGAAACAGTGACCGACATGAACTCAGGCAGGGACAGTTGTCTACAAAGTGGTATATGAGTGATTAATGCCAAGAGTTTCAGTAATTATAATCTTCTTCTTTTTTGGGAAACTGTGCTGTTATACCGAGCCTACCCAAGGAAAGCTGTCCTAGCTTTACCAAGTGACTGGTGTTTGTTTTAAATATCCTTTATTATTCAGTTAACATCTCATTGTTTGGGCTCCTGCCGACTTATGGCCAGTTTTTCCGACCCTTGAAGGGGTTAAGGGGGAATTCTATTTTCACGGGGTCAATTTCTTAGTCCTTTGTTGGACTGGTCAAGAGAGGGTTTTGTTGTCAGTCTGTATTTAGTCCTTCACTGAACTCCGGGATTTGTTTAAGGCTGGGCATCAGGCGGAGGAGTTCTTGTTGGCTACTGTTAATTTTGCTTTACCCTTAATTGTATGTAAATATTAACATGTTCGCATTGTCTGGCGCCATGTTTTTGGCTTGTCATTTTGTTTAAATTATAATTTTCAAAGAAGACACAAAATCACGGCTTAATCTTTGTTCAGAGTGTGCGTGTGCGAGTCTGGGTGATTGTGCGCCTTAAGTGTTTACTTGGTCTGTTCTCTTGACCCTACCCTTTTAGTCCGGTTTCGGTCTTGCGCAAAACTGCGGGCCAAAACCGTGACACATTGGTGGAGATGCGGGGTAGACAGTGAACACTGAGGTTGTGCATTTCATCCACACCCGCGCCGCGCCGCTGAACACCTTAGTTTAAGTGGGCGGTAGGAGGGTGCAGGGACCAACTTGGGCGGAGACCCTGCCAGCTCCCAGAGAACGCGGCTGCCAGTCTTGCGCTTGCCCTGGGATCATGGCTTGCTGATTGTTTTTCCTTCCCCCTCCTCCTAGTTTCATTTTTGCTGTGAAGAAAGATAAGGAATTGCAGTTTTCCTTTTGTTTTGGTTTTATTTCACTTCATGTATTTTTGGCTTTAGGAGTAAGATAGTGAGGGGAAAAGAACAGGCTCTCAAATAGAGAGAAGAAATTTGAAGGCATCACCACACCCCAGCGGCTTTTGACTCGTCGGTGCCAGTAGTTGTTCTGGCCTAGGGTTAGAGAGGTATTTAGGTAGGGATTAAATTTTGCTTGCCGTTCGCGAATTTGTTGTGCGTCGGATAATTTATGGTTGCTAATTACAAGAAATTGACGACTTCTAAAATTTATTGTCCTCACTTGCTTTAGGCTGTCTAGTTGCAATTGTTAAGATTTATGGTTGCTTTAGAGTTATTTTAGTCGCAGCCATTTGTGAGGATGTGAGCCAATAAACAATGGAGTGGTTCAGAGAGTGTCTGGATTAGTCTTTTCATCTTACGAGTAAAGGTTTAATTTGGTTGTAAGCTTTTGTAGGAAATTTAGGAAAAAAAAAAATTAATTGGTGTCGTAATTTAATAAAACTTTCGGGATAAATTTTTGCGGTAAAAAAAAAAAAAGAACGTGAATGGGAATACCGTAATAGTTTTTTGTATGTGTGTTAGTATCGCGACCTAGTTGTCGTGGGTAGTTTCCGGATTTTGAAGCGCAAAAACCAGGATTCTAGTTTAGTTTCGGAGGCGTGTTTGAAGAAAAACAAATTATCATTTGGAGGAAGACCAGCTTTGTGACCATGGATTCGGATGATCGTGACCTTGAGGGAGCTGCAGCGCCCAGGTATCAATTACGAACCCGTGCTGTGGGAGTCCTTCCTGGTATGGAGGCCCCGCCTGTTGTTAGTGTCCCCACCGTGACCACACCCATTGTCACCACCGGCCGGTCTGTGACTACTACTACTACTTTGTCATCTGCGCCATTGGGTGTGTTTACCCCAGAGACGACGCCACGGATGTTTATGGGACGCGGGAGGGGCAAGCTCCAGACTGGAGAGGATACCAGGTTTACCGTGCCTCCCGGATTTATCGAACGCCAGCCTGCCCATTATCCCCCAAATCAGCCGCCCCCTGCCGACCCCATGCTGCTTTGGATGCAATTGGAGGTGGAAAAACAGCGCAGAGAAGAGGAGCGCCGTCGTGAGGAGCGTGCTGAGGAGAGAAGGAGAGAGGAAGAGCGTTATAGACAGGAGGAACAGAGACGGAAGGAGGAAAAGGCCGCCGAGGAACAGAGACGGAAGGAGGAGAAGGAAGCTGAGGAACAGCGGATGGAAGGGGAGAGGCGACGTTTTGAGGAAGAGCTCGAGGAACGGCGTGCCGAGCGGCAACAGCAGCGCCTTCTACTGGAGCAGTTAACCAAGGGGAATAGCCCCAAAAAGACGAATGAGGGAGCCCTTGCTGTGGAGCCGCCTCGGCTGAAACTCCCTATGTACCACCCTGGTGAAGACATAGATATCTACCTGGAACATTTTGACTCCATAGCTAGGGCCTACGGGATACCTGATGAAAAGAAGGCCTTGTACCTTATCAGTAACTTGACGGGAAAAGCAAAAGAGGCTTTTGTAAATTTACCCCCGGACCCAACTTACAACCAGCTGAGGAAGGCACTGCGCCAGCGGCTACACATGACTGCAGAGGCTTATCGCCAAAGGTTTAGGTCGATGCGGAAAGAGACGGCCGAGACGTTTGAGCAGTTTGGGGAGCGGTTGAAGAGGAGTCTCCACTACTGGGTTGAGGCGGCAGAGCAATCTTTGGAGGACTGTGTGCTCATTGAGCAGCTGATTCAGGGGGTGTCCCCGGAGCTCCAGTTCAAGATGTCCGAGATGAAACCCAAGACTTTCATGAAGGCACTGGAGATCGCCGAGGCGCATGCTGATGCTCGCCGTGTCAGCAGGGCGGTACCGCTCAGGCTGGATATGAACAAGCGGCCCGGAGGGGGAACCATGCTTAACGAGAAGGGTCACGCACGAGAAGATTCGACGACTACCCCAGTTTCTTCAGGAACGTCTCTACCAACCCCACGGGAAACCAAGAAGCAACAACAAGGCTGCTACAAGTGTGGGGAGCTTGGGACACTTCAAGCGTGACTGCCCCCAACTTCGCCGCGATGAACTCCAGCGACAGAATCAAGTAGGAAGAGGCAGGGGTGGAAGGGTTTACGTTTCGTTCGGTACTACTGGCGACGCTGCATCGTCTTTCCCGGTGTTCGCAGCTGTGGTCGAGGGGAAAGTAGTACATGCGATAAGAGACTCTGGAGCCAGTACAACGTTTGTTGACAACGATCCTAGTCCCCAAGGATGCACTACAGGGACCCGAATGTGTGATATCCGGTGTTGAGTCCCAGTTTCAGGCCAGAAGGCCCACCGTACTCATCGCAGTATCCACACCTTATTTCAAGGGCAACGTTTGGGCCGTGGCACTTGAAAAGCCTATTCACTCACTCCTTATTGGAAACCGTGTGACTTTTGCTGGAGGGGAGGAGCTCATGGTTTCTACGGACTTACCGGCGACTGCGAGTTGTGCTGTTGTGACGCGTGCTCAAGCGGAGGAACAGCAGCAGAAGCTCAAGCCTGTGCTGAATCCAGTGTCTATCCCGGCAGCATTGAAGGTGACACCTAGCGAGATCGGTGACCTACAGAAAAAAGACACCACCCTGTCACAACCCCGGAGCTTGGTCGGGGTCGTACCATGAAACAGACGAAGAACGGGAGGTCCTGGTTTGAAGAGAGCAAGGGGATTTTGTTCAGGGTTTTCGAGTCAGGAGGTGGCCAATATCGACCCGACAGTTGGTGGTTCCTACCTGCTTGCGGGACAGCGTATTGCAGCATGGCCGATCAGTGACGAGATCGCGCGATGGCGGACCACCTTAGGGAGGAAAGAAAAACGGACACTGGAGCGCAATAGGCCAACAAGATTTTTATTGGCCATGCATGGCCCAGGCCGTGGGACGGAGAGTTAATTGCGCCAGAACGTGTGCGATGTTTGCCAAAGGACGACTCCCAAGAGGACACAATACCAGTTGTACCCCTTGGGAAAGTGCCGACTCCTAGTCTCTACGCCATTTTTTCGCCCAAGGTTGCAGTTGGGATCTCATTGGGCCCATCATCCCAGCTTCAAAACTCGTGGGATATCGGTTCGTCCTTGTGAGGTTGACTATGCAACGAGGACTACCCGGATGCAAGTCCCTCCTGAAAAGGAAGGAGAAAAATAGACACAGAAAGGACAGTAGGCAACTGAGGGCGCTTAAGGATCATCGGACCCCGAGACCCTGACCAACTTTCAATTGACGACATTGTGACAGACTCTATGAACGTAAAGATGTTAGACAGAATTCCAGAACAAAAAAAAAAAAAAAAGTGATTTCAGGATCGGGTAGAGGTCCCAAGTTCACATCCGAGATGATGCAAGCAGTATGACCGAATGATTGCGAGTGTACACAAGAGAGACAAAATCGCCCTACCACGCCCAGCGCGAACGGGGTTGGTTGTGAACGCCTCTCAACGGATCCCCACTCTGATAATATATGCTCCAGATGTTGAGACGGAACTCACTGCAATCGACCAACCAAAAGAGTATGGGTAGGCAATCGGTTACTTACATACTCCGCTGGATTGTTTCGCCTATAGAGGAGGGGTACCCACTTAGGAAAGCCACCCAGTTCTCTTTCCGATTGAGTTACTGTACGAGGAGGACAGTCAGGGGAGAGACTCGATTGTCAAAAATACTGATAGCAATGTGTGGGTTCTAAGTGAAGACCGACTGACCAGGAGCAACGTAACCAAGAAGGATTTATAGAGGTTGTGGGTCTCTAGAATCTCAAGAAACAGGATCGAGGAGGATACATGAAAGGATGACCACAGATCACTTGAGGAAGGCTCAAGGGCGCGAAGCAGCAGAAGAGAGCTGCCTATAGACAGGAAAAGCAAAGGAGAGAGGTGGGATCGTGTGAATGATGCTCCCGTGGGTCGGATGAGTGCTGCACTCCTCCCACCGCATCACTTAAGGATTTTTAACGACACACAAGAAGTGGCCGTGGCAAGGACTCGTTCCGAGTCCGAGATAGAGCGCGATGTGGGTGACTGGGAGAGATTACCGCCTCCGAATCCCGAGGGGATAAGGAAAAACCAAATTGGGGGTGAGTACGCCAAGAGCGCGGTACGTCCAAAGCGATACGTGCGACGACGCGGGGCAGACGGGCATCAGTCGTCAAGGTTGGGAAAAGGGCTGACAAGAGGAGTTGAGAGAGGTCAGATTAAAAATGGGAGTGTGGGAAGAGATGCAAGCGAAGCCGAAAGATTGCCATGGAGAAGTAAGATGTTGGTCATGCAGGATATACGCCTGTCGTCGTTGACCTGTCCATGCCCAAAACCATTGATCATTCTATACCCTTCATACCACTCCAATCAGAGGAGAATTGGAAAGACGTCAAGATCAGTCAAGCATTGACGGAGAAAGAAAGGGCCCAGGCTCAAGCCTTGTGTGAAGATTTTTCCGATATACTTACTGACCTTCCTCTTAGGTGTACGCTTGCGGAATGCACCTTGGAAGTCACACAGGAAGGACCCGTATCCGTGAAGCAGTATCCACTTCCCCACTCTCAGACAGAGGTAGTGAAAGAGGAAGTGCAACAGATGCTGAAGATGGGTGTCATCGAACGAGCCAAGTCTCCATACTCTTCCCCGATATTGCTAGTGAAGAAAAAGGACGGGAAGATGCGCTTTTGTGTTGACTTTCGTAGGTTTAACCAAGTGTTGAGATTTGACGCGGAACCCATGCCTGACATCGAACACATCTTCGCCCAGCTTGGGAATGCCAAGTACTTCACAAAATTAGATCTGTCGAAGGGGTATTGGCAGATACCCATGGCAGAACAAGATAAGCACATGACAGCCTTCACCACACCCCAAGGCCAGTTCCAGTGGCGGGTCATGCCGTTCGGGCTGAAGACCGCAGGTGCAGTCTTCAGCCGGGTCATGCGGTTGATGCTGGAACCACTGGAATTGCAGGAAGTTCATAACTTCATGGATGAATTCTCGCGGCTACCACACATGGGAGAGACTTCGGGAAAGAGAAAAAAAATTGCGTCCTCTTCTGGAGACGGGTTCTCTTCCTCGATCTTC
>CM065681.1:60605328-60626850 GCA_017654935.2 Phymorhynchus buccinoides | reverse complement strand
TTTTGCGAGAGAAGGAATATAGCTAGCGTCCAGAGCAAGTGTGTAAATGCGCGCATAACCTCGTTCCGTCTATCTCTTTATTCTTCAGACAAATGTTCGCCTTTCATAGGCTCATCAGGGCTGTAACACACACAATGCCATCTGCTAAAAAGTACATAGTTCCACAGACTAGTAGCATCAACAACCGAATAACACCAACGGCAACCCCCAGTTAATATCAATTACGTGTAAGAATACCGAATTAAAAGTTACTTAAAATTAATTCAGAAACACACACACGCACTACACACACACACGCACGCGCGCACCACACGCAAGCGCGCACGCGCACACGCGCACGCATGCACGCACGCACGCGCACGAACACGCACGGGACACACGTACCACGCACCACGCACGCACGCACACGCACGCACCCGAACACGCACACGCACACGCACGCCGCACGCACACACGCACGCACACACACACACACACAAACCACACACAACACACCACACACACCACACACAACCACACGCTGCGCAACTAAAATTATCGATAAACCTGATCCAGACGAGGATGACCACAGAGCACTGCCAAGGGGACCTGACGCACCTTGAGGCCTGGGGAAGAGAGGTTGGGGGATGAGATCAAACCGCCAAAATGGATACGTACTAAAGCATCAGCAATACTTCAAACCACACTCTCAACTTGGCAACACATCCTTCAACAAGCTGACTCAAAATTCTACCTTGGAGTCCAGATAGAAGACAACCTTGTCATGGTCGGAACATATCAACAGAATCACAAACTGAGCAATGCCAGCCTTGGCGCTCCTGAGGAGAATCTACAATTTGCTCAGAGGAAGCAGAAAGGTGTGTATACCTCCTTTTGCGATCCGTTCTGGAGTAGCTACATATATGGGACCCTCACCTCAAAAATGATATCCGACAAGCTGGAGGGGGATAAGCGCCCGCGCGGCCGACTGTTTCAAACAGGGACTACTCTCACGGAAAACAGAAAGGGGCGCGGCCCCAAAAGTGCTTTAAAACAAAAAAAGATCTGCATCTGCCAACAACTCCAGGAGAGACGAAACACAGCGACTCGTCTGCTTATATATCAGATCATAAATGGCCCATGTCCAGCAGTCAAGCAGAAGGACTATATCACACAGTCAGAACAAGAGACTCATGAGGCCAGATCATCAAAGGAGGAGCCAACTCAGATATTAGAAACACCATCACACAGTTCTCAAGAAACAACTCTAGCTGTCTACAACATACAGTTCAGCAACACGGAGGTCTATAGGCAAAGTTCTCTGCCAAGAAACGTAGGGAGTGGAACAGCCTTAACGAGAGACTGTGAGGCTTCGCCCCCCCCCCCCCCCGTCGAGAGGGCATTTCAAACAGCGCCTCCCGTCCAAGACAAGCTTCTAAGATTTTATATTTATTATTATTAATTATTTATGGTTTTCTTGAGTATTTTGATAATTTTGTTCTGCTCTCACCTTTAGGTTTCAATGATGACAGAAGTGGTTACTGCCAACGTACCGACTACCCAGATAAGAGAACCTACGAGACAGCGTTAGTATACAAAATTATATCCAATTAAACTGAATATACTTGCCTCAAATAACTTGGTCATTTCACTGCCCCACCTCATAGTTATTTTCTCTCAGGTAAAACACAATTCACACATACGATAAAGTGATCAAGTAGGACTTGACGTGCTACAATATAGTTCAACTGATCAGTGTTGAGGTGTACAGTATGAACATACTCAGATAAGATGAACCAGTGGATGAAGGAGGGCCGGAGGGGTGTTGAGAAGGGGGGGAGTGAGGTGGGTGAGAGAGGGGGGGGAGGGAGGATGGTTGGAGAAAGAGGAAGGAGAGTGGGGTTGTGAGGGGGGAGCGGAGGCGGGAAAGTGGGGGTACCATCATTGGGGCTACCGAAACACTTTAGGCTGTAGCAGTATACCAGATTAAACACGAAGTGGAAGCCCCTATGATCTATATTGGATTCTGTGTTCACAGAAATCGTGTTTATGTCATTATTTCATTATTGTGATTGATACACATTGCATGGGATTATAAAATATATGGAAGCAAAACTACTAAGATACAAGGGACAACAAATCAGCTTCACAAGAAGTTGAACATCGTAGGGTCGATTACAAGCGACTACCGAAAACATTCAGAATGCCCTCTTTCCCACCTCTTTCCTTGCAGTAATTATCACCCCCCACCCTCTACAATTCACCCGAAGCTGCAAGTGTGGTGTGTGTGCGGGGGGGGGGGGGGGAGTGGGGGGGTGTATGTGGGGGGGGCCGGTGTATGTGTGTGGGGGGTGTATGTTGGTGTGTTGTGTGTGTGTGCGTGCGTGCGTGCGGGCGTGCGTGTGGGGTATGTGGTGGGTGTATGTGGGGCGTGGCGTGCGTGCGTGCGTGTGTATGTGGTGTGTGTGTGTGTGTGTGTGTGTGTGCGTGTGGAGTGTGTGTGATGTGTGCGTGGTGAGTGTGCGTGTGCAGTGCAGCTGCGTGCGCGCGCGTGTGCGCGTGCGTGCGTGCGGTGCGTGCGTGGCCCTGTGCTGTATACGATTGACTCACTGTCCAAGTCATTTTTGACTGTCAAGACATATACAGCGACACGCTTCATTGCTGCATGCATCACCGCCAAAGTCGCATTTAGCACACAGTGATTTTAACACATGTCACTAAAACGGCATCAAACTGGGTCTATTATCCAAAGAACCATATGTCAGTTTTGGGAAGTAAGGATAGACCTTGTTTTATATCTGTCACAGAAGAATCACCAATAAATATTACTAGGGGAAGACGGGGTTAAAAAAAAAGCGCATGGGCGGGTAAGAAGCCCACCCCAATTATCTCATGAAATGAAGCAAATTTCAGTCTAATTTTGCCCATGAGACGAGTGCTTTAATGTCTAGCATTCGTCTCATGGGCAAAATTTGACTGAAATTTTCTTCATTTCATGAGATAAATGGGGTGGGCTACTTACCCGCCCATGAGCTTTTTACCCCGTCTTCCCCTACAGATGGATTTTGTTCTCTACCCAAGAAAATTTAATGGAAATATTTGGCTGAAAAATGGCTGGCGGTTTGAAAGGGTTAATTCAACTTGAGACCTACTTACTACACTCTTCTTGTGGGACGGTGTTGTTTTTGTGCTGTTTTTCTATACCATAAGCAAACTGTGTGTCTGTTTGTATGTGTGTATGTTTTATGTGTGAGGCGTGAGGAGTGTGGTACGTGGTGTCTGTTGTGACTCTATGGTAAGTGCGTGCGGTGCTAGTCGCGTGCGTTCGTGCGTGTGTGCTGTGCGTATGTGCGTGCGTGGGTGTACTTGTGTAGTGTATATGATGCGGGTGTGTGTTAGTGGTGCATGTGTACATGAGCGGTCGTGACGTGTGTATGTTATGTGCGTGTGTTTGGTGCGTAGTGTGTGTTCTTGTGTCTAGTGCGGTGCCTGTGTGTATGGTGTGTAGTGGTAGTAGTGTGTGCGTGCGTGCGTGGAGCCCGTGAACCGTGTGTGCCTGTTGTGTGTGGTGTGTGGTGTGTGTGTGTGGTGTGAGAAGATAGATAGAGTATGCGTGCGTATGCGTGTGTGTGTGTGTGGTGTGTGGTGTGTGTGCGCAGGGGCGTGTGCGTGCGTGCGCGTGAGTGTGTGTGTGGTGTGTGTGTGAGTGTGTGCGTGTGTGTGGTGTGGTGTGTGGCTTTGTGTGTGGGTGTGTGTGTGTGTGTGTGTGTGTGATGTGGTGGTGTGGTGTGTGTGGTGTGTGTTGTGTGTGTGTTGTGTTGTCTTTATACAGTGAAATACCGGACACCCTGTTTAAAAAAGCACAAATGTTCGACGTTTAATGTCTTTTTCAAAAAACACAACTTAAAAAAGGCAGAATATCTGCCATCGTTAACGAAATCACACAGACAGGACAGGACACACACACACACACAACACACACCATACACACACACACATGTTTGTGTGTGTGTGTGTAGGTGTGTGGATGTGTGCCTGTGTGTGTGTGTGGGTAGTATCCTTTCCATCGTGTGTGTGTGTGTGTGTGTGTGTGGTGTGAAAATGGAGAAATTTTCAAGGAAAGTGTTGAATAATGTATTTCATATGTTATCACTTTTGACCTCGTTTCTTTTAAATTCTTATGTTGGTGATTCTTTTAAGGGAATATTTATTTATGAAGCTTTACTGTTTTAGAAGTTATCGACGCATCATTTTAATGTCCTAAATTATTGCTTAGGCATTAGCGTGGAAACGTTATTTAAGAAATGTGCTAATTGATGTATTAAGTGCGTGTATACGTGTGTGAGTTAGGTGCATCGGTGTGTCTGCGTGGCTTGCGTGCATGCCTGACATACTTTACTAATGATTATTATGATTAGTGTGTGTTGGTTCTCTCTCTCTCTCTCTTCTCTCTCTCTCTCTCTCTCTCTTCTCTCTCTCTCTCTCCCTCTCTCTCTCTCTCTCTCCTCTCTCTCTCTCTCTCTCTCTCTCTCTCTCTCTCTCTCTCTCTCTCTCTGTATATCTGTATCAGAGTCTCATGAATTTGGAAAGTACCTCCTTAACTTGTGTGATTATTTCGATTTAACAATGTATGAACGGTTATGTTTGGGGGTAGTTCGGGAAATTTCACTTACATTTCTTCTACAGGCTGTAGTGTTATAAACTATTATATTGTTTCTAGAAGCTTGTGTTATCTAAAGGCCACCACTACTAAATGTTGTTGAGAGAGAAACAATTGAAATTGTTAGTCAAAGTAAAAGCACATTGCCTGGTATTTTTCTGTAGAGTGTATGTTTATTGTTTGGGTTTAAATGGGGGAAACTGTTTAGTTTTAAGTTCGTGAAAAGCATTCACAAAAGATATTTGGAGTATTGACAAAAGTTTGTGTGGTTATCTGTTAAAACTAAAGGCCAAGAATGTTATGACTAAGCTGCGATCAGACGACGTTCCAAAATTGTTTTGTTGAAGACGAAGAAAAGTTCTTCCGAAAAACGTAATCACTGAAAACATTAATCCTGCGTTTGCCGCTCTTAGAACATTTAATGAAGGGCTTCTGTTAGCTGGAGAATGCATGAAAAAGACAATAACCATTGGCAAAGAAAAACAACAGAAATGTTTATTATATGACGGTGAGTGACATAGCTAAACAGGCAGTGTGTCCGTCAGTCACTTAGAGCTTTGCACAGGGGTCACAGTGAAAAAGAAGATTATACAAGATTAAGGAATGATTATAAAGATTTATTGATAGATAAGCAGGCTTCTTACAAGAAATCTAGGGCCTATCATTGACACTCTCTATAAAAATATAAATGATCAGACTATTTTCTGGAAACATTAAGTCTGTTATTTCTAATTCGTCTGTATCAAATAACATAGAGAAAGACAAATGGTATAATCACTTTTATAAAGTGTTTAATCCTGACAATACTTGTGATGCTGACTCTCCTGGTAATACAAGCTTCGAAGAGGAGGAGGAGGTGGAGGGGGGAGTGGAGGAGGATTTAGGAGGGGGCAGGGGGGGGTAGAGGCGGGTGGAGGAGTGAGAGGCTGTTGATATTGTCCCTTTTCTTGTTGAATATTATAATAAACATTTTTCATCTGGATTGTATCCTGAGGACTGGACAGATGCTTTAATTCATCCCTTGTATAAGAAAGGTGATCCCGAAAATCCTGATAACTATCGCGGAATATCCTTACTTAACATTTGCAGCAAATTGTACAGTTTCATTCTTAATAAAAGACTTACTTCTTGGGTAGATGAAAATAATTTGGTAAGCGAGTATCAGGCTGGTTTTCGTTAAGGCTATAGTACTATGGATCACGTATTCACTTTAACTTGCTATGATACAACGTCAACTGTCATTCCACCGTAAACTGTATGTGGGTTTTATTGATTTCAAGAAAGCCTTTGATTCTGTTGTGCGTAGTAAACTTTGGAACATTTTGAAAAAAAGAGGCGTTAAAGGTAAAATGTACAATGCAATTAAGGAAATGTATGAGGCTGTTAAAGGACTAGCTATATCAAATAATGATTTAACTGACTCATTTATGTGCCCTCAGGGTGTAAAGCAGGGTGGAATTTGCAGTCCCACATTGTTCTCACTCTTTATCAACGAATTAGCTAATGATATTGAGGAATGTGGTAGACATGGCATTCAACTGTTCCCAGATCTACTTGAAATTCTAATCCTTTTGTTTGCTGACGATGTGATTCTCGTCTCTGATACTGTCAGTGGTCTTCAAAATCAACTCAATATTCTTTATGATACAGCTACTCGTCTTAACCTTATTGTAAATCTAGACAAATCAAATATTGATGTGTTCAGAAATGGTGGGCATATTGCGTCTAATGAATCCTGGTTTTACGGTGTACATTGTATTAAGGTTGTCAACGCATACAAATATTTAGAGATAATCTTATCTACAAAGCTATCATTTATGCATGCATTATATGATCTTGAAAATCGTGCCCAAAAAGGAGTCATTAGAATTCTAAAATTACTGTGGACAATTGGAGAACGATCCCCTCAAATCTTCTTTAAACTCTTTCGATAACCAGATTCAACCCATGCTTACGTATGGGGCTTGCTGAATCTGAAGAAATCTGGGGTTCTTGGTTGTGTATTGTCCGTAGCAGATGTGAGTCCCATAGAAAAAGTTCACTTGTTTGCCATGAAAATGTTTTTAAATGTAACTATAAGAACACCAAATAATATAGTTTACTGTGTGAGCTAGGAAGGCACCCTTTATATATCAATTGTTCTTTTTGACAATCTGTCAGATTTTGGGTCTTCTTTGCATTATTAAAATGGCCTCATCAACGACCATTGCCACTTCAAAAGAGGTACAAATTTTTTTATATCAAATGTTGCTTTATTTGCTTGAACAAAATCGGTTAACTTGGGCGTCCTCAGTTTTCTTTGTTTTATACAAATACGGATTTGATCAGGTGTGGCAAAATCAGGGTGTTGGTGATGAAAGATATTTTCTTGCTGCACTTAAAGAAAGACTTGTCTTATAATACACAGCAGATTGGTCAAAAGAACTTTCAACGAAAGAACGATTTACTTTTTATTCAACACTTAAAACAACTTTGTCCTTGTCTCCTTACTTGTGCGAATTAAAACACATAAAAGCAAAAAACCTTTTGATACGCTTAAGACTTGGTGTTTCCCCCTTAAAAACACATATATTTCGTTATTCCAATTCTAACACAGATTACTCTTTCCCCTTTTGTAGAGAAGAATCAGAAACGGAGGTGCATTTTATTCTTAAGTGTCCTAAATATGCTGATATTCGAGAAAGAGACATTCCAAGAAAATATTTTAATCGTCCGTCTAGTTTCAAGCTTTCTGTTCTTCTTGCCTCATAAACCTACAATAATGCGCCTCTCTTTCTATGTGTGTAAGGCCTTTGAACTCCGTGATTCATTATGAGAATTTCATGTGTTGTCAGGTGTCATCGAATATGCATTGAATGTGCTTTCTGTACCATAACAAGTCAGCCTAAAACTTATTGTGCGATATGACTATAAGGCGTGTACTGGTTTCCTTATGGGCTTTACTTATGTATCTGTTTGTGGCACAGAATAATGAGTTTATTTGTTTTCTTTTTGTTGACATGTATCCACTTGTTATATTGTATTCTATTTTATTATTTTCATAATTAATTGTTTTGTGGATGCATGTTCCTTTAGTACTCATTCTTTGAAATGGGCTAAGGCCTCATCAGTAAATCGTTCAGACTCAGACGCATCCTCTCTCTCCTTCTCGTCTCTCTCTCTCTCTCTCGCTACACACTCACGACTCTCGCTCTCTCTCTCGTTCTTTCTTTCTCTCTCAACTCTCTCTTTTCCCTCTCTCTCTCTCTCTCTCTTGTTATTTCTTTCTCTCTCAACTACCCTTTCTCTCTAGTCTCTCTCTCTCTTCTCTCTCTTCCGTTCTCTCTCATTCTCTCTCTCTCTCTCTCTCTCTCTCTGTATTCTGGCTTTTCACTATGATCTCTCTCCCCCACCCTTCTATCGCTCTCTCCACTCGTCTCATTCTTTGCCTGTTGTCTGTCTGTTGGTCTCTATGTGCATGAAGGGGGGGAGTGGGGGGCGAGGTGTAGCAGGAGTGCCTGCGTCTGCTTGTGCTTGAGCTGTAGCGTGAATCTGATATTTTAAAGGACGTGATGGTTTATTATCATACTGTTTATATCTTTACGTGCACACACACACATTCTCCATTTATTGGACGAATACATGATTGTGATGTGATTGTGATGAGGAGACGAGAAGAGAGAGTGAGAGAGAGGATAGGAGAGAGAGAGAGCGAGAGAGAGGAGAGAGGAGAGAGAGAGAGGAGAGAGAGAGAGGAGGAAGAGGGTAGGAAGGTATAATGAACGGTGGATACAAATCACATATTACGCATTGCCACACTGCTCATCTGGTTCCGCTCCAGTTCAGAGCCTGGCCAATGACACGTCCACGGCTGGAAAAATCCTCAAATCCAAGGCATCGTTTGCTCTGAGGAAGACAGAGAGAGAGAGAGAGAGAGAGGGAGACGAGAGAGAGAGAGAGAGAGAGAGGTAGAGAGAAGAGAGAGAGAGGACGAGAGAGACGAGATAGAGGGCAGTGAGAGATTGAGAGAGAGAGAGAGAGAGAAGGAGAGAGAGACAAGAGACAAAGCAGAGGCAGTAGAGAGGCACACACAGATAGAAAGACACAAAAAACAAAATTCATGCAGTGTGATGAGTATTACTTTGCGTGTACGTGTGCGTTTAGCTATGAGAACCCAGAGCCAGACTGCTTTCATTCAAGAAATTAATAGATAACTGAGGTATCCTCAGGCCTAAGGTTTGCACGGCTAGTACATTTGTCCGGGTTTTCCTTCTCCATTCCCTTGCTTTATTCCTCTATTTAAAAAAAAACAACCAGGCCGTATTCACGTGAGATAGCTGGGAGACATAGCATCATGCTAACTTAGAAGCCTTCCAAAGTCCTATTGAAATCCATAGGAAGTGGGAAGAGTCTAAGTAGCATACTGCGAAGTCTCATGCTATCTCAACGTGAAATACAGACCCAGGCAAAACATGTCTACGCACAAAACAAGTGAGATTCCGTAAGGGTGTATGGTTATATTATGCAGGGACTTTCCTTGCCCCATGTACAAACAATTACTGATTTAAAGACATGGTTGACCAATAACCACTTCTTCTTCACCATAAATGACAAACGTTAGTTTCAACGCTAATACTGTTATTCTGACGTAAAGTTTCATTTTGTTCTTGTTACTAGGTGAACATCCGTTCACGTCCTCGCGGTCTGAAACAGACACATGTGGGACATTTGTAGATATAAAGATGGTTGGAACGATCCTGGAGGCAATGCCCGGAGGCAGTGCACTCCAGGAATAGTCCCCGAATTTTTTTAACGATACAGATATATGATTCTTGCTACAATGTTTGTGGAAGTTAGTAATATTGTTTGATCGTGCATTAAAGATTCATTTACTGTTTGTGTACTGTTGTTAACTTGGTAAAAAAAACAAAAACCTGTTTCTATTGGTTGGCTCAAAGAGATCTTACGCTCATTTAAATTTTTAAGTGTACCCATTTTATGTCTACATTGCAGTGCTTGTTACATCATTCAAAAAAAAAAATGTAGGGAAAGGAGAAGTAAATAAATAAATAATAAAAGGGTATTTTGATGGACGAAAAAAAGGAGCCAGAAGAGAGAAAGAGATTTCAGAGGCATTTTGGGGGTGTTGATAGTACAGAGAGAGGTTTAGGGAGACAACAGTAATCACAACCCACCCACTATCCCCCCTCCCCCACCCCCGCCCACTCCCACCCCCCCCCCCCCACACACACACACACGTAAACGCGCATCACGCCACACACTCACACGCATACACCCGCGCGCACATACTCACGCACGCACGCACGCAGCACTGCAACTACTCCACAACACACGACACACACACACACAACCACACACACACACACACAACACACACAGCACACACCCACCACATAACCTTGGGGGCGTGGAGGATGGACAGAATATAAAAAGCAGTTTGTCATTGGGAAATCATGGCCCCCCCCCCCCCCCCTCCGAACCCCCCCCCCCCCCCCCCTCCCCTGGGGATACCGGGGAATTCGAATAAACAGTTCCCCAAATTTGTGGAAGTTCTGTGCTTGGTCCTCTAATTCATTCACTTTCATTTGGAGTCGAATAAATATGTGTGTTGTGTGTGTGTGTGTGGTGTTTGTGTGTGTGTGTGTGTGTGTGTGTGTGTGTGCGTGTGTGATTAGAGAGAGAGATAGAGAGAGAGAGAGAGCAGAGAGAGAAGAGAGAGAAGAGGAGAGAGAGAGAGGAGTTGCCTGTATATGCGTTGTTGCTGGTTGGTGTCCATTCTTTGAATGCTGTGTTTGTTGTCTGTTGATGAATAATTGATTGTAAGCGCTTTGGGCTCATCTGAGGTAAGCGCTATATAAATGTACTATTATTTATTATTATTATTACTAGCGCAACACCAGTACCAGTAACGCCTAGTAACGGTAACGCCTAGTAACGGTAATGCCAAGTACGGTAACGCTGAGTACAGCAATTTTGAAGGCGTTTGGTTAAGAAAAGGCGGAGTTATAAAGCCCCGTTTCGCGTTGGCGCTGCCTGAGAGTATGCGCTCTCCCTAGTACGGTAACGCCTAGTAACGGTTGCCAAGTACGGGTAACGCTGAGTACAGCAATTTTGAAGCGATTTTTGTTAAGAAAAGGCAGAGTTATACGCCCGTTTTCCCGTTGGCGCTTGCTCCTGAGAGTGACGCACATCTTTCGTTTTCTTCAATTTGCTGGCAGGCTTTGCCCCCGTGACAGCAATCCTGTCAGCAAATGTGACGCGGATTCGGTTGAAAACCGGCGGAAGTTTAATGCCCGTTTGACATCATGCTGCTGTTATGCGCCTAAGTAATCGATTCGCTTCGTTTGGCCCATCCGATCGTCACCGTTCTCGGTCATCTCACTGCCAAATGTGAAGCATCGGATCCAGAAATGCCGGAGATACGGGCGCCGAAAGGCCGCGGATGCGCGTTTTCGCGCATTTTCTAAACCGCGCAATGAAACGGCCGCCTCGGTTGCCGTTGCCATCACCCGTCAGGCGCTACAGCAACTTTTGAAAGCGATTCGGTCGAAAACGGCGGGTTATAAGGCCCGTTTTGTGTTTCAGACAGACAGACGACAACTAAGCACACAAACACACACAAACACGACACACACAACACACAACACGGCACTTGGCTTTTTACTAATGATTTCTTTGACTGCCTTTGTCTCTTTACTTACTGTCGTCTACCATCCTCTTATCCTTACTGTCCGGTCTCACTGCTTTGTCTACAAACTCTTACTTCACCGAAGTCGACATGCGGGTCTACTATTTCTTAGTTAGCCGCATAACGGCAGCATAAGTGCATCTGCGGGGTGGTCCTTTTGTCATATGTCCGGGGAAACTGTCTGAGCGATCGAAGACGAAAGAAGAAGAAGAAGATCGAACTGCTCCACAGTGTGGGCGTCAGTTTTGTTTGATATTTTTTATGCGGGGAGGTGGGAGATTAGTAAGCTATGCGCCAGTTGGTGGCTACCAGAGAGACGGAAATATATTTTTACACATATAAACCCCTGTTGAATAAATAGGCATATGCACACATATGCTCGCTCATTGCACCTGTGTACATACTCTCTCTCTCTCTCTCTCTCTCTCTTCTCTCTCTCTCTCTCTCTCTCCACACACTCACACACACACACATACACACACAGACAACACCACATACACAAACACGCACACACACACGCACGCCGCACGCACGCCGCACACACAAACACATACACCACACACACACACACACACCCACACACTACACACACACACACACACTTGTCTATGCATCTACATTTGGCCTGAAGAAAGCACGGATATTTGCAAAAATTCAGATCTATTGAAAGGGCAGTGGTGGAATGCCTCTTGGCCTCCATACGGGGAGCTGGACGACCCCGCCCCCTCCACGAGTCTTTCCCCATGGGGATACCGGGGGTCTTTCATACAAAAAGGTCCCCCACCTTCTGGAAGTTCTGTGCTTGTTACTTCCTCAAATATATCACTCTCTTTGACTCTGCCATTTCCCCTTTGCTTTCTGTCATCTATTTTTCTGACTTATTGGCCCATTCACGTGCCTTTTTTTCAAAAAACAATCTTCCAAATATTTTTTTCCCTTTGAGCTCCTCCGAAATCGGAATGTGTCGGGCTGACGCAGCGATGAGACCAGTGAAAACTGAAAACCGGACACATACGTATCTTACCCATTAGAGCCATATGGCCCGGGAACGCAGAAGAAAAGGAAGAAGAAGAAGAATATCTATTGAAGCCTTACTAAACGCTTTTGTGTTATATAATTCAACATATATTATATACTCATAGCGACATAAGAATAAAAAAATCACAAAAAAACGCTAATAGATTTCTCATGCGCAAAATTAATGATCTTCTTAACACCTCGCGATACTCCACCAGCATAAAAACGAATTTGAAGCGATTCTGTTCAACGGTTCAAACAAAATCCTTTGAACAGACAGACAAACAACAATAACAACAACATCAGTCATGGCCAAACACATACTCCGTCACCCAGAAAAGTGGGGGTAGTTTTTTTTTCGTGGTTTTGTGTGGTTGTTGTTGAC
This sequence comes from Phymorhynchus buccinoides, assembly GCA_017654935.2. Lineage (NCBI taxonomy): Eukaryota > Metazoa > Mollusca > Gastropoda > Neogastropoda > Raphitomidae > Phymorhynchus > Phymorhynchus buccinoides. The sequence continues at coordinate 60,614,121 of CM065681.1, read as the reverse complement.
AGGACAATTAATTACACAAAGAAATAAACGCGGAGAATGGCTAAGTATACTTACACGCGCTTTACAACACGCAATATGCTCAGACACCAGGTAACCGTTCTTTCGCTGATATAATGCTCTGTATTCCGCTAAAAAAGGGTTCCCACAACTGGCTTTATTTTTGGGCACATCACACCGCTGATCAAGTACCGAGCAAACAACTTTCTTAGCCGGCGTTCACATTTAGACGCGCAAGTCCGCCTACTGGGCAAACCCTACATAAGTGGATGGAGAGGAGAATGGATACACAGGTTTACGTATATAGGAGGAACAAAGTTCGGGACATGTCCTCGGAGAAATTGTATTTCCCTTTCTTTGTTTCAATTATATTATGGATGCGCACGGTACGGGGTATGCGTTTTTGAACCGGATGGATGAATATACGCTTAATGTGTGTACACGAGGGCACTTAAGTTTCTCCCTGTTATAGGTTATCGGTTTGGTCATGGATATTTGGCCAGCACAAAGGTTAGTGAGATAGATATCACCACAGATGCTAGAATATTTGTCCTTGGATAGTGTGAAACTGAATAAAGACAAAAAGGAAAAAAAAAACATATTTTTTACACATAAGATGGCAAACCTAAATGAAAATAATTCATGTTGAATTATTTTTTATCCCCTGTGATCTCGTACCTGTTTTCTCTGTATCCTGGTTTACTCCAACCGGTGCGTTTCTCCGTCTGTTACTCAACCGCTGCGTTATCTGTCTGTTACACAAACGCTCGCTGCGGCGTTTTCTGTCTGTTACACAACCGCCTGCGTTTTCTCTGTCTGTTACACAACCGCTGCGTTTTCTGTCTGTTACTCAACCGCTGCGTTTTCTGTCTGTTACACAACCGGTGCGTTTTCTGTCTGTTACACAAGCGGTGCGACTCTAGGTCTCATCAGCAATCTCAGGGTGGTTCGTTTTCAACCAGACGTTTTTACTAAGTATGCAGGTCTATGTTTTCTTTGTTTTGCAAACTGACAGTGATTAACGGTGTGGAGAAACTCTGCGAGAGCTGGACAACAGAGGGTCTCAGAGAAGAAGCCCCCTTGATCACAGTGTTTCGGCCCTAACTCCTTACCTCTATGGGGGCGGGCGCACCCAGCCATAATCGTGCGTGCCCGCTCTGCTGTCACCCACTTTTTTCTTTTCTTTTTCGTTTTAGTATAGCCGAAAACTCAGCAATTAGACCCACTGTCCGTCAACCGAATTCCTCTCGTGTTGGGCCAGCAGTGGTAATAAGGCGTAGTAGTAGCCTTATGTCTAATGTATGTGAGCTGGATTCCCCTATCTTATCTACACGGAAGTCACATTTCCTGATTGTTACACGCACGAATGCACATACACACGGGCGCGCGTGGCCCGCGCGCGCGCACCACACGCCATGCACACCCGACACACACACACACCCCCAACACCCCCACACACACAACCAACAACAACAACACAACAATCGGCGCTAAATCTTGATATAATCAAATCGAGAAGGCAAGGCAGCAGCGCGCACGCACACGCACGCACAAGGCGCACGCACGCACACACACACACACAACACACAACGCAGCACGCCGCACACGCACGCCACGCCACACACCCACACACTTTACACACACAATCAACACGTCACAACAGACACTACACACACACACACACACGACACACACTTAACACATACATACACCACACACACTCACACACACACACACACACACACACACACACACACACACACACACACACCACACACACTTAACACAGACTACCACCACACCATACACACACCCACACACCCTTAACACACACACACATACACACACACACACCACACACACACACCACACACACACACACACACACACACACACACACACACTCCCTCCTGGGCGTGTAAATACATTGCGGACCTTCCCACTATGGTTTTTTTTCCGCAGAACTGACCAAGAAAGACAACTGCGTCACGTCCTCCACCTGAACCCCTGACCCCCCCCCCCCCTTTTTTTCCTCCCTCCCATACCCCACCCCCCTCCCCGCTCTACCTTTACAAACTACCATCCCCTATTATGTTGGACATTTCCTCCCCACTATTTGTGTCCGTCTCTTTCTGTTTTGCACTTAAATGACCCGTTAGGTAGGCCTATGTCCGGATTACAATAATATCACTGACGACACGGATCTACTATGCATACTGACAAAACTGGGACAGGAACAAAGAAAAGGTGAAATCGTTTTTAATCTTTTTGTCGGCTTGGCTCTTGCTCTTCTGTCTGAAGCTAGGGCCATTTTCTTTGCGCAATCATGCGTGGTTTTCCCGTGTACGCAATCATGTGTGGTTTTCCCCGTGTACGCAATCATGTGTGGTTTTCCCGTGTACGCAGTCATGTGTGGTTTTCCCGTGTACGCAGTCATGTGTGGTTTTCCCGTGTACGCAGTCATGTGTGGTTTTCCCGTGTACGCAGTCATGTGTGGTTTTCCCGTGTACGCAGTCATGTGTGGTTTTCCCCGTGTGCGCAGTCATGTGTGGTTTTCCCGTGTACGCAGTCATGTGTGGTTTTCCCGTGTACGCAGTCATGTGTGGTTTTCCCGTGTACGCAGTCATGTGTGGTTTTCCCGTGTACGCAGTCATGTGTGGTTTTCCCGTGTACGCAATCATGTGTGGTTTTCCCGTGTACGCAGTCATGTGTGGTTTTCCCGTGTACGCAGTCATGTGTGGTTTTCCCGTGTACGCAATCATGTGTGGTTTTCCCGTGTACGCAGTCATGTGTGGTTTTCCCGTGTACGCAGTCATGTGTGGTTTTCACCGTGTACGCAGTCATTGTGTGGTGTTTCCCGTGTACGCATCATGTGTGGTTTTGTCGTGTACGCATCATAGTGTGGTTTTCCCGTGTCTACGCAATCATTTGTGTTGGTTTTCCCATGGTACGCTAGTCAGTGTGTGGTTTGGCTTTCTCGCGTGTACTGCTTCATGTGTGGTTGTGCCCGTGTGACGCTAGTCATGTGTGGGTTGTCTCTGTAGCGCATCATTGTGTGGTTATTCCGTGTACGCAGATATCATGTGTGGTTTTCCCTGTGTGTATGCGCAAAATATTACTCATGTGTGGTTTCACCTAGGCTACAGCGAGCATCCTTCTCTTTTTTTTTAGTTCCGTATAAAGATCGCACCCTAGTGCCACGTGTCAAAATCACAGTTTCACGTGTTTTCCCTCTTATAACTGGAAATAATCTTGCTTTGTGACTCAAGTCTCTTAGGGGACTCTCCCGATATAAATGGCCCCAAATTGGAACACGTCACATCGCAGTTTTTAAAGGGAGCAGCCTCAAGTTCTTGTGACTGATTGGAAATTGTTTGTGGGTCACAGGCACCGCGGAGAATAGAACCTAGAGGGACTAATCGTGGTGCGTCACTGGGTCGTTTAAAATACATGTACGGTAGGGCGGGCTGAAATACTGCCAGTGTGGAGCGGCAACGCCGCGAGGTTTTTTTCGGCGTTTTGTGTCTGATATGTCTCCTCCCCCCCCTCTCTACCCCTTCATAAGTAGTATAGAACTACTCACTGACGAGTGCAGTTGCCATTTCCTTACTGTCTTATCCTCTACAAATAAAAAAAAGACCTGAAAACAGACTGCAACGTCACGGAACATACCACAAACAACAACTAAACTACAAGGTGCACAAGTGACGTTATTTTTCAACAAAGAGAACAAACCAAACTAATGGATATTTCGGGCGAATGCGCCCTTTATCCTACATTACAGAGACAAACAAGAAAACAGCAAACAGCAAATGGAGCAAAAGACAAAAACAAACACAAAATTAAGAAAACAAGTGCAACGCCGAGCGGTCTGCAAAGTCCCCTCGCAGCATCGCCGACTACTCCGAAATCGGATGTGGTTCGGCTGTACACCAGCGGGGAGGACTATTGAGAACTGAAAAACAGGACGCACAACACACGGACGGATGGACGGCCGGAAAGAAGTGTTACGAGTAGCGGGCCTGTGACACAAAGGGCCTAGGGCACAGCGGGTATTGTAAAACTAAATACATCCAATGGATAGCTTGCAATCTTTGGCAAACTAGTATACCAATGGATGATGATAGACTGAATAGTTTTTTGGAGAAAACGGCGGGTCTCTCCTTTTGACACACAAAGGGGCCCTATGGGCACAGTGGGTAAATGTAAAACTAAATCATCAGTGATAGCTTGCATCTTGGCAACTAGTATAACCCAAATTGGATGATGATAGACTAATATTTTTTGAGAAAACGGCGGGCCTGTGACACAAAGGGCCTAGGGCCAGCGTTATGTAAAACTAAATACATCAGTGGATAGCGTGCTCGTGGCAAACTCGTTACCATGGATATGATAGCTGAATAGTTTTTGAGAAAAACGGACGATAGCTCGATGCTGAGGCAGAACCCGGACGGACGACGGACGCCGGACGGACCAGACATAAACAATAGTTCCCCCCCCCGAACCTTCGGCTCGTGCTAACAATGTTCCCCTCTCAGTCAAATCCAAGCGTAAATGATGCAACTAGTTGAAACCAAGAGCAAGGCGTGCATTTGTGACACAACTCAGGGACGAAAATAAAGAGAAAAAAAGAAGAAAGAAAGCACACAAAAATTTGAGATCAGAGAGGTTGGGGACAGTGAGTACGCAATCATAAATGGCAGAAGTTGTCAATATGTTCAGTTCTAAAACGATTGGATCACTTTTAATAACTTGATGATCGATCTCCCAATCTTTGTAAAACGAATGGTGGAAATTAACCTCTGTTCAAACTGTTAGACGTGTTTGGGTGTTTTGTTTGAATTTTTATTCCCTTAAAAAAATGAACGCCACTGTTACTACAGAAAAGAAGAAGAAAAGAAGAAGAAGGAAGAGAAGAAGAAAGAATAAGAAGAAGAAGAGAGAAGAAGAAGAAGAAGGATAAGAAAGAAGAAGCAGAAGAGAGAAGAAGAAGAAAGAAGAAGAATGAGGAGAAAAAGAAGAAGAAGGAGAAGAATAAGAAGAAGCAGAGAGAAGAAAAGAAGAAAGAAATAGACAAATAAAGGGGGGGAAAAAAGGAGGAGAAGAAGAGAAGAAGAAAGGAGAAGAAGAAGAAGAATGAAAAGAAGAAGAAGAAGAAGAAGAAGAAGAAGAAGGAGGAGGAGGATAAGAAGAGAAAAGAAGAAGAGAAAATAAGAAGAAAAGAAGAAGAAGAAGGAAAGAGGAGAAGGAGAAGAAGGAAGAAGAAACGAGCAGAAGTAAAGAAGAAGAAAAAGAAGAAGAAGAAGAAGAAGAAGGAGAGACGGAGAAGAAGAGAAGAGAAGAAGAAGAAGAAGAGAAGAAGAAAGAAGAAGAATAAGAAGAAGAAAACTAGAAGACGTACCTCGTGTACTGACGAACGGCGTCTCAGTGGGTACACATAGTACCTCAAGTTCCAGCGTATCGTACATAATGGATGCCAGCACAACGAGTCCCGCCATCGAGGCAGGCCCGACCACCCCCACTAAGACATAGGGGTTCTCACGGCGCAGGACTCCTGCCGTGGTGCGGTACTGGTGTCAGCGACCCCCCCGCCATGTCGCTGGCGTTCGACATCGGTACTGCTGGAGATGAATTTGTTCACCTTCACCTTTCCGTTCTTCTGCACATATCGTCTACCCAGTCTGGGGGAAAAAACAAAATAATTTCATCATCATCGTCGTCGGCGTCATCATGATAATCGTGGCATCATCATCATCATCGTCTCGACGTCGTCGTTGTCGTCGTGTCGTCCGTCATCATCATCATTCATCATCTTTTATTGTTTGTTGCGTCTTCCTTCTTCCCTATATTCGGCCATCGTTGAACCATATTTTATTCAATGAAAATCTCCTCCTATTTGTCAGGCTCTTTTTCTTTTTTTTGCCCCGTCCCCCACGGCATGTCGGCCCCCCCCCCACCCCCCCCCCCCCCCCTCTTTTTTTTTATCCGAATCATGAATGTATTTATTCTTTCAATCAGTTGCAGTTTCGCACACAGACAAATACAACTGTCAGAAACCCACAGTTGCATGAATGAACTTTCCACGTGTGCGATTTGTCCGAACTTCAGCATGCCAGCATCACCAATTTAAAACAATAACTTCATAAATTGACTTGATATAATTAATATAATCGCAATACAATTATAATAATAGTATAACAACACCCACCACCCCCCTGTGGGAAACTGGGGGGGGGTCTTTCGTGCAAATAGTTTCCCCCACTTCTGGAAGTTATGTGCTTGTAACTTCCTATAATCCGTCACTCTCTTGACTCTGCCTTTTCATCTTGCTTACTGTCAATCTGCTATCTTTATATCTTCATCGTTCCATTCTCCTGCTTTTTTCTATAAATTCTCACAAATATTTATGAACTTGCCCTTTGCGTACCATAGCCGATTGAGGCCTAACCGAGGCGTGGGTTACCGCTACACACATCTATATTGTTAAAAAACTCGGGATTGTTACTGGCGTTTGCACTGCTCCGTGCATTGCAGCCAGTATTTGTTCCCAACACTTTGTATTTACAAATGTCCCATAATTGTCTATGAACCGAGAGGACGTAAAACAACATTTTTTGTTCGTTCGTTTCAGCCGAAGTCGGACAGCTGGGAAGAACCTATTTCTTAGTTAGGCGCATAACGCAGCATGACGCGTCTACGCCCCTGTGACGGAAACTGTTGAGCGCACGAAGAAGACGAAGAAAGAAGAAGAGAAGAAAAAGAAGAAGAGGAGTTAACAACCAAATAGCAAGCATGATTGGAAACGCACTAGCAAGAACATCAGCAGCAGTAACTTTTTTAATTAAACATCACCAGACACCTTAAATGTTTCTCATTCTTTCGAAACACATGAGTTTTGTCAGGTACAGGCGATTGAATTCTGGACTGTCGAGCCATTGCGTTCTTCCTGAACTTCATAGTGGCAAGGTGGACTGGTTTTCAACCTCGGTCAGACCATTGGCCTGCACGTTCAGGTCGTCTCAGCCTGGTCACTTTCCTCCACGCTTTTCCCAGACCCGTAGGAATTCATGTTGTTTTCCCCGTGAACACCAGTGTCTGGAAACTACACACACAACACACACACACACACACCACACACACACACACACTCACCACCACACACACCACACACTTAGACAAACATGCAGATACGCCAGGCAGGTGCGTATGCAAGACATACGTAATACATAATTATGATGGACCCACAATCAAGTATCAATGTTACCAACTCTCTCCTCTCTCTCTCATCCTCTCTCCTCTCTCTCTCGGTCTCTCTCCTCTCTCTCTCTCTCTCCTACTCTCTCTCTTCTCTTCACTCTCTCTCTCCTCTTTTCTATCTAAAAGCGTTTGCTTTTAGAAGTCAATCCCTTGTCCCTGGTAAATTGTTTTTTCTCAAATTATTTATCCAAAGGCATGATTATTGTTTCTAGTTTACATTTTTTATTGATAAAAAGTATCGTACGGGCAGAGAGCCTAATAATAAATTTTCAAAAATTGCAGACTTCAGACCTCTCTCTCTCTCTCTCTCTCTCTCTCTCTCTCTCTCTCTCTCTTCGTCTCTCTCTCCTCACTCTCTCTATCTCTCCTCTCTTTCTCTCTCTCTCTCTCTCTTCCTCTCTCTCTCTCCTCTCTCCTGTCTCTCCCTCTCTCTCATCTCTCTCTCTCCTCTCTCTCTCTCTTGACCGTTAGATTGGGCAAACGCCGACAGCAGATCAGGAGGGATGTTTTGCCAATCCTGTTCTTCTGTAGGTGAGGTAACTTTTCACAGACTTGAGGGGCAGGAAAAGCGAACATTCTTTTTGAAGCCACTTCATTTAGTGTTGGCTATGACGGCCTCTACGCAGAAAGCAAACGAACATGACGATGACAACGTGATCGATGAGAAGAGGCGAGGATGATGATGATGAGGATCACGCGCCAGAACGACGACGGTGTCCATGGTGATGATGGTTGTGTTCGATATTTAGCGATCCAGAGGGTTAGATCGAATAGACAGACAGACAAACAACCATAAACAAAAGCAGAAGTAAAAGACGCAGGGACAAAGAAAACATATGCATAGACGGATAAAGAGACAGAGGTGTACAGACAGGTGGACAAGAATCTTGAAACAGTAATGGCAAAAAAAAAAAATTTTTAAAAAAATAAAACACTGAAAACAGACACAAACAGTGCATGTAAAATCGTTGGAAAATATTGAAAAATAAATACATGAAAATGAATACAAAACGGGATCTTGCTCAGAGGTTTTTTTTTTTTTTTTCTCGCAATGCGAAACATCCGACGGGTATCTACCTTTCCCATTGAAGAACACGGTTGTTGTTTGAGATGCAGCTGCTTCAGAGTGAGACTGTTTGAGGGCATAGGCTGATCGCTTGAAGCGTTCACATTGTTGACAACAACACTTCTAGCCTGGGAAATCTGCAACCACCTATTCCTCAAGCGTGGTAGCAATGTCGAAAAACTGATGTCCAAGTGTGTTTAGACGTGGGAAAAAATCGCCGCAAGAAATCGTGGTTGATTCGTTGCAACGGGTTGCTTGAGATAAACAAGTGCTTGAGGTCGTAGAACGCTTCCTGCAGGCCTCATCCCAGATGTCTGAGATTTCCCTAATGAGAGATCTGGAAACTCTGACACTGGTTTTCCTCTCCGTCTGAGATATCTGATTTGTTGACCTCACTGACATGTTAACTCCCTGAGATTTTGTTCTGGACATGTCCCAAGTGTTTCAATTCCCTGAAAATGGTGAATATAGGC
>CM065681.1:60594568-60604828 GCA_017654935.2 Phymorhynchus buccinoides | reverse complement strand
ACACCCTCCGGTGCGTTTTGTTGTTACCCAAGCGGTGCGACTCTAGTCTCCATCAGCAATCTCAGGGTGGTTCGTTTTCAACAAGACGTTTTTACTAAGTATGCAGGTCTATGTTTTCTTTGTTTTGCAAACTGACAGTGATTAACGGTGTGGAGAAACTCTGCGGAGAGCTGGACAAACAGAGGGTCTTCAGAAGAAGAAGCCCCCCTTGATCAAGTGTTTCGGCCCTGAACTCCTTACACTCCAAGAGGGCCGGGCCGCACCCAGGTCATGACTCCGGGTGCCCCTCTGCTGTCACCACTTTTTCTTTTCTTTTTCGTTTTAGTATAGCCGAAAAACTCAGCAATTAGACCCACTGTCGTCAACCGAATGCCTCTCGTGTTGGGCCAGCAGTGGTATAGGCCTAGTAGTAGCCTTATGTCTATGTATGTGAGCTGGAGTCCCCTATCTTATCTACACGGAAGTCAACATTTCCAGGATGTTACACGCACGAATGCTACATACACACGCGCGCGCTCCCCCCCCCGCGCGCGCGCCACGCACAACGCCCATGCCCACACACAAACACACCACAAACACACACACACAACACAGAACAACAACAACCAACAACAATACGGCGCTAAATCTTGATATAAATCAAATCGAAGGAAGCAAGCAAGCAAGCGCGCACGCACACAGCACGCACACGCCACACACGCACGCAAAACGCACACACAAACACACACCACACCACACACACACACACACACACACACGCCACGCACGCACACACACATGACGCACCTGACAACGCATCGCACAACAACAATCTATACACCCACACACACACACACATACCAAAAAAACAACACACACACACAAACCCAACATAACAACGCACACCTTATACACACACTTAAACAACAGATCTATTCACACCCCCACCCACAACACATTACAATACACACTAGAATACACACACACACACACACACACACACACACACACACAAAACAAACACACACACACACACACCACACACACACACACACTCCTGGCGGTGTAAATACATATGCGGACATTCCAACGATAGGTTTTTCCCAGAACTTGACCAAGAAAAGACAAACTGCGTCACTGTCCTCCAACTGACCCCTGACCCCCCCTCCCCCCTTTTTTTCCCTCCCTACCCCCCACCACCCTCCCCGCCTCTTACCTTTACAACTACCATCCCCTATTATTCTTGAAATTTCCTCCCACTATTTGTGTCCGTCTCTTTCTGTTTTGCACTTAAATGACCCGTTAGGTAGGCCTATGTCCGGATTACAATAATATCACTGACGACACGGATCTACTATGCATACTGACAAAACTGGGACAGGAACAAAGAAAAGGTGAAATCGTTTTTAATCTTTTTGTCGGCTTGGCTCTTGCTCTTCTGTCTGAAGCTAGGGCCATTTTCTTTGCGCAATCATGCGTGGTTTTCCCGTGTACGCAATCATGTGTGGTTTTCCCGTGTACGCAATCATGTGTGGTTTTCCCGTGTGCGCAATCATGTGTGGTTTTCCCGTGTACGCAGTCATGTGTGGTTTTCCCGTGTACGCAGTCATGTGTGGTTTTCCCGTGTGCGCAATCATGTGTGGTTTTCCCGTGTACGCAATCATGTGTGGTTTTCCCGTGTACGCAGTCATGTGTGGTTTTCCCGTGTACGCAGTCATGTGTGGTTTTCCCGTGTACGCAGTCATGTGTGGTTTTCCCGTGTGCGCAATCATGTGTGGTTTTCCCGTGTACGCAATCATGTGTGGTTTTCCCGTGTGCGCAATCATGTGTGGTTTTCCCGTGTACGCAGTCATGTGTGGTTTTCCCGTGTACGCAATCATGTGTGGTTTTCCCGTGTACGCACTCATGTGTGGTTTTCCCGTGTACGCAATCATGTGTGGTTTTCCCGTGTACGCAATCATGTGTGGTTTTCCCGTGTACGCAATCATGTGTGGTTTTCCCGTGTACGCAGTCATGTGTGGTTTTCCCCGTGTACGCAGTCATGTGTGGTTTTCCCGTGTACGCACTCATGTGTGGTTTTCCCGTGTACGCAATCATGTGTGGTTTTCCCGTGTACGCAATCATGTGTGGTTTTCCCGTGTACGCAGTCATGTGTGGTTTTCCCGTGTACGCAATCATGTGTGGTTTTCCCGTGTACGCAGTCATGTGTGGTTTTCCCGTGTACGCAATCATGTGTGGTTTTCCCATGTACGCAATCATGTGTGGTTTTCCCGTGTACGCAATCATGTGTGGTTTTCCCGTGTACGCAATCATGTGTGGTTTTCCCATGTACCAATCATGTGTGTATGTACGCAATCATGTGTGGTTTTCCCATGTACGCAATCATGTGTGGTTTTCCCCGTGTACGCAATCATGTGTGGTTTTCACCTTAGGCCTACACGAGATCATCTTCTTTTTTTTGTCCGTTAAAGATCCACCCGATCACGTGTCAAAAAAATCACGGGTTTCACGCATGTTTTCCCTCTTATAACTGGAAAAAAATCTTGCTTTGACCAAGTCTGACTCCCATATAAATGGCCCCAAAATCGAAACCGACACATCAGTTTTAAAGAGCAGCCTCAATTCGACTATGGGGAAATTTGTTTGTGGGTCACATCAACCCAGAAAAAAACAAGGGACCATTAATCGTGGTGCGTCACTGGGTCCTTAAAATACATGTACGGTAGGGCGGGGGCAAAACGACAGGGGTGCTTTTTTGGGGAGGCGTGGGGCAACCCCCCCCCCCCCACACCCCCCTCTGCACCCCCTTCCATAATAGTATAAAACTACTCACTACAGTGCAGTTTGCATTCTTAACTCTCTTCTCCTCTAAATAAAAAACAAAAGAACCTGAAAACAGACTACAACGTCACTGGAACATACAACAAAAAAACAACTACACGACAAGTGTTAAAGTAACGTTATTTTATTCACAAGAGACAAAACACAAACTACTGGATATTTCGGGCGAAAGCCCCATTATCAACACAGACAAACAAAAAAACATCAAATACAGCAAATTTAGCAAAAAGAGCAAACACGCAGGCAACCAAACGGAGCAAAAACAATAAACAAAATTAAGAAAAACAAGTGCAACGCCGAGCGGCTGCAAAGTCCCCTCGCAGCATCGCCGAGGCTACTCCGAAATCGGAATGCGGTCGGCTGTGCACAGCTCTCTCTCCCTTCTTCCCACAGTGTACAAAGCGGGGATCGAACCATTGAGAACTGAAAACAGGACGCACGCACGGACGGATGGACGGACGGAAATAAGTGGGACATAGCGGGCCTGTGACACAAAGGGCATAGGGCACAACCTAGGGCCATGTTAAAACTAAATACATCAGTGGATAGCTTGAATATTGGCAAAATAGTATGCCAAATTTGATGATGATAGACTGAAATAGTTTTGAGAAAAACGGGACGAATAGCCGACGGAGGCACGCCGGACGCAACGGACAACGGACGGACAGCCGGACGGATCCCGGACAAAAACAATAGTTCCCCGACCTCCATCGGCTCGGGGGAACTAACAATAGTTCCCCTCTACTAGTCCAATGCGTAAATGATGCAACCAAGTTGAAACCAAAGAGCAAGGCGTGCATTTGTGAACACAACTCAGAGGCCAAAAAGAACAGAGAAAAAAAACAGAAAGAAAAGCACACAAAAAATTGAGATCAGAGAGGTTGGGGACAGTGATACGTACGTACAATCATAAACGGCAGAAGTTGGCAATATGTTCAGTTCTAAAACGATCGTTGAACTCCACTTTTAATAATACTTGAATGCATCGATCTCCCAATCTTGTAAACGACGCCTGGTGGAAATTAAGCGTTTGAAATGTAACTCTCCCTGTTCAAATCCCTTACCACTCCGGCCCCACCGGTCCCTCTCCCCACGCGAACTACCCCCCATTCCCTTTACCAAACAGAAGCCCCCCTCGTAGCACTCTCCGAGATAGAAGAAGAAGACCCCCCCCAAGACTCGAATGAAGAAGAAAAGCCCCAAAGAGGCAAAGAAAAGAAGAAGACGAAGACCCGAGCAAGACCCGGACTACCACAACACCCCCACTCCCCCCCTCCCCCCCCAACAAGAACAAGAACAAGCCCCCACAAGAAGCGAAGAAGAGAAAGAAGAGAGCTGATCTGAAGAATATTGGATTGGTTGCATTCCAGATTGATCCGATTGAACAATGATTGATATCTCAGCTCATTGCCCCTATAATTGATTCCCTTACCCTGTGAACTTTTATAAGAGGTTAAGAGGGCATTTGGCGTACCATTAGTACATACTAGCGGGTGTTATTGTACAAATCTGCAGCCGTATCCCAGGTAACGGAAAAAAAATAAGCAAAACCCACCAACTTCCCAAAAACCAATTAAAAGGCATTACTTAAACGCGACAAACATTAGACACCTTTGGTCATAGTTGGATAAAAAAACTCGGGCGTCAACAGGAACAATCAACAATTCATGCAAGAACAAGAAAAATATCAACCAATATTAAAGATCATAAAACAAGGTACGCATTCACGGCTTGTTCTAACTAGTGGGACCATGTTCCTTTTTACGAAGCCATCTCCCCTTTCTCTCCCCACAGTTACGCTACTCTCTCTCTCTCTCTCTCCTCTCTCTCTCTCTCTCTCTCTCTCTCTCTCTCTCTCCTCTTTCTCTCTCTCTCAGTATACCCTCCCTTCACCCTTATTCCCCCGCCTTATACCCCCCCCTTCCTTCCCCCATCACCTGTAACTACCCCAAGCGTTTCTTTCTTTTTGTGTAACGCCATTTGCCTTTTCACCTTTGCATGCGTTAGTTAACTTAGTTAACTTTGTTATTGAATTTTCTATTTTTTGCCCAGGGCTGGGTGGCTAAAAAGCATTGTATTGCTTATCTCATGTTTCCCTGTTTTAAAGTCACAATTTCCGTTTGACTCAGTTATTCGTTCTTCATATGCCGCCAACTGACCACGACCTCTTTCTAACTCCTCTCTTCCCCGCTAGTCTCCGAGCCTCGCCCCCTCCTCACCGTATCCAAAACTCAGTCCCCAGTCCCGCCCCCACTCTTACATCATTCTACACCTCTCTATCTCTCTCTCTCTCTCTCTCTCTCTCGTCTCTCAACAGCCTCATACTATATCTAATCATATCTCTCAGAAAGTGAAAACTCCCCTCATATTTGAGAATATGTATCCAAAGAATTTGACACATTGTTGCAGTTCATAGTCTTGCAAGACCCTGTTAAAATTCTTGCTCGTCTTCACTGAGTTTTGACCCATGATGTCGCAACCATACCCATTGCATTGCAGCCCTTTAGGACCTGAAGAACGGCTTAGGCTAGATACCATACTATAATAGGGCGAATTGGGTGTCGCATGACCACCCCCCAACGACCCACTCTCTCAGCTCTAGTTTTTATTCGTTAATAGACGATAACTCCTCTGTCTCTCCATTGCTGATCGTCCTCTTGAGCACAGCTGTTTCGGGAGGAGTCCCACTCTCAGACTCTCGTTCTGAGTCTCAGCCATCTCTCTCTTATCTCTCTCTCTAGATATCTTCTATCAACTCTTCTCTCGTCAAACTATACTTTATCTGACTCTATCTCTCTTCTAGTCTCTCTATCCGAGTAATCTAATTATCATACGAAATTCGCCTCCCCAGCCAGCTCTCTCAGAGCTCTATATCTCTCTCTGTAGTATGTGCTCTTACATTAGTGCTGTATTCAGTCTATCATCTTTCTAGATTTTTTATCTTGTACACATGAAACAAACTCTTACTTTATGTACTGTATGCAATACTAAGTGAATTATTCTACTAACTATGTTTCATGATTACTGCTCAACAAAAATAGCCTTTTACAAATTGATCTGATGAATAGAAACCTACAGTTTGGTTCACAGATCAGTCAAAACAATGTTTTTAATCAAATAAAGCAACTATACAGCAGCACAAATTTAAATAAGAAGAGCTACACACAAGCTTAGAAGCTTTATGCATGGCACTCCAACAAGTTTTCAATTACATATATATTTGCTGCCACAAAGCATGGAAATAAACAGCCCACAACATCAATATTAGTGTACTAATGGGAAAAGAAAACAAATTAATCACAGCTAATAACCTCTAGCCAAACAATCAAACGCGTGAATGTCAAAAACAAACAGAGAATACATTTGAAATACTACTGGAGAAAACACACAGCCGAAATATTTAAAGGACGTACTTGGTGCTTTTTTTTACAAATCTAATATTTCTAGATTCAGTCTTTATAACTAAATAGCTCGTATTTTGTGTGCGACGGAACAGCTGTGTGAGAGAATCTGACCGCTTAACAATTGCACTGTTTGATATAAAACATGTAGTGGGTAGACAATTAACAATATCAAACAATGATGTACTCTTTGGTATCATCGGATGTTTTAATTAGGATTCTACCCACCATATATCAGGGCCGGAGTCTAAGGTTTTTAAGGGGTGGGGGCTAAAACAATCGAAGGTGCGAATCACCAAGACCCCTAGGCGGTTCCGGGGGCATGCTCCCCCGGAAAATGTTTTAAATCCGAGAAGCAAATAGTGCAATTTGGGCATGAAATAAAGGACTAATACCTATTACTGTTCATACCCCTATTGAAACAAGTTTTGAACCACGGAAACACCCCCCTCCACACACCACAACAAACACACACACACACACACACACACACACACACACTCACGTACACAATAAAATGTTGCGGCTCGGCCACATTAATTTTTTGTTGTTGTTTTTAGGAAAAAGGGTGGAGGCTGTAAGTAGTTGAATAGAGTTCACGAATGAATTTTCTTCCAACTAAAAAGGTTGGTTACTGTGAGGCGGCTTTTACACACAAAATGTTTCCCCGGCACAGATTTACATCTAGCAATCGTTAGGCTAGTGTTGCACTGTCGTAATATTCTCACATTCTGACCCAATCGTTCAACTGTCGTTCAATGTTGTACTTGACACTCACACTTTATTTACAATGTCACTTTAGAATCATGGAGTTTTGTTTGTTTGTTTCTCTGTTTGTTCGGTTAAGGGCCCACAATGAACGGGCTGATGTTTTGTTTTCCAACTCGAAAGCCTTTATGGATGTCAAACCTATTTTGGGTTTTCAAATCTTTGTTCCCATTATTTCATTTCGTTCTTGTTTTTTTCTATTTTAAAAAATGTGTATACATTCAGCTAGGTTTACACAATCCTGATAAAGCGGGGTCAAATAATAACATTGCACACCGCTGTAAATCCGTGAACTCGTTTCTAGCGAAACTATTAGCCATTTGTACGCGTATTATCCGTTATTAGTATTTGTGAGTGTGATATTGCTTTTATCCTATCTCAAGTGGCTTGCTGTTTATCACACGAGGTCGGGAGATCGAGTGTGATAAACAGCAAGCCACGAGAGATAGGATAAAAGCAATATCTCACTCACAAATACGTAATAACGGATAGAATATACCGATCTTCAAGTAGCGCTAAAGAGGCCTGCAACCGTGTGATATAAAACAATGTCTTGACATATCATTTGCGTAAATTAACCCATAGGCTTAGTGTAAATGTGTGTAAGAATACACCGTTGCTATTAGAAACTTGACGTCACAGTTATTTATCTTGACATATCATTATCATTATCGTATTATATCGTCTTGTCGACGCGGCTCAAAAGCGGTTTGCGTCTTTGTCCGAAAATGAATGGCAGTAACGGGACATAAATCCGTCTCTCCCTTGGCAGTTTACCAACACACTTTATCTTCACAAAAGATGAAGATGGGCAACACACTTGCAAGAGACGTCGCCGGGACATCTAGGCCTAGGCCTATCGAACTCCATGACCCACAGCCAGGCGCGTCGACACCGGTAGCAGACGAGCAATGGAAGGTCGTCACAGGGAGTGTCACAGTTGAAAAAAATAGATTTTCGGTTTTCAAGGTCGTACGTCAAGGTCAAGGTCACGACGGCAAAATGGTTTGCGCCGATCTCTTCCTATTAAGGAGGCACACCTTCACACAAAATTTGACGCGATTCGGTCAAGCGGTTCGGGAGATATCCTTGGGACAGACAGGGGGGGGGGGGGGGAATAAAAAAAAAATACAAACCAGCCCATCGCAATAGTCCGTCTTGGTGACGGACTAATGAGGACTCTATGCTGCCGCGAGAACAGATGGATGTGATCTTCAGTCCAGAAAACGAGCCGACTGACCCTTCAAGAAGAGTGAATGCACCTCTTTTTCAAAACTGCGTATTTTCAGGTTCTGTGACCATCAACATCAACATCGCAAAATATTGACAATGTTGTAGAAGCTGACACCCCTGTTTTCACGTTTTGGACTCGCTCTCATTAACTGTTACTGTTTATGCTTTATTGTTGGTTACACAAGTTTAACCCTTTTCACCGCCAGCCATCTTTGAAGCACAACTTTCCATTAAAATAGTATTTGGTTACAGAAATATTTCATCTGCAATATTGTGGGATTTTTCTTCTGTGACACATTTAGAATAGGGTCAAGCCTTACTAAGGGGGAGCACCAAATTTAGGAGGACAATATTATTGAATAATAGACCCTGATTCAAGAGTTTTAATGACACGAGTGTTAAATCATTGTGGTGCAAAAATGCGACATTGGCGATGAAAGGGTTAATGAAGTGCAACTGTTGTTAGTGTTTCAGTTCATTCTTTTACTTTGTGTTCATTTTTTTACACTGTACGTGAATTTGTTTCACCACATG
Source organism: Phymorhynchus buccinoides (assembly GCA_017654935.2). Taxonomy (NCBI): domain Eukaryota; kingdom Metazoa; phylum Mollusca; class Gastropoda; order Neogastropoda; family Raphitomidae; genus Phymorhynchus; species Phymorhynchus buccinoides. Next base: position 60,596,072 of record CM065681.1, on the reverse strand, counting down.
TTTCGAAATACATTTCTGTTTAAATGTTCCATTTTGTTGAACTGTATTATTTGCGTAAGGATGTGTGTGACAGCGTGTGTGCTGCGACCATTGTAAAAATGGAAGCTTCTTCACTTCTCTGCTTTGCTTTTCCGAGCCTTTCTTTTTCTTTCTTTTCTGTTGATACATATCGGTATAGGGGAAGACGGGGTAAAAAGCGCATGGGCGGGTAAGAAGCCCACCCCAATTATCTCATGAAATGAAGCAAATTTCAGTCTCATTTTGCCCATGAGACGAGCGTTAATTAGCATTCGTCTCATGGGCAAATTTGACTGAAATTTTCTTTATTTCATGAGATAATTGGGGTGGGCTTCTTACCCGCCCCATGCGCTTTTTTACCCCGTCTTACCCCTACCTAAGGACTGTAGATATGACAACTGAAAATGTTACTTTATGCCCAAGTATTTTTTTTCTCTTTTACAATATGTGCGACAATTTTGGACCGACCGACAGACCGACCGACAGAAAGTGAGTTATAGGTTTGTGGCCTTGTGCCACAAACAAAAAAGCGCGGATTCGCAATCGTTTGTGGCGTGCGACAATTCAAAACGAAACATCATTTTAAAGAGCAGCCTCAATTTGAAGTTCAGCCTCACTTTGAAGTGCGACAATTTTGGAGACTCACTTTGAAGTGCGACAATTTTGGACCGACCGACAGACACAGACCGACAAAGTGAGTTATAGGTTTGTGGCTTGTGCCACAAACAAAAAGGAAGGAACTAAGACTATCCATATAGTGATATATAGCCATCACACTACACTGAACACAACCACCAAGTTAGAAAGACATGCAGGCAAACAAATCAACTCTGAATTCTAAAACAGTATTTCTTAATAATATCCGCCAAATGTGTTATGAAATTGTAATGACTTCTTTGAATATATTTTTTATATTGTAACAGAAACTATATACAGTAACTATGTACGGTTTATTTTGTAGTATCATTTGTATTACTTGCTGGCCTGTAAATTTCAAATACAATCGGCATGTTTATGGCGGTCATCGTTTTCGGGTTCAGAGCTCTCGAAATCTGATATGAATTATTGCAAACTTCAATATTTTTTAACCCTTTAACCGCCAGCTATTTTTCAGCCAGCAAATACCATTAAACATGACTGGGTAGAGAGAAAAAAGTATCCGCTATGTTGGGAATTCATGTGTGTCATGCACAACATTAGGCCTATCCTTACCTCCCAAAATTAAGAAAAATAGGGTCTTCAGATAACAGGCCCTGATTTGATGCCTTTTGGTGACATGGGTGTTAAACCATTGTGGTGCTAAAATGCGACATTGGCGGTGAAAGGGTTAACACATATTATGGAAAGTTACACGATATTACTTCCCCAGCTGTCTCTCTCTCTCCGACTTTCCAATTCACTGTACACCCGACCCCTCTTATCTACACACATCCACACACACACACACACACACGCAAATATAGGACAAGTAACTGCTAAAAAACCC
>CM065681.1:60587068-60592068 GCA_017654935.2 Phymorhynchus buccinoides | reverse complement strand
TGTATTGTTCAAATTTCGTGCAAACGATTTGGTCTAACTCAGGCGGCCAAAAAAAAAGAGAAGGAACATGCCTTCTCTTTCATTGAAAGAATTTGACTCCCAGCACCTCCGCCAAGGAGGTATCGCCGATTTGACGGTTTGATTTCTAGGAAACCAGAGCAAAGTGAGTGTTGCAATCTCTGTAAATGGTGTTTTCCTGGTGATCTCGACGTGTTTCTCGCAAAACCTCATCCGTCAGGGTGCCCCTTTAAGAAGGATAAGAATTTAGGCCGAGCCTGATCTTCCATTCTGTCATCGGTTCTTACCTTGTAATATGTAATGTAACGGATACCATAAATGAAAAAAAACACCTTGAAAACTTGTTTATTAAAAACTTGTTTATGGAAAACTTGTTTATTGAAAACGTGTTTATGGAAAACTTGTTTATAGAAAACTTGTTTATTGAAAACCTGTTTATTGAAAAACTTGTTTATTAAGGGAAAAGAATAAGCACACACTGGGATTGTTTACATCTTGCCCTCGAACGAACAAAGGAAAAACATAATTAAAACTTTCACTAATAAATGATAGTACATGTTTGATTATACATGAATGATGATACAGTTTATTTATTTTTTATTCTTATATCTTTTATTTTTACTTTTCTTTGCATGTCATTATGGTTTCGAAAAACAAAAGTATCAATAAAAAAAATAAAAACCTTTCAATAATAAACAAGAAAAACAAAGCATCATACATTCATACATCCATTCACCTCCCCCACCCCCACCCCTAAACCTCACGCACAACCACAACATTCGCAGGAACTAAATATAGAAGCAATGACAATCAAGAAGCAATCAGAAAGAGAGAGAGAGAGTGGGGGGGGGGCGAAGGGAGGGAGGAGAGAGAGAGAGAGAGAGAGAGAGAGAGAGAGAGAGAGAGAGAGAGAGAGAGAGAGAGAGGAGAGGGGGGGGGGGGGAAGAGAGAATGACAATGGCAATATCAGTCTTTTATTACACAGGTTTTCAGCCCCTTCCCTTGGAGAAGGGAACGAAAGGAGAGGAGGGAGAGAGAGAGAGACACTTGACACTTGACGTTTTTATTGTCATTACCTGAAAGGGTCTAATGACAAGGGGGGTAATCATAACATTTTTCTCTCTCTTATATAGGGTTATGAACAAAGCTAAGGAATGAACATGACTAAATCCAGTACAGTATACATCTTTTGTCACATTCAAGTATACTAAAGCATTTGTAAAAGGAAAATGTAAATTACATAGGCAGAAAAAAGGACAAACAAGAACAAAAGTTAGCGATCGATTAGCAAAGTGAAAGAAGAAGCAACGAGTGAAAGAGAAGATAAGCTTCTCTCGACCTTTCACACAGTAACCCACGGATAGCATATTGTTGCATAATATTTAAATGAGGTGTAGATACCCTTTAACATCCATAATCTAAACAACAGTATTAGTAGCATTATGCACTGCCGTCAAACTTTTCTGGCGCTGGGAGAGAGAGAGAGAGAGAGAGAGAGAGAGAGAGAGAGAGAGAGAGAGAGAGAGAGAGAGAGAGAGAGAGAGAGAGAGAGAGAGAGAGAGAGAGAGAGAGAGAGAGACAGAGAGAGACAGAGACAGAGACAGACAGACAGACAGACAGACAGATAAACAGAGACAGAGAGACAGAGAGAGAGAACGAAAAAGAAATTTTATTTAACCAAGGAACATGAGATAAGCAATTTACAGCTTTTACCACCCAGAGGGGAGAGAGAGAGAGAGAGAGAGAAAGAGAGAGAGAGAGAGAGAGAGAGAGAGAGAGAGAGAGAGAGAGAGAGAGAGAGAGAGAGAGAGAGAGAGAGACAGACAGACAGACAGAGAGAGAGAGAGAGAGAGAGACAGACAGACAGACAGAGAGAGACAGAGACAGAGAGACAGAGAGGAAAAGATTGTTTTAACATTCGATAGGTTTTAACCGATCTGGTGCCCACGTTAACCCCTGCTCGGGTCATTAACCTAAACGGTTTTAGAAGATCGGAATCAGAGACACCAGGAGAAAGATAGAGGGCGCACTTGCCCAACTGGAGATCACTCTCCCGTCTTATAATAGGTAGGTTTGGAACAGTTTGATTTGAGCTTTGGCCCCAGGGGGGCTTTTAAGCTAATACATAGATAACAACAAACACAACGGCAGACACTGGTGAGTCGAAAAAGAAAATAAGAAAACATACATTCAAATATGAATAACAACAAAAAGACTTAATAATCTAGGAAATAAAATTCACAACAAAAAGACTTAATAATCTAAGAAATAAAATTCAAACTAAAAGTATCCCATACAAACTAGGCAGGTAGGTAGATACAGGACTATTTATTGGCCTCTGCAGCTAGGGTCATTAACTCCCTTGACAGTGAGAGTGAATCCCTTGCTGGTCAGTGCTGAAAAGGGCATTCACTCTTGCGAAAGGCAGCCATCTAGTGGCATCAAATAGGGTTATTGGCGAGAGTTATTCCCTTGTTTGGTCAGTGCTGAACCATCTTCCCCCACCCACCAAGGGCATTCACTCTTGCAAAAGGTGTTCTTTGCAGTAGCCAATAGGCCTAGCGGCCCTTTTTATGCAGATCAGCCACACATTGAAACAACCCATTCAGTCTCAGTGAATTTGACTTTTTTTTAAATTTATCGATTAAAGTGGTTTGCGTCTCCTAAAACTAAACTAATCAAACAATGTTTTAATATATTTTTGTTCCTATAACTCACTTTGTCGGTCGGTCGGTCTGTCGGTCGATCTGTCGGTCCAAAATTGTCGCACATTTTGACAACATTGTCGCACTTCAAATGGAAGTTCAGTTTAACGTCGCGTATCGGCTTTCGCCACGCACTTCAAATCGAGGCTACACTTCTGGCCGCTCTTTAAAATGATGTATTTTAAAAGCGTACAAAATAATAAACATATGTAATACAGACACTACAACAGACACGACGAGTATGCGGTGCTTCTTTTGATGAGTATAAGTAGGATACATAGTTTTAAATGTTTTCCAAAAGATATCAAAAGTTACGAAATGGTGCAGAGATAACATTCTGGTTTACAGATTAAAATTATTGAAAAGCCAGGGGAGGTAACTCATGATTGGAGTGGTAAAAATAGACCGCGTGCCACAAACTATTGCGATTTCGCGCTTGTTTAGGAATGGCTTTGTTTATTCATCATAACTTTTTAATTTTGTTTTCCAACTCCCCTTTCTTTTCATAAATGAGAGCAGCAGCGATGTGAGTGTGTACCGCAGTGTCTGAACGCGCCCGTGGTGTTTTCAAGGTCGTGTTTGAACGCGGCCCTCAAATATTGCATGTCATTGCTGAGTTCGGATTACAGATTCAGGTGCACGAGAACAGAACTCACTATTTTTGTTTTGTGCATTGGGATTTCGGTCAGCGTTTTGCCTTCAAACTGAATGGGTCGTTTCAATGTGTATTGAATCAAAGATATTCTAAAAAGGGTAAGATGGATTACTTAAAAGCTCGGCGAACCGGGCTGATAGAGTTATCGTTAGTGCGGACGTGTACACTATTCACAGTGGAGGCTATCCAAAAACTCGGACTGGAACTTGAACGGAGAATTCAACTGGCCTTTCTCTATCGATGTGTAAAATGTGTCACGTTTCAAAGGGACATAACCAGTGTTTCTGTCCTCACTACTCATATAGGGAAAAGAGACCGGATGTTTATCTTCCCCTGTACAGTCTTTGATTGAATATCACATATTAGTACAATAACGAGATAAGGCAACAAGAAGGCTTATATAAAGCTCTATGCAATGGTACGTACAAAGACAAATTGTGACAGAAGCTGAAAACAAAGTATCTGTGTGGCTCTCTCTTGTCTTTTAGGTGAGTTCCTGTGGGTTAGGGTCTTCCATACACTTGCTTAGTTTATCTCATGATGTCCGCTGGTAAGAGAGATGTTACATATAAAAGCTTAACGGCTTGATTAGTCCCTATTCTACTACTACTACTATTATTACTACTACTACTACTACTACTACTACTACTACTACTACTACTACTACTACTACTACTACTACTACTATAACAGTGATGGTATATCATTTTCATAATGAAAAGAATAAGTATTATGATGTAAGTCAGAGGTTTGTGTACCAGTAGTAGTAGTAGTAGTAGTAGTAGTAGATAGGGACAAAATAAGCCGTCAAGCTTTTTAGAGAGTCCCGTCTTTTTACAATCAGTATTACATACAAGGTTTATTGGAGTTAGACTGGAACATTTGGAAATAATTGCTTCAAATGGTGATTAAAAGAAAGTCAGGATTCAAGCTAACAGGAATGCATAGCAAGGTGAACGTTGAGCGCAGCAGTGGGGCTGGTTTATATAGAAATGTTTACTGTAGTTCATCCCTAGCTAGCATTTCTAATCGTAAATTATCATGACTTGTTATTTAATTGTGTGTGTTTTGGATCTTGTGATCGTCTTCATTTCTCATAGAGACTTAAATGGAGTTAATGTTAGTCTAAATTGCAGCCCATTTATAATTGGGGGAATGTGATTATGAAAGTGTACATAAATCGTGCGATGGCAGTAATGTTATGCAATGTTTAACTGTCCATCAGTAGAATAAAACACACAAGTCCGCGTTTTGCCTTGAGACTGAATGGGTCGTTTCAATCTGCGGTTGATTGTGTCCTCTGTCTTTTAGGACTAGTCTGTTACCAGTGCAGCCTTGAGCTGTACTCACGGTCGCATGCACTGACCCTCCAGTCGCCACCCGTCAGACGACGCTGAAGAAGAGATCGTGACGCTCTTGAAAGCCACCAGAAGAGCAAGAAGAAGACTTCCGCCCCAGACCAGACTAGCCATCCAGATGATGGGGGGCACTGCGTGTAGGGATCTTTGATCGCTACCCCCCCCCCCCCAATCACCCCAACCACCACCAAGCAGACAAGACAACCAGGTGCTGTGGGGGTGCTGCGAGTAGGGGTCTCAGCAACCTGGTTCACCGGACCTGAC
>CM065681.1:60577068-60579568 GCA_017654935.2 Phymorhynchus buccinoides | reverse complement strand
CCTCGGTCACATCCCAAAGTGCGTACATGAATATATACTTCTATAAATAGAAGCTGGTCGCCACCAAAGAAGCAGCAGAAGAAGAAGCATGGTCTCAATACACGCTAACATTTTTCACTCTTTTCTCATGGCAACCCAGTGATAGCCACCCATACACAGTGTGAGAAAATGCCTTTTGCGTGGAAAACGCTATTTGTAATGGTTTGGATTCTAGGGGAGTGTGAAAGAGGCGAGGGGGGGGGGGGAGGGGGGGGGGGGGGGGGGGGGGTTGACGTAAATGTCATTATCTTGATTTAGTTTCGGGTTGTTCCGTATGATAAGTGCGTTGTTTTGTTGTTGTTTTTGCTCAGATTTTTAACTTCTTTGTGAAGCGCTTAGAGCCCCGTAAGGAGAATACGCGCTATATGAATTGTCATGATTATTATTATTATTCCTTTCTGCATGGCAACAGAGATGGCCACTCATAAAGGTCTCTGTACGCGTTAATTTTTTTTAACTCTTTCCTGATAGCAACACAGTGATAAATTATACAATACTAGCGCAACGCCCCGTACCGGTAACGCCTAGTACCGGTAACGCCTAGTACACGTAACGCCAAGTACCGGTAACGCTGAGTACCGGTTTCGCCGGGTCCGTGAAATATTATATTTTTACTTTTGTGGCTGAAAACCCAATGTTTAGACCCCTACTACTTTCAAGGCCTACCGATCTCCATGACCTTGACCATGACCTTGACCATGACCTTGATCGGTATGCAATCATCAGAACAACCATAAGCCAAAGTACCTACATGCCAAGTTTGAAGTCCCTAAGACCAACGGTGTGGACGTTATAGCCCCTTAAATATTTTCGGTATTCAAGGTCATACACCAACCTCGCGCACACAGAGAGAGAGAGAGAGAGAGAGAGAGAGAGAGAGAGAGAGAGAGAGAGAGAGAGAGAGAGAGAGAGAGAGTAGTACTTCTTCTTCTTCTTCTTCTAAGTTCTTCTTCTTCGGTCGTTCAGGCATGTTTCTGTCAATTACGAACGTAGATTCATCATGCTGCTGTTATGCGCCTAAGTAAGAATAATTAGGCCCAGCATGTCTGACTTCGGTTAGAGAAAATCTTTTTGAAAGTATTTCTTGAAAAAAGGCAGGAGAATGGACCGGAAAGGCAGAACGATAGTAGATAACAGCATGCAAAGGGAAAAGGCAGAATCAAAGAGACTGACAGATTAGAGGTAGTTATAAGCACATAACTTCCAGAAGGTGGGGGAACTATTTGTACGGAAGACCCCCCCCCCCCCCCTCCCAGTATCCCTAGGGGGGGGAAGCTTGCTGCGTTCTACTCCCACCCCCACCCCCACCCCCCCACACCCACACCCCAGTCAGTTTCTCTCTCTCTCTCTCTCTCTGTCTCTCTCTCTCTCTCTCTCTCTCTCTCTCTCTTTCTCTCTCTCTCCACTGTCTGTATAAAAATAGCTGCAGTGCGCGGGGAGCCCTGCAAGGCAAGCAAAGAGCCAAAGACACTGAAAAGAAAAGACTAACATCCGGTCCCTTTTCCCTATATGAGTAGTGAGGACAGAAACACTGGTTGTGTCCCTTTTAACCATCTTTATGACATAACACGTCGATAGGCCAATTGAATTCTCCGTTCAAATTCCAATCTGAGTCTTTGCATAGCCGCCACTGTGAACTACCCCACTAACGATAACTCTATCAGCCAGGCTCGCCGTAACTCTTAAGTAGTCCATCTTCCCCTTTTAGAGTCTTTGGTTATGTGTGAAGTGTTGGTTGAAATTAGCGTCCTGCAAAATAAATCGGGTTATAGCGCGTGTTTATGAACGGATGGTGTTGAAATTTTGCACGACGATAGTCACTATCCCTGGTCACGCATGTTTCAAATCTCGAGTCAATGTCTCTCTCTCTCCACTGTCTGTATAAAAATAGCTGCAGTGCGCGGGGAGCGCTGCGAGGCAAGCAAAGAGCCAAAGACATTGAAAAGAAAAGACTAACATCTGGTCCCTTTTCCCTATATGAGTAGTGAGGACAGAAACACTGGTTGTGTCCCTTTTAAACATCTTTATGACATGGCACGTCGATAGGCCAATTGAATTCTCCGTTCAAATTCCAGTCTGAGTCTTTGCATAGCCGCCACTGTGAACTACCCCACTAACGATAACTCTATCAGCCAGGCTCGCCGTAACTCTTAAGTAGTCCATCTTCCCCTTTTAGAGTCTTTGGTTATGTGCGAAGTGTTGGTTGAAATTAGCGTCCTGCAAAATAAATCGGGTTATAGCGCGTGTTTATGAACGGATGGTGTTGAAAGTTTGCACGACGATAGTCACTATCCCTGGTCACGCATGTTCCAAATCTCGAGTCAATGTCGGGTCTGGTTACACCGCGGTTTGTGAAAACGAGAAGCGGCATGTCGGCGCCCGTATCTCCGGCATTTCTGAATCGATTCGCTTCCAGTTAGGCACACGGATAGTCCCCGGCCCCGGTCATCTGCCTGCCAAA
>CM065681.1:60564568-60574568 GCA_017654935.2 Phymorhynchus buccinoides | reverse complement strand
TCTCTCTCTCTCTCTCTCTCTCTCTCTCTCTCTCTCTCTCTCTCTCTCTCTCTTCCCTTCCAGCACACCCGCATGTTACGGGATTCCCCCGTAAGGAGGCCCGAATTCCCCCTCTCACACCCCATTCCTCACAACCCGGTTTGTTGGTGACCCAGCTTACAGGAATAGTAGTAGGATATGGTTTGTTTCATCAGTTTGGGGTTAATTCATTGTTTTCTGTCCATTTTGCTATGTATGGAAGGTTGTTACTTTTGCTTTCTTGTACCTGTGTAAATAAAGCCATTTTTCGCAATGCTTACGTGTGTATAGTCAGAAAGAGAATGTTTTTTTAAAATCCTAACACTTTCCGGTTTACCAGAAGGAACGTGCGTGTGAGCGCAGATCTGTGTGCACGCGAATGGAGCGCCCGAATATCTCTAGGCGTGTGTGTGCGTCAGTGGTAGGATGTTTTTATTTTTATTGTTTCTTCGCTTGTCTCGTGCAAGTCGATTCAAAGTTGAGTGAGTTCAGGTCAACCGGTTGGTGTGTATTCTGTAGCAGGGCAGGGTTAGTCAGATTCATCACAGGTCTCCACAGCGCAACTTGTGGCTGTGTTCTGGTCGTCCCAGGGAGCAGTGCACCTACTGCTCAAATGTTTCTTCACGGCTGTTCGGTCAGCTACTGGTGTTTCGCCACAGGAATAGCTCTGTTCTTGTGGGAAGCCAGGGTCTAAGTTTGGCAAGGGGGTTAGCTTCGTCAGCCTACCCGCCAACTTAGGGGTTTTCGGGTCTCTCTGGGACCTCATGTAAATATTGTATCAGTCACGGGTTTGATGGGTGAGTAATGTGTGTGGGAAGGTTTGTATTCATTTTCAGAAGTCTAAATTGAACGGGGGTGGTAGTTTTTAAATGGTTTTAGTCCTGGGTTGGCATTTTCGAGAATTGTTGTCAGTCTCACTAGTCCGACAGTTAACTAGTCCGACAGTTTTCTAGTCCTACAGTTTCCTTCAAACAATCAATTTTCTTCGTTTTCTTCCTTATTGTTAGGATATTTTGTTACCTTATTATATCCCTTTTGTTCAAACAATCGGCAGTTGTGTTTTCAGGGTGAGCTGTCGGGCTGCAGACCGTGCAACTTGGTTGAGCTTGTTTTATTATTTTGGTTTAGTTTCGTCTTCATTTTTACACAGTAACTTTTTATGTTAACCCTCTTAGTTTTAATATATCTTTTTAAAGTGATTGTTTCAGCTAGTGCCATTGTAAAGGAAGTTTTCTTTGGGAATTTAATTTGGCCATTTCAATTTCAATTCCAAATTCCAAAATTAAGAAGCTTTTGACTTAATCTCTCAATCCGCTTCTATGAAATCCAAACCTTGGTCACTATGACTCGGCTGAACTGAGAGTGATACTTACCCGGCCTGTTCGCAGGCCTACTTCTTTTTCTTGTTTTGTGAATGGACAGACTGGAGTGCTACCCCGCCCTAATCCGACGCCTTGCCGGGGAGGGTCCTCGCGTCATTCCCCCCCCCCCCTTCATAAGCCATCCCTTGTTGCCCTCCTCCTTGCCCCGTCCCCTTAAGTCCTCGGCGCTGGAAACCAAGCAGCCAGCGGTGACGAGAGCAGCCGGCTGGGTACGGAGCCTGTCCAGCGATCGGCTCGCCTTGGAGGACGACGGCTTGTCTTGGGAGGGTCGGCGCGCTCCCAAAGAACGACGGCCAGCCGTGTGAGGAGCTTCGGAGCGGAGGGACTTTCTGTGGAGGAACGGCCGTGGTTCTCTAGTGCTGCGAGAGAACCCAGACTGGGGATTCAGCTTCTAAACAGCTAAGTGTTAAAAGATAATATTTATGTGACCAGTGTGTTTCCGGGAGGAAACAGTGACCGACATGAACTCAGGCAGGGACAGTTGTCTACAAAGTGGTATATGAGTGATTAATGCCAAGAGTTTCAGTAATTATAATCTTCTTCTTTTTTGGGAAACTGTGCTGTTATACCGAGCCTACCCAAGGAAAGCTGTCCTAGCTTTACCAAGTGACTGGTGTTTGTTTTAAATATCCTTTATTATTCAGTTAACATCTCATTGTTTGGGCTCCTGCCGACTTATGGCCAGTTTTTCCGACCCTTGAAGGGGTTAAGGGGGAATTCTATTTTCACGGGGTCAATTTCTTAGTCCTTCGTTGGACTGGTCAAGAGAGGGTTTTGTTGTCAGTCTGTATTTAGTCCTTCACTGAACTCCGGGATTTGTTTAAGGCTGGGCATCAGGCGGAGGAGTTCTTGTTGGCTACTGTTAATTTTGCTTTACCCTTAATTGTATGTAAATATTAACATGTTCGCATTGTCTGGCGCCATGTTTTTGGCTTGTCATTTTGTTTAAATTATAATTTTCAAAGAAGACACAAAATCACGGCTTAATCTTTGTTCAGAGTGTGCGTGTGCGAGTCTGGGTGATTGTGCGCCTTAAGTGTTTACTTGGTCTGTTCTCTTGACCCTACCCTTTTAGTCCGGTTTCGGTCTTGCGCAAAACTGCGGGCCAAAACCGTGACACATTGGTGGAGATGCGGGGTAGACAGTGAACACTGAGGTTGTGCATTTCATCCACACCCGCGCCGCGCCGCTGAACACCTTAGTTTAAGTGGGCGGTAGGAGGGTGCAGGGACCAACTTGGGCGGAGACCCTGCCAGCTCCCAGAGAACGCGGCTGCCAGTCCTGCGCTTGCCCTGGGATCATGGCTTGCTGATTGTTTTTCCTTCCCCCTCCTCCTAGTTTCATTTTTGCTGTGAAGAAAGATAAGGAATTGCAGTTTTCCTTTTGTTTTGGTTTTATTTCACTTCATGTATTTTTGGCTTTAGGAGTAAGATAGTGAGGGGAAAAGAACAGGCTCTCAAATAGAGAGAAGAAATTTGAAGGCATCACCACACCCCAGCGGCTTTTGACTCGTCGGTGCCAGTAGTTGTTCTGGCCTAGGGTTAGAGAGGTATTTAGGTAGGGATTAAATTTTGCTTGCCGTTCGCGAATTTGTTGTGCGTCGGATAATTTATGGTTGCTAATTACAAGAAATTGACGACTTCTAAAATTTATTGTCCTCACTTGCTTTAGGCTGTCTAGTTGCAATTGTTAAGATTTATGGTTGCTTTAGAGTTATTTTAGTCGCAGCCATTTGTGAGGATGTGAGCCAATAAACAATGGAGTGGTTCAGAGAGTGTCTGGATGAGTCTTTTCATCTTACGAGTAAAGGTTTAATTTGGTTGTAAGCTTTTGTAGGAAATTAAAAAAAAAATTAATTGGTGTCGTAATTTAATAAAACTTTCGGGATAAATTTTTGCGGTAAAAATTAAAAAAAAGAACGTGAATGGGAATGCTGTAATAGTTTTTGTATGTGTGTTAGTATCGCGACCTAGTTGTCGTGGGTAGTTTCCGGATTTTGAAGCGCAAAACCCAGGATTCTAGTTTAGTTTCGGAGGCGTGTTTGAAGAAAAACAAATTATCATTTGGAGGAAGACCAGCTTTGTGACCATGGATTCGGATGATCGTGACCTTGAGGGAGCTGCAGCGCCCAGGTATCAATTACGAACCCGTGCTGTGGGAGTCCTTCCTGGTATGGAGGCCCCGCCTGTTGTTAGTGTCCCCACCGTGACCACACCCATTGTCACCACAGGCCGGTCTGTGACTACTACTACTACTTTGTCATCTGCGCCATTGGGTGTGTTTACCCCAGAGACGACGCCACGGATGTTTATGGGACGCGGGAGGGGCAAGCTCCAGACTGGAGAGGATACCAGGTTTACCGTGCCTCCCGGATTTATCGAACGCCAGCCTGCCCATTATCCCCCAAATCAGCCGCCCCCTGCCGACCCCATGCTGCTTTGGATGCAATTGGAGGTGGAAAAACAGCGCAGAGAAGAGGAGCGCCGTCGTGAGGAGCGTGCTGAGGAGAGAAGGAGAGAGGAAGAGCGTTATAGACAGGAGGAACAGAGACGGAAGGAGGAAAAGGCCGCCGAGGAACAGAGACGGAAGGAGGAGAAGGAAGCTGAGGAACAGCGGATGGAAGGGGAGAGGCGACGTTTTGAGGAAGAGCTCGAGGAACGGCGTGCCGAGCGGCAACAGCAGCGCCTTCTACTGGAGCGGTTAACCAAGGGGAATAGCCCCAAAAGGACGAATGAGGGAGCCCTTACTGTGGAGCCGCCTCGGTTGAAACTCCCTATGTATCTCCCTGGTGAAGACATAGACATTTACCTGGAACATTTTGACTCCATAGCTAGGGCCTATGGGATACCTGATGAGAAGAAGGCCTTGTACCTTATCAGTAACTTGACGGGAAAAGCAAAAGAGGCTTTTGTAAATTTACCCCCGGACCCAACTTACAACCAGCTGAGGAAGGCACTGCGCCAGCGGCTACACATGACTGCAGAGGCTTATCGCCAAAGGTTTAGGTCGATGCGGAAAGAGACGGCCGAGACGTTTGAGCAGTTTGGGGAGCGGTTGAAGAGGAGTCTCCACTACTGGGTTGAGGCGGCAGAGCAATCTTTGGAGGACTGTGTGCTCATTGAGCAGCTGATTCAGGGGGTGTCCCCGGAGCTCCAGTTCAAGATGTCCGAGATGAAACCCAAGACTTTCATGAAGGCATTGGAGATCGCCGAGGCCCATGCTGATGCTCGCCGTGTCCGCAGGGCGGTACCGCTCAGGCTGGATATGAACAAGCGGCCCGGAGGGGGAACCATGCTTAACGAGAAGGGTCACGCACGAGAGGATTCGACGACTACCCCAGTTTCTTCAGGAACGTCTCTACCACCCCTACGGGAAACCGAGAAGCAACAACAAGGCTGCTACAAGTGTGGGAGCTTGGGACACTTCAAGCGTGACTGCCCCCAACTTCGCCGCGATGAACTCCAGCGACAGAATCAAGGAGGAAGAGGCAGGGGTGGAAGGGTTTACGTTTCGTTCGGTACTACTGGCGACGCTGCATCGTCTTTCCCGGTGTTCGCAGCTGTGGTCGAGGGGAAAGTAGTACATGCGATAAGAGACTCTGGAGCCAGTACAACGTTTGTTGACAACGATCTAGTCCCCAAGGATGCACTACAGGGACCCGAATGTGTGATATCCGGTGTTGAGTCCCAGTTTCAGGCCAGAAGGCCCACCGTACTCATCGCAGTATCCACACCTTATTTCAAGGGCAACGTTTGGGCCGTGGCACTTGAAAAGCCTATTCACTCACTCCTTATTGGAAACCGTGTGACTTTTGCTGGAGGGGAGGAGCTCATGATTTCTACGGACTTACCGGCGACTGCGAGTTGTGCTGTTGTGACGCGTGCTCAAGCGAAGGAACAGCAGCAGAAGCTCAAGCCTGTGCTGAATCCAGTGTCTATCCCGGCAGCATTGAAGGTGACACCTAGCGAGATCGGTGACCTACAGAAAAAAGACACCACCCTGTCACAACCCCGGAGCTTGGTCGGGGTCGTACCGAAACAGACGAAGAACGGGAGGTCCTGGTTTGAAGAGAGCAAGGGGATTTTGTTCAGGGTTTTCGAGTCAGGAGGTGCCAAATATCGACAGTTGGTGGTTCCTACCTGCTTGCGGGACAGCGTATTGCAGATGGCCCATGACAATCCGATGGCGGGCCACCTTGGAAAGAAACGGACACTGGAGCGCATCCAACAAGATTTTTATTGGCCATGCATGGCCCAGGCCGTACGGAGTAATTGCCAAACGTGTGATGTTTGCCAAAGGACGACTCCAAGAGGACACAATACCAGGGTACCCCTTGGGAAAGTGCCGCTAGTCTCTACGCCATTCGCCAAGGTTGCAGTTGATCTCATTGGGCCCATCATCCCAGCTTCAACTCGTGGATATCGGTTCGTCCTTGTGACAGTTGACTATGCAACGAGATACCAGGATGCAGTCCCTCTGAAACGGATAGACACGGAGACAGTGGCTGAGGCGCTTTGGACCATGTGGACTAGGACTGGGATTCCAGAAAAAGTGATTTCAGATCGGGAGTCCCAGTTCACATCCGAGATGATGCAAGCAGTATACCGAATGCTTGGTGTACACAAGGAGACAACATCGCCCTACCACGCCCAGGCGAACGGGTTGGTGGAACGCTTCAACGGAACTCTGAAGCAGATGTTGAGACGGCTCTGCATCGACCAACCAAAAGAGTGGGATCGGTTCATACCCGCTGTGTTGTTCGCCTATAGAGAGGTACCCCAGGAAAGCACCCAGTTCTCTCCGTTTGAGTTACTGTACGGGAGGACAGTCAGGGGACCGATGCAACTACTGAAGCAAGTGTGGGTCAAGGAAGACGCTGACCAGGAGCAACGAACCGAGGTAGAGTTGGTCTTAGATCTCAAGAACAGGATCGAGACTACATGCAAGATTGCACAAGATCACTTGAGGAAGGCTCAAGCGAAGCAGAAGAAACTCTATGACAGGAAAGCAAAGGAGAGATGGTATGATGTCGGTGATGAAGTGCTCCTGTTGCTGCCCACTAAACGCAACAAGCTACAGCTGGCCTGGCAAGGACCGTTCCGAGTCGTAGAGCGCGTTGGTGACTGGGATTACCGCCTCCGAATCCGAGGGAAGGACAAATTGGTTCACGCCAACCTCGTCAAGCGATACTTGCGCCGGGAGCAGTGTCAGGTTGGGACAAGGGTGACAGAGGAGTTGAGTTCAGGTGTGGAAATGCAAGCCAGCCAAGATTGCCATGAAAGTTGCGCTGCAGGATATACGCCTGTCGTCGTTGACCTGTCCATGCCCGAAACCATTGATCATTCTATACCCTTCATACCACTCCAATCAGAGGAGAATTGGAAAGACGTCAAGATCAGTCAAGCGTTGACGGAGAAAGAAAGGGCCCAGGCTCAAGCCTTGTGTGAAGATTTTTCCGATATACTTACTGACCTTCCTCTTAGGTGTACGCTTGCGGAATGCACCTTGGAAGTCACACAGGAAGGACCCGTATCCGTGAAGCAGTATCCACTTCCCCACTCTCAGACAGAGGTAGTGAAAGAGGAAGTGCAACAGATGCTGAAGATGGGTGTCATCGAACGAGCCAAGTCTCCATACTCTTCCCCGATATTGCTAGTGAAGAAAAAGGACGGGAAGATGCGCTTTTGTGTTGACTTTCGTAGGTTTAACCAAGTGTTGAGATTTGACGCAGAACCCATGCCTGACATCGAACACATCTTCGCCCAGCTTGGGAATGCCAAGTACTTCACGAAATTAGATCTGTCGAAGGGGTATTGGCAGATACCCATGGCAGAACAAGATAAGCACATGACAGCCTTCACCACACCCCAAGGCCAGTTCCAGTGGCGGGTCATGCCGTTCGGGCTGAAGACCGCAGGTGCAGTCTTCAGCCGGGTCATGCGGTTGATGCTGGAACCACTGGAATTGCAGGAAGTTCATAACTTCATGGATGATGTGCTCGCGGCTACCACAACATGGGAGAGACATCTAGAGGTACTCAGAAAGGTTTTGACTCGGCTAAGAGAGGTTCAGTTGTCCGCCCGTCCAACAAAATGCCAGATAGGGGAGAGCAAGGTGAGCTTCCTGGGACATGTGTTGGAAGCGGGACACCTTTTGCCAGAAGAAGAGAAGTTGGACAAGATTGAGACAGCCGAACTGCCAACGACCAAGAAAGGATTGCGATCATTTCTGGGCCTCGTCGGTTACTACCGAAAGTTTGTAGACCACTTCGCCGAGAAAGCCCTTCCTTTGACCGAGAGGACGAAGGCGAGACAGCCTGAGAAGATCAAGTGGGATGAGGAAGGAATGGAAGCATTCCAGACCCTCAAGCGTGAACTCCTGGCGAGCCCTGTGCTTCAGCTGCCCCGGCAGGACATTCCGTATGTTCTAAGGACAGACGCTTCGGCCACGGGGATAGGGGCTGCCCTCATGCAAGACCAAGGGGAGGGTTTGCGACCTGTGATGTTTGCCAGCAAGAAGTTATCAGCAGCTGAGTGCAAGTACCACACCATCGAGCAAGAGTGTCTTGCCGTCGTTTGGTCCATCCGACGATTCTATCCCTACCTCTACGGGAGGGAGTTTGTGCTGGAGACGGATCATCATCCTCTTCAGTACCTTCACCGGATCAGGCCAGTCAGCCGGCGACTCATGGGCTGGGCTATCGAACTGCAGTCGACACCCTTCACATTCCGACACATTCCTGGGTCAAGGAACGTCGAGGCTGATTATCTCAGCAGGATGCTCGAGTAAGGAATTGTGCCTGGCTCAGTGCTTCAGGCGCTACTGAGCCTTGAGGGGGGGGCGTGTTACGGGATTCCCCGTAAGGAGGCCCGAATTCCCCCTCTCACACCCCATTCCTCACAACCCGGTTTGTTGGTGACCCAGCTTACAGGAATAGTAGTAGGATATGGTTTGTTTCATCAGTTTGGGGTTAATTCATTGTTTTCTGTCCATTTTGCTATGTATGGAAGGTTGTTACTTTTGCTTTCTTGTACCTGTGTAAATAAAGCCATTTTTCGCAATGCTTACGTGTGTATAGTCAGAAAGAGAATGTTTTTTTAAAATCCTAACTCTTTCCGGTTTACCAGAAGGAACGTGCGTGTGAGCGCAGATCTGTGTGCACGCGAATGGAGCGCCCGAATATCTCTAGGCGTGTGTGTGCGTCAGTGGTAGGATGTTTTTATTTTTATTGTTTCTTCGCTTGTCTCGTGCAAGTCGATTCAAAGTTGAGTGAGTTCAGGTCAACCGGTTGGTGTGTATTCTGTAGCAGGGCAGGATTAGTCAGATTCATCACAGGTCTCCACAGCGCAACTTGTGGCTGTGTTCTGGTCGTCCCAGGGAGCAGTGCACCTACTGCTCAAATGTTTCTTCACGGCTGTTCGGTCAGCTACTGGTGTTTCGCCACAGGAATAGCTCTGTTCTTGTGGGAAGCCAGGGTCTAAGTTTGGCAAGGGGGTTAGCTTCGTCAGCCTACCCGCCAACTTAGGGGTTTTCGGGTCTCTCTGGGACCTCATGTAAATATTGTATCAGTCACGGGTTTGATGGGTGAGTAATGTGTGTGGGAAGGTTTGTATTCATTTTCAGAAGTCTAAATTGAACGGGGGTGGTAGTTTTTAAATGGTTTTAGTCCTGGGTTGGCATTTTCGAGAATTGTTGTCAGTCTCACTAGTCCGACAGTTAACTAGTCCGACAGTTTTCTAGTCCTACAGTTTCCTTCAAACAATCAATTTTCTTCGTTTTCTTCCTTATTGTTAGGATATTTTGTTACCTTATTATATCCCTTTTGTTCAAACAATCGGCAGTTGTGTTTTCAGGGTGAGCTGTCGGGCTGCAGACCGTGCAACTTGGTTGAGCTTGTTTTATTATTTTGGTTTAGTTTCGTCTTCATTTTTACACAGTAACTTTTTATGTTAACCCTCTTAGTTTTAATATATCTTTTTAAAGTGATTGTTTCAGCTAGTGCCATTGTAAAGGAAGTTTTCTTTGGGAATTTAATTTGGCCATTTCAATTTCAATTCCAAATTCCAAAATTAAGAAGCTTTTGACTTAATCTCTCAATCCGCTTCTATGAAATCCAAACCTTGGTCACTATGACTCGGCTGAACTGAGAGTGATACTTACCCGGCCTGTTCGCAGGCCTACTTCTTTTTCTTGTTTTGTGAATGGACAGACTGGAGTGCTACCCCGCCCTAATCCGACGCCTTGCCGGGGAGGGTCCTCGCGTCATTCCCCCCCCCCCCCCTTCATAAGCCATCCCTTGTTGCCCTCCTCCTTGCCCCGTCCCCTTAAGTCCTCGGCGCTGGAAACCAAGCAGCCAGCGGTGACGAGAGCAGCCGGCTGGGTACGGAGCC
Organism: Phymorhynchus buccinoides; assembly: GCA_017654935.2. Taxonomy (NCBI): domain Eukaryota; kingdom Metazoa; phylum Mollusca; class Gastropoda; order Neogastropoda; family Raphitomidae; genus Phymorhynchus; species Phymorhynchus buccinoides. Next base: position 60,564,778 of record CM065681.1, on the reverse strand, counting down.
TGTCCAGCGATCGGCTCGCCTTGGAGGACGACAGCTTGTCTTGGGAGGGTCGGCGCGCTCCCGAAGAACGACGGCCAGCCGTGTGAGGAGCTTCGGAGCGGAGGGACTTTCTGTGGAGGAACGGCCGTGGTTCTCTAGTGCTGCGAGAGAACCCAGACTGGGGATTCAGCTTCTAAACAGCTAAGTGTTAAAAGATAATATTTGTTATGT
>CM065681.1:60542068-60559568 GCA_017654935.2 Phymorhynchus buccinoides | reverse complement strand
GGGGTCTTATAAGGGAGGGGTCTTATAAGGGAGGGGTCTTATAAGGGAGGTAATTTTAATACTTACAAGGAAGGGCAATGTCAAAATAGGTCTTATATGGGAGGGAGTCTTATAATGGGAGGTCTTATAAGGGAGGTTCCACTGTATACACAGACTCTCTGTAGTATATTGCTCTTTTTCCGTTGTATTCCCACCTTGACAATACTAACAAGATTGTGCTTGCCTTCGCCAAAGAGGTTTGTTGTGGTTTTAATTTTGTTGGTTTGTATTTCTGTCTATCTGCTTTGCAAAAGCTGTACTCTAAACGAAGTAAGCGGACTTTGAATTTTTAAAATGCTGTGTATTACTAAAAAATAAAAATAAAACAAACACACTCCTTTACATTTTTAGAAAGGTGGGTGTTAGTGTGTTGTGTTATGATTATATGCAATGCATTCTCTAATGTATTCATTTTCATAGAGATGTATGGTGAGGGTACGTGAACCAGTCTGTTAGAAATGTCTGTACGAATGGTGAGTGAAAAGCGCATTGAGCTGCTTTGCACGATTATGCGCTATATAAGCATTATTAATTATTATTTTATTACATTTGGCAGGCGAACGTCTTAGCCACTCTGCTACCGTTCTTCCTGATATATATTGTTGCATATGCATTCATCTCAATAAAGTAATTCTTCGCTTATTTTGTCGTTCCTTCATAGTGGCAAGACAAGACATGTGAAGTGTTGAATGTGGGGTGACGAGGACCCAAATTGACATGCATAATATTAGCATACAACAGTGTGGAGGATCAACAGTGGCAAACAAAAACTGTTGACGTTTGAAGGTTTCAAAGGAAACGTCAAGGAATAAGTTGTTGAGAGAGTTTTGAAAACTGACGCGCGCACGCACGCGCGCACGCACACACGCACACACACACGCACACACACACACACACACACACACACACACACACACACACACACACACACACACACACACACACACACACACACACACACACACACACACACACACCGTGACACGCACACGCACGCACACACACAAACACGCGCGCATATTATTTTATGATTTAACACACACGCACGCACACGCACGCGGCAGATACACCGTTTATAAATGACTACATTTATAGAGATATCTTATTGTAACTCAACAGCAATACAGTGAACGCAATCTCAACGGGGTATAATTGTGCTCATGCTGACGTACCCAGGTACGTACCCAATCCTCCAACTTCAGTGCGTGGGAAAAACAGACATAATTGAATTTTGGAATGAATTGATATTTTAATTTTTCATGATGGATCAAGGATTCCTTGTTAATACACAAAAAACAGAATTGAGTTATCTTGTCTATTTTGTATTCTATACTTATTTGAAGTTTAGCATGTGAGAGAGATCATTTGCAGAAATTGGACTTAGAGGACGTAATTTTGCCTCTTTCTTTCTACAGACTTGATTTAAAAAATCAATCAAATAAACCAAGAAATCATTCAGAATTGTATTTGATGTTGTGGATACTGGTACAATACATAAGAATAGATATAAATATGCCTTAAATAGAAAATTGGGGTTGTTGACTATTTTTGGATAATTAAGTTGCTCAAAAATATTCTGAGCGACTTATGTAGGTTTTTCCTATTATGTCTATGCCCCAAAGAATTCAGTACAAAATGTACAACATATGCATATATTACCATTAATATGAACCGTTTGCTCAAATGTAATTATTAAAGCCAGCATTTTTTTCACAATACTTGACTGATTCTTGAACGGATGGGTTGTCTGATGGATAAAGTGGTTGGTTGATTGACTGTTTGGTTGGTTGGTTGGTTATTTGATTCGCTAAGTTGTTTTTTTCTCGCGCCTAAAAAGTACACTTGGCATGAAGCAAAATCATTCATTGAATTCAAGTAGTGAACGCAAAACTTTTCGTCTGTTAGTGATTTGTTTTTGTTTTTAAAAGGGGCACCCTGACGGATTAGTTGTAAGAAATACGTCGAGATCACCAAGAAAACACCCTTTACAGAGATCGCCACACTCAATTTGCTCTGGTTTCCTAGAAATCAAACCGTCAAATCGGCGATTCCTCCTTGGCGGAAGAACTGGAAGTCAAATTCTTTCACCCAAAGAGAAGGCGTGTGCCGTCTCTTTTCTAATGGCCGCCAAATCGTTTGCACGCAATGTTCACAATACAAGCCTTTTTATTTTTTATTTTTTTATTTTATAGTTTATCTAAAGGAGTTTCGCCCACAACAAAGGAAATAGCTCCAATTGGTTTTTTTACTGCACTACACAAAAAAAGAAAACGCTTCAACCACAATAAGTGACCTCCACCCACCCCATCCAAAATGGCTACTCTCTCCGGCATCTCCGCCAAGGAGGAATCGCCGTTTTGACGGTTTAATTTCTAGGAAATCAGAGCAAAGTGAGTTTTCCAATCCTTGAAAAGGCTGTCTTTCTGGTGATCTCAACGTGTTTCTTGAAAAAACCCATCTGTCAGGGTCCACCGTTAAGACTTTTCAAAAACAATCTTTTTTTTACTTAGCACGTCGAAACAGTTTTTATTGCTTTTTCGTGAAAGCTCAAAAGGTGAGGGTACACGTACTTGGCTAAGGCCCATTTACTACACGAAGACTACACGTTCCCAGGAAGATCAGACTTATTATTATGTGACCTATCTACGACCTCTTCAAAGCTCACTTCGCCAATGCTCACTTCGCCAAACCACACTTCGCCAAATCATTAGCCCGGCATAACACTTCGCCAAACCACACTTCGCCACAAACCTAGGGATAGGGTTAGGGATAGGTTAGGGATAGGGTTAGTGATAGGTTAGGGATAGGGTTAGGGCTTAATGATGAACTTCCTCCTAAATCGTGATTTTCGTTCGTTTTTTCACGTCCTAAAGAAATCCGCGACCTTTCCCGTCAAACACAAATTCCAGACAGTGATTACTTGTGAACACTTTGTCACCCAAACCAGTCATTTCTTGGCGAACTGAGCAGAGTGGTTTTTGGCGAGATGTTACTTTTCGTGCACTAGCGGCCTTGGGGAGGGGTTGTCGGTGCCGAGAGTGAACATCAAAGGTTTGGCGAAGTGTGCTTTGGCGAAGTGTGGCGCACCCCTACTAATGGCCACAAAACAATCAAGATGGGTGGAGGGGGTGTACAAGAAAAAGAGAGGCGATGGAGTGAATAAAATCATTGGTGGTGGTGGGGTGTGGGTTGAGAAAGAGGGTGGGGGTGGATGAAAAGGGAAAAAAAATATATAAAAGAAGTGGTGGGGGGTGGGGGGGGGGGGGGGGTTGCGAAAGGGAGGGAAAAGGGTTCATGGGAAACTGATCTATAGGCTTCAGAGAATGAACGAAGAAGATTGATTGATTGGTTGATTGATTGAACTTTTCTAATGGGCCAAGATTTAGGCACAAAAAGAAAAGGAAGAAGGGGGCGGAAGGAAGAAGGCAGAAGAAGAGAAGAAGAAGAAGAAGAGGAGGGGGACGGAAGGAAGGAAGGCAGGAAGAAGAAGAAGAAGAGAAGAGAAAAAAAAGAAGAAGAGGAGGGGGACGGAAGGAAGGAAGGCAGGAAGAAGAAGAAGAAGAAGAGAGAAAAAAAGAAGAAGAGGAGGAGGGGGACGGAAGGAAGGAAGGCAGGAAGAAGAGGAGAAGAAGAACAACAACAACAAGACGAACAAAAACAAGAACAAGAACACGAACAGGGAAAATTAAAAAGATGAAGAAGAGGAGGAGGAGGAGGAGGAGGAGGAGGAGGAAAACGAAAAATGTAGGAGGGAGAGGAAGAAAGAAAGGAGGAAGAGATGAAAGAAGAAGAAGAAGAAGAAGAAGTAAAAACAAAAGTAGAAGAAGAAAACAGTAAGGCCAGCTAAAGAGGTTGATTCGTTGACCAATGTTCTTAGTGAAATCTGTTTGCTGACAAAGTGCTTTTTGTGTGGTTAGTATCAAGAAGTTCTTCTTCTTCTTCTTCTCCTTCTCCTCCTCTTCTTCCTCTTCTCCTCCTCCTCTTTCTTCTTCTTCTTCTTCTTCTTATTCTTCTTCTTCTTCTTCTTCTCCTCCTCTTCTTCTTCTTCTTCTTCTTCTTCTTCTTCTTCTTCTTCTCCTTCTCCTTCTCCTCCTCTTCCTCCTCCTCCTCTTTCTTCTTCTTCTTCTTCTTCTTCTTCTTCTTCTTCTTCTTCTTCTTCTTTCTTCTTCCTCCTCTCCTCTCCTCCTCTTTCTTCTTCTTCTTCTTCTTCTTCTTCTTCTTCTTCTTCTTCTTCTTCTTCTTCTTCTTCTTCTTCTTCTCCTTCTCCTTCTCCTCCTCTTCCTCCTCCTCCTCTTTCTTCTTCTTCTTCTTCTTCTTCTTCTTCTTCTTCTTCTTCTTCTTCTTCTTCTTCTTCTTCTTCTTCTTCTTCTCCTCCTCTTCCTCCTCCTCCTCTTCTTCTTCTTCTTCTTCTTCTTCTTCTCTTCTTCTTCTTCTTCTTCTTCTTCTTCTTCTTCTTCTTCTCCTTCTCCTCCTCTCCTCCTCCTCCTCCTCTTTCTTCTTCTTCTTTCCGTCTCATTTTTCTCTCTCTCTCTCCGCATTCTTCTGTTCGTCTGTCCTCTGTCCCAAACTATGTCTCTGTCTTCTCTCTCTTTCTCTCTTATCTCTGTCTCTCTGTGTCTGTCTGTCGTATGTGTCTCTCTCTCATTCTCTCAAGCTACGCTGTCTCTGGCTCTGCGTCTGTATCTGTCTCTGTATAGTTCTATCTGTCTGATTGTCTGTCTGTCTGTGTCTCTCTCTCTCTCTCTCTCTCTCTCTCTCTCTCTCTCTCTCTCTCTCTCTCTCTCTCTCTCTCTCTCTCTCTCTCACTCTTTTGATGGTCATTCAATTTGTCAGTTCGTTAACAATGTGGGTACTTTCCCTACTCTATCACTCTTTTTGACTCTGCCTTTTCTCTTCGTTTTGCTTTCTGGCGTCTACTTTTTTCTGCCTTATTGGTCCATTCACCTGCATTTTTTCTACAAAACCCTTCCACGTTTTTCCTTTTTACAATTTATGACATGCCAGGTGTTTGTTTGTTTTTATTGTACACTGGCATCCACACGTGATACTTGCGCACTTGAGTGGGCACCTGTTGTCCATTCTGCAGTGCATATTTGCTTATATAGCCTTTTTTATGTATTTTAGCTTACTAGTATGTATTTGTTATCCTTTGTTACTGTTGTTTTTTTTAAACCTGGATCCGATAAATGAGAGTAGCGTGGCTCCACGTTTCAAGCACTGTGTGGACTTAATATGTGCTATAGGGTATAATAATGGAAGTGTTATGTTATGAATTGTACTACATTTTTTGTTTTCAGGTTTTGTACGTTGTTAAGTTTCTTGGATTTGTGTTTTGCTATACGTGGTAGATTTTTATGTGGTGACAGTCCTGAGATAACCATAGCTGTTGACGGGACTATAACAGACTAACTAACTAACTAACAATGTGGGTGTTTGTGCGTGCGTGTGCGTGTGCGTGCATGTGCATGTGCGTGTGTGTGTGCGTGTGTGCGTGTGCGCGCGTGTGTGTATGTGTATGTGTGTTGATAATATGTTTAGTTCTAAATCTTCTGTTCTTGATCATTCTTTTTTTGTATGCTTAATTTGTTTTGCAAGAAAACGTTGCACGAAATGATGATGGTGTTGTACTAACCCCCAGGACACGAAAGCTGTATCTGGCTAATGTTATTAAACAATCAAAGTGTCAACGTGTCAAGTGTCTCTCTCTCTTAAGAAAGGCTGTTATCCCCAATTATTTAAAGACGCCAAGGTGATACCACTATATAAATCTGGTGACCCCCAAGATCCGTCAAACTACCGACCTATATCTATCTTGTCTAACCTCTCCAAACCTCTAGAAAAGCACTTAAAGCGTAATCTTCAGACATACTTTACTACACATGATCTTTTCCATTGTAACCAAAGTGGCTTTAGAGAAAATCATTCCTGCCAAACAGTACTCACTAATCTAATCGAACAGTGGCATTCCAATATTAACAATGACCTTCTCACCGGTGCTATTTTCGTTGACTTTACTAAAGCCTTTGATGTTATTGACCATGCCCTTCTATTAAAAAAAAACCCACTATCATTGTATGGTTTAACCCAAGATTATATCGCCCTCGTTTCGTCCTTTCTATCTGACAGACGACAAACCGTCTCCAAAGATATTATTACATCTTCATTTCAATCAGTCAATTATGGAGTTCCCCGAGGTTCTGTCTTATGACCTATACTCTTTACCATTGATATAAATGACCTCCCCCTTCATCTTACTTCATCGTGTGAACTTATTGCAGACAACACCACAATCCATGAAAACGGTTATTATGCTGATTCAATCTGTTCTGAATTGCAGAGTGACATTAATAATCTAGTTGACTAGACAGAGCAAAATCATATGGCATTGCATCCAAAACAAATCTAAATTCATGTTAATCACAACAAGACAGAAGAGGCAAAACTTTAAAAAATCAATTAAGTACACCAACTATCTATGAAAAGTCTCTAGAATAAGTTACTTAACACACATTACTCGGCCTATACATTGACAACAACTTACCATGGTCAAAACGCATGGAAATACTGTCCAATAAAAAAGATTTTTAAGTATTCCAGCTCAATAGAATTCCCTTGAAACCAATGACTATAAAGAACTCAACATTCTACCATTTGATTTGAAATGTCTACTAAGCAAAGGTACCCTTATGTACAAGATCATAAATAAGTTAGTACCAAAATATCTTATTACTAAATTTAAAGCTCATGCAATTCGAAGCAAAACAAAATTAATAATGCCCCGCCCCAGAACAGATCTATATAAAGCATCCCTTGCATATTCAGGTGGTAAACTGTGGAACGACATCCTTGCTAATTTCAAAACTAAAACTAGCGTATCTTCCTTTCGCAAATCTTATCACAAGTACATAATAAACATAAACTTATGCCAAGATTTTTGTAAATCTTTTATGTCTCTCTGTATGTCTATGAATGTCTCAGTCTCATCCCCCCCCCCCTCTCTCTCTCTCTCTCTCTCTCTCTCTCTCTCTCTCTCTTATCTCTCTGTCTCTCTCTCTCTAATAAAAAGCAAATTATATACCATTTTTGATTCTCTGTCAATTATTTCATGTGCCAATTTTTGTTTCATTTTCTTGACTCGATTCAGTGTTTTTATGTCAATTTTTCCCCCCAATTAAACATTCGTATTTCGTCCGTCTCTCTCTCAGCTCTCTCTCCTATCTCTCTCGATCGTCTCTCTCTCTCTCTCCCTCTCTCTCCCTCTTGACCGACCTCATAGTGACATGAGTGTTGTTGATAATTGTTTGCCAACCCCTCTTCATCGGTGTGTAAAACAACTTTGTGTGAATAGGTCTTGTTTAACATGGACATACCGATGTAGTATAGCATTGTGTTTGAGCAACACACACACACACACACACACACACGCACGCACGCGCGCGCGCGCACGCACACACACACACACACACACATACACGTACGCACACACATACACACACAAGCGTGCGCAGAGAGAGAGAGAGAGAGAGAGAGAGGAGAGGAGAGAGAGAGAGAGAGAGAGAGAGAGAGAGAGAGAGAGAGAGAGAGAGGAGAGAGAGAGAGAGTGTGTGTCTTTGAAAACATACAGCCAGAGATAGACAGACAGACAGACAGACAAACAGACACATAGACAGAGAGTACATATACAGCCAGAGATAGACAGATGTAAAGAAACTGAAACAAACTCTCACACACTTTGTCTCTCTCTCATCCACGCGCGTTCTTAACCAGAGTTTAACTTGGACTTTAACACACTAACACAACTTTCCGATTATCACCCCTTTATTCTTAAGCTAAACAAGAACAACTTTGGTCCCTTTGTATGAGTAAAAAAATGTTCGTCTTGGGACAGGCACTGACAGGATAATTTTTACAAACACACCGTTCCACGTGACACCAACTAAAAAACTTATCTGTCTCCGCGAAGCACCGTCTTCTCCACCGAGGTCACAAACTTGGTTGCACCTCCTCCCCAAACGTTCTCCACCCAAACGTTACAGGTCCGTTGGTGTCCTTGGCACCAACACTCAACCAGCGGCTCCCTCAGAAGCGCGAGGCTGGTCTCCCTTCCTCTCTCCGGCTCCACAGGTCGGAGGTTCACCCAACAGGAAGGGGTTACAGGTCTCCCTTCCTCTCTCCGGCTCCACAGGTCGAAGGTCCACCCAACAGGAAGGGGTTACAGGGGGGACTAGGCCACACACCCTGCAAGGGAACTGAAAAGGCTGTCAATATTCTAGCCCTACTTGAATTAGCTTCGCGGACAGAATTTTCCGTGATTAGTTTCGGTGTGAGTGTGTTTAACCATGTACTGGCCTTTACAAAACTTAGAACTTTAGACAAACACACCAGCACCGAAACTGTAACTTTCTCTCAAAAAGAGTATACAATTTTTAAGACACCATAATGTCTTCGCAAATGTAAATAAAGAAAACCTACAATTTTGAAAACCCTGCAAAATTTAGAAACCCAATTTAAACTTTATGAATGAAATACAACTTTGAAATAAGTAAACTTCTTTAAATCCTAGCAATTTAGAAAACAACAACCCAAAATTTACTTTACCCGGACTTCCGAAAAACCCGGTTAAAAAAACGACTGTTTAAAAGGGCGCAGCCTTCTAGCTCAACATCGCCAGACACAGTGCCGTGCACAACCAGACAGTGTCCTATTTGGCTGCTGGCTGTGTGAGCAGTCGAGCGAGTTACCCAATAAGTTTACGAAATTCACGTGCTACACGTGTTATAAAGAAACAGCTCTACAAAACTTGGTTTTACCAAGGGTAAAGTATATCTCCGACAAGGAGTTACTTTTTAAATTTGCAACTTGCATTTTAGTTTTACAACATAATATATTTACCAAATTTTATACATTAATAAATTGACATATTATATCGTCAATTTCGGAATTATGCCTTTCCTGACAGTACCCCCCCCCAAAAAAAAAAAGAACGCTTGCGATCTTTAAATATAGCAACTGGGAACATTAGGAAAGGTCTGTCAGGCAAGGCATAAAAAATAACATACCAATAAAAGGCAAATCCATAGATGTCAATTTCTTAACTAAGCACGCCTAAAAAAAAAACCAATTTCCCAATATTTTCAAATATTCAGTCAACTAAATACCAATTTAGTATGACTTAATACAGCACAAAAAAAAAAGTCATCATAGTATCATTCATATAATGATACAAACGTTTTGATTTAAATTATCCATGCCAATATTCAATGTAAACATGTGAAATATTCACACAAGCCAACTAATTAACGAAGTAATTTAAGTCATGAACACAGTCATACCCAACATAGACATATATCAAAGGACATAACAAATCCAAAAACGTATGCGTCACAAGAAGTTCATCTTAACTTTTTCAATCAACTAATCCGACGTGATATGAACACGCACAACCATAATATCAGCAATACTTTAGGTGATTCAATCATCAACTAAGTTTAGTCCACACACAAAATATCATCAAAATGTGACATTCTCTCAAAATCAGCTTTCATCTCAAGTCTTAGTTAACGACTGAGAAAATCTGCGATAACATTTTCTGTGCCAGAGATTGACTTCACAACGAAGTTGTACTCTTGCAGCGCCAAGGACCACCTCATGATCCTGGAGTTCTTGAACGCCGAAGAGCACAAATACACTAAAGGTCTGTGGTCAGTCTGCAACACAAAAGATCGTCCCCACAGATATCGACCCAGTTTGGTAATCACCCAAACTATCGCCAAACACTCTCGCTCAATTGTGCTGTATCTGGTCTCTCGAGGCAACAACTTTCTCGAAACAAATGTAACAGGATGTAACACATCATCATGATCCTGCAACAACACACCACCCACACCAACAGAACTTGCGTCACAACGAACAACAAATGGTTTGTCCAAATCCGCAATCAGTAGTATTGGACTACTGGACAACCGACGCTGAAGTTCGTCCAGGGCAGTCTGACACAAAGCAGACCACACAAACTTCCTCTTACTCGCTCCTGACAACAAGTCGGTGATAGGTGCAGTAAGTGTGGCAAAATCACGGATATAACGTCTGTAATATCCAACCAAACCCAACAATGCTCTAACTTGTCTTTTAGTTGAAGGAGTGGGAATGTGCAAGATTTTATGAATCTTCTTCTCCTCAGGACGCAACACTCCACTTCCAACTTTATGTCCTAGGAACACAAGTTCCCGAAAACCGGCAAAAATCTTTGTTGGTCTGGCCGTCAAACCTGCACATTGTAACTTGGTCAACACATCACAAACATCACGAAGATGATCCTGCCATCCAAAAGAATGAATCATGATGTCATCAAAGAATGACACAGCATGCTGTCCCAACTGCAACGCTCTCATCATCCGCGCAAATGTTGCCGGAGCTGTGACGAGTCCAAACGGCATCCGGACCCACTGAAAGAGACCCAGCGGAGTCTGAAATGCGGTTTTGTGACGGTCCGCGTCGTAGACTGGAATCTGCCAGTATCCTTTTGTCAAATCAATCTTGGTGAAATAATTCGACCTGGACAATCTGATGAATAAATCATCTGTATCAGGAATGGGCTCCGCGTCTGCACAAGTAACCTTGTTAAGCTCACGATAATCACAACAGAAACGGGTGGAACCATCTGGTTTCTTAACCAGGACTGGAGCAGAATATGGAGACTGTGACGGCTCAATGACTTTCATATTCAACATTGAACACACCTCCTCCTTGATGGTTCCCTGCGAAGAAAACGGCAATGGGTACTGTTTTCGAAAAACAGGAGTTTCAGATGTCAATGGTATCTGATGTTCAATGGGTAATGTACAACAACCAGGGTTAGAGGTCAAAATCGGTACAAACCTAGAAAAGACATCAGATATCTCTATTTTCTGTGAAGAAGACAAAGAATGAGAATACACTACATCTTTGTACGTCTCTGATGACGCACTGTCCATTGTAGGAAGCACCACACAATCCTCAGGAATGACAGATTCAACGACTGCTATGGAAGCATTCGCTGAACACATGGGTCTCGGAACAGAGACTGGAGCTTTCCTGTCAGACTCAACAAAATCCTGAAAATCAAACTGGTTAGACAGAATGCAGTCAAATGGAATGACATCTCCATTCACAACAACAGTACTGGCAACAGCACGACGATAGTAAGATTTAAGCATGTTAGGATGAAAAATCTTTTTCTTGCCAGCGATTTCCACAATGTAGTCAAAGTCCAAAATCTCGACTATTTTGTATGGACCTTTCCACGTCAATAGAAGTTTATTCTTCGTGGTCGGCAAGAACACCAACACCTCCTCTCCAACCTGGAAAGAACGGGGTCGAGTCTTTCGATCACGGTACTTCTTTTGTACAGCTGCTGAGTCCTCAGCAGAATCTTGAGCCAGTTTACACATGTCGGCTATGTTGGTTTTTAAATCACATACATAGTCGCAAACATGCTTTGCCTCATCCGCATTCTCACTTCCAGTCCATGCATCCGCGAGAAAATCAACAGGACCACGGGCTCTCCTGCCAAACATCAGCTCGAACGGCGAAAAACCTGTGGAAGCATTTGGCATTTCACGACATGCAAACAACAAAGCTGGTATCAAACGATGCCACTGTTTAGGGTTGTTCTGCATCAGCTTGCGCAACATGGGTTTAATAGTGCCATGAAATCTCTCCACCACCCCATTAGACTGTGCATGGTAGGGTGACGAGTGTACGCCTTTTATGGACAAAAGCGTGAGGAATTCCTGAAACATGTGTGAGGTGAACTGTGACCCATTGTCAGACAACAATTCACAAGGAAATCCCAAACGACAAAATATACCAAAGAGGGCTTCTGCCACCGACACAGAGTCAATGGACTTTAGCGGCACAGCTTCCGGATATCTTGTCGCCACATCCACTAATGTCAAAACGTACCTGTGTTTGTCCTCAGAAAGAGGAGAAAACGGACCAACAATGTCCACCGCAACTCTCTGAAACGGTTGTTCAATGCGGGGCATTTTAGACAAAGGTACATCAGGCACACGTCCTTTCGCACAACACTTCTGACACACAGCACATGAACGACAGTACAGACGAACATCTCGGGAAATACCCGGCCACCAGAAACGATTCTGTACACGTCCAAGTGTCTTTCGGACTCCACAATGCCCTGCCAGAAGTCCGTCATGTGCCGTGAAAAGAACTTTGTTCTTTACATCCTCAGGAACAACCACCTGTGTAACCTCAACATCGTTTTTACAAAAAACACGGTACAACACTCCTTGTTGTTCATGAAATGAGTACGAACAATCAGCAGAAGAAAATGTCTCCCCTGATGAAGCCATGTCATGATATTTCTGCAGCTTCGGATCTGAACTCTGCAAAGAAATAAGTTCATCAGTCGACAATGTCAAATCTGAAATAGGTACTGTCAATCTGTCTTTGTTTTTTTCATCTCTTTTTTCTTGACCTCGGGTCAACACAGCAGCAGCTACAGGAGAAACATCAGACATAATCAAGCCTGGAATAGGGTCAACCCCATCAACATTACCCAGAATGAGATCTGCGACTGGGTCATCAATCACACAACACATCAATGAACCTGAAAAAAACCCAGTCTGAACATCAACATACGCCAAAGGAAAAACCTCCTTATTTCCACCAAAGGAAATGACTTCTTGTGTCCTACCTACAAATTGGTCTGGACGAACAAGCGACTTTCGTACACCAGCTGTTGTAGCGCCCGAATCCCGGAGCACTGAAACCTGAAAACCATTCACACAACCTGTGGACATAGGCAATGCGTTTCCTGGAGAGACTGAAGAACATAAAACCTCAGAATCAACCGAATCCTGCACAGAAAAAGAAACAGTACCAAACCTGGTACCTGCGCTGGAAAAACCTGCATGATCACCAGTCCCACTGGCACCTTTCTTAAGCCAGGTTGGACATTCTCTTCGGTAATGGCCAACGCCGTTACATTCAAAACACTGTACTCCCTCCCGAGTACCACCTTGTGTACTAGTACCACCACCAGTACCACGTCCACGTCCACGTCCACGCATTCTCTCTCTGTGCACAAAACCTTTGCGAGCATTCTGGTTACCACGCTGTTGGTAACTCTGAAGTGAGGAAAATTTACTAGGCGAATTAAGAGCATAACGTGATGGTCCTTGCTGTACATGCACATGCGGTGACACAACCGCCTGACTAGCAGTATTCATTTCAAACTTCTGCGCGCGCGCCATACTCTTGTTGGGGTGCGCCAACCTGTAGTTCTCACAAGCCTCCAACATATCCTTGGAAGATGTAAAATTACGTTCCCTCAAAAATACAGCTAAGTCCTTGCTGACAGAAGACAAAATATGTTCACACAACAAATGATCACGAAGACCGTCATATGTCTTGTCAATGTCAGACAAGTCAACCCACTTGTCAAACAAATGCGAAAATCTCGTCGAATACGACAAGAATGACTCCTCCGGTTCAGGACGAGAAGCTCGAAACTTGTCCCTGTATCCATCCTTTGTACACTGAAATTTTGTCAACAAAGCCTTCTTCAATATATCATAAGAAACAGGCCCAGAAGCTGACAAACCATGATACAGAGACAAAGCACTGCCCTGTAAATACACACAAAGAAACATGGACCATTCTTCCTGCTTCCAGTTTGCACTTGTTGCAAAGGCCTCAAACCTAAAAAGATAAGCGTCCATATCATCCTTATTCTCATTAAAGTACGGCATCTTTGGGTACCGCGCTCCTCTTGCACCTGAAGAATTAACATCAGAATCTTCTCTAGTTTTTTTTTCCGACTGGGCGTTCAACTCAGCCAACCTTACTTTAGCATCCAACTCCATTCCCTTTTCTTTGAGTGCTAATCCTGCTTCCTCCCTTCTTGCAGCCAATTCTGCAGCTCTTTTTTTTCTTTGGCAGCCAATTCTGCAGCATTTTTTCTTTTTCTTTGGCAGCCAATTCTGCCAGCATCTTTTTTTTCTTTGGCAGCCAATTCTGCCATCTTTTTTTTTTCTTTGGCAGCCAATTCTGCCATTTTTTCTTTGGCAGCCAATTCTGCCATCTTTTTTTTCTTTGGCAGCCAATTCTGCAGCATTTTTTCGTTTTCTTTGGCAGCCAATTCTGCCATTTTTTCCATTTTTTGGCAGCCAGTTCCATTTGTTTAATCTTAATTTTTTCCTCTTTCGCTCTTTGGTCGTTCTCACGAGCATCCTCTCTTTCCACAAAATTATTAATAAATGTTTGTACATCAGCACCAACTAAACTAAGTTCCTTTGCTTGCGCACAAAGAAGTTTAAATTTTTCAGAATCCATCCTGAAAACAACGACAGGACACCAACGCACGAGAAAAACAAAACGAACAAACGGGACAAGAAAGCGAAATTAAAGCTAAGACGAGTTTTACCAAGTTACGAGTTTAGAAATTGACAATCAGTCAATCTTAAATTCAACTTGTTACATTTACTATCCAGAAAAAAAAACAAACAACCAATCAATAAATTGGCCAAAAGCAGCAATTCTTAATTAAATCCAAAATATCTAACAACAACTCAACATCATTATTTCCCAAAAACGAAAAATATGTTTTTCAATTAATTGCAAATATAATACATCATCAATGCATTCAAAGAGAAAACATACACACAAGAAAGATACACACACCAATCACACTCTACTGCCGGTAACAACACAGACAATACAAACGAAAGGGGTGATAACCACACAAAAAGCTAACCATATAAAAGACTAACAGAAA
Organism: Phymorhynchus buccinoides; assembly: GCA_017654935.2. Lineage (NCBI taxonomy): Eukaryota > Metazoa > Mollusca > Gastropoda > Neogastropoda > Raphitomidae > Phymorhynchus > Phymorhynchus buccinoides. The sequence continues at coordinate 60,544,750 of CM065681.1, read as the reverse complement.
GAAAGTCGAGAGAAAAGAGAGCGTTGGAGTAATAAAAAAAAATAAAAAATATAGACACAATTAAAAGGAAGAAAAATGATCTTAATCCCTCGGCAACTTCGAAACCTAAATAAAATATCTACAATGAAGTGCCCCCGTAAACTGGACACGGGAATTAATTTAAATACAGAAAGTCATACAAAATTATACAATTCACATACAAAACAAACTATTGCAATTTTTTTTGAAAATTTATGATTTGGAAAATAACTACCCTTTTTTTTCGAAAATTCCCAACCCTACAACTATTTAACCTACAAACTCTGGGGTACGGGGTCACCACTGTAAAGAAACTGAAACAAACTCTCACACACTTTGTCTCTCTCTCATCCACGCGCGTTCTTAACCAGAGTTTAACTTGGACTTTAACACACTAACACAACTTTCCGATTATCACCCCTTTATTCTTAAACTAAACAAGAACAACTTTGGTCCCTTTGTATGAGTAAAAAAAATGTTCGTCTTGGGACAGGCACTGACAGGATAATTTTTACAAACACACCGTTCCTCGTGACACCAACTAAAAAACTTATCTGTCTCCGCGAAGCACCGTCTTCTCCACCGAGGTCACAAACTTGGTTGCACCTCCTCCCCAAACGTTCTCCACCCAAACGTTACAGGTCCGTTGGTGTCCTTGGCACCAACACTCAACCAGCGGCTCCCTCAGAAGCGCGAGGCTGGTCTCCCTTCCTCTCTCCGGCTCCACAGGTCAGGTCACCCAACAGGAAGGGGTTACAGGTCTCCCTTCCTCTCTCCGGCTCCACAGGTCAGGTCCACCCAACAGGAAGGGGTTACAGGGGGGACTAGGCCACACACCCTGCAAGGGGAACTGAAAAGGCTGTCAATATTCTAGCCCTACTTGAATTAGCTTCGCGGACAGAATTTTCCGTGATTAGTTTCGGTGTGAGTGTGTTTAACCATGTACTGGCCTTTACAAAACTTAGAACTTTAGACAAACACACCAGCACCGAAACTGTAACTTTCTCTCAAAAAGAGTATACAATTTTTAAGACACCATAATGTCTTCGCAAATGTAAATAAAGAAAACCTACAATTTTGAAAACCCTGCAAAATTTAGAAACCCAATTTAAACTTTATGAATGAAATACAACTTTGAAATAAGTAAACTTCTTTTAAATCCTAGCAATTTAGAAAACAACAACCCAAAATTTACTTTACCCGGACTTCCTAAAAACCCGGTTAAAAAAAACGACTGTTTAAAATGGCGCAGCCTTCTAGCTCAACATCGCCAGACACAGTGCTGTGCACAACCAGACAGTGTCCTATTTGGCTGCTGGCTGTGTGAGCAGTCGAGCGAGTTACCCAATAAGTTTACGAAATTCACGTGCTACACGTGTTATAAAGAAACAGCTCTACAAAACTTGGTTTTACCAAGGGTAAAGTATATCTCCGACAAGGAGTTACTTTTTAAATCTGCAACTTGCATTTTAGTTTTACAACATAATATATTTACCAAATTTTATACATTAATAAATTGACATATTATATCGTCAATTCGGAATTATGCCTTTCCTGACAACAGACAGACAGACAGACAAAACAAACAAACAGACACATAAACAGAGAATGGTGGAGTGTTAGAGAAGAAAGGGAGAGAGAGAAAGAGAGAGAGAAGAAAGAGAGAGGAGGGGAGGGAGAGAGAGAGAGAGGGGGGTGGGGGAGGGGGGGCAGACGAAGTCAGAAAGAGGAAGTCAACTGAAAATAATGAAATTGGACACGGTTGTGTAAGCGCACCATACCCTTAACCAAACTAGCCTAGCCAAACTAAATTGGAGAATGTGCAAACATATCCAAGCGTGTGTGTGTGTGTGTGTGTGTGTGGTGTGTGTGTGTGTGTGTGTGTTTTGTGTGTGTGTTTGTGTGTGTTTTTTGTGTTTGTGTGTGTGTGTGTGTGTGTGTGTGTGTGTGTGTGTTGTGTGTGTGTGTGTGTGTGTGTGTTGTGTGTGTGTGTGTGTGTGTGTGTGTGGGTGTGTGGTGTGTGTGTGTGTGTGTGTGTGTGTGTGTGTGTGTGTGTGTGTGTGTGTGTGTGTGTGTGTGTTGTGTGTGTGTGTGTGTGTGTGTGTGTGTTGTGTGTGTGTGTGTGTGTAGTGTATGTGTTGTGTGTGTGTGTGTGTGTGTGCCTGTCTGCCTGTCTCTCTCTCTTTGGATTTAATTAATACAGACTCTAGTACTCTATGTGAATTCAGACTAGTAGATTGGTTCGTGTTTAAATCGTCAACTGTGGTTGGTTAGGTTGATCCATGTATTCGTTGTTTAAAGATAGATTATTCCTCAGATTATAGTTTGATTTGTTTGTGTTGATAAATAGTAGCTGAATGAATGCTGAGTATTATTTTCTATTATTATTTCGCAAATTATGGTTGATTGTTTGTTCAACTGTTTGATGAAATAGCGGGTAATTTATTCATTTAATTGATAATTTACTTATTTCTGTGTTTAGTCATTTATTTATTTGGTGTGTGTGTTGGTTTGTTTGTCTGTTCATTATTTCCTTGGTTGTTTGTGTTTACAGTTCCAATGATGGAATGTTTTGATAATAATGTTATTATGCCTCATGTAATCCCTCTCCCCACCCTCCCACATGATACGGGCAGTGAGGCCTATTCATTAAAAATATTCGAC
>CM065681.1:60517068-60534568 GCA_017654935.2 Phymorhynchus buccinoides | reverse complement strand
GGATAAGCGTAACAATGGCTAAAAGTTCTGCCAGAAAACGAGCGAACAGTGACGTACATCGTATTATTGATTTAAGCAAAGTTTATTAACAATATACATTGCAGTGTACACAAATTATTTCATGAGCACAAGCTTTAAGCGCACTCATCGTATTATTAAACTATTAAGAAAATAATGTTATTAAACTAGTAAGAAAATAGTGCAAGGGGTGGGGGTAGTAGGCCTAGTACTCTATACGTGACACCGCTTCACCAAAAGAACAGGTAATAATAATAATAAAAATAAAATAAAATGTAACCTCGAAAACTGTGAAACCAGCCGTTTATGAACGTTTAAAAAAATAAAATAAAATACACCAAAAAACACCCGACAGTTGGATCAAATTATTGAAAATTCATTTATTTGTAAATCTGTGAATGCACGTGACTTAACATCATTGTTGCAACTTATCAAGCAGTATTTACAAGGTAGTGCCGCTCCTGACTCATTTTATTAACAACAACAAAAAAGAATGTTTAAGTTATGGATCAACTGAGTTCAAAAGAAACTCATATATTATTCAACTTAGTAAGTAAATTGTGTTGTAAATATGGCACCATTCTACACAAAAGAAAACGTAAGCCAGGTTTCATCATCGGCTAAAACAAAGCAGCTAATAATGATAAGCTTGTTGAAGCGACGCCATTTTTAACAAAAAATGAATACATGTACTACAAGTCGGTAAATGTTTTGGGGGGCAATATGGATATAGGCTACTGGTATACATAAATACAGTTTTTAAAGGAACGATTTCAGGTTCACTCGCTGTGTTTACCAACACATTTTTTAATGCAAAATAATAATATCAAGTGATACAGAAATTGAATTTTGTTTCCCTTCAAATACACTTTCTGGTTATGGGTAGTCTGTAATTGTGCATCAATGTGTGTGTAGCCTGTATGTTATAGGTGCACGAGAGCGCGTGTCTGACCGAACCTTTGAACACGCTCACGCATGTTTAATTAAAATGTCCCACGGTGCTCATTAGGGCCTAGACACGCGCAAACCTACGCATGTTTTGGGGGAGCATTTGGGTTCTTTCTGACTTTGCAAACTGCTGAAGGCATTATTATTATATAGAGGGGTACTGGTGCATGGATAATGTTGGTACCAACCCGACTAACGACCTAATTAATGAAGTCACTGACTACCCAAGAAAGTAACTAGCGCCCCGTCAGCCTTGAGGCCAACAGACAGCAGGATACGGCACCGGGAGGGAGGGGGGGGGGGGGAGCTGTAAAGTCTCCAAACGTGGCAAAAACTAGGATAACTAGAGCGTTAAGACGCAGGACCACCAGCCGCGCGGCAGCATTTTCGACTCCAGTGACCTTGACCTACCTTTGACCAATGTCCTTCATTTTCGAACTTAGCCTTGATATCCTAACCACCTTTCCGCATGCATAATGTGACCTGGACCTTTGACCAATGACCTTCATTTTCGAACTTGGCCTTGATATCCTAACCACCTTTCCGCATGCATAATGTGACTTGGACCTTTGACCAATGTCCGTCATTTTCGAACTTGGCTTGATATCCTACCCACCTATCCGCATGCAAACTGCAAAAATAGAGAGGAGAGAATGAAGGGTAGAAAAAGCGCTTTTTTTTAAACAGATTTCAAGTGAACGTTTGCGGTTCCTGGGTTCAAACGCTGTCGTGTTTACATACATAGCCAGCCAGACACAAGCAAACAGATACACACCACTGTAAACATTAACCAGGTTTCCCATCGCGGCTGCTTAGTGAGATGGGGCAATGGTGAAACGACTTGAAGTCTACCGGGGTGTAAGTTGGTAACGATGAGTTGACAGGGATTCAGCTGAGACTAGGGAGGGTTAGGAGTGGGACGAAGGGAGGGGGTAATGGTGGGGTGGGGGTGGGGGCTGGGAGGTTTAATTAGAGAGGAAGATAGTGTCACTCATGTTTGCCCGCATCCTCCGGTCTGTCTCTTCATTTCCTCTATTTTCTCACTGCCATTTACTGCCCCCTGCTTATCTGAAACTATCGGCTCCTAACTTTACATTACTTTTTTTGTGGTGATGGATTTTCGAACCTTTAGAACCAAATGGCCCGTCCTGGACACTGTAAGGGGAAGCAACAGGCCAGTGCCGAGTGAGTTAATCTTTTTAAACCTTTGTGTTCTAGTTCAGAACACCTTTGTGTTCTAGTTCTTTCTTTAATTTTATTTACTAGGTGTGGCTTGAGCTTTCGGAAAATATTCCCACAACCTTTTCCCCCACGAAGATGTTTTAAAGCTTCACACTACTACATCTTATTTCTCTTTGTCTTGTTTTTTTTATATATGAATATGCGTGGGAATGAACCTGAAATGAAGAAATCAAAGCCAGCAAGCCTTTCTCTCTTTCTCCCTCTCCCCTCCTGTCCCAGCATCTTTGATTATGGTCATAGTTCAATCCAACCCACTACATTAACCAATCACCTCTGAAGAACACCAACCCGAGAAAACAACTCCATTTTCTTTTCAAATACCATTGACCCAAAGAACAAAAATAATCATTTCTTCTTTTGCAAGACACTCGGCAAAACCTCAGCAATTGTTTTGTGTCCACTCGACCTCAAATCACCAGTTCGGCTGACCTCGGCTTGAGCTCACGTGAGGAACTTTGACCTCCGAGAGTCGTGTCACAGCGAGGCTGGAGTTTCATCCGGGGCCTTAATACAAAGATGGCCGCTAGGGAAGGCGACGTTGGGTTGACCTGTAGCGGTGTAACGCTGCTGTGACACGGATGGCGGGAGTCTATTAACGGGTCCCAACTGCGATTGAGACCTCTCGCTTTTACTTTGTGTCTGTGTGTCTCGCTTCACCTTGCCTTTTTAAGCTGTCACAGGTGCTAAAGGCATTCTGCAAAGCACTATCTGAAAACCCGTCCGGAAAAAAAGGGAAATATAGTGTTCATATGGACAAATATTATTTTTCAAATAACTGAAGATATGTATGATGCATACATTATCTGTATATCAAAGTCGGTATAAATTATAAAAAAACTGACATTAAATTAAAACTTAAACAAATGGTATATTGATTGCATAATTATGAAGTCTAAAATAGTAAAATCAAAAGTTCTCGGCTTGAGCTCACGTGAGGAACTTTGACCTCCGCGAGTCGTGTCACAAAAGTTCTGTTACATTATATTTGCTGAGAATTCTTTTAGTTTGAACGGAAAAGTTATCGTGTTTTTTGTTTTGTTTTATTTTGCTGATTTATTTTCATTTTTATTTTTATTTTCTTTATTTCTTTTTTTTATAACATAAACTTTCAAGAAAAAGTGTAGGTTTTGCTTAAGATATAAAAATGAATATGGTCACTTGAACATTGAGTTCCCTTTAGCGACAAGAAATGCTGTTCAAGACATGGTACAGCGGTCTGCCTCTCCAGTTGATGGGGTGGGTGCTGGATGGGGTGTGCTATTACAGAGTGGGGTCACCTACTACTGTTTTACTGACTGGGGGAGGGGAGGAGGGGGGTATTTGAAAGATTAAAGTATTGGGAATCAGGTGTATAATGCCTTCCGATTTTATTATAACCAAACAGCCGTTGTCGTGGATGGTGACGGGGAAGAGGGGTTCAGGATTTTAAGGGGAGGGGAAGGGGGGGTTCAAAGAAAGAGGTCAGCTACTACTGTTTTAATGCTGGGAAAACCAGTGGAGTATTGTTTGAGTGGAGTGGGGGGTATACCTGAGGCGAGGTGAAGGGTGGTGGGTGGTGAAGGAGGGTGGGGTGGGTCCGGGGGGAGGGGGAGGGGTGGGCGTTCTTCCACTTTTCATTCCTTGAAGCCACTGCAAGGTATTCTGTGGTGTGAACCAAAAAAACAATCAGTTGTTCGGTATTGTTTTATGAAGCAAAAAACAAAACAGGGCAAAAGACCTGGGGGATGGAAGGGGGGTGTAGTTAGGTGCTAAGGTGATATTTGGAGGAGGTGGAAAAGGGGCAGGGTAGAGGGTTAGTCTTGAAAAATTAAGACGTTGTTGAAAAAAGATAGTAGTAGATCTGAAGGGGGGGGGAGGGAGAAGAGGGGCTATAAGGTTTGCTGATATAGCTACTTTGAAGAATTCCCCGGGGTCGGTTTTTTTATCTTTCTTTTTATCGTTCGTACTTCATTCGTGGGCTTTGGGGGGGGGGGGGGGTATTTTTTTATGTTACTAAGTAGGGGAAGACGGGGTAAAAAGCGCATGGGCGGGTAAGAAGCCCACCCCAATTATCTCATTGAAATGAAGCAAATTTCAGTCTCATTTTGCCCATGAGACGAGCGTTAATGTCTAGCATTCGTCTCATGGGCAAATTTGACTGAAAATTTTCTTTATTTCATGAGATAATTGGGGTGGGCTTCTTACCCGCCCATGCGCTTTTTACCCCGTCTTCCCCTATATCTTTGACTTCCATAGATTGTGTAGAATGTGACGCAGCCTGTTGCTTGTACCGTTTGTATCTGTTGAGTACCTTTATATAGGTCTTGGCTTGCTGTTTTCCTGCATGAATTTTTGTTGCTGCAAGGTGTGTACGTAAAATAATTGGTTTTAAGTCATTTGTGGGATTTGAATGTCGGGATTTCATTCAACATTTCATTCTTCTCGAAACCTCGTCCCTCACCCGCGCCTCTCTCTCTCTCTCTCTCTCTCTCTCTCTCTCTCTCTCTCTCTCTGGGCTGGGTGGAAAAAAGCTGTCATTGCTTATCTCATGTTCCCTGGTTAAATAAAATTTCGTTTTCGTTTTCGCTCTCTCTCTCTCTCTCTCTCTCTCTCTCTCTCTCTCTCTCTCTCTCTCTCTCTCTCTCTCTCTCTCTCTCTCTCTCTCTCTCTCTCTCTCTCTCTCTCTCTCTCTCTCTATCTCTCTCTCTCCCCATCTTTCTCTCTCTCTCTCTCTCTCTCTCATCTCTCTCTCTCTCTCTCACTCACTCACTCCGTTGTTGTTCAATATCTTTTTGTGTTATCAAACATATAAGTATAAACATTTCATTTTTACTAACAATGGGTCGACCAGGCATTGCAGTCTCTCCAGGATCGACCCACTATCTTTACATTTACGAATGTCCCATATTAACAAACTCGTTTTATTCAGATAGGTGTTAAGCTTTGTGTGCTCAAATGATACATTTGTGGTGGACTTAAGTCTAAATTAGAAATTAGTCTATGTATGTGTTAGAAATTAGAACGTTATTTTCTGATAGAGAGGAGAGTAGGAAGGGTAGCAGCCAAAGGCTCTCTCAGTTTTAACAAGATGTCCAGTGAAAGGTCAGATGCAAATCAAGAAGGTTACCACTAAACTCCATTGTTCAAGGACTTCCACATAATCCCTTGTCTTTGACTGCCTGGGATCACTGGTGCATCCTGCTGTTGGATTGCGGCAGATGAGAACCGGCAGAAGAAGAAGAAGAAGAAGAAGGAGCCTGCGACGAAGAAGAAGAAGAAGAAGAGAGCAGAAGAAGAAGGAGGTTAGGAGGATGAGGAGGTCGAGGAGTCACGGAGGCAGGAGGACGAGAAGGAGGAGGAGGAGAAGAAGAAGCGAAGCTTCAGAAAAGGAGGGAGAAGAGGGAGGAGGAGGAGGAGGAGAGGGGAGGAGAAGGAGGAGGAGGGATGATGGAGGAGGAGGAGTGAGGAGAAGAAGAAGAAGAAGAAGGGAGGAAGTGAGGAGGAGGGGGAGGAGGAGGGGGCGGAGGAGGAGGAGAAGAAGAAGAGGAGGAGGAGGAGGAGGGAAGGAAAGGGGAAAAGAAGAAGGAGGAGGAGGAGAGGAGAAGGAGGAGGAGGAGGAGGAGGAGGAAGGAGGAAGAAGTGAAGGAAGAAGAAGAAGAAGGAGGAGGAGGAGGAGGAGAAGAAGAAGAAGGAGGAGAAAAAGGAGGAGAAGGAGGAGGAGGATGGAGGTGGAGGAGGAGGAATGAGGAAGAGGAGGAGGAGGAGAGAATAAGAAGAAGAAGAAGAAGAACAGAAGGAGGAGGAGATGGAGGAGGAGGAGGAGAAGGAGGATGTTGAGGAGGAGGAGGAGGATGATGAGGAGGAGGGAGGAGGAGGAGGAGGAGGATGAGGAGGAGGAGGAGGAGGAGGAGGAGGAGGCAGAGGAGAAGGAGGGAAGGAGGAGGAAGAAGAAGAAGAAGAAGAAGAAAGAGAAGAAGAAGGAGGAGAAGAAGAAAGAGGAGGAGGAGGAGGAGGAGGAGGAGGCGAAGAAGAAGAAGAAGAAGAAGAAGAAAGAAGAAGAAGAAAGAAGAAACAAAATCTAGCGTGCAGACTAGCAAGGAAAGGCTGACCAAGGGTGCAGACAAAAAGCGAGAGGGATGGAGAGAAGAGAAAACAAAAAGACGAAAGAACAGCGGAGAAAGGAAATAGGAAGAAAAGCGGAGAAGATGATGCTTTCGAGAAGAAGAAAAAAAAGGAAATACACTTTCATACCATGAAACTTTCTCCTCCATCTCTCTGTCAAACCTTCCTTATCCCTACATTTTTTCCTTTTCCCACCTTTTTTTTGTTAACCTTACCCAACCGCCCCCCCGCACTTAACCCCCCCCCCACCCACCCCCTTGTGCCTTTCCACTCACCCCCCCCACCCCCCCTGCCTCCCTCCTTAAAAAAAAATAAACTGTTCTGCGAAGCAAGCAGCTGGTTTACACTGAAAGAAGGAAAAGGTCATTTTTTTCCTCCTTGAAATAAGCGCCTTTCAACTTTGGGTAGATTTCCTTGTCTCTCTCTGTGTCCAATAACTAAACTTGGGTAGAGTAGATCCTCCTTGTCTCTATGTGTCCAACTGCCACTTCCTCCATCTCCCCACCCCCCCCCCCCCCCACACCCGCCCCTTACCTCCCGTGCCCTCTACCCCTGCATGCGCGGTATCCACCCTCTTCCTCCTCCACACAAAAAAGTAGTTACACCTTGTATTGGGTTTTTTTGTCTGTGCCATTTTCATTTTTTTTTTTTTACCTGATGTCCCCCCCCCAATGTCCCCCCCCCCCCCCCCCATCTCACTGAACATCATTGACCCCACCCCATAGCCTACCCTCGTCCACTCAACCCCCACTCTGGGAGGGAGAGAGAGAGGGGAGAGAGAGAGAGAGAGAGAGAGAGAGAGAGAGAGAGAGAGAGAGAGAGAGAGAGGAGAGAGAGAGAGAGAGAGAGAGAGAGAGAGACAGACAGACAGAGACAGACAGACAGACACAGAGAGAGGCACATACAGACCGAAAAACGCTCGTTTTGGTGGCAAGGTACCTCAGTATAAAAAAGAAAGCGTGAGGGTCAATCAATCTTGATTATCAAAAAAAACATCGTGACTTTCCTGGCATCGCAGTACCTACCTCCAGGATCGTCCCACTGTCTTTATAGTTGCAATGTCCCACATGTACCTGTACCAGGTCGGAGGACGTTAAGCGGACTTTCATTCGTCGAAGATGGAGGCAAGCGACCAATAGCACAGGTGAAGTGCAATGGTCGCAAATGTTTTTGTTTGTTTGTTTTTGTTTGCTTGTTAACCCTTTCACCGCCAATGTCGCATATTAGCACCACAATGGTTTAACACCCATGCCACTAAAATGCATCAAATGAGGGCCTGTTGTCCAAAGACCCTATTTTCTTAATTTGTGGAGGTAAGGATAGGTTTAATGTTATGCATGTCACAGAGGAATTCCCAGTATTGCAGTTACTTTTTTTCTCTCTACCCAGTTAAGCTTAAAGGTATTTTGGGGCTGAAAAATGGCTGGCGGTGAAAGGGTTAAACTTTGTTCTTTTCGTTGTTGCTGTGTTATGCAATTGAAGAGTACATGCAGAGTAGAACGCTATGCGGTGCATAGGTTTGTTGTCTGCAATGACTCACTTTCTGTGCTTTTCTTTCTTTCTCTGTGTGTGTGTGTGTGTGTGTGTGTGTGTGTGTGTGTGTGTGTGTGTGTGTGTGTGTGTGTCTGTCTGTCTGTCTGTCTGTCTGTCTGTCTGCATCTTTCTCACTCTCTCTCACACACACACACACTCACTCTCTCTCTCTCTCTCTCTCTCTCTCTCTCTCTCTCTCTCTCTCTCTCTCTCTCTCTCTCTCTCTCTCTCTCTGTGACACACACTCTCTCTCTCACAGACACACACATTATCTCTCTCTCTCTCTCTCTCTCTCTCTCTCTCTCTCTCTCTCTCTCTCTCTCTCTCTCTCGCACACTTACACACACACACACACACACACACACACACACACACACACCACACACACACACACACACACACACACACACACACGCACGCACGCACGCTCGCACACACACACACAACACACACACACACACACACTCTCTCTCTCTCTCTCTCTCTCTCTCTCTCTCTCTCTCTCTCTCTCTCTCTCTCTCTCTCTCTCTCTCTCTATGTGTTGCAATGCACTGCTCCCTGCCATAAGACTTTTAATTACTATGACTCCAAATTTGCTTTTGTTGATAACGTCCTTAGCTCTTTTAAACAACAGTGATGCGTGTTGTTTACACATCATTTAACATGAAATCTACGGATGTAAATCGACACTTCATCATCGTTGTACTGTGTGTTTCTGCATGCACACATTCTACCTTTTCTGAAGCAATGGGAATGAACAATCTCGCCATCAATCTGAATTCTCATTCTCTTTAGTTCAAATATCACACCTCCACGATTCCTTTGCTTCTGCCCATGATCATTCACCCTCCTTCGTCGTATAACTACTTCCTCCTTATTGTCTTTCCCAATAAAACACTTCCCTTTTTCAGTTTTCCCACACTCCAAAGATGAAGATATTGAACCCGGCAAAACGGAAGCCTTAACATCGCTAAAAAATAAAATTCAACAAAAGACCCCCCTCCCCCCCCCCCCCCCCCCCCCCCCCCCCCCCCTCCCCCCCCCCCCCCCCCCAAAGGAACTTTCTGACCCCTTCTCTCCGTTTAGTAACTCCACCCTCCCCTCCCCTCCCGCCCCTTTTCCGACTTTTATTTTTTAAGGCGGTGACCGATCCATTCAAAAGATCGGGCCCCCTTCGGTACAAAACTATAGTCCACAAGGAAGTGATCAAGTGGCCGCCATTGTTATTTCCAAGCTGCCCTATTGTCGTCATGTTTTTTTGGCAGACTTTGGCTTCTTCCTTGGCGGCGCTAGTTCTTTTTGTTCTTTTTTCGACAGCCCCCTTTCTCCTTTGACCCTGGGTGACCCGAGAAAAAAACCACGTTTAGTGTCCAGTTGACGCCCTTTCTCACGGCTGCCAAGAAATGTGTTAGCGCGAGTCTGCTGCTGCTTCGAGTTCGTTTGAGACCGGAAGAAGCTTCTTTCTTTCTTTTTGTCTTTTTTCCCCCCCCCCCCCTCTCTCCACATAGTTCTTTTTCCTCAGTTTTTAATTAGCTTATATTATATGAACAACAAACACTCGTCACAAAAGGACCGACATTTCCACATAGTCCTATTATCGATCTTTTGCCTGTCAGTAAAGCTAATTTTGGGGGTGTAGTATGTACAGTGATTTCGCTTAAATGTACAGGAAAAGATAAATGAATTTATGGCAGACAATGTCTTCATCAGACATTTATCTATCAAACATTTATGCATACAGAGTGCTAACTGTTGTTTTATACTGATTAACTGGTTTTTGTATAATTCGTATGTGTTTTAATGGTATCAATCAAAAAGAAAAGAAAAGACATTTACGTTGTGCGTGGACATGCCAGACGGTTCTGTCCACTGCATATGGCACATCATTATTTACTCAGCAGTAATAGCATTAGGCCACTCTCTCTGGTCTTCGCGGGGTATATCAGGATCTAAGCTGCTGCCAGTCTCATCTCGCCTTATGGTCAGTTACTTGCCCTCGCGGCATGACTTCCGTTGACCAATGGAAACAGTCGTTAGTAATCCCTCATAAACAAAGCGTAAGCTCATTGGCAGATTGCTGTTTTCCATTTTGCTGGAACGTGATGACTGATCTTGCTAAAGGGATTACTGAATGACGCTCTAAAAAAACCCAGGCCTAGTTGTTTTTGTGGTAAAAGGGTATGAAAATTTAATGAAGGACGGAGTATAAGCTTAAGTATCACTCATACAGTCTACGTTGTTTGAGTTTTATATAGACTTATCCAAAGTGGCAGTACAATTTTTGTTTGTGGCTCAAGCCACAAACCTATAACTCACTTTGTCAGTCTGTCTGTCAGTCGGTCTGTCGGTCCAAAATTGTCGCACATATTCACAAAATTGTCGCACATATTGTAAAAGAGAAACAAATACTTGGGCAAAAAGTAACATTTCAGTTGTCATATCTACTACAGACCTTAGGTATGGAAAGAATTGTATACTGAACAGAGCACATGAATCTTCATTTTAAAGCGTACAAAATAATAAACATACGCAATACAGACACTGCAACAGACACGACGAGTATGCTGTGCTTCTTTCGATGAGTATAAGTAGGATAAATAGTTTTAAATGTTTTCCAAAAGATATAAAAAGTTACGTAATGGTGCAGAGATAGCATTCTGGTTTACAGATTAAAATTATTGAAAAGCCAGGGGAGGCGACTCAGTGTATGTAATGATTGGAGTGGTAAAAATAGACCGCTGCCACAAACGATTGCGAATCCGCGCTTGTTTTTTATCTGTTCCTCTGCCACATTTGAACACTCGCTTTAATTCATTTAATCCAATATTCTTGGGGTCATTTTTCTCATTAGTTTTGTATAAATAGTGTAATACAAGCTCCAATCCAATTTCAGACCAAGGCCAATCTTTGAACGAAAAACAATGTTTAAAAAACCAGCAACAACAACAACTACAACGATAATTACTTTCATCAGCGTTTTCATACAAGTTTCATCATCATTTTCATCCAGAGAAGGATTTTCGCTGATGATTAGTCATATTTACAAAACCTTTTAAAGAGTTCAACCGTTAACAATTCTTTAGTGCTCATATGACGAAATGTTTCTCCGTTTTAAATCAATATATTGGGAACTTTAGCCTTTCAAATACTATGACAAAATACTGTCCTGGCGAAACAAAGGCAAGTCCGTCATGGTGAAAGCGGAGAGGAGAGAAAAGTAAAGTAGATAATCGCAGAAAAGTGGAAGGAATGTAAGAGAAAAAAAAATGAAACCGAATTTAACGAAGACAGCAAAAAAGCAAATCAGAAAATAAAGTGAGTTTTAAAAAGAAAAACAATTTACAAACAAATATAAAATAATTTAACTCAAGAACAAAACAAAACATATCCGATTTTTACTTTGCATGGCAGCGGTGCTCCCTAACTACTGGATACAGTTTTCTCTCTCTCTCTCTCTCTCTCTCTCTCTCTCTCTCTCTCTCTCTCTCTCTCTCTCTCTCTCTCTCTCTCTCTCTCTCTCTCTCTCTCTCTCTCTCTCTCTCTCTCTCTCTCTCTCTCTCTCTCTCTCTCTCTCTCTCTCTCTCTCTCTCTTTTAAACAAAGGAGTCAGAATGGTCATTATATTGACCGTGGGCCCTGAAGAGGAGACGATTCAGTTTTACGTTATCGATCCACCCCTTCACTTTCCCTGTTGCGTTTCCCTCCCTCCCTCCCTCTCCATCCCTTTCCTGTACCGTTTATCACCAAGACTGACAGATGTCTCAGAAAGACAGGTAGGCAACAGAACGTCCTTGGGGACCGACCATCTGACCATCCGAGCTGAGCCGATTTCTTAACGCTGACCTCGCAATGGTGACCGCGCGATTCGCCAGGCACTGACCATCAGGACGGGATTGGGTTGAGCTGCTTTCTCAATTCTGTTTTCCTACCGACGCGTTATTAATGCTTTCTTAATGCTGCCTAATAATATAAACTGGACTCGAGTCGTCGCTTCCAACTGCCCGCAAGCCACGCTGGACAGTAATGGACAAGAGCTGGCCTCAAGCCGATTGTTCGCCGAATGCAATCCGATACCAACGCGGAGACATTTTTACGTACGATGAAAAGAAAAAAAGAAGCTTTGGTCAGTTATAAGACAGACAGTTGATGAGGTTTCGTTTTATTCCTTTTATTTGTTGCTCTTATTTTATGCCGATGTGATGGCAACAGGCCTACTGCAATCGGATACCAATGATGAATGACGGTTTTGCATTGTCCTCGGTCCACGAAAGTGGAGTGGGGAGTACGTTTCTTGTGTGGTGTGTGTGTGTGTGTGTGTGTGTGTGTGTGTGTGTGTGTGCGTGCGTGTGCGTGTGCGTGTGCGTGTGCGTGCGTGCGTGTGTCTCTGTGTGTGTGTGTGTGTGTGTGTGTGTGTCTCTGTGTGTGTGTGTGTGTGTGTGTGTGTGTGTGTGTGTGTGTGTGTGTGTGTGTGTGTGCGTGCGCGCGTGCGTGCGTGCGCGCGCGCGCGCGCGTGTGCGTACGCGCGCGCGTGTGCGTACGCGCGCGCGTGTCTATCTGCGGGGCTGTGTCTGTTACATGTTGGGTTGGTTTTTCCCGAACACTACTGGGTGGATTTAGACCAATGGATTGAACCAGAGTTGCTTCAGGACCTTTTCTTTGGATTATCGAGATAGTTGGTACAGTCATTCCAACACAGGGGCTTTCTAGTCAACAGAATCACTAAACGCTCATTAAAAAAACAAAAACTAATTATAGTAGCAATGTCCTATGTATGTAATAGTAAAAACAATAGTAAATATTTGGTTAGTAAATTGCCCCCCCCCCCCCCCCCCCCCCCCCCTCCTTTGCTATCGTTTTCCACATTGTAATGGAGGATGATTCTGTTCTCATACGCGTCTGGGTTCTTTGTTTGTTTTTTTCTTCTTCTTTTTTTCGTTGGTGTTGTTTTGGTCGTTTTTCTGTTGGTTTTTTGTTTTGTTTTTCTGCCTGTCCACGCGATATGGCGTGAACCGCTTCACAGAATCACCTACATCATGATTGTGCCCTGTGTCCTTGACTTGGGAGGAATGAGGATTGCAGAGTCGAGTCAAGAATGTCGGATGGGAAACAAATCAACGGAGGACAAGTGGCCATGCTCGATGACACCCTCATCATTTTTAATGAAGAGCTTAATTAAGGAAGCTTTGGTCAGTTAAAAGCTAGCTGGACAAGTGATTTTGCTTTTCTTTCTTTTGTTTGAGTAATCTGATCAGTCTTATGATTCTGTTTGATGTCGGTGTGGGGGGGTAATACCAGGGATCAGACATCAACAGGGAGGGGGGGGGGGGGAGTGTTGGAATAATGCAGCTTGGGGCAATGAAAAGAGGATGGGGGGAATGGTTGAGGTAACGACAGGGGGGTGCGGGAGTAAGGAAAGGGGTGGGTGAGGTAGAGAGGAAGTACGTTGTGTAAGTGGTGGTCATGGTCGAGCTACACGCTAACATTTTCCACTCTTTCCCCATGGCAACACAGTGATGCGCAAGTAATCTTATGACTGTCGTATCTCTGTGTCGCCATGTGGGAAAGAGTGAAAGATGTTAGCGTGTCTTGAGACCGTAAGCTGTTCGACAAGCCTGTCATGAAATGAATTCTGCAGTTCCGTTTTACTCGTGGAAAGAACAAAGCCTATCAACATTTTATGTCTGCCTGTTCTGAACGAGAACGGTGACGATCTACACTTAATGGTTAACATAGCTCGCCAATTTGACCGCCAGGTGGCATAACGCTCGAGTGGGGCTAATCCTCTCTATATTCTTAGTTGGGGATAAAGAGAGAGAGAGAGAGAGAGAGAGAGAGAGACGAGAGAGAGAGAGAGAGAGAGAGAGAGAGAGAGAGAGAGAGGATGAGTCCCTCTCTCTCTCTCTCTCTCTCTCTCTCTCTCTCTCTCTCTCTCTCTCTCTCTCTCTCTCTCTCTCTCTCTCTCTCTCTCTCTCTCTCTCACTACGCCCAACTAAGAATATCGCGCCCTAAGCCCCTACTGGTTTGATTGCCCCCACTGGCGGTAAAATGCGCGTCCTAAGCTGCTCATTGGCTTGACAAGAGGCTCAATTCTCATTTTGAATAAGCATTGGACTCCTTACTATGCTATACGGACAACAATACAGACACCGTACAGCGTACTCACCACATTCTCTTTTCATTGCCTCAAGCTACAGTTTAACGTCTTAAAATCGGTTGTTGGTGAAATACTGCTTAACATCCTCCGGTCTGGAACAGACACATATCGGACATTAGTATATATAAAGATGGTGGGAACGATCCTGGAGGCAATACCCGGAGGCAGTGCAACACCAGGAAAGTCTCGAATTCTTAACAATGCAGATAGCCTATATAAGTAAAACATCAGTTAGAAAAAGAGAGTAATTACCCTTTGTTCAATTTCGTCATCTCCTCTCTTTGCCTCACTATTTCATTCTTTGATAAAACATCAGTTGTTTTCGTGTATACCATTTATATACTATTCAGATTTATCAACATTTCATTTACAATTATGGAACAAGCAAGACGATCATCGCTAAACAAAGATACAAACAAAATTCTATGTTAATGTTTGAATTTAGAGTGTTGATAGAAAAGACAGATAAATATATTTATAAGCAAGAACGTGCATGGACAGTATAATGTATTCAGTTGAACACTGTCTACGACTTATTGAAGTGGTTCACACGTTGTTTCCACCCACAAAGCGGACTCTTTCATCCACATAGCACACAAGTATTGACCTTCACACTTGGCATTTGACTAGTCTGCCAAACACAATGAGTTCTTCCATCTGTCTACACAGTTCTTCTGTCGGTCTCCCAGACTGGGAAAGTAATCAAGAGGAAACTGGAAGCCGGTCCTTTTTTTTTTAATCTGTTCTTTTACTTGACTTTCTTCTCAAGTTCCTCTTTCGGTCTTTTAACCAAGTGAGCAGCATCCTCGTTGAGGACCAGCCACACGTCAGCTGAAATCGTACGACTGTACCATACGATTCGATCACGTGGTCTCCGAGAACAAAATGTCATTCGCGCTTCGAGTTCACGTGATCAAATTGTATCGTACAGTCGTGCGATTTTAGCTGACGTATGGCTAGGCGTTTAGTTATTAGGTACTGGTGTGCAAAAACGAAAGAAATGAGGATGTTGGAGAGTTGAGAGAGAGCGAGAGAGAGAGAGAGAGAGAGAGAGAGAGAGAGAGAGAGAGAGAGAGAGAGAGAGAGAGAGAGAGAGAGAGAGAGAGAGAGAGAGAGAGAGAGAGGGGGGGGGGACACTATTCAATCTTGAATTTACTGCGATACGATCGACCTTGTGGAAAACCAGTGTGATGACTTGTTTGTTGGTGTGCAAGTGGGAATCCTTTTCGTAGTCGCCTTTCGTTCGTGTTTTAAACAGACGAGGAAGTAAGAACTCTGTAACCACCATTGAATGGTCAACCTATGGCGATATTTTTCACGCCAGAGGGCAGTCAATGCACTAGGGGCTTATCACGCGATTTTCTTACTTGGGCGTAGTGAGAGAGAGAGTGATGGTAGGACCACTCACTGTCTCTCTCTCTTTCTTTATCCCCAACTAATAATATAGAGAGGATTAGCCCCAGACGAGCGTCATGCCCTCTGGCGTTTAAGTCTCTCATTGTGTAGTTACCTTGAGGTCCTAAGTCATGAACTTTTAACGAGTTTTGAGTTCAGCCGCTGTATACCACTGGTATGCAATGTTAACCTTAAAGTGACACCTGTTTCATTCTGTCAAGCCCCTACAGACTGAAGGTGGAAATACAAGTTGATAGTTTTCATTCTTTCCCCATGGCAACACAGAATTATACTAGTAATTGTATTACTTGCCTATCATTATGTTGCCATGGGGAAACAGTGAAAACTAGGAAGAGTATTTTCGCCTAAAATGTGGACCCTGACGGATGAGATTTTGCAAGAAACTCGTCGAGATGACCAGAACGACAGCCTTTTCAAGGATCGGAACACTCACTTTGCTCTGGTTTCCTAGAAATCAAACCGTCAAAACGGCGATTCCTCCTTGGCGGAGATGCCGGGGAGATAAGCCATTTTGGACGGGGTGGGTGGAGAGTGATTGAAGCTTTTTTTTCTTTGTCGTGCAATAAAGAAAGAATTGGAGCTATTTCCTTTGTTGTGAGCGAAAATCCTGTAGGTATACTGTATAAAAAATAAAAATAGGGATTGCATTGCGGAAATGTCGTGCAAACGATTTAATCTAAACTCGGGCGGCCATTAGAAAATGGCACATGCCTTCTCTTTCACTGAAAGAATTTGACTTTCAGCACCTCCGCCAAGCAGGAATCGCCGATTTGACAGTTCGATTTCTAGCAAACCAGAGCAAAGTGAGTGTTGCGATCTCTGTAAAGGGTGTTTTCCTGGTGGTCTCGACGTGTTTCTTGCAAAAACTAATCCGTCACGGTGCCCCTTTAAAGGTTTCTGTACACGTGAACATTTTTTTGCTCTTTCACCATGACAACACAGTGATATGCAAGTCATATTATGACTGGTCTATCACTGTGTTGTCATGCAGAAAGAGTTAAAAATGTTGCCGTGTACAGAAACCTTAAACGATGTAACTGTTTCACCTCGAATATGTGATAGATGTAAAAACACAAGTTAACGATATATTATAATATCAAGTGATCCTAAGTTTTGTACTTTGTTGCCTGTCTCTTTTTTGGGTATGAAATAAGACTAACTTGATGTAACAGAAATCCGCATAGTAGAACATTAATCCCATGGTCATTAGCTTTATCAGCTTCTATTTAACAACTGTCTATCTACTCGTGTTAACCCTTTCACCGCCAGCCATCTTTGAGCCAAAAATGTCCATTAACCCTTTCACCGCCAGCCATATTTCAGCCAAATATGTCCATTACATTTACCTGGGTAGAGAACAAAATCCATCTGCAGTATTGGGGACTCTTCAGTGACATCATTATATAAAATAAGGTCTATCCTTACTTCCCCAAACTAAGACAACAGGGTCTTTGGATAATAGACCCCAATTTGATGCCTTTTAGTGACATAGGTGTTAAACCACTGTGGTGCTAAAATGCGACTTTGGCGGTGAAAGGGTTAAACTTACTTGGCTACAGAAAAGATTTCGTTTGCAATATTGTGGGATTTCTCTGTGATACATTTAGAATAGGGTCAATCCTTACTACCCAAATTTAGGAACACAATATCGTTGAATAACACACCTTGATTTCAAGAGTTTTAATGACATGGGTGTTAAGTCATTGTGGTGAAAAATGCGACATTGGCGGTGAAAGGGTTAAGGCATTTGTTCACCTTGCCTCTATTATACAAGTTTTATTTTAGGCAAAGGTAAAGATGTACCCCCTCTTACATTTCTCCGCTCTCTCCACATTTTCACACCTGCCTTTCTAAGCGGTATCTTATCAACTTTTTGAGCTAATTATCTTTGTTGAATAATTAATCGCAGTCATGATAAAGGCCATTATCTAATAGGACCCCTCCCCCCACCTATGTAGTACAGTACACACAACAGCCGCGGAGCATTTGTCACAGTGTTTTTTCCGTCTTGCCTTTATCTTCTACTATTATTGAATGCATGTGTTTAGTTATGTAAATGGATGAAAATTAGTGTTAAATATAGCGAACG
>CM065681.1:60492068-60509568 GCA_017654935.2 Phymorhynchus buccinoides | reverse complement strand
GGTTCAGTGTATGTTATGAAAGCATTTGCTATTATTTTGTTGTTGCTTAATTGCTTCTCTAATAATTTCAACGAATCATTGTAGATCAAGAGTGTAGAGTGGCACAGAGGCAACGCGTTCGCCTCGTGCACGATAAACCCGAGTTCCAACCTGGGTACAGGGGATTTTACCTCTCACTCCGCACTAGGCCTTACGGTACGGTCTGAACGTGGGGTTAAATCGGATGAGACGATAAACCGAGGTCCCGTGTGCCCATGCACTCATCACACGTTAAACCCACACCAGTGGCAACGAAAAAGTCAAAATTTACCCCCACCCCACACCCCCCCCCCCACACACACCTTTTTTTCCTTATCAGTCACACAAAAGTGCACGCAAATTATTAATTTTTTTTTAAACAGTGGGTGGCGCGCCTCTGGCTGCGACGCGCTCTCCAGGTGGGAGCAACCCAAATTTCACAGAGACGCCTCTGTGACTATAAAGTACCAAATACACCCCCGAAAAAAAATTGTACCAGAAATTATATAGCTTTTTCTTCTCTTTGGTTTTGCCATTCGTGGAATCCCTACAGTACTTGATATTCCGCTCGCTTCACTGAGACAATCACGTAGGCCCTGTTCTTACGGATAACGTTTTCAAACCACCAACCTAGCCTTTGCTCCTAAATGTCCAACTAGCAGGCAGCCCTTAATAAGACGTGGTGGTGCATCACGGTTCACAAAAGGTCCCATACAAAAATGATAACCATGCTGACCTTGACCTTGAAGTTTGACCTTGAAGACTTAAATTTCTTCTTGTGGACATATCTTTCACATCGTTGGACTTACGATGTACAAATATAGTACGCGGATGCATTGGCTTATAGTAATTCCGACTACTAAGTACAAAAAAGGTCAAGGTCATGGTCAATGTTACAACGGTTATTGTCTGCCTATACTGAGGACCATCTGTAACCGGCCATTTAAAATCACACATTTGTTTAGAGAAGCTTCATGGTGATTCCGAATGAATAACCATCAAGGTCAAGGTCAGCAGCGAGGGAACTTTGCCGCCACTCGGCGACACAATTGTTATTAATAGTTTTTGTCTGCATGTGTGTTTGTTTGCATTGTCCGCCATTTTGGAGACACAAAAAGTGAAAGCAGTGCCATGGATCTGTACATCGATTTCTCAGGCAAAAATGTAGATTAACACCCTCCCGCTCAGTTCCTCGGTTCTTTCCGTGTACAATGAGCACCTAAGTCCCCATATTTCTTATAAGAGTTATGGCTACCGTTGTGGCGCGCATGCATATTACGGTGACCGCGACTTATTTCACGGGAGGACTTATTTCTCGCGACACTCTTAGGCCGTGTACACACATAAGCGGATATTCCATGCGGAAACCCGTGCGCAATCCATAAATAAGTGACGCAAAGAAGGGAAAAGATTTTGCGCACGTGTCCGAATTTCCCGGCCCTATATGCGTAAACTTTTGTCCTTCTTTCTTCTACTTTTTGGGGGGGTTCCGTACGGAACTTACGCGTCTAATGTGAACCCGGCCTTTCTCTTTGGGTTCTCTTTGGGTTCCATGCAGTTCAGTGACAAGGACTATCTATGATGACCTTTTCCTGTGGTCATTTGGGCGTCGTCATATCGTCTGGTCAGCGTGGTTCAGGCGCCATTATCTGGACACTGATACTGACCAGCCGGGCGCAACGCTGCACAGCCGACCGCCGCGTGTGTGCCAGTCTGTCTGTGTGACCTTGAGATGGAGAGAGAGAGAGAGAGAGAGAGAGAGAGAGAGAGAGAGAGAGAGAGAGAGAGAGAGAGAGAGATTTCAAATGACCGGTCCTTTCGGTTCGTATTAAGATGGGTACGTGAAAGAAGAAGAGGAAATTAACTGACAACTAATTTCAATATAACAAGACGAGAGAGAGATAATATAATAGACATAGACATAGACAGACAGACAGACAGAGAGACAGAGAGAGAGGAGAGAGAGAGAGAGAGAGGAGAGAGAGAGAGAGAGAGAGAGAGAGAGAGAGAGAGAGAGAGAGAGAGAGAGAGAGAGAGAGAGAGAGAGAGAGATTTCAAATGACCGGTCCTCTCGGTTCGTATTAAGATGGGTACGTGAAAGAAGAAGCGGAAATTAACTGACAACTAATTTCAATATAACAAGACGAAATATATAGATATATAGACATAGACACACAGAGAGACACAGAGAGAGAGAGAGAGAGAGAGAGAGAGAGAGAGAGAGAGAGGAGAGAGAGAGAGAGAGAGAGAGAGAGAGAGAGAGAGAGAGAGAGAGAGATTTCAAATGACCGGTCCTTTCGGTTCGTATTAAGATGGGTACGTGAAAGAAGAAGAGGAAATTAACTGACAACTAATTTCAATATAACAAGACGAAATATATATAAATATAGACACAGAGAGAGAGAGAGAGAGAGAGAGAGAGAGAGAGAGAGGGGGGACAGAGAGAGACAGAGAGAGAGAGAGAGAGAGAGAGAGAGAGGTGGTGGGATGGGTAGTCGGTGGAGGGATGGATGAGGGTGTTGTTCCAGTCGGATAGTGACCATTGTCTGGGTGGACATGTGTCGGCTGTTAAAAACGTTGTGTGCATGGCCACAGAGGGCTCATATTCAAGGTTACGCGTGGCCCTACTGTTTCTTTGGTCTAAAACATAAAACATAGAAAAAAGAGCGGGGGAAAGAAAGAAAGAAAGAAAGGAAGGAAATACGGAAGGGTGGAAAGAAAGACAGACAGAAAAAAACCGTCATTTACTATCAGAAAAACAACAACAACGAAAAAACGGACGTACTTTGCCATCGGAGTCAAAGCTTGGACGTTTTCTTGTCGGAGTCTCTATCTCTCTTTTGTCTCTCGCTCTCTGTGTATGTGTCCGTATGCGCCTGTGTCCTTGGTTTTCTCTCCTTGTCTGTATTTCTGTCTCTGTCTCTATATCTGTCTCCCCATGTTTCTCTCTCTCTCTCTCTCTCTCTCTCTCTCTCTCTCTCTCTCTCTCTCTCTCTCTCTCTCTCTCTCTCTCTCTCTCTCTCTCTCTCTCTCTCTCTCTCTCTCTCTCTCTCCCTCTCTCTCTCTCTCTCTCTCTCTCTCTCTCTCTCTCTCTCTCTCTCTCTCTCTCTCTCTCTCTCTCTCTCTCTCTCTCTCTCTCTCTCTCTCTCTCTCTCTCTCTCTCTCTCTCTCTCTCTCTCTCTCTCTCTCTCTCTCTCTCTCTCTCTCTCTCTCTCTCTCTCTCTCTCTCTCTCTCTCTCTCTCTCTCTCTCTCTCTCTCTCTCTCTCTCTCTCTCTCTCTCTAATTGTAATCATAGATCAAACTCATTGGCAAAACATTGAAACGGCTCGTCAAATATTCTCTTCTTTTTTTTTTGGACACGCTTACTACAACATATGTTTGGTGCATATCGTCGGCCTTACCTTTCTTCAAGGTCAGAAAAGAATGACCTTGGAAGCCGATTGGTCGGACAGGACCGCAGCTTGCACGTGCGCATGCGCCTCGCAGGCTGCAGGTTTCATAGGAAACTGAGCATGACTAGGACTGTCAGACCTTTGGTTTGGTTTTGTACTTTGGACGTCACGGGGGTAGAAATGATACATAGTAGCCTAAAGGTCTGTATACACGTTAACACTATTCACAAGATATTTCTAGTTCCCCATGGCAAAACATTGAGCTGTGAAGGTCTGTATCCACGTTACGGTCTCGGTACACGCTAACTTTATTCACGGGAAATCTCTAATTCCCCATGGCAACACAATGTTAGGCCACTCATAATATGGCTTACAACTCACTGTGTTGCCATGGGGAAATTAAAAAAATATCCGTACATAATGTTAACGTGTACCGAGACCTTTAACACTATTCACGAGATATATCTATTTCCCCATGGCAACACAGTGATAGTCCACTCTTAAAGGTCTCGGTACACATTAACATTATTCACGGAATATCTCTAATTACCTATGGCTACACCACAAGGCGTTCAGGTAGTATTTGGTCCTTTAATGAAAGTCAATAACCAGACGTTTCGTATGGTACATACGTTTTCGATGTAAAAAGAGAGAACTATAGAATACCGGTTCTACCCCAAAACTTTTTTAGCCCCTTTTTAACAAGAATTCGTCGCCTGGAAGCAAAAAACGGCCAAATCTAAAAAGTTTTAAACTTCTGCATTCAGATATATAAACGCTACTTTTTGGCTTTAAAAAGCAAAATAAATCAAAAATTTTAATCCTTTTTTAATAAGAATCCTTATTTTTATTCCTCCAAAACTCCTGGTTTAAGAGAAAAAAAAAGAATATTGAGAGAAGTCTTTATTTTTACTATTTTAAAACAAATCCTACTAATTATGCAAAAGCGTGGTAATTAATTTTGATTAAGCTAAATAATTTTGGTATAGAAAAGGACTCCAAGATGGCAATGACACCCGATGAAATAATTCTGAATTTGGATAAAGTTTTCAAAGAAACGGATTTAGAAGTTATTGAACCAGAAAATGTACTTGAAAGTGTAAAACATGCTATTTCGCAAATACCTAAAAAACTAGCTATTGAACCGCCAGTTAAAGTAATGTTAACAGTGCTGGTTGATTTTAGAACAATCCAAGGTGAGCAGCTACAAGTATGGGTCTCTACTAAACAGCAAGTAATTCTGTCTTATAATGATTTTACAGAAACCTGGGCCAACAATTTAATCACCAAGTTTATTAACTCATCAGAAGAGGCAAAACTGAGAGGGAGTGGTTGGTCAGAAGGAGGAGTATTAGAGATTAAATTAAAGGAATCTAAATATGCTCCAATCAAAGGAAACTCATTTGTTCCTTTACCTAAAGAACTTGTTTTAAAACGAGCAGTATTAAACATTAAAAATACAGATAACAAATGTTTTATGTGGTGTGTTTTAGCTAAACTCCATTATGTTAAAAAGAACGCAGATAGAGTAACAAATTATCAAGCTAACATAAACGAATTGAACTTTGATGGAATTGACTTTCCTGTCCCTGTTGATAAAATTGATCAGTTTGAACTCCAGAACAAACCGCTAACTGTAAATGTTTATACTTGGTCATCGGAAGAAAACCTTAAACCAATCCGCGTATCAAAAAACTCCCCCGCATTTAGTAATGGCCCTGATAAAAATCATATTGATCTACTTTTAATAACAGATGGACCAAAAACACACTATACGCTAATTCGAACAATGAGCAGACTTATTCAGTTTACTTCAAAAGATGAGCATAAACAAGAATTCTGTAGAAGATGTTTACAAAGAATTCCAAGTATTTATGCTGCTGATGAACACAAAAAACATTGTAATTCTATGGTTGATTGCCATACTAAACTTGTTACACCGGCCCCTGGCAGCAAAATAGAGTTTAAAAATTACAAAAAACTGCAAGCGAGTCCATTCGTCGTTTATGCTGACTTCGAATCTATTATCGTTCCGTATCAAGGACCAGCTCCTAAAAATCTTCCTAAAACTGTTTTATTAAACAACCACCAAATTTGTTCATACGCATTCATTGTTGTTAGATCCGATGGAAAACATTCAACACCTGAAATTTATAGAGGGAGTGATGCTGCAACAATCTTTTTAAGTAGAATGATGAAACTACGAAATGCTCTATCCAATCAACTAAATTTAGTAGATTTAGCCATGACACCTGAAGATTTAATTCAATTTGAATCAGCTACTGAATGTTGGATTTGCAAAAAAGGGTTTATGGACTATGAATCCCCTGACCGACCAGACAACCATAAAGTCCGAGACCATGATCACATTAGTGGAAGATTCAGAGGAGCAGCACACAACTCCTGTAATCTTCAGTTAAAGTTTAATCCAAAGAATTGGAAACTGCCTATATTCTTTCACAATCTACGTGGTTATGACTCTCATTTAATTCTACAAGCAGTTACTGATGAATTTAGAACCGTCAGCTGTATAGCTCAGTCTTCAGAGAAGTACATGACATTTACATTAGACCAATTATCTTTTTATGATTCACTACAACATATGATGGGTTCACTAGAATCTTTAGGTCAGTCATTATCCAAATGCACTATAACAGAAAAATACTTTGATCCAGCGCTTGTACGGAAAGGAATCTATCCTTACGAGTACATGTCTTGCTGGGAGCGGTTCGATGAAGTTGAACTCCCACCAAAAGGAGCATTCTTCTCTAGTTTAAAAGGAAAAGATATAAGCGACTCTGACTACACCCATGCGCATTCAACGTGGAAAAAGTTAAACTGTCAGACCATGGGAGACTACCATGATGCTTACTTGAAGGCTGACGTTTGTTTGCTTGCCGATGTATTTGAAAATTACAGAAAAACCTGTATAAAACATTATAGTCTAGACCCCGCTAATTATATTACTGCTCCTGGCATGAGTTGGGATGCATTCTTAAGATTTACTAGAGTAGAGATTGACTTGCTGTCCGACCTACCAATACTCCAGATGATTGAAGACGGACTACGTGGTGGAATCTCTATGGCGTCACACGGTTACTGTAAAGCTAATAACAAGTACCTAGACGACTACGATCCTACAAAACCATCAAATTATATCATGTATTTGGATGCTAACAATCTTTATGGTTGGGCAATGTGTCAATCACTTCCATTACAGGACTTTAAAATGTATACAACCCCTTTTGACTTTAACATCCCGGACTTCATAGAACTGCTTTTAAAAATACCAGACACCAATCCAAGAGGATTTATTCTAGAAGTTGACTTAGACTATCCTGACGGACTCCATGACCTGCACAATGGCTACCCATTAGCAGCTGAAAGACTACAACTTGAAAATGACTTCCCTAAACTTGTTCCTAATCTGCAAGCAAAAAAAAAGTACGTCTGCCACTATAGACTCCTTCAATTCTACTTACGGCATGGATTAACTCTAACTGCTGTCCATAGGGTCATTTCGTTTAGTCAAGAAAAATTCATGGAGCCATATATAATGAAGAATACTACTCTTAGAACTCAAGCTACTGAACCTTCAGAAAAAGACTTCTTTAAGCTAATGAATAACAGCTGTTTTGGAAAGACTATGGAAAATCCACACAAACGTAAAGATGTTAGATTAGTAACACAAGAAAACAAAGCAATCAAACTAACTTCAAAACCTCATTACCAAGACTTTAAAAAGTTTCATGGTAGCCTTTATGGTATAATGATGAAGAAAATTAATGTGAAGCTAGATAAACCAGTTTTTATTGGGTTTTCTGTTCTAGAGCTATCTAAACTATTGATGCTAGAATTTTTATACGACTACTTTAAACCACTCTACCCAGACTCAAGAGTACTCTACACTGATACTGACTCCTTTATTCTTGACATCCCGACTGAAGACTTTTACAAAGATTTAGAAACAGATTTAACGAAAGGTGTTGACTCCTGGTATGACACCTCTGACTACCCAACTGAATCTCCATTACATTCATCCGTAAATAAAAAGGTTATTGGCAAGATGAAGGATGAACTGAATGGAACTTTAATCAAAGAGTACGTTGGTCTAAGAGCAAAGATGTATTCAATTGCCAGCCAAACTAGCGTAATTAAAAAAGCAAAAGGTATTTCTAGATCTGTTGTTCAAATGGTAATGACACACGACAACTACAAAGAAGCACTATTCAATACCAAAACGTTTTATCATGACAACGTAAAAATACAGTCTAAGTTACATGAGATAAATACAACTGTTGTTCACAAAAAGTCACTTGATTCAAACAATTCAAAACGGGTGTTTAAATCACCTGAGTTTTCCTTTGCAGTTGGACATTGGAGGACTAGAAGTCATAATCAGTAGACTTTCGAAACTTGTAATCATATGTTAAACTATATACACCCTTTAGAGTTCTTATTGTTATTTCCCTAGAACTGATTTTAATGTGTCGTTTATTTTTTTTTCACATTCTTTTTTTATTGCTTCTATGTCTTGCGGTTGGGCAAAACTTGCTCTTGATTTTTTCTGAAGTTCAAACTTTTGTATTTTGTAGTCGTTGTAGTCAGCTTGGAGTCTATTGAACTCATCATCCGAAATTTGAGAGTCCTGCAAGGCTTTACTAATTATCAATCGAAATGAACTAAGCTTAGCCATTATTAATTGAACCATGGCTGTATGCTTTTGAAGTTTGACTTTTATTTTTTTGTTAAAAGCGGTCGTTGTCATTGAAAGCAACCCGAGCGTCAACGACACACAACCCAACGGCAAAGCTACTACTGTTCCAACACCAGTCGCTAACAAACCAACAGAGCTTCCCGCAGTTAAAGTACTTAGACTTCCAAATCCAGTATTTAAGTATGTTGCTGTATTAAACAAACAAGAGTACCTTCGTTTAGCTCTGTTGTAATTAGTGAGGTCTTTTTCCAATTCTCTTTGTATTTCTGTAATGGTAGACAATCTGAACTTTCTGATTTCAGGATCATCACCACCATCAGTCTTTTCTTTGTCAGTATTTTCTTTCGGTATTTTTGGATATACTGTAATGGACATCTTTTTATATTTAAAAAAAATTTTTTAAACATTTAATTTGCACTTGCTATCATTTTAAGAAGATCATCAGGCAAAATGCTTTCAGTGTAATAAAACCCAATGAGATCTAAATTAGTAACATTAATGTACGTTAATTCTTTAAGATTGTCTGGATCAACACTCAATATAACTTTATCGCTGGTCGACACTGCCTTAATTTCTTCACCGCGGTTTTGAATAACGATAGTACACTTCACTGATTCAACATCCAAGTTTTGCCAAGAAATAAGAATCCCTTTCATTAGGTTGTCGCTAACACCAACAGGTAGGGAATCAGGGTTGTCTGCTCTAACAGAAAGTTCAAATATCATAGTAAATTCGTCTGCTAAAGCCATTTTAGGAATGAACTCTAATTGCGTGGCTGCATCTTTTGTCACTGTCTTTTTTCTATGCAGTATGTACTGTCTCTTTTTATAAGGTTTGATTGCTATTTCTCTTCTGCTGTTGTTTTGTGGAATCAGACTGACATGTAACGGCCCTGAGTTAAATGATTTGCGAAAGTATTTGTTATTATCAAAGAATGTAAACGGGCTTAAAAATTCAAACTTTATTTCCCAATCAATGAATGGAATTAAATGCCATTTGTTATCCCTTTTCCTAACAACTTTATATTCAAACTGGCCAACATTGTCAGCTACTACATTACGCAGTTGCTCTAGTTTAGGAACCTTTTTATCACTTATTTCTGCTCGTTTATAATAGCCGTTGTTTGTGTACTCAAAACCATACAGCGCTCCTATCTCCCCATTTAAATCAAAGTCTTCTGTGTCTGCTAGGTCCTTCAATTCTAAAGTTGCGCATCTAACAGGGTCAAGCATAACCGGTTGATCTGGTCCGCGTGACATAGTTTTAAACTAAATTATTTTATTTCTAATAAAGCATTCAGGCCGTCGCACTGAACTTCTTTTCCTTTTT
The DNA here is from genome assembly GCA_017654935.2 of Phymorhynchus buccinoides. Lineage (NCBI taxonomy): Eukaryota > Metazoa > Mollusca > Gastropoda > Neogastropoda > Raphitomidae > Phymorhynchus > Phymorhynchus buccinoides. Next base: position 60,500,111 of record CM065681.1, on the reverse strand, counting down.
CGTTAGTTATTCTTATTTTTAGTGAATGGTGAACCCCACAAACTAATTCTTTAAACTGTAAGTTAGTGAATGTAATAATTTCGTAATCACAGTATGCCGCTTTTGCTGTTGGAAGAACTCTTAACACAGTAGACGGCTGGTTATCAAATAAGTTGTCATCTGTACTCAGGATATCTAAATGAAAGTATAATAAAGAATGTATTCCGAGATTAAGTGATTTTACAGCTGTAAATGCATTACTTTGCAGTGCATAATCAGTGACATTGAACCTGTCTAATCTAAAACCTAATAGTTTAGCCAATTCATTAGCAAATTCAAATACTACACCTTTTTGTTCCCTAAACGTCATCTTCACTTTTAAATTTCCCTCATTAAGTTTTAAAGTAATGTCGAAGTCGTTTAAAATCTCTTTTAATGAACAAAAACCGTAATAACCGTCTGGTATAGTCAGTATGCTTATTGACCCTACGCTATCAATTTTTTTTATCCAATTGTTCTTTAAGGTTTCGCTTATGTTAATCCATTTGACTTTGTAATAAATTTCATGGAGCGCTACTTTTAGAGAACCATGATTTTCAATAGGGCGTTGTAAAAGTATTGGCTCGTCTTGATCAGTTATATAAATAAACATTTTTATTGCGAATATATAAATGAATGCTTTTAAATATAACAAAGACGTTAAATATGCAGTTGGATCATATAACCCTAAAACTATAGCTGTTGATTCAATAGTTGTTGCAGTGGGAGTTGATTCTTTTGAAGTTAAGGTCAGTAATCCATTAAACCATTATTTAAATCCTAGTGTCAAACATGATAACATCGCAAAGGCATGGTTTAGTCATCCAATGCAGTTTTATCAAAACCAGTTAAACTTTGCTGTGTTCTGTGCAACAACAGGGTGTGGTGTTTCTTTCGCTGATCACTTAAATCATCCTGGAGTCATGGTAAAAGCAGTTTATAGATTTCATTTTTATTACACTTTCAAGCGTATTTTGTCTGAACTGCATGCTCCATTACCGAATGATTCCACTTTTAATCCGTTCAACAACAGAATTGACTTGAAGGCCTTTGAACGGATTTGTAATGAGTTTAACATTAACTTGAATACAGACTTTAGACAAAAGTTAGATCGTAATCATGGTTTAGGAACACTTTATTATTGGGGTGTGCACAGAAAGTATAACTATGATTGGAATCCTCCTTACACGTCTTTTTCTTCAGGTACGACCGTTCATCTGGGATCTATTCAACAAAAACATAAAAACGCTTGGTCTACATTTATTCTTGATACTTCTGAAGGACTAACTAAGGCGGGAATAGAACGAGTAAATGATTCTATTCGTACTTACGTGTGGTGTTTGCTGGGGTCTCAAGCGCAAGTTAAATCTGAGATAATGGATCCTTCTACTGGGTTTGATGCTCAGAAACAGTATTTAGCCAATTTAGAAGATGCAATCAATTCTACAGTTGACCTCCCAGCAAGCATTAAAAGGTATCAAGATGTTTTAAGATTCGCAAGATCAAAAGTTGACTTTGCTGTTGGTAGTGGATTATACATGCTGCCCTCTGATCTCAGGCTTCAAATAGGAGTAATTGAAAACTATAATAACGAAATCCTTATAGCTGGAGACGGCCAAGCAATCGGTAAAAACAATGATCTAAATTCTGAAGTTGCTGCTCCATCAAGTGTACAACAAACAATTCCAATACAAAATATGGCTGATTCAAATTCAACGAACTTACCAACTTCAATTAAATCAACGAACTTACCAACTTCAACGAACTTAACTGCAACTGATAATCATGAAAATGAAAAGACAGCATTAGTTCTTTTTTTAACAGCGGCTGGTCTAGTTTATTTTTATTTTACTGAAAAGTAATCCGACAATTAGAACTAGCAGCATCCATAAATGTTCTGCCATAAAACCGACTACTTTGCTTGCTGTAGAAAAAAGCCAACTGATTATTCCACCTAATATTCCTGGTATAGCGTCTAGAGCTTTTATTCCTAATTTTTTTAATAAATTCTTTAAATGATCCAGTTGTTTTTTAATCCAATTCTTATCGCTTGATGGCGGGCCAGGAGCTGGCGGTTGAGCAGCAGCTCCTGATCCTGACCCGGTTAAAGCAAACACTAAAGTAGAGATTGCAAAACCTAAAGCTGTTAAAACACTAGCAATCGTAACACCCTGCTCTCTAAACAATGTTTTTATTCGTTCAGCCAGCGTTGTATCTTCGTATAAAATTCTTTGGATTGTTTCTTTTATTCTACTAACTTGACTGCGGAGTTGTTCACGGTTTGTCGACAGTACTTCTAGTCTTGCTGCTCTCTCTAACTGAAGATCATCTAGTCTTTGTATGATTCTGTCTTTTACGTCTTGTCCAAGGTTACCGTCATCAGCTTCAACCAACTTTTCTTTTTCTTTCTCAATGTGGGCATCCAGTTCGCTTAACTTTGCAGTATTATTTGTTAACTCGCCCCTAATAGTTTGTAATGATTCGTTAAGAGCCAATAGTTCCCTCATAGGTAATGGGGGCTCATGTACTGTTTTTAAATGGGTTTCTTCATCCTTTGAAGTCATAAAACTAGTTTCCAATTCTATTATTTGGTCAGCAGTTATTGGTAAGCCACTAAAAGGAATCGATTGAAGTTGGTTATCAGTTGGCAGCCTTTCTAACGTTTTTTGAAGAGCAGAAACAGTCTGTGTGCTTATGTACGGGGCGATCCCAAGTTGCCTTAGCACGTTAACACCAAACCTACTACGAAGACCACTTCTTGTTAAAAACACTGAGGGGTTTTTATCGTGTGTAAATTTGTTTAATACCCCTTTTTTATCCTTCACATATAAATGTCCCCCAGGTGCCAAAACATAGTCATTAGGGTCATAGAGATCGGATAAATCTTGACCAATAAATTTACGAAAAGCCATCACTTTCATTTTTTTTAGTTCACGACGATTTTCGCTTTCTATATTATCCTTTATCCTTTCATCTATACTAACAGCAGGGGTTGGTTCTGCTTCATCTAGTTCATGTCTTAAAGATAGTAGGTTATGACGGCGAGACAATAAAGGAATATTTTCACTCATGTCATCTCCAGGTTCAAAATCGTCAAAATCATCAAAATGAGGTCTTCTTCTATTCCTGCCATGTTTTTATTTATAATTATGTTTTTATTTTATTTCTAAAAGAGAGATGTCGCAATCATACGGAACAATTCTTGATCCATACAGACGGTTAAAAGAACCACTTGGTGTAAAAGGAACCAGGCAGAGTATTGTGATAAGTAATAATCCTTCAACTATTGACCAAAGACAAATATTATCAGTAAGATTTCCTAGTCTAGGGAGTAATGAAGTCATTGTGCCAGGTACTGCACGTCTTGCTTTTAAAATAGACCTGGAGTCAGAGGCCGACCCAAACAGAACTTTAGTTGCTAATCTTGGTAGAGCGATCGTTAGTAAGATTACTATTAAACTTGAGGGGAGAGAGGTAATGTCTTTAGATAATGCAGATGTTTTTTTGAGTTATTGCGACCTCTGGTTAACAGAAAATGAAAGAAAAGATCGGGTTTATCAGGGAATACAAGGAGATAATGGTATAAAACATAGAATTGATGCTGATGATAAAAAAGATAGCAATAAAGATGAGTTGGTTGCTCAAGTTTATGGTAATCGATTCTACATTCCTCTTGACTTTGAACTATTGAACACACACTCACCATATTATCAGGGAGCTTTACAAGATAGGCTTATGTATGAATTTACTTTTAATGACTATGCCCGTGTTATCAGATCAACAGAAGATTCAAATGCAAAATATAGTATTTCAGACATCACATTAGAGTTTGATGTTGTTCGTCATCAAGAATTAGCTCGGTTGATCTCACAACAATACCAGTCAAGATTAGCAATATACTACAACAGAATTTTAAATCACAGTAAGTTAACTAAAAACACAACAGACACAATCTGGAACATCGATTTGAATATATCAGCAAGGTCGTTAAAAGGAATTTTGCTGCTGTTTGAAGAAACCAAAAAACCCTTTAATAGATTAAGCGAGAGGTTTTATAATCCAAAAATAACTAAGCTGACTACTGCGATTGAAGGGCAACCGAACCAATTGTTTGCGAGCGGTCTTTTACCTTATCAGCACTTTGATGAAATAAGAAAACTGTTTGGTGGAGGCGGGCAACTAAGAGATCCGTCTGTTGATTTAATTTGCAAAGACCTCCATCTTCATGATGTTAGACTAGAAGATTATTTATCTTCGAAGTATGCTTTGTGGTTAGATCTTAGAACAACTGATGATAACAAACTTCATGGTAGCGGAAGAACAGTAGGTGATGGGTCGGGCGGAATAAACATTCAAATTCATAAAGAAGCAGTGGAAGTGAGCAAACAAATATATGTTTATGTGTATTTACTATGCGATGCTCAGCTGAACATTGAGAATAACAGATTAAAAGATATTGTGTATTAAAACAATGGACTTGAAGCAGTTTAAATTTCCTTACAAAAGAACCACATTGCGGGTTATTTTGCGGGATGACTGGGTGTGGAAAAACGATATTTATGTTAGATTTAATACAAACGGTTTATCGAAATCACTTTGAACATATAGTAATTTTTTGTACTACTTTAGAATTCAACAAGTCTTATAAAGAAAGAAAGTTCATTTGGTTAGATAACGAAATCTATTTAGTCAATCCAAGTAATAAGCTGAGCGATTGTTTAGAGTATTTTTATAAACTGTTTAAGGGAACATCAACTTTGTTTATCATTGATGACTGTTCAGCTGAAAGAGACATAGTCAAAAAAAGAAATAGTTTAGCAAAACTAGCATTCAGTGGTCGGCATGCAGGAATTAGCGTATGGATTTTAACACAGAAGTATAATTCGGTTTTAAAGGACTTCAGAGAACAGTTAAAGACGGTTGTTTTGTTTTTTACTAAAGACAAAAACAGCTTTGAAGAATGTCTTGATGAAAATGATGTGATTGAATCAAAAGAAGAAAAAAAGTCGATTAAGCAAAAACTGAGGAAAGAGAAGTTTTGTAAGCTAGTGTTAAAAACAGATTTTCCTAGTCAGTATAAATGTTTGTGAAGGCAAAAAAAAAAAAAAAAAAAAAAAAGGTCAATTTTTTTTTGGGTTTCTTTTTTATACTGGGTCAAATTCAAGGTTAAACTTGTTGTAAATTTCTGATAAAGTATCCATTATTTTGCTTTCAATTTCGAACAAGTATTTACTGACTATTTCATTGTCTTCCATTAATAGCTGAGATAAAACAATTTCTTTCTGCGCATTCCTTAATCTTTTCAATAAAATGTCGTAATTCTTTGTCTTGAGTATCTCTTTATTCTGAGTCTCCATTTAAAAACTCTTTTTTTTTTTGGTCAAATCAAATCGGAACTGTGTCTGGCGGAATTATCTGTAATTCTTCTTTAACAAAGGCTCTTTTTGGTGTTGGTCGTGTTGTCGTATCAGTTTCTCTTAAATAATACACAGGAGGATTCATTTCTATTACACTTTTTATTTCGTACGGATCGATGCTCCAAATTGGGTCAGTTGCTCTTATGCGAGTGTCTCCTTCTGCTTCTCCTGGTGCATAAAGAAACCTAACTTTTATTCCAAACGGTATCAGTTGCTTTGTAATTGAATGTTGAATTGACAAGTCAATCGAAGAGTCAATTGTTTTCTTCTGTATTGCTTTTACTGGTCGGAGCCCAATGACCTTAGATTCTTCGTTATTCATGACACGCAGAACACTACTTAATCTTCTAACCCATTCAGTGTTTTTAGTTGAATCAAGGAGTTCTCTATGGTATTGATAAGAGAAAAGTCTTTCTGCCAATTGTTTGTTAAAGTTTTCGACTAAGGCTTGAGATCTATGGTTTCCAGGAATACCTCTTTTAATAACGACTTTATGTTTTAACATCAATTGATTGAATTGTCCTTTAAATTCTTTTCCTTCATCAACTTGAATTAAACGAGGATAGGTTAATGGACCGCGTCTATAGATTTCTTGTAAAGCAACAGAGACTGAAGTAGCACTTTTATCAGTTAACGGTTCAGCATCTTTATATCTTGAAGCTAAATCAACAACTGTAAGCGCGTATTTAAATCTTTTTCTTCTGATTAAATCATGAGGGAGGTATAGAAGATCCATTTGGTGAGTGTCATTTGGTGTTGTGTTAACAAAGTGCGGTCTTTTAATTCGTTTAGGCGCTGGTAAATAAATTTGCCAAATAGATTGTTTAGATAGCCATTCTTTTGCTGTTTGTTCAGTGACTCCTGCAGCTTGATTTAATTTTTGAATAGCAGTTAAACCTTTCCAATAACCTTTCGGTGAATAATAAATTTTAGATAGTTTATTATTCATTTTAATACTACACGTTTTTTGCGATAAAATAAACAGCAGTCATACCAACTACAATAAAAGCTATTTCCTGGAGTTTTTGTTTTTCGGATGGTTGGTAGAAGTCACTTAGTTTTGGTGGTGGGAGCTGTTGGAGGTCTTCTCCTGTCACTAAATAATACTCTTTAATAGCGCCGTCAACATTCTTAAAAGTGTAAGCTGCATGGTTTTGCAGTTTTAATTTGTTGTTAATAAAATCTAACTGAGCGAGTCTTTGCTTTTCATAAGCGTCTTGTGCTGCTGCTAATTGCTCCATTGCTCGATTATGTCTTTGTCTTTCCTTGTTTGTTTCTAGCTTACTAAACATATAATTACTTCCTGAAAAAGCAAGAGCGTTTACTACAGCACCGCCAATCATCATTGCGAGTGAAGCCATTTTATTTTTACATATATATATTTTCTGGAATTATTCCTTGCTTAACAAGAAAGTCTTTTGTTGCGATTGAAGCAGTGATTATAGCAATTAGTTTACCGGAGTCCTCTAGGTCAAGTTTTCCAAGGTCAGCTGCTTTCATTTTCAATAGTTTCTTACCAACCATCGTGTACGCAACAGAAAGTCCACCAATCAGAGCAGATTGATATACAAGGTTAGCAACAGTTTTTTCAGCACTCATTTTTTGGTTTTTAAAATAAAAATAATAAATCAACTAAAAAATGAATTGTGACGAACTGTTGTTAAATGCGCAGGAAGCCGTAATGTCTGATGAAGTGTCGACAAGTGTTATGAATAAAAAGGAAAAGTTGTATTCTCTGGCTGCGTGTGGAAAAACAAAACAATACTTAGGAACAGAATTTAGTATAGAACAGATTCAAACAATGTCTTCTGCTGACATCGAAAAGTACTACACCAGATACGAAGCACAGTTAGGATCTAAAATGGTTAAAAGTTTAGGTCAAACTGTAATAGGCTTGTACACTAAGTTAGTTAGTCAGTTTTTCCCACTCGATTCAAGCCAAGATTTAATGTACGATTTAAGTCAAGATCCTGTTTTAACTAAATCGTTAGAGTCTCTTAGTTGTGATCTTTTTTATAGGTTTGGTGGGCTTTTATCGCCAGTTGTTATGGGATTAATTACTTTTAATCATATAGATTTTATGGCTATTAAAAATGAACGTGACAGAGAATCAAACGAATCAGACGGAACAGCAAACAAGCCCCAGCCAGACAGTAACCAAGGTAACGAAGAGCCCAGGACGAGTTGAAGCAGGTAAAAGGGTAGCTGAGTATAATCGGCAACAAAAAATGAATAAACAAACAAAACAAAAACTGTTGTCTCAGAATGAAGATGAATCAACCATAAGCGCAATACCAGTTAAAAAAGAAGAAGACAAACAAAACGGTACGAATTACGATGTTGTATTGCTTACTGCTGGTGTGGTTGCTGGTGTTGGTTATTTGTCTTATAAATTATATAAAACACACATGCTGCCAAGACTAGAAAAACTAGTAGAAGTACAAACAAAACAACCAGAGAAAGTAGAAGACAAACAAGAAAAACAAAAGCCAAATAGCTTAAAACCTGCCTCCGATCCATTTTTGATGCAATAATTTTTTTTATTTGGTACTTAAGTAAGAACTTAAAAAAAGAACTTAAGTAAGAACTTAATAAGTACTAAGTAAGT
>CM065681.1:60479568-60487068 GCA_017654935.2 Phymorhynchus buccinoides | reverse complement strand
TAGGCGCATAACGGCAGCATGACGCATCTGCGCTCATAATTGATAGGAAGCTGTCTGAGCGATCGAAGAAGAAGAAGAAGGTGCGCCCTTAATTTTCTTTTCCTTTTAACCTGGGCCTGTATTCACGTTGAGATAGCATGAGACTTAGCATGATGCTAACTTAGAAGCTCTTCCAATGTCCTATAGGATTTAATAGGACTTTTGGAAGAGCTTCTAAGTTAGCATCATGCTAAGTCTCAAGCTATCTCAACGTGAATACAGACCCAGAAGTAATCTACAGAGTTCCTCGCAATTTTGGCTCGCTCCCACCCCACCCCTGTTAGTCTTCCCTCAATCTTCTTTTTCCTCTTTCAAATCCACCCTTCATCCCACCCATTTTACTTGTTCCATGTTCGGTTTCTCTTTCTACGCCCGCCCTTGTTCACTATCTGTTCTGTGTGTGTGGGTTAGTCCAAAAGGGCCACTTTTGTGGCCACGTATCGACGAAGACTTGGGGAAGGGCACTTCAAAAATAAACAGACCACACATCACAATGGCTTGAATGACCTGGCCAGCCAGTGCCCGCTCAGCGGGTCACCGGCATGATGCCAAGTCCAGCAGCACCTAGACCTATTCACTGATCTGATTTTCATTTTGTTCTTGATGTTCTCTTCTGGTTCTTGATGTTTCCTTCTTGTTCTTGATGTTTCCTTCTTGTTCTTGATGTTTCCTTCTTGTTCTTGATGCTTCCTTCTTGTTCTTGATGCTTCCTTCTTGTTCTTGATGTTTCCTTCTTGTTCTTGATGTTTCCTTCTTGTTCTTGATGCTTCCTTCTTGTTCTTGATGCTTCCTTCTTGTTCTTGATGTTCTCTTCTGGTTCTTGATGTTTCCTTCTTGTTCTTGGTGCTTCCTTCTTGTTCTGGATGTTTCCTTCTTGTTCTTGATGTTTCCTTCTTGTTCTTGATGCTTCTTTCTTGTTCTTGATGCTTCCTTCTTGTTCTTGATGCTTCCTTCTTGTTCTTGATGCTTCCTTCTTGTTCTGGATGTTTCCTTCTTGTTCTGGATGCTTCCTTCTTGTTCTTGATGTTTCCTTCTTGTTCTTGATGCTTCCTTCTTGTTCTTGATGTTTCCTTCTTGTTCTTGATGCTTCTTTCTTGTTCTTGATGCTTCCTTCTTGTTCTTGATGCTTCCTTCTTGTTCTTGATGCTTCCTTCTTGTTCTGGATGTTTCCTTCTTGTTCTGGATGCTTCCTTCTTGTTCTGGATGCTTCCTTCTTGTTCTTGATGTTTCCTTCTTGTTCTTGATGCTTCTTTCTTGTTCTTGATGCTTCCTTCTTGTTCTTGATGCTTCCTTCTTGTTCTTGATGCTTCCTTCTTGTTCTGGATGCTTCCTTCTTGTTCTTGGATGTTTCCTTCTTGTTCTTGATGCTTCCTTCTTGTTCTGGATGTTGTTCTTGATGTTTCCTTCTTGTTCTTGATGTTTCCTTCTTGTTCTTGATGCTTCCTTCTTGTTCTTGATGCTTCCTTCTTGTTCTGGATGCTTCCTTCTTGTTCTTGATGTTTTCTTGATGTTTCCTTCTTGTTCTTGATGCTTCTTTCTTGTTCTGGATGCTTCCTTCTTGTTCTGGATGCTTCTTTCTTGTTCTTGGTGTGTTTCCTTCTTGTTCTGGATGCTTCCTTCTGGTTCTTGATGCTTCCTTCTTGTTCTGGATGCTTCCTTCTGGTTCTTGATGCTTCCTTCTTGTTCTGGATGCTTCCTTCTTGTTCTTGATGTTTCCTTCTTGTTCTTGGATGCTTCCTTCTTGTTCTGGATGCTTCTTTCTTGTTCTTGGATGTTTCCTTCTTGTTCTTGATGCTTCCTTCTTGTTCTTGATGTTTCCTTCTTGTTCTTGATGCTTCCTTCTTGTTCTGGATGCTTCCTTCTTGTTCTGGATGCTTCTTTCTTGTTCTTGGTGTGTTTCCTTCTTGTTCTTGATGCTTCCTTCTTGTTCTTGATGTTTCCTTCTTGTTCTTGATGCTTCCTTCTTGTTCTGGATGCTTCCTTCTTGTTCTTGATGCTTCCTTCTTGTTCGTGATGCTTCCTTCTGGTTCGTGATGTTCTCTTCTGGTTCTTGGTATTTCCTTCTTGTTCTGGATGTTTCCTTCTTGTTCTTGATGTTTCCTTCTTGTTCTGGATGTTTCCTTCTTGTTCTTGATGCTTCCTTCTTGTTCTTGATGCTTCTTTCTTGTTCTTGATGCTTCCTTCTTGTTCTTGATGTTTCCTTCTTGTTCTTGATGCTTCCTTCTTGTTCTTGATGCTTCCTTCTTGTTCTTGATGCTTCTTTCTTGTTCTTGATGCTTCCTTCTTGTTCTTGATGCTTCCTTCTTGTTCTGGATGCTTCCTTCTTGTTCTGGATGCTTCCTTCTTGTTCTGGATGCTTCCTTCTTGTTCTGGATGCTTCCTTCTTGTTCTGGATGCTTCCTTCTTGTTCTGGATGCTTCCTTCTTGTTCTGGATGTTTCCTTCTTGTTCTGGATGTTTTCTTGATGTTTCCTTCTTGTTCTGGATGCTTCCTTCTTGTTCTGGATGCTTCCTTCTTGTTCTGGATGCTTCTTTCTTGTTCTTGGTGTGTTTCCTTCTTGTTCTGGATGCTTCCTTCTGGTTCTTGATGCTTCCTTCTTGTTCTGGATGCTTCCTTCTTGTTCTGGATGCTTCCTTCTGGTTCTTGATGCTTCCTTCTTGTTCTGGATGCTTCCTTCTTGTTCTGGATGCTTCCTTCTGGTTCTTGATGCTTCCTTCTTGTTCTTGATGCTTCCTTCTTGTTCTTGATGCTTCCTTCTTGTTCTGGATGCTTCCTTCTTGTTCTTGATGTTTCCTTCTTGTTCTTGATGCTTCTTTCTTGTTCTTGATGCTTCCTTCTTGTTCTGGATGCTTCCTTCTTGTTCTTGATGCTTCCTTCTTGTTCGTGATGCTTCCTTCTGGTTCGTGATGTTCTCTTCTGGTTCTTGGTATTTCCTTCTTGTTCTGGATGTTTCCTTCTTGTTCTGGATGTTTCCTTCTTGTTCTGGATGTTTCCTTGTTCTTGATGCTTCTTTCTTGTTCTTGATGCTTCCTTCTTGTTCTTGGATGTTTCCTTCTTGTTCTTGATGCTTCCTTCTTGTTCTTGATGTGCTTCCTTCTTGTTCTTGATGCTTCTTTCTTGTTCTTGATGCTTCCTTCTTGTTCTTGATGCTTCCTTCTTGTTCTGGATGCTTCCTTCTTGTTCTGGATGCTTCCTTCTTGTTCTGGATGTTTCCTTCTTGTTCTGGATGTTTCCTTCTTGTTCTGGATGTTTTCTTGATGTTTCCTTCTTGTTCTGGATGTTTCCTTCTTGTTCTGGATGTTTCCGTCTTGTTCTGGATGTTTTCTTGATGTTTCCTTCTTGTTCTTGATGCTTCCTTCTTGTTCTGGATGCTTCCTTCTTGTTCTGGATGTTTTCTTGATGTTTCCTTCTTGTTCTTGATGTTTCCTTCTTGTTCTGGATGCTTCCTTCTTGTTCTTGATGCTTCCTTCTTGTTCTTGATGCTTCCTTCTTGTTCTGGATGTTTTCTTGATGTTTCCTTCTTGTTCTTGATGCTTCCTTCTTGTTCTGGATGCTTCCTTCTTGTTCTTGATGCTTCCTTCTTGTTCTTGATGCTTCCTTCTTGTTCTTGATGCTTCCTTCTTGTTCTGGATGCTTCTTTCTTGTTCTTGATGTTTTCTTGATGTTTCCTTCTTGTTCTTGATGCTTCCTTCTTGTTCTGGATGCTTCCTTCTTGTTCTGGATGCTTCTTTCTTGTTCTTGGTGTGTTTCCTTCTTGTTCTGGATGCTTCCTTCTGGTTCTTGATGCTTCCTTCTTGTTCTGGATGCTTCCTTCTGGTTCTTGATGTTTCCTTCTTGTTCTTGATGCTTCCTTCTTGTTATGGATGCTTCCTTCTTGTTCTTGATGCTTCCTTCTTGTTCGTGATGCTTCCTTCTGGTTCGTGATGTTCTCTTCTGGTTCTTGGTATTTCCTTCTTGTTATGGATGTTTCCTTCTTGTTCTGGATGTTTCCTTCTTGTTCTTGGATGTTTCCTTCTTGTTCTTGATGCTTCTTTCTTGTTCTTGATGCTTCCTTCTTGTTCTTGATGTTTCCTTCTTGTTCTTGATGCTTCCTTCTTGTTCTTGATGCTTCCTTCTTGTTCTTGATGCTTCCTTCTTGTTCTTGATGCTTCCTTCTTGTTCTTGATGCTTCCTTCTTGTTCTGGATGCTTCCTTCTTGTTCTGGATGCTTCCTTCTTGTTCTGGATGCTTCCTTCTTGTTCTGGATGTTTCCTTCTTGTTCTGGATGTTTTCTTGATGTTTCCTTCTTGTTCTGGATGTTTCCTTCTTGTTCTGGATGTTTCCGTCTTGTTCTGGATGTTTTCTTGATGTTTCCTTCTTGTTCTTGATGCTCCCTTCTTGTTCTGGATGCTTCCTTCTTGTTCTTGATGCTTCCTTCTTGTTCTTGATGCTTCCTTCTTGTTCTGGATGCTTCCTTCTTGTTCTGGATGCTTCTTTCTTGTTCTTGATGTTTTCTTGATGTTTCCTTCTTGTTCTTGATGCTTCTTTCTTGTTCTGGATGCTTCCTTCTTGTTCTGGATGCTTCCTTCTTGTTCTGGATGCTTCTTTCTTGTTCTTGATGTTTTCTTGATGTTTCCTTCTTGTTCTGGATGTTTCCTTCTTGTTCTGGATGTTTCCGTCTTGTTCTGGATGTTTTCTTGATGTTTCCTTCTTGTTCTTGATGCTTCCTTCTTGTTCTGGATGCTTCCTTCTTGTTCTGGATGTTTTCTTGATGTTTCCTTCTTGTTCTTGATGTTTCCTTCTTGTTCTGGATGCTTCCTTCTTGTTCTTGATGCTTCCTTCTTGTTCTGGATGCTTCCTTCTTGTTCTGGATGCTTCCTTCTTGTTCTGGATGCTTCTTTCTTGTTCTTGATGTTTTCTTGATGTTTCCTTCTTGTTCTTGATGCTTCCTTCTTGTTCTGGATGCTTCCTTCTTGTTCTGGATGCTTCTTTCTTGTTCTTGGTGTGTTTCCTTCTTGTTCTGGATGCTTCCTTCTGGTTCTTGATGTTTCCTTCTTGTTCTTGATGCTTCCTTCTTGTTCTTGATGCTTCCTTCTTGTTCTTGATGCTTCCGTCTTGTTCTGGATGCTTCCGTCTTGTTCTTGATGCTTCCTTCTTGTTCTGGATGCTTCCTTCTTGTTCTTGATGCTTCCTTCTTGTTCGTGATGCTTCCTTCTTGTTCTTGATGCTTCCTTCTTGTTCTTGATGCTTCCGTCTTGTTCTGGATGCTTCCGTCTTGTTCTTGATGCTTCCTTCTTGTTCTGGATGCTTCCTTCTTGTTCTTGATGTTTCCTTCTTGTTCTTGATGCTTCCTTCTGGTTCGTGATGTTCTCTTCTGGTTCTTGGTATTTCCTTCTTGTTCTGGATGTTTCCTTCTTGTTCTGGATGTTTCCTTCTTGTTCTTGATGTTTCCTTCTTGTTCTTGATGTTTCCTTCTTGTTCTTGATGCTTCCTTCTTGTTCTTGATGCTTCCTTCTTCTTCTGGATGCTTCCTTCTTGTTCTTGATGCTTCCTTCTTGTTCTTGATGCTTCCTTCTTGTTCTTGATGCTTCCTTCTTCTTCTGGATGCTTCCTTCTTCTTCTGGATGCTTCCTTCTTGTTCTTGATGCTTCCTTCTTGTTCTTGATGCTTCCTTCTTGTTCTTGATGCTTCCTTCTTGTTCTTGATGTTCTCTTCTGGTTCTTGATGTTTCCTTCTTGTTCTTGATGCTTCCTTCTTGTTCTTGATGCTTCCTTCTTGTTCTTGATGTTTCCTTCTTGTTCTTGATGCTTCCTTCTTGTTCTTGATGCTTCCTTCTTCTTCTGGATGCTTCCTTCTTGTTCTTGATGCTTCTCTTCTTGTTCTTGATGTTTCCTTCTTGTTCTTGATGCTTCCTTCTTGTTCTGGATGCTTCCTTCTTGTTCTTGATGTTTTCTTGATGTTTCCTTCTTGTTCTTGATGTTTCCTTCTTGTTCTTGATGCTTCCTTCTTGTTCTTGATGCTTCCTTCTTCTTCTGGATGCTTCCTTCTTGTTCTTGATGCTTCCTTCTTGTTCTTGATGCTTCCTTCTTCTTCTGGATGCTTCCTTCTTGTTCTGGATGCTTCCTTCTTGTTCTGGATGTTTTCTTGATGTTTCCTTCTTGTTCTTGATGTTTCCTTCTTGTTCTTGATGCTTCCTTCTTGTTCTTGATGCTTCCTTCTTGTTCTGGATGCTTCCTTCTTGTTCTGGATGCTTCCTTCTTGTTCTTGATGTTTTCTTGATGTTTCCTTCTTGTTCTTGATGCTTCCTTCTTGTTCTTGATGCTTCCTTCTTCTTCTGGATGCTTCCTTCTTCTTCTGGATGCTTCCTTCTTGTTCTTGATGTTTTCTTGATGTTTCCTTCTTGTTCTTGATGTTTCCTTCTTGTTCTTGATGCTTCCTTCTGGTTCGTGATGTTCTCTTCTGGTTCTTGATATTTCCTTGTTCTTGGCGTTTCCTTCTTGTTATTGATGTTTTCTTGATGCTTCTGTAAAACGTGCCTGCATTGTGTCCTTCATCACCTTCGTTCTCTCTCTCTCTCTCTCTCTCTCTCTCTCTCTCTCTCTCTCTCTCTCTCTCTCTCTCTCTCTCTCTCTCTCTCTCTCTCTCTCTCTCTCTCTCTCTCTCTCTCTCTCTCTCGTTTTTTTGTTTTTTTCAATCCATGGTTGACCCTCACCTAACCGGGTTTTGCGCTACCAGAAGGCGTAGCAGCAGCAGCAGCAGCAGCAGCAATAAGCCATTATGGTCTTATTTATTGTTATTCTTTTTTTTTGGTCAATCATGGATATCGTCTACTATGGCGCATGGGGCGTGCTGCGTTCTGAAAAGCGGTCAAGGTTTGAATTAAACCCCCCCTTGACATGCAGCCCCAAGTAAAGGGCAACTACCCCTACCCCTCCTCTACTATTGTAGTCCAAAAGGGAAGTAAGCCTAAGCCGCCGCTGTCTGCAAGTGACCCCGCCCTTTACTTCAGCAAAGGGGAGAGAATCACAGCACTCCATTGTTACTGTCCAAGGAAAGGGCGGGGTCCAGTTGCATACATCTATGTGATCTAGCCCCCCAACAATAAACTTCGCGCGTGCGCCAGCGCGTGCACCTGCCCAGTCACGTGGTACTTACCGCTGGTCAACATCCATTCAAACTTCTTCTTTTTTTTTGGGGGGGGAAGTTCCTTTTTTGGGGGGGTATATATAATAATATGATGAAAGGGCACAAGGTCTGCTGCCGTCGGGTACATGGATCTAATCAGCAAGCCTGGAGGTCGGGTGGCGTTGCTATTATTATACACCCGGGGTGCTGTGCATGGACGGTCACTTACAATTATTGAAGGCTGACTGTGGTGTGGGTGTGGGTGGGGTGGGGTGGGGGTGGTAAGAAGTGACCGTCCATCGACTGCTGGCCGCTGCCCATTCACTGCAAAAAGATAACCAATAGCCAGAGAAGAAA
>CM065681.1:60469568-60472068 GCA_017654935.2 Phymorhynchus buccinoides | reverse complement strand
TAGGTATAATATTGTGATAAAAAATAAAAAATGTGACAAAAACAAAGTGGACATTTAGATAACGACATGAACAAATAAACGTTGTCACAATAAAACCATCTAAACACAAACTTCAACACCACTCTGACAAGCTACGGCAATTCCAATATCACCGCCATAAAAATCGATTCTAGTGTTTCCCTATTAATTCAATATTAATTAAACATTTAGCTAGTAGGGGAAGACGGGGTAAAAAGCGCATGGGCGGGTAAGAAGCCCACCCCAATTATCTCATGAAATGAAGCAAATTTCAGTCTCATTTTGCCCATGAGACGAGCGTTAATGTCTAGCATTCGTCTCATGGGCAAATTTGACTGAAATTTTCTTTATTTCATGAGATAATTGGGGTGGGCTTCTTACCCGCCCATGCGCTTTTTACCCCGTCTTCCCCTATGAGAATAAAGCTAATCAATGCCAGTTTATTAGAAGATGTGGCAAAGAACAATTAATTCTCAGCCTATTTCGTTATCTTAGCTTTAAAGACCCACCAGACCGCGTGTCAAAATCACGGGTTTCACGTGTTTTTCCTCTTATAGCTGGAAAGAAATCTTGTTTTGACCAAGTCCCACATAAATGCCCCCCAAATTCAAACCGAAACATTTTAAAGAGCAGCCTCAATTTGAAGTTGGGGACATTTGAATGTGGGTCACAGCTACCCAGAAAAAAACAAGGGACTTAATCTGTGGTGCGTCAGCGTGTCTTTAAATCTTCCTCTGGTATAATAAGTATGAAGCTAGTTTCTATTGTCTCTACATATTCATTCCCTTGTGTGAGTTGTCTTCCACTCTAACTGTTATTACTGTTGGTCTATCTTTTCATTTGTGTTTTGTCTTATTGTCTCTTATTATTTCGAGATCTGGGCCTGTATTCACGTTGAGATAGCATGAGACTTAGCATGATGCTAACTTAGAAGCTCTTCCAAAAGTCCTATTAAATCCTATAGGACATTGGAAGAGCTTCTAAGTTAGCATCATGCTAAGTCTCATGCTATCTCAACGTGAATACAGGCCCTGGCCAGTTATTATGTTCCTGTTCATAACAGTAATACCTCGAAATTTGTTAATTAAAGGTTTTCTTATTCCTGGCTTCGCCATTGCTTCTTTTTCTTGCATTCTATTCCCATTTTCTTTCCATCACTATTTTGTTACTCGGGCAAACAGCGTTTGTAAGGAGGCGTTATAAAACTGTCACTCGGCTGTCAGCTTGATGGGAGCAATCTTTTCAATCAGGGATTAATTAAGCCGTGAAAGAAAACCAATAAAACGAACTAATAGAGGTTGATGGAAATGATGAACCTCTAATGATCTCATGAAAGCATGCATCCATTGACCGGTCAGTAGACTTCGCCAACACGTTATAGACAATTTACGAACTGAATCATTCCTGGTAGGGGAAGACGGGGTAAAAAGCGCATGGGCGGGTAAGAAGCCCACCCCAATTATCTCATGAAATAAAGAAAATTTCAGTCAAATTTGCCCATGAGACGAATGCTAGACATTAACGCTCGTCTCATGGGCAAAATGAGACTGAAATTTGCTTCATTTCATGAGATAATTGGGGTGGGCTTCTTACCCGCCCATGCGCTTTTTACCCCGTCTTCCCCTATAGCTCACATTCACCGGCACAACTTGATAGTTAGCACCATATATTTGTGACCCGTCGCCACAAAATGAGTCGTGGTGTCCCTGGGGTCACTTTTGAGTTATTACCAAATCGTTAGTCTGCACTGTAAGTCTGAATACAGGCCCAGGAAACCAAACATTTTGTAAATCGGACTATGTGTTGCAAAGTTATGACGATTTGAAGTAGTATACTTCGGGGAATCGGCGAAATGATGAAATGCAACAAGAAAGTTTCAAATTGTGTACAAAACCACCAAATATAATTATTCTGACGAAAACACACTTTTAAGGCAGAAAGGATTGTTCCTAAACTTCCATACTTATTATGTATGAGGTAGAGAAAGACCAGTTGTTCAACAATTAGTCATAATCTGGAA
This sequence comes from Phymorhynchus buccinoides, assembly GCA_017654935.2. NCBI lineage: Eukaryota > Metazoa > Mollusca > Gastropoda > Neogastropoda > Raphitomidae > Phymorhynchus > Phymorhynchus buccinoides. Next base: position 60,470,030 of record CM065681.1, on the reverse strand, counting down.
ATCGATGATTTGACCCCCTCCCACCTAAAATTGACCCTACGGGGTAAGTGAGCTAATACTAATAACAATTAAAACAAAATGTTAAAGTGACGCCTGTCCCTCGCGAGGCTCCAGGCGCCATTACAGACATAAAAACCAACAGTTTTAAGAAAGACGAAGAAGGAGACATACAAGATTAAAACATAAAAAAAAGAACTTTGACATCGTAAGAACAAGATATCAATAGGAAAAAAATAAAATACATGTCGGGAACATTATACTCCCAGCCCCTCCACTCTCTCTCTCTCTCTCTCTCTCTTCCCCCCCCCCCCCACTCTCTCTCTCTCTCTCTCCCACACTGTCTCCCCCCAATCCCTCCACTCTCTCTCGCTCTTTCTTACACACACACGCGCACACGCACACGCACACACACACGCGCACACACACGCACACGCACACACACACATATATATATATATATAT
>CM065681.1:60447068-60457068 GCA_017654935.2 Phymorhynchus buccinoides | reverse complement strand
TCCCGTCTTGGTGCTTGGTGGAGTCCGGGATGATCGTCCGGCCCACGATGCCCTGCTGATAATCACAGGAGAAGGTGGATGTAGGTCTCTATGGCTTAGAGACAAGGGGCTTCAGTCGGCAGGGAATTAGTGAATCCCAACCGGCTAGAAGGCTTCCCTTGTACAATAGCACTAGTTAATAAATAAACTGAATTTCAGTTAACAAACTGAGATCAGTAAAACATAAAAGGTGATCAATCCAACATCACTCTCCATCCAACACCTGGAAAGGAATGGTATCATAAAGTGCAAGATTGCGGCCCATAGGTTTCCTACTAAAAATAGACAAAAGGGTTAGTAGGCATAAACTCCGGTTCTGGTACCAAAAGTGTTCAAGTCAAAAACACACACACACAAATAATCAGTGCACATAAATAGAACAGAATGTTTATCACTTCTTTTCTATAACATATCTATCTACTCCTTATTCATCATTGAACATAGGATCTAGATCAAAACTAGGGTCAAACAAACAACCAGTCTCAATCACCAGTCATCAATAAGACTTACTAGGTGGGCTATTCTGGCTGGGAGAGGTGTTGCTCTAGTCAGTTTCAGCGTCTTGTGTGAAAAACTTTTTCTCACTACGCCAATTATAGCCTTCACTTTCAAACAATGAAAGCCTGCTATTGGTTTATAGCAGTCGACACGTCACAATTTGCTGTTCAAAATGTACCGAACAATCACGCGCCTATTACATCCTTATCACGTGCCGACATTCAAATCCTTCTCGTGCTCGGAAAGGCAAAACCGTCTTCAAAGGGAATTGACCGTGGTTGTCACTTTCTCATGATTGGAAAGGACGAGGTGTCTTACAAAGGGAGCCGACTGTTGATATCACTATCTCGTGATGAGACGGTAGATAAGAGGGGGGGGGTGGGGGTGAAGGGAGATAACCTCTGTAGGGGTTACATGCCGACCGGGAACAAAGAGACAACTCCCTTACTCGGCGTTCTCTTTGAAGCGGCCGGGCAATTAACGTGGCGGCTGGTCAGAGACATGAAAAAGGAGAGGGGGGGAGGGGAGAAGGGGGGGGGGGTGTAGATAAGAAATAAAGAAAGCGGGTCGCGCGGGACACTTACGTCACAGGGGGGTCGTTGGAAGGGTTACAGTTGTGACAGTTGTAAGTTGGACATATCTATGTACACAAATGGTATGTGCATTTATTATTTGTTCATTAGTCCCCAAGCCGAAGGTTCGGGGAGCTATTGTTTTTGTCTGATCCGTCCGTACGGTGTCCGTCCGTCCGTCCGTCCGTCCGTCGGTCCGGCGTGCCTCCGTCCGGCTATTCGTCCGTTTTTCTGAAAAACTATTCAGTCTATCATCATCAAATTTGGCATACTAGTTTGCCAAGATGCAAGCTATCCACTGATGTATTTAGTTTTACATGAAGGTCAAGGTCGCGCCAGTTACGGGGTTCAAACCCCGAAACACATAATCGCTAATATCTCGCGAAGTTTTGCATGTATTTTAATGCAGTTTTTTTTCACAACATTTCTTGATGAATGGTCTATAACACAGTTGTCATGAATTTGTCTGTGCGCATGATCGCGCGCGCTCAAATCACGGGTCCGAACCCCAAGGCTATATATAAAAAAAAAACGTGTCTGTTTTTTTATTCAGTTACGTGCTGTTTTGATGCGTTTTTTGTACGTGCTGTTTTGCTCCTTGCGTTTTTATGTATGTGCACAGCCGACACATTCCGATTTCCGAGTAGCAAGGCGATGCTGCGAGGGGGCTTTGCTACCGCTCAGCGTTGCACTTGTTTTGTTCAATTATTTTCCCATTTGATTTTTTCCATTCGTTGCATGTACCTCCACGCACTCACTCACGACCCACATGCTCCCACCTGTACCCACATCGCGCACTAAGCAGTGTGAATGAGTCAGCGCACCACACGCCAGGACACACAGAAACCCAGACATGTTTGTATCCCAAACCACATTCAGTTTGCAACATGATTGTCCATTTCTATTTATAGATCAAACACACTTTCTTGTAAGAGTGAACGTGAGAAAGAGCAAAATGGAATGATAATGGAATGCTGTGGCATACTGAATGGGGTATGAACGAGTTGGCGTCGATAAATGTGTGTGTGTGTGTGTGTGTGTGTGTGTGTGTGTGTGTGTGTGTGTGTGTGTGTGCGTGTGTGCGTGTGCGTGCGTGCGGTGCGTGCGTGTGCGTGCGTGTGCGTGTGTGTGTGTGTGTGTACGTGTGCGTGTGCGCGCGCGCGCGCGCGCGCGCGCGCGATGCGAGCGTGTGTGTGTGTGTGTGTGTGTGTGTGTTGTTGTGTGTGTGTGTGTGTGTGTGTTAGAGAGAGAGAGAGAGTTGCTTTGTATATGTGTTGTTGCTGGTTGGTGTCACTCTTGAATGCTGTTTTTGTTGTCTGTTGATGAATCATTGATTGTAAAGCGCTTTGGGCTCATCTGAGGTAAAGCGCTATATAAATGTACTACTATTATTATTATTATTATTATTATTATTATTATTATTATTATTATTATTATAATAAAACAAAAACAAAACAGGACCGCCTTTACACAAAAAAGGAAAAAAAAGAGGAAAAAGAGAAAAGAAAAGAAAACAAAAACAAGAGAGAACAGCTGGAGGGTTTAAAAAAATGAAAATAAAAAGTATGTATACGTATCGTTTTACACACATATATGTTGTTTAAGAATTTGTGAGCTCGTATGACTCCCCCCCCCCCCCCCCCCCCCCCCCCCCCCCCCCCCCCCCCCCCCCTCCCTCCCCCCTCCGAAAAATAAAAATTGTGAGTGCGTAAATGGCGTGCGTGTGGAAAAGGTGAGGTGGGTGGGGGTGGGGGTCTGTTTGTCCATGCCTTAATTTTATTTTTTATTTTTTATTTTTCTCCCCCAGGATGCTGTTATGAGTGTTCGTGGGTGTCTACAGTGTGTATGTGAAGAAAAGGGAAGGTGGGTGGGGGGTTGAAAGACCGGCTGGGTTATTGTTTTAAATTTCTGCTTTAAATTATGTTAAATAATTATTTGTTATGCTTCTTTTTTTGCAAAATAAAAAAAGATTTAAATGGTGTCTAATATGTGTATGTGAAAGGGGGTGGTGGGTGGGGATGAACGGCGTGAGCACGGTGTCTATGATGTGTATGTGAAGAAGGGTGGTGGGTGGGGATGAACGGCGTGAGCACGGTGTCTATGATGTGTATGTGAAGAAGGGTGGTGGGTGGGGATGAACGGCGTGAGCACGGTGTCTATGATGTGTATGTGAAGAAGGGTGGTGGGTGGGGATGAACGGCGTGAGCACGGTGTCTATGATGTGTATGTGAAAAAAGTGGTGGTGGGTGGGGATGAACGGTGTGAGCACGGTGTCTATGATGTGTATGTGAAAGGGGGGTGGGTGGGTGGGGATGAACGGTGTGAGCACGGTGTCTATGATGTGTATGTGAAGAAGGGTGGTGGGTGGGGATGAACGGCTGTGAGCACGGTGTCTATGATGTGTATGTGAAAAAGGGTGGTGGGTGGGGATGAACGGCGTGAGCACGGTGTCTATGATGTGTATGTGAAAAAGGGTGGTGGGTGGGGATGAACGGCGTGAGCACGGTGTCTATGATGTGTATGTGAAGAAGGGTGGGGGGTGGGGATGAACGGCGTGAGCACGGTGTCTATGATGTGATGAATGTGAAGAAGGGTGGTGGGTGGGGATGAACGGCGTGAGCACGGTGTCTATGATGTGTATGTGAAGAAGGGTGGTGGGTGGGGGGATGAACGGCAGTGAGCACGGTGTCTATGATGTGTATGTGAAGAAGGGTGGTGGGTGGGGATGAACGGCGTGAGCACGGTGTCTATGATGTGTATGTGAAGAAGAAGGGTGGTGGGTGGGGATGAACGGCGTGAGCACGGTGTCTATGATGTGTATGTGAAAGAAGGGGTGGTGGGTGAACGGGGGATGAACGGTCGTGAGCACGGTGTGAATCACGGTGTCTATGATGTGTATGTGAAAGAAGGGTGGTGGGTGGGGATGAACGGTGTGAGCACGGTGTCTATGATGTGTATGTGAAAAAAGGGCGGTGGGTGGGGATGAACGGTGTGAGCACGGTGTCTATGATGTGTATGTGAAAAAGGGTGGTGGGTGGGGATGAACGGCGTGAGCACGGTGTCTATGATGTGTATGTGAAGAAGGGTGGTGGGTGGGGATGAACGGCGTGAGCACGGTGTCTATGATGTGTATGTGAAGAAGGGTGGTGGGTGGGGATGAACGGCGTGAGCACGGTGTCTATGATGTGTATGTGAAGAAGGGTGGTGGGTGGGGATGAACGGCGTGAGCACGGTGTCTATGATGTGTATGTGAAAAAGGGTGGGTGGGTGGGGATGAACGGCGTGAGCACGGTGTCTATGATGTGTATGTGACGAAGGGTGGTGGGTGGGGATGAACGGCGTGAGCACGGTGTTTATGATGTGTATGTGAAGAAGGGTGGTGGGTGGGGATGAACGGCGTGAGCACGGTGTCTATGATGTGTATGTGAAAGGGGGTGGTGGGTGGGGATGAACGGTGTGAGCACGGTGTCTATATGATGTGTATGTGAAGAAGGGTGGTGGGTGGGGATGAACGGCGTGAGCACGGTGTCTATGATGTGTATGTGAAGAAGGGTGGTGGGTGGGGATGAACGGCGTGAGCACGGTGTCTATGATGTGTGTGTGAAGAAGGGTGGTGGGTGGGGATGAACGGCGTGAGCACGGTGTCTATGATGTGTGTGTGAAGAAGGGTGGTGGGTGGGGATGAACGGCGTGAGCATTTCTTTTTTATTTATTTTTTTATATACTTTATAATGCTTTGTAATAATGTTTTTCTTCTTGATTATTTTCTCTCGTAATATTTGTAAAGCGCTCTGAGGATGATTTTTTTATCATCGAAGAGCGCTATAGAAGCTTTATTTATTATTATTAGTAGTAGTAGTATTATTATTATTATTATTATTATTATTATTATTATTATTATTATTATTTAAATGTATGCCTGTCTCACAGCTGTTGCATCCCACACAAAATCAAGCTATTTAGTTAAAAGACTGAATCTAGAAATCTTACATATAAACTGCACCAAGCTATTGCTTGTCAAAATATTCTGGCTGCATGTTCTTCATTGTATATTTAATATATTTCTTCCATCAGATTTGTTGCAACTTATTTTTGTTGAGCAGCATCATGCAAGATATTTAGTAGAAAATGTTCTTGGACATTACACAAACATAAATAAAATTGCCCATGAGTGAAAATCTAGCAATATCAACTGAATACAACTAATATAGTCACAAACTTCAGCATTTTCGTGGCTGTTATTTATGAAAAGTTGGTTATGGTAAACTTAAGTTCGCTTGAAAAAACTTCTGAATATATAAATGAACTAAATGTTCCTCCCGAAACAGCTGTGGTCTCAATGTCTGTCGTTTCCGACTATGACTGCCAGACAGCAGCAGAGGGGGCAGCTGCTATTCCAGCGGGCTGGCCTAAAAATTTGTTTACAATGGAGAAGCCTTGCAACTTGCCCGGGGTGAATCCCCACTATCTCGGTCAAAGATAATTATTTGAGGACAGATGGAGTTGGGGAAGGTCCCCAAAGGCCAACCAATCCCTTTGGCTTGTAGCCAGTGCAGTTAAGCGCCCCCTTAGTTTGGAGAGTCCTAGTCTTCCGCGAAAGACTAAGCCGTACCCCTGGTCTTCCGGGCGACATTCAAGAGCGCGGATTTCTGAACCGGATATGATACAAAAGCGCGGAGGGTGATCTACCGGAAAACGAGTGTGGAGCACGGGAGACACGAAATACGCAACTCGGCCAGTTGTTCATGACAAAAATCAGCAATGGTGTTACAGGCTAATTTGTCACAATGGCACTTATTTCTTATCAATGGTGTGACACACCACATAAACATGTCACATCTCTCTCTCTCTCTCTCTCTCTCTCTCACTCTCTCTCTCTCTCTCTCTCTCTCTCTCTCTCTCTCTCTCTCTCTCTCTCTCTCTCTCTCTCTGGCTCTTCTCTCTCTCTCTCTCCTCTCTCTCTCTCTCTCTCTCTCTCTCTCTCTCTCTCTCTCTCTCTCTCTCTCTCTCTGCGGGGTGAATTGGTGGGTGGGTGGGTAGAAATCTGTGCTCTAAATTGTAAAACAAAAATCCACGCTTACGTATGTCGATTTGACGCGCTTTCGTAAAAAAAACATTCCGCGCTTCTGATATGCCAATACGCGCTTTCGTAAATCTCCCTGGTCTTCCAATACGGTGGAAAATCATTTACTGTACGCTCTCGTTTACAGGCTAATGTCAACTAGTGATGAAAACTCGTTCGGTTAAAAAAACATTTTAAAGGTGGACCCTGACGGATAAGTGTTTTTGCACAAAACACGTCGAGATCACCAGAAAGACAGCCTTTTGAAGGATCGGAACACTCACTTTGCTCTGGTTTCCTATACATTAAGCCGTGAAAACGGCGATTCCTCCTTGGCGGAGATGCCGAAGAGAGTAGCCATTTTGGATGGGGTGGGTGAAGGTCTCTCATTGTGGTTGAAGTGTTTTCCTTTTTTTGTAGTGCAGTAAAACAAAAATTGGAGCTGTTTCCTTTGTTGTGAGCGAAACTCATTTAGATAATCTATAACATTTTACAAAAAAATAAAATAAAAGGCTTGTATTGCGAACATTTCGTGCAAACGATTTGGTCTAAACGCAGGCGGCCATTAGAAAAGAGACGTCACACGCCTTCTCTTTGGGTGAAAGAATTTGACTTCCAGCACCTCCGCCAAGGAGGAATCGCCGATTTGACGGTTTGATTTCTAGGAAACCAGAGCAAAGTGAGTGTTGCAATCTCTTGTAAAGGGTGTTTTCCTGGTGATCTGGACGTGTTTCTTACAGAAACTCATCCGTCAGGGTGGCCCTTTAAGGAAAGGAGGAGGCGATTTAGGGGAGGAGGGGAGCGGGAGGCACAGACATTCTCACTCTTGGATCAAAGCGATTCAACTTAAAGGAAAATGATTCAACCGGAGGTGGCCCTCAGACCGGAAGCTGTGTGGATCCTCTGAGGTTTACTTCCCTTTGATGTGAAGTGTCAAGATGGCGGCGTTCCTTGGGAGGAATAAAAGATGGTTGACAACAGACTACTTTGAGACTGAGACTTCGTCAACTTCTTTTTTTCCTCAGGCATGTTTCGTTTTCACTTTTTCATCACAATCTCAACTATTCTTACTATCACTGGAGATGAGAGAACTTCTCTCTCTCTAGAGACGGAGAGAGAGAGATGAGAGAAGAGAGAGAGAGAGAGACAGAGAGGGAGAGAGAGAGAGAGAGACAGAGAGAGAGAGAGAGAGAGAGAGAGAGAGAGAGAGAGAGAGAGAGAGAGAGAGAGAAATGTGTGTGTGCTTGTGTTCTGCCTTTTACATTATCTGTAAAAATATCTAATTTTCTAAATTATCTCTATCTCTTTCTCTCGTCTTTCTCGGTCTCTCTCTCTCTCTTCTCTCTCTCACCACTCTCTCTCTCTCTCCCCTCTGCTCTTCTCTCTTTCTCTCTCTCTGTGTCTCTTTCTCTCTCCCCCTCTCTCTATCTATCTCTCTTTTTTCTTTCTCTCCATCTCTATCTCTCTACTCTCCCCTCTCTTTCTCTCTGTGTCTGTCTCTGTATCGGGGCTGGGTGCCAAAACAAAGTATGCATACGTATCTCATTACCCTGTATACATAACAATTCATTCGTTCGTTCTGTTTCTCTGTCTCCTCTCTGACACTCTCTGTCTCTGTCTCTGTCTCTGTCTCTCTCTCTCTCTCTCTCTCTCACCCCTCTCTCCCTCACTTTTTTCTCTCTCTCTCCCTTTTCTCCCCCTGTCTCTCTATGTCTCTTTCTCTCTCCCCCTCTCTCTATCTATCCTCTTTTTTTTCTTTCGACTCTCCTCTCTCTCTCTCTCCTCTCTCTCGTCCTCTCTCTCTCTCTCTCTCTCTCTCTCTTCTCTCTCCCTCCTCTCTCTCTCTCTCTCTCTCTGTCTCTCTCTCTCTCTCTCTCTCTCTCTCCTCTCTCTCTCTCTCTCTCTCTCTCTTCTCTCTCTCTCTCTCTCTCTCTCTCTCTCTCCTCTCTCTCTCTCTCCCTCTCTCGCTCCTCTCTCTCTCACTCTCTCATCTCTCTCTCTCTCTCTCTTTCTCCCTCTCTCATCTCTCTCTCTCTCTCTCTCTCTCTCTCTCTCTCTCTCTCTCTCTCTCTGCGGGGTGAATTGGTGGGTGGGTTGGTAGAAATCTGTGCTCTAAATTGTAAAACAAAAATCCACGCTTACGTATGTCGATTTGACGCGCTTTCGTAAAAAAAACATTCCGCGCTTCTGATATGCCAATACGCGCTTTCGTAAATCTCCCTGGTCTTCCAATACGGTGGAAAATCATTTACTGTAGCGCTCTCGTTTACAAGGCTAGTGTCAACTAGTGATGAAAACTCGTTCGGGTTAAAAAAAAATTTTAAAGGTGGACCCTGAACGGATAAGTGTTTTTAGGGAGAGCACAGAAAGACGTCGAGATCACCATGAAATACAGCCATTTGAAGGATCGGAACACTCACTTTGCTCTGGTTTCCTATACATTAAGCCGTAAAAACGGCGATTCCTCCTTGGCGGAGATGCCGAAGAGAGTAGCCATTTTGGATGGGGTGGGTGAAGGTCTCTCATTGTGGTTGAAGTGTTTTCCTTTTTTTGTTGTGGCAGAAAAACGAAAATTGGAGCTGGTTCCTTTGTTGTGAGGAAACTCATTTAGATACTCTATAACCTTTTACATAAAAAATAAAAATAAAGTGCTTGTTCATTGCGAACATTCGTGCTCAAACGAATTTGGTCTAAACAGCAGGCGGCCATTAGAAAGAGAACGGTGCACACGCCTTCACGTCTTTGGGTGAAAGAATTTTGACTTCCAGCACCCCGCCAAGGAGGAATCGCCGATTTGAACGGTTTGATTTCCCCTTCCTTTCCCACTCGTTCAGATTCCTCCCACTCATTTTCTCTTCCCCGCCGCCCTTTCCCCTTTCTTCTCACCCCCACACCTCAATCCATTTTCTCGAATTTTCTCTTTCCGTTTTCACCCAGCACATCAAAAAAAACCCCTTCCCCAACCCCCCCCCCCCCCCCCCCATTCTCCCCAACCCCTATTTCCCCGCCCGTTCTCCCCCCCCCTCCCCCCCCCCACCCCCCCCTTTTTCCCCCTTCCTATTTCTCCATGGTGGTCGCCACCTTCTCTCCCCATTCCCCTTCTTTTACCCCCGACCCCTCTTCTTCTCCCACTTTCTTCTCCCATTTCCCCCTCACTCTTCCTTCCGCCACCACATCTCCCACCCCCCCGACCCTTCCCCCCCCGCCGCAGTCCACACAACCCTCTCCTCCCCCCTGACAAAAAAAAAGGAACCCTCCTCCGCCCTTTCCGATCGACCTCCTCCCACCCCCCCCAACCCCCCCCCCCTTTTATTTCCCCTCTCCCCTCCCCCCCCCCCTTTCCTCCTTCCCTTCCTCCCTTCCCCCCCCCCTCCCCCATCTCTTTTTTTTTTACTCCCCCCTTTCCCTCCTTCCCTCCCCCCACCTTTCTTCTCCCCTCCCAACCCTTTTCACACTTCCACACCGCCACTTCCCCCATCTACCCCGTTTCTCTCCTTTTTCTCCCTCCCTTTTTTCTCTCCGCCCCCTTTCTTCGTTTCCCCTCCCCTCCCGCCATCGCCCCCCTTTCTTTCATCCCCCTTCGTTCTTTTCCTTTTTCCTCCTCCTCCCCTCCCCCACCGCCCTTTTCTCTCCCTCTTCCTTGATTTTTTTCTTTGCTCCTCTGTTCCCTCCCCTTCCCCCTTTTTGTCTCCTTTTTTTTTTTTTCCTCTCCCCCTTTCCTTTTCCCCCCCCTTTCTTACCCTTCTTCACCCCGCCCACCCCTCTCCCCCCCACCCTAATTTTCTTCTACCGCCCCCTTTCCCTTTCGTTTCCTCTCCCCCTTCCCCCT
>CM065681.1:60429568-60439568 GCA_017654935.2 Phymorhynchus buccinoides | reverse complement strand
TTCTACTGTCTGTCCCGCGTCCAAGGCCAAAAGCCGAAATATTGGGAATAGTCTACATTCTTTCTTGTTAGTTTTCATTCTCTTTTTTTGTTCTGCTCTCTCTCTCTCTCTCTCTCTCTCTCTCTCTCTCTCTCTCTCTCTCTCTCTCTCTCTCTCTCTCTCTCTCTCTCTCTGTCTCTCGTTCTCCTTCTCTGTATTACTTTTTTTGTGCTGAGTCAAGGCATTCTGTGAATTGAACAATACATAGCATATATTTTCAATGGCATGGATGCCTTGTCACGATTTCATTAATCAGATATTCCATTTCGAAAGTTTGTGTTTTTTGTGAAAAGGTGTATTGATAATAATTATTGTCTTGATAATAATTATATTCGTATAATGTCACGTGTTTCTTTCCCTTTTTATGTCCCTATGGGCCATAAAGGCCTTGCAAAGACCCTATAAAACATATTGTTATTGTTAAAAACACACAGACACACACGCAACACACGCGCGCCATAAAGGCCTTGCAAAGACCCTATAAAACATATTGTTATTGTTAAAAAAAACACAGACACACACGCAACAGACACACACGCAACACACGCGCGCGCGCGCGCGCAACACACACGCGCGCGCGCACGCACGCACGCACACACGCACACGCACACGCACACACACACACGCACGATCAACCGAAGAAAACACCCTGCAAACTCTTTGTGGTCAGTCCCGGGTCATGTAAGGTCAGACAGGGGGGATCACGGTGAAGGGTCCATCCCTCCATTGTCCACTATCGTGACCACAGACAGTGATTGGGTGTCCGTTCGCCCGGGTGCTGACCACACAATGGACACTGGGCTGTGGTAGGGCAACAATAGCCACACACACACCCCAAGCTGTGGGGAAAACAGGGGGCAGCCTGGGTTAAGCCAGTTCCACGTGCGCGCGCACGCATACTCGCATTCCACACACATACTACAGCAACAAGTGCACGCGCACGCACACGCTGCACCCATTCAGTTACATATGCATACAGGTGCGCATTTATGCGCGCACACTCATACACACGCGAGCGCACGCACCCATGCGCACGCGCACACACAAACACGCGCGCGCGCCACACACGCACACACACACAACAACTAACCACTACAAACTGTCATAGAACTTGATTTACCATCACCCTTTCATTTCTATGCTCCCTTCTCTCTCTCTCTCTCTCTCTCTCTCTCTCTCTCTCTCTCTCTCTCTCTCTCTCTCTCTCTCTCTCTCTCTCTCTCTCTCTCTCTCTCTCTCTCTCTCTCTCTCTCATCTAATGGTGCCAACAAGGTCCAGGCGATAGCATCCGAGCCAACCCTAACAGCAATGTTTCTTCTACCCCTAGCTGACAGTTGACTCTTCTTCTGACAATGCCCATTGTCCCAGGTCACCCTGATTTCTCGCCTTTGTCGGTGTAGTTATGTGGACAACGAGACGGAACAGCGGGACCAAGTTATTAAAGGACCGGTACCCGTAATGGTCACGTTTGCTTGACTTCACTCGACCCTGTACAGGAGCGGATCCGGGTATGTAGGTGTGTGTCTGGATTTCCGGACCCCCCCCCCCCCCCCCCCCCCCCGCCCCCCCCCTCTGCCCCAATAGGGGAAGACGGGGTAGAAAGCCCATGGGCGGGTAAGAAGCCCATGCCAATTATCTCATGAAATGAAGCAAATTTCAGTCACATTTTGCCCATGAGACGAACGCTAAACATTAACACTCGTCTCGTGGGCAAAATGTGACTGAAATGTTCTTCATTTCATGAGATAATTGGCATGGGCTTCTTACCCGCCCATGGGCTTTTTACCCCGTACCTTACACAAGGGTGAAAAGTAAGAACACGACTCGATTTTTGCTGTAATAATCACTGAATTGCAATGTTGTTGTTTTTGTCCTGGACTTCTCCCCTTGGGCCCCCATAAGGGCATTGCCCCTTTTGACCCGGAAGCCACGCAGCTCTCTGGACTCCCGGCGGAAACCCCGCCCCCCTTACGAATCATTTGGTCCGGCCCTGCTGTAAGTGCAGTGTGTGTGCGTGTGCGTGCGTGTGCGTGCGTGCTCGCGTGCGCACGCGCGCGCGTGTGTATGTGTGCGTGTATCGTGCGTGCGACCGTGTGTGTGTGAGTTTGTGTGTGTATGTGTGTGTGTGCGTGAGTGCGCGCGCGCGTGCTTTTCAATGACCTGCTCTTGTCCCTTCCCTCCTTGTGGTGGTTGTAAACTGCAATTATTTTTAAGCTTTTATTTCTTTTCTTTTCTTGTTGTCTTTTTGACTCCGTAGACTTTGAAGAGGATGAATCGCCGACAATCACTTTAGGGCTTAGGCGAACGCAGTAGATCTTTGAAAGGAAGGGCCACAGTTATTTTAAAGCTTGTTTGGATCCAGGAGACCTTTCAGAGGAAATCCGTTTCCTATCAGTCCAGTGGATCTTTAAAAGGAAGGGTGGAGGTTTGGGATTTGAGAGAGAGAGAGAGAGAGAGAGAGAGAGAGAGAGAGAGAGAGAGAGAGAGATAAAGTGATTTTTGAAAATGACCTGCTGGCCATTTTGGTGGGAGTTTGAAATGAGCGGTTGGAACAACATCGCTTATTAATAAACATGGATTCAAAAACTGCCCATACATTTGGAACGGAAATTTTAACGTCCTCCGGTCAGGAACAGACATATATGGGACATTAGTAGATATATAAAGATGGTGGGAACGATCCTGGAGGCAATGCCCGGAGGCAGTGCAACACCAGGAAAGTCCCGATTTTGTTTTAACAATTCAGATGTACACTTGAGCGTACCCATCTCTTAAGGGCCAGCCACACGTCCACTGAAATCGTACGACTGTGCGATACGATTCGATCACGTGGTTTCGAAGAGCCAATGAGATTCGCGCCTCGAGACCTCGTGATCGAATCGTTTCGTACAGTCGTGCGATTTTAGTGGACGTGTGGCTGGGCCTTAACTCCTCTCTTTTCTATTCCTCCCCTCTTATTTGAATCCTCCTCCCCTCGGGCCCCTCCCCTTCCCCCTTCCCAACCACCACCCACCCACCCTTAACACGGCATAGTCGCATGCAAAACCGCAGTAAAAAACACATTCTAATATCAACGTAACTTTAAACAGCAAAGAAGAATTAGATTACCACATTCATTATTAATCCCCGAGCCGAAGGTTCGGGGAGCTATTGGTTTTTTCTGGTCCGTCCGTCCGTCCGTCCGGTGTCCGTCCGTCCGGCTATTCGTCCGTTTTTCTCAAAAACTATTCAGTCTATCATCATCAAATTTGGTATACTAGTTTGCCAAGATGCAAGCTATCCACTGATGTATTTAATTTAACATTAAGGTCAAGGTCGCGCCAGTTACGGGGTTCAAACCCCGAAACACATAATCGCTAATATCTCGCGAACTTTTGCATGTATTTTAATGCAGTTTTTTTCACAACATTTCTTGATGAATGGTCTATAACACAGGTGTCATGAATTGTTCTGTGCGCGCGTGTGCGCATGATCGCGCGCGCTCAAATCACGGGTCCGAACCCCAAGGCTATATATCAAAAACTATTCAGTTACGTGCTGTTTTGATGCCTTTTTATGTAGTTACGTGCTGTTTTTATGCGTTTTTATGTATGTGTACAGCCGACACATTCCGATTTCGGAGTACCTCGGCGATGCTGCGAGGGGACTTTGCAGCCGCTCGGAGTTGCACTGGTATTTTTGTTAAAATGTGCCTTGAAAAAGAAAAAAAAGCAATCTAACCAACAACAAAACAACGAATTTAATGAAACAAAACCAAAAGCAAAGAATTATGTTATTCATCTTCAAAATCCGACGTTGCCACACAGGGAAACAGAGACAAAGTGCACGCACAATGAGTATGCCATTCACCTAGTCAGTCAGTCAGTCAGTCATCAATTTAGCCAATTAGTTATTTGCTTAATTATTTATTGTTGTCTACTTGTGACGTAAGTGTCCCGCGCGACCCGCTTTCTTTCTTTATCTACCCCCCCCCCCCCCCCCCTCTCCTTTTCATTTCTCTGTCCGGCCGCCACGTTAATTGCCACCCACCATCTAAAGAATGCCGATTAAGGGATTGGTCCCTTTGAAGGTTGATTTGTCTCCCCGGTCGGCATGTAACCCCTACAGAGGTTATCTCCCTTCACCCCCCCCCCCCTCTTATCTACCGTCTCATCACGAGATAGTGATATCAACAGTCGGCTCCCTTTGTAAGACACCTCGTCCTTTCCAATCATGAGAAAGTGACAACCACGGTCAATAGAATTTCCCTTTGAAGACGGTTTTGCCTTTCCGAGCACGAGAAGGATTTGAATGTGAACGAACACGTGATAAGGATGTTTAATAGGCGAGTGATTGTTCGGTACTATGTATGCATAAAATTATAGCATCATCTTGTGACGTGTCGACTGCTATAAACCAATAGCAGGCTTTCATTGTTTGAAAGTGAAGGCTATAATTGGCGTAGTGAGAAAAAGTTTTTCACACAAGACGCTGAAACTGACTAGAGCAACACCTCTCCCAGCCAGAATAGCCCACCTAGTAAGTCTTATTGATGACTGGTGATTGAGACTGGTTGTTTGTTTGACCCTAGTTTTGATCTAGATCCTATGTTCAATGATGAATAAGGAGTAGATAGATATGTTATTGAAAAGAAGTGGTAAACATTCTATTCTATTTATGTGCACTGATTATTTGTGTGTGTGTGTTTTTTGACTTGAACACTTTTGGTACCAGAACCGGAGTTTATGCCTACTAACCCTTTTGTCTATTTTTAGTAGGAAACCTATGGGCCGCAATCTTGCACTTTATGATACCATTCCTTTCCAGGTGTTGGATGGAGAGTGATGTTGGATTGATCACCTTTTATGTTTTACTGATCTCAGTTTGTTAACTGAAATTCAGTTTATTGATTAACTAGTGCTATTGTACAAGGGAAGCCTTCTAGCCGGTTGGGATTCACTAATGCCCTGCCGACTGAAGCCCCTTGTCTCTAAGCCATAGAGATCTACATCCACCTTCTCCTGTGATTATCAGCAGGGCATCGTGGGCCGGACGATCATCCCGGACTCCACCAAGCACCAAGACGGGAAAGACGCCCCGCACCCAGAATCCGCGAGGAGACCACGCCTGAACCGTGCCATCCCGCGAAGCCGTAACCGGAACGACTGGGAGCTACTCTCACCTGATGAGCAAGCCCAGCCAACCCAGCACTCGCCGATCACCACGGAGGAACTTGAAACAGCTAAGTCCACCGGACTGCGCCAATCATTTGAACTTTCCTACGGACACTGAAGATAATTAGTAACCCTTCCGGCATGGGGCGAACCTTATAGAAAGACAAAAGTCTTGTGAATCCTTTCGGATTTCATTGTTTTTTTATCCATATTTTGTTTTGGCGCCATTGAGCTGCTTTATTATTATTGTTGCATAATCTCATGCAGATTTTGGGAGTAAATAAAATACAAGTGTCAAATAATCCTGAACCCTTTGGTCAGACTGATGAGAGTGGGAGTCTTGTAATTTCATGTACAACCCTACTTCTCTCTGTCTGCCATTTAGAGCAATTCAACCACTTGTATTTCTTACAACCATACGAGCCAGAACCCGGGCACAAATATAAATTTATTAGATGAAAAGGGGCCGGGAAAGTTGCTCATCTCCCATACCCTAGAGAAGTGGGCTAAAGGCAAATTTTCTAAAGTCTTCCCTAGGGACTTAGCCTTTTAACCCATTACCTCGTCACACTACTTATGCATTTACTTTCATATATTTCTTTATTCATTTAAATTTTTAGTCCATTCTTTTTGTTATGTTTATTTAGAATATTAGTAAAGGTAAGGAGGAGGAGTTCCACCTGAAGCAGCAAAGTGAGCTTGTAGTGAGAGAGTGATTGATGTGAAGTGATTAAAAAAAAGTGAGTAGGCCTACTGTCGCTCCTACAGAGATGAAGTGTCAACAAGGTAACAGAAACAAATAACAAACAGATGTGCACAGCAGGTATTATTATGTCCATTCTGTTCAGTTTACACGCAATATATGTTGTGACCGACCTAACTTACCATCACCTCATTTCACGCACGCACGCACGCGCACGCAAACGCACGCGCACACGCGCGCACGCACGCACACACACACGCACACGCACACGCACACGCACACACACACACACACACACACACACACACACACCGGCACACACACACACCGGCACACACACACCGGCACACACACACACACACAGAAGACATAATATAATGTCACAGCTGTGCCCTGCATGCAATCTGTGTTGTGACCGAACTTAGTATCCCCTCATGGATCAGAGAGAGAGAGAGAGAGAGAGAGAGAGAGAGAGAGAGAGAGAGAGAGAGAGAGAGAGAGAGAGAGAGAGAGAGAGAGAGAGAGAGAGAGAGAGAACGAACAAACGAACGAATGGGTGGGGTATTTTTTTATTGAGGGAAAGCGGAATAAGCACAATAACCGGCTTTTTTTCATCCGGCCCTCCGAACAAAAAGAAAAGAAATTTAAAAAATACAAATAGAAAAAATAAGACATCGCAAAATACAAGAAAAAACAACAACCTTAAATCAAGGTCGTAAACAGACGCGCCGTGCGAGAGAGAGAGAGAGAGAGAGAGAGAGAGAGAGAGAGAGAGAGAGAGAGAGAGAGAGAGAGAGAGAGAGAGAGAGAGAGAGAGAGAGAGAGAGAGAGAGAGAGAGAGAGAGAGAGAGAGAGAGAGAGAGAGTATACAGCCTTTTGTAATATTTCATATCCAACAGCTGTGTCTTGCCCAGATAATTGATTTTACATTTTTAGTCCCCAGCCGAAGGTTCGGGGAACTATTGTTTTTGGTCTGGTCCGTCCGGCGTCCAGCGTGCCTCCGTCCGTCCGGCCGGCCGGCTATTCGTCCGTTTTTCTCAAAACCTATTCAGTCTATCATCATCAAATTTGGTATACTAGTTTGCCAAGATGCAAGCTATCCTCTGATTGGGGGGTGGGTGGGGTGGGTGGGGGGGGGGGTTGGGGGGTGGTGTGGGGGGGAGGGTGCGGTGGGGAGTACAGCGCTATGAGAGAAGAAGATCGAAGGAAGGAGAGACACAAAAGTAATAGCGGATGGGTGGGGGTGGGGCATAGGTGGGGTGGGGGTAGGAGGGCGGGGGATGGTGGAGGGGGGGGGGGGGGGGTGGGCAGAGCAGGATGAGGATGAGAGAAGAAGATGGAAAGAAGGAGAGACACAAAAGTAATAATATAATATTTCGTGGACCCCAAAACACTGCTGCTCAGCATTACCGGTACTTGGCATTACCGGTACTAGGCATTACCGGTGCTCGGTATTTCCGGTACTAGGCGTTGCGCTAGTAACAATAAAAACAGCAATTTCACCAAATCCGAGTTTCGAGTTTCAATTTACCCTCAACAAAAGAAAGCTTATATTCCTATTTGTATTGTGTTTTCTTTCTGTCTGGTAGATATATGAGCATCCGCAGCAAAAAAAACAAGTGCAACTCCGAGCGGCTGCAAAGTCTCCTCTCAGCATCGCCGAGCTACTCCGAAATCGGAATGTGTCGGCTGTACACATACATAAAAACGCATAACTACATAAAAACGCATCAAAACAGCACGTAACTGAATAGTTTGTTATATATAGCCTTGGGGTTCGGACCCGTGATTTGAGCGCGCGCGATCATGCGCACACGCGCGCACAGAAAAATTCATGACAACTGTGTTATAGACCATTCATCAAGAAATGTTGTGACAAAAACTGCATTGAAATACATGCAAAAGTTCGCGAGATATTAGCGATTATGTGTTTCGGGGTTTGAACCCCGTAACTGGCGCGACCTTGACCTTAATGTAAAACTAAATACATCAGTGGATAGCTTGCATCTTGGCAAACTAGTACACCAAATGTGATGATGATAGACTGAATAGTTTTTGAGAACAAGGACGAATAGCCGGACGGGGCACGCCGGACGCCGCCGGACGGACGCCGCCGGACGGACCAGACAGAAACAATAGTTCCCGAACCTTCGTCTCGGGGACTAACAATCTCCTTGAATGTTCAACTAATGGTATTAGTATTTATTTATCGTTGCTGGTTTAAATGTTTTTATTGTCTTTATCGTTGCTGTTGGTGTTTAGAGTGTTATTTCAACTCGACCGGACCTGGCTTTATTTATTTGACACGATTTTTTCTTTGTCCTGATTAGATAAGACAGCTAAAATGTTTGTTTTGTTTTTGAATTAGATGGAAGTTGGAAGAGGTAGATAAGGTGGCTAGCTTGTATTTTAGTGATGTGAGAAGATTACAACACTGCTGCATGACCTACAATGGTGTCACCACAGACAGACCATAATACTATGGGTTGGGTCGACGGTAAAGGTCAAGTGCATGCGGCTGGATAGTGGACAACGTGGCGAATCATAATCTATTTTGATGGTGATTCATAAACTAAACTTCAAGTTCAATGTTCAATGCAATACATAAATAATACTATAAACGAGAGAGAGAGAGAGAGAGAGAGAGAGAGAGAGAGAGAGAGAGAGAGAGAGAGAGAGAGAGAGAGAGAGAGAGAGAGAGAGAGAGAGAGAGAGAGAGAGAGAGAGAGAGAGAGAGAGAGAGAGAGAGAGAGAGAGAGAGAGAGAGAGAGAGAGAGAGAGAGCGTGGTATGAAAGTTTTTTGTGCCCGGGATTTCAGCTTGAGAGTCCGACACCTGCGTCCTGATGGCAAAAGTTCATAATGGTGGGCAAGAACATGACTATCATCAGTCGCTATCTGCTTGGCCTTTCGCACCACTCGCTCAGCATACAACACTTCCAGACTCTTTTGCCTTTCACTCACAACCTTGCTGCACACATTCACTATGTCACTCAGCACTCGCTTACTTCTTACATTCAGACTTCCAAACCAGCGCATAAAAGAAAGAAAGAAGAAAGAAAGAAAGAAAGAAAAGAAAGAAAGTGCGCTGTGCGCTGTTCCAAGATTCAGTCAATACTGATTGACATATTCGTCAGTAACGGCCTTTGCCCTCAACCAGTCGATCAATCAATGTGTTTGTCCTTATGCATAAAAGTATGGACATTTGGTTGTACCACCACACTAAAATAAAAAGTTCAGTGTTGGGGCAGTTGTCCAAAGACCGGCTAGTCCCAAAGCTGTAGCACTTAGACCCCGTGCAATGCTTCTTTGTTTTAAAAATCATTGTCATTCGCATGAAAGGACACCCCCCCAAAAAAAAAAAAAACACCCAAAAAACCCAACTAAGCCTCCAAAATGATTTTCCACAACTGTAGAAAATCCGTTTCAATACAACTGTCACACTGAAGTGCTCAATCTGCAGTAAGAAAGGCAACACTGAAAACCCCCGGAAAGAACCGAGAAATGGAGGAGGGGTTGTAGATCTATCTCTCTCTCTCTCTCTCTCTCTCTCTCTCTCTCTCTCTCTCTCTCTCTCTCTCTCTCTCTCTCTCTCTCTCTCTCTCTCTCTCTCTCTCTCTCTCTTTTTCTCTTCAAAGACAGACTTTTTTTTCAATGAAATGTCTATGCATGTACAACTCCCGTTTCCATAAAACTAGAAAAAAAAGTACTCCCGACCTACCGGACCACACCTTAGCTGACCTATTACTAATTCAGGCCTCCTGTTATCTCGCTCGGTCACGATGGCCTAGTTTTGGTCAATGGGTCAAGTGGCCCAACAAATGGGTCAGGTCTTCTTCCCGAGTTTATTGCTTACAAGTCATCCACTACTGGGCTCTCTAGACTATGATGAGTGCATGGTTGTGTGACGAGGAAGTCGTTGACAGTGAGTGACAGTCGTCTAGATAGAGAGAAGAAGAAAATCAATGAATCGTGCATTGAGCCGATAACGAAAATGGTGGTTTTTTTGCGTGTTTACTGTTTACACTAAGAAAATGTCTGACTTTTTTGTTTTTCAAATACAAAAGTGGTGACAGCATAGACGCATTAAAGTGGGGTGCGGTCCAA
>CM065681.1:60417068-60424568 GCA_017654935.2 Phymorhynchus buccinoides | reverse complement strand
TCTCCGCCTCACCGCTCTCTTTCTCTCTCTGTCTCTTTCTCTGTCTCTGTCTCTGGGTGTTTCCAGCCGTGTTGGTGGAGTCTAGGCTTACGGGTTCACTTGTAATATTTACATCAAATCATCAGTCAACAGATAGAGTTTCAAACCATGAAGTATCCAACAATGCTTTGTGAAATTTTCAAGTTATAGCCTTGGGGTTCGGACCCGTGATTTGAGCGCGCGCGATCATGCGCACACGAGCGCACAGAACAATTCATGACAACTGTGTTATAGACCATTCATCAAAAAATGTTGTGAAAAAAACTGCATTGAAATACATGCAAAACTTCGCGAGATATTAGCGATTATGTGTTTTGGTGTTTGAACCCCGTAACTGGCGCGACCTTGACCGTAATGTAAAACTAGCGCGATTATGTGTTTGGGTATTTGAACCCCGTAACTGGCGCGACCTAGACCGTAATGTAAAACTAAATACATCAGTGGATAGCTTGCATCTTGGCAAACTAGTATGCCAAATTTGATGATGATAGACTGAATAGCAAGTTTGAAGCAGAGTCCTTATTTGCAGGTGTAGACTAGAATCACAAGAAAGTAATGAACTTCGTGAACTGAAAAGAAACAAGAAAAGAAACCTCTGCATCCGCCCATAAACATCAAATACGAACGCTTGTGTACGCACACACGCGCGTGCGCGTGTACGTTTGCGCCACACACACACGCACATGCAAATGCACACACACATGCACACACATACACACACACACACACACACACACATGCGTGCACACACACACACACGCACGCACACGCACACACGCACACACGCATGCACACACACACACACACACACGCATGCACACACACACACACACGCACGCACACACACACACTCACACGCATGCACACACAAACACGCATGCACACTCACACACTCAAACAAACATATACACGCACGCACACAAACAAACATGCACGAACGCACAGAATACTCTCTCTCTCTCTCTCTCTCTCTCTCTCTCTCTCTCTCTCTCTCTCTCTCTCTCTCTCTCTCTCTCTCTCTCTCTCTCTCTCTCTCACACACACACACACACACACACACACACACACACACACACACATACACACACACACACACACACACACACACACACACACACACACACACACACACACACACACACACGCACACACGCACGCACGCACGCACGCACGCACACGCACACGCACACACACGCGCGCGCGGATATCACCAGCCTAAACTGTTGTTTTTGTTCCCGTTGTACTTTCTCCTTTTATTCCTTTTGTTTTTTGTTTTTTAATTCAGCCTCAAAGATAACCCTGTTCTTTCTCTCCCCCCCCCCCCCCCCCCCCCCCCCCCCCTAATCAATAAACGCCGAAATTATGAGACTCAGACAGGTAGAGAGAGAGAGAGAGAGAGAGAGGGGGGGGGGGGGGGGGGGGGGGGAGGGGGACGCAGTTCGAGAGGTCAAGGGCGGACAGTAACGGTAGACTAGCTAAGAAAAATCATTAAAAAAATCAAGAAAAACAGATTTTTTTAAATCTTATGTTGTCTTTGAATCTTTATGTTAACGATAATGTTGTTGTTGAAAGTTGTTTCGCGGACTGTCTTTTTTCTTCTTCTTCAATTATGCGTGAGAGATCTGTGGTTTTCTTCTTCATTGTGTGTCTGTTGTTGTGTTGTTGTTGTTTTGGGGTTGTTGCTTTTTTTCTGTTGTTTTTGTCGTTAAAGTTGTCATGATCGTCAAAATCGTCGACATTGTTGAATCAGTCATCGTCATCCTGATCCTCAACCTCATCATTATCATGATCATGATCATCATCATTATTATCATCGTCGTCGTCGTCGTCGGCGGCGGCGGCTGCGTCGGCGTCGTCGTCATCATCGTCACCATTATTATCGTTGTTTATGCTTATCGATTTCTTGTTCTTGTTCTTCTTCTTCTTGTTCTTCTTCTTCTTGTTAGTCCGTCACCAAGACGGACTATTGCGATGGGCTGGTTTGTATTTTTGTTTGTTTGTTTGTTTGTTGTTTGCTTGTTTGTTTGTTTGTTTTTGTTGTTGTTGTTTTTTCTGTCTGTCCCAAGGATATCTCCCGAACCGCTTGACCGAATCGCGTCAAATTTTGTGTGAAGGTGTGCCTCATTAATAGGAAGAGATCGGCGCAAACCATTTTGCCGTCGTGACCTTGACCTTGACGTACGACCTTGAAAATAGCCATATCTCGGGCACCGATCAACATAGGATGTTGAAACTTGGTATGAAGGTGGTTTGGCTTATGCCCGTTCTGATGATGGCATACTGATCAAGGTCAAGGTCAAGGTCAAAAAGATCGCTGGAGCCTGAAAATCGGAGGGTCATTTTTTTCTCCTTCTGTCTGTCCCAAGGATATCTTTCGAACGGGTTGACAGAATCACGTCAAATTGTGTGTGCTGGTGTGTCACCATGAGAGGAAGGCATCAGCGCAAACCATATTGCCGTCGTGACCTTGACCTTGGCGTACGACCTTGAAAACCGAAAATCTTTCAGGGGCCATAACTCCCACACCGTTAGTGTTAGAGTCTTCAAATTTGGCATGAAGGTACTTTGGCTTATGCCCGTTCTGATGGTGGCATACCGATCAAGGTCAAGGTCACGGTCCGGGCGATCCGTAGGCCTTGAAAATGGTAGGGGTCTACACATTGGGTTTTAAGCCATATTTTCCACATTGGTACTTGACAGAAGCGCTTCAGATTGTGTGTGGTACTGTATACCCTAGAGAAGAAAACATCCAAGCATAAATTATCACCATGCTGACCTTGACCTTGAAGTGTGACCTTGAAAACCGAAATTTCCTTCTTTGCGCTATATGTTTCTTCTTCAAGCTGTATCTCGTGAACTAGAAGACAGAATCCCTTCCAATTTTGTGTCAGGATGTGACACTCTACGGGGTGTCGCAAGTGCGTGGCATTGCTGGTGACGGACATGTCTGCCGCTCGGCGACGCCCTTGTTTTTCTTGTTCTTCTTCTTCTTCTTGTTCTTCTTCTTCTTCTTCTCTATTTTGTCGTCGTCGTCGTCGTCGGTGGCGCGCCTCTGGCTGCGACGCGCTCTCCAGGTGGGGAGCAACCCGAATTTCACAGAGACGCCTCTGTGACTATAAAGTACCTAATACCTAATACCTAATCATTATTATCTTCATCATCGTCCCCGTCGTCATCAACATCATCATCATCACCATCATCATCATCGTCGTCGTCGTCGTCGTCATCATCATCATCATCAACATTATCATCGGCCATCCATCATCATCATCATCATCTTGTTCTTCTGCAACTTCTTTATTGTTACTTGCGTATATGTGTGTACGCGTGCGCGCGTGTGTGTGTGTGTGTGTGTGTGTAACAGTACGCGTGCGCGCGTGGCTGTGCGTATGTCGTTTATTACTCGGTATTATGTCATCTGTTTTTATGTCAGTTTGCGCGAGAAGGGAAGACATTTTGCTGGCTGTAGTTATATTAATAGGGGGGAAGAGAGAGAGAGAGAGAGAGAGAGAGAGAGAGAGAGAGAGAGAGAGAGGTGACTAAGTGCAAATGCATCGGGTGAAAGTCAGAAGGTAGCATTCATCTTCTTTCCTGCCTTCGTGATGGTACGCGATTGATTTGATCTTATCAAAAAGACTGAATAAAATTATGCAAAGAGTTTGCAGTCCGCAGCTGACTGAAAAAGGGTGACTGACTGGATGGAAGTTCAGTTTAACGTCGCGTATCGGCTTTCGCCATGTACGACGGGCTGAACAAATCAACCAGGGTATAAAGAAAAATTTATGTTCCTGAATCACTGTCTTAGCCAAAAGGCCGAGAAGCGATCAAATATGGCTGACTGAAGCCGGTTTTTTTAATTTTATACTCCCACCCATTCACCTACACTACATTGTGAGCTCACTCACTGCCACTGTTATCACTTCCCACTTCCACTTCCCACCGTCCACCTTTTCACCTTCCAGGTGGGGAAGTGAGAACGTTGGCTTCAGTCTTTGCCCGGTTGGTAGGCTGCGAAGTGATCACTCTTTGTGAGATTTAGGCTGTTTGGTCTTATTCTCCGGCATATATAGAAAGGGAGAGAGAGAGGTGGGAGAGTTAATATCTGTAGTGTTAAAAATTCGGGACTTTCCTGGTGTTGCACTGCCTCCGGGCATTGCCTCCAGAATTGTTCCCGCCATCTTTATATCTGAATGACCCGTATGTGTCTGTTCCAGACCGGAGGACGTTAAAGCAGAATTTCATCAGAGATGGGAGAGTACGAGTGGAGACAGAGGGAAAGGTAAGTTTTCAAAAAGAGAATGCAATAGAGTGACTAGAGTACGTGTGTGCCTGTCTGTCGTTTCCGACAATGACTGCCGGAAAGCATAGGGGGTCAGCTGTGCTAGCTCAGACACACGTGCAGAGGTACACACGGACACACACACACAGTCACACACACACACACACACACACACACACACACACACTCCACACACACAAACACACACACACACACACACACACACACACACACACACACACACACACACACACACACACACACACCACACACTTTTTAGTGAAAAGACGTTTAAACCAAAGAACAACTTTGACAACAACAACACACACACATTTGCATGCGCACACACACGCACACTGTGACGCTCGTACGCATACACACACCATGGGCGGATCAGTCCGTCATGGAGGAGGGGGGGGTTACAAATGCTCGGCTGACAATGTTTGAATGTAATAGATGCAATGAAAGGCTCTCCTGAGGCAATGGCATACAATTACATTTCTCCCTCTTCTTCCTTTTTGAAGGGGGGGGTTCAGGAATTCCTGTACCCCCTCCCCCAATCCGCCACTGACACACGCACATAGTCTACACACACACACACACACACACACACACACACACACTCATACATACGCGCACTCGCTCACGCACGCATGCACGCACATGCACGCACACACATGCACGCACGCACACGCACACACATACTAGTGTGCTCTTACAACATTAACACACGTTGCTTTCAAACTTCCTTTCTCGGCGCGTGGCCCGATTTTTTTTTCAGGTCACCAGAGGTCAACCACTAGTCATGTGACCAAGCTCCCCGCGAGCTGAGCGCGTGCTTGACAGGAAGCCTCGCTGCTAGCAGCCGACATGTTACATAACCAAGCAGACGACACTTGGTCAGCCATTGTTGCGGCCGTCTGCTGACCTCTACCTGTCCATTATGACATAAGCAACGGTCAGTACCGGCTAAACTATGTCAGCTGGGGTCAGCGAGGGAGCAAGAAGCCGCGGACTGAGCTGTGGAAGTGAGAGAAGGCGCGGAAGAGCACAGCTGAACTATTTCGGTGAGTTTGCACTGTACCGTGTTGTGTAGTCTTACAGCGAATGAATGAGTGACTGAGTGGGAGTGTTCCAGCGACAGGCTGAAAACTGTTGAATGGGCTTTGGTGACGAGAGAGAGAGAGAGAGAGAGAGAGAGTCGTAAGCGTCTTAATCATCAAATTGTTGATGGAGGACGCTATATGCAAGAAGAAGAAGAAGATGGTTTTAGCTAGGAATATCGTTATGTATACATATATGGCTTGGCCCACATCTATTCTCTCAAGTTTTAGCGGTTTACTGGAATGCAAACTAGGCCATGTGTGTGTGTGTGTTGTGTCAAGTCAAACTTATCTTTATTGACGATAAAGTTTTTGTCCATCCTGTCTCTAGTAAATAAGAATCACAACTGAGGCAAAGAAGGTGAAAAACAAAAACTCATATGTGTGTGTGCATGTTAATGATGTGACAGTGTGCCATGTGTTTGTGAGTGTATTGTATGGATTTGATTGTAGATTTTTGTCATTTGTTAGTAAAAATGACTAATTTTGTACACAATTGAATTGTTTTTAAGTTTGACTGAATTCTGGTCGCTTCTCGGCCTTTTGGCTAAGACAGTGATTCAGGAACATAAATTTTTGTTTATACCATGGTTGGTTTGTTCAGCCCGTCGTACATGGCGAAAGCCGATACGCGACGTTAAACTGAACTTCCATTGAAGA
The DNA here is from genome assembly GCA_017654935.2 of Phymorhynchus buccinoides. Lineage (NCBI taxonomy): Eukaryota > Metazoa > Mollusca > Gastropoda > Neogastropoda > Raphitomidae > Phymorhynchus > Phymorhynchus buccinoides. The sequence continues at coordinate 60,418,487 of CM065681.1, read as the reverse complement.
CACTTAACCGTAAAGCTCGTATGTCTTTGTCTTTATTAGTCCCCGAGCCGAAGGTTCGGGGAGCTATTGTTTTTGTCTGGTCCGTCCGTCCGTCCTCCGGTGTCCGTCCGTCCGGCGTGCCTCCGTCCGTCCGGCTATTCATCCGTTTTTCTCAAAAACTATTCAGTCTATCATCATCAAATTTGGTATACTAGTTTGCCAAGATGCAAGCTATCCACTGATGTATTTAGTTTTACATTAAGGTCAAGGTCGCGCCAGTTACGGGGTTCAATCCCCGAAACACATAATCGCTAATATCTCACGAAGTTTTGCATGTATTTTAATGCAGTTTTTTTCACAACATTTCTTGATGAATGCAGTTGTCATGAATTTTTCTGTGCGCGTGCATTATCGCGCGCGCTCAAATCACGGGTCCGAACCCCAAGGCTATATATAAAAAAACTATTCAGTTATGTGCTGTTTTGATGCCTTTTTATGTAGTTACGTGCTGTTTTGATGCGTTTTTAATGTATACATGTGTACAGCCGACACATTCCGATTTCGGAGTACCTCGTCGATGCTGCGAGGGGACTTTGCAGCCGCTCGGCGTTCCACTTGTTGTGTTGTTGTGTTGATTTGTTTTATAGCTGCAAAAAGAATTTCCTGCAAAATGGACAATGAAAATATTGATTCGTTGATTGATTGATTGATTGGCTACAATCTAGCTCGGGGTATCATTCTTTCTGTTTCATAAACAAAACAACCCTAACCTAAACCTAGCCCCACCCTTTACTCAAACATGCATTATTGCTTTTGAGTGGTGAATTTTCAATAACAAAATTTGGTGGGGCGTAGCAACACTAATAGCTATTCCAATTTCAACCTCATTTTCAGCAATTAACAAGAATGACAAAAACCTATCCTGAAATCCATATCACCCACACCCACACATTTGACCTATTTACATTCAACAAGTTTAAAGAGACAGAAAAGAATAGGCTAATAGATTTGGCCACACACACACACACGCGCGCGCACGCACACGCACACGCACACGCACACACACACACACGACATTCCATACAAACCTCTCTCCCTATCTCCCCCCCCCCCCCCATCTCCTTCTCTCCCTCCCCTCTCTCGTATCACCGATGCCTTCCCATTCAACAGTTATCAGCTATTCCAATATAAATGTTAATATTAACTCAGCAATTCAAAACATAATAGAAGCCTATCGTCAGATCCGTACTACACACTGACACACACGCATACTCTCTCTCTCTCTCTCTCTCTCTCTCTCTCTCTCTCTCGTCTTCTCTCTCTCTCTCTCTCTCTCTCTCTCTCTCTCTCTCTCTCTCTCTCTCTCTCTCTCTCTCTCTCTCTCTCTCTCCTCTCTCTCTCTCTCTCTCTCTCTCTCTCTCTCTCTCTCTCTCTCTCTCT
>CM065681.1:60399568-60412068 GCA_017654935.2 Phymorhynchus buccinoides | reverse complement strand
TCTCTCTCTCTCTCTCTCTCTCTCTCTCCTCTCTCTCTCTCTCTCTCTTCAAAGACAAACTTTTTTTTCAATAAAATGTCTATGCATTTACAACGTTGTAAATGGGCTGGCTCCGAAACAAATCACGCGGAATTTCATAAACAACGACAATAGACACACTTACAAGCTTTCTTTCCCTAACCCCCATAACAATTTGTATACATCAAGCTTGACATACTCTGGAGGATGCACAAAGGTGTGTGTGTGTGTGTGTGTTTTATCATTTGCATCAGTTCTTGAATTCCATATCTTCCTGTCTGTATCTCTCATTTTCTTTTATTATTTCTTTTGATCTCAAATGTGTTTGTCAATTTTCGTCCGACTTATGTTTTGTTTCTTTCTCTTTTCTGTTTTTGTTTTGTTTTTGTTTTTGTAAATTCTTGTTGACATACAAAATTGTCTGCTTGTTTGATTGCTTCGATTCTCTAATTTTACGCTCTTCTGTTGTAGTTATTGCACTTTGCGTGTGTGCAGAGCTTCAGATTGTTTTCAAACTTCATGGGTCAAATGACCCCTGATTACAGAAAACGATGGGTCAGTTTCCAAAATAATGGACCAATAATGTGTCACTGTAGTATTATACTTAAATTTATTGTAGACTTTATGGGTCAGATGACCCATGGCTGCACAAAATGAGGGGTCAAACCACCACCAATGCGGGTCAATGACCCGGGCCTGCCAACTATCTGAAGATCTGTGTCTGTGGGGTGTTGGTTTTTTCTCCATAATCCAGGAATATATTCCCGTTTTTGCCTTTCTTATCAAACATAAAGCTGTATTTTATGAACCTATTTAGCTAATAACCTTTTTTGGAATACTAACCCTATCCCTAACCCTAGGCCATTATCTAATAGGACCCCCCCTATGTATTGCAGTACACGGCGCCATTTGTCACAGTCGTGCTTCATTGCGTTTTCCCGTCTTTATAGGGGGGGGGGGGTGTCAGGGGTAGGGGTCTAGGGTTAGGGTTAGGGTTAGTATTCCAAAAATGTTATTAGCTGAAAACGGTTTCTAAAATAAAATACAGCTTTATGTTTGGTAAGAAAGGCAAAAACGGAAAATTGCAATTAAATCGATAAATGCAGGGGGGGCTTATGTTCTATTCTTGTGGAGTCTATAGATACAGAATCCTCCCAAGACAGAGAAAGACATTTAACACTTTGAGTCTTTAAGATAAAAGTGTTTCGCACGTTACAGTAAAAATAAAAAGACAGAAACAAAATTGTGTACATCATGATCAATGGCAGCCCATGTATACCGTGCCACGCATACCCCCCCCTCCCCCCCCCCCGACCAGCTCCCCCCCCCCCCCCCCCCCCCCCCAATCACACTCGTTGGCGTTTATTAAGTGAAATTGAAAGTGACAGTCAGTTAATATGAAACTAAAAATGTAATGAACCGCAAAATACAGTTAAACAATCTTTTTGTTTTGTCAATAGGGCATATTTGCTTGTTGTTTGGTTTTTGATTGCTGCTAGACATGTCCGATCCATGGCTTATGCAAATACAGTTGGGTGTTTGTTGCTGGTTTTGTGTGGGTTTGTTTGTCTTTTGGTAATGCTAGAATAGATGAATGAAAAAGTGTAAACAGTCAACGTATTACTTGGTGTATCAACACACAATATATCACACTCAATATGGTACATGGATTACTTAGGGAATTTGAAAAGAAAAAAGTTTTGTGTTGTAATTTAGACAACTTTTTGTTTTATCTTTTTTTTCTTCCCCCCTTCCTCTCTCTTTATTCCTACCTATAGTTCTTTCTTTCTATCTATATGTCTGTCTTTTTAATTTTACTTTGCAGAATGTTATCTTCCCATCTGGGCTACATACTGTCTTGTGTTTTATCATCTTCTTCCTCTCCGTCCGTCTGTCTGTCTGAATGTCTGTCTCTCTCTCTCTCTCTCTCTCTCTCTCTCTCTCTCTCTCTCTCTCTCTCTCTCTCTCTCTCTCTCTCTCTCTCTCTCTCTCTCTCTCTTTTCATCGTCTGATTCCAGATCCAGGCTTTACCAGCTGTTGTACAATAGTATTTCATGTCTTGTCTCTCTCTCTCTCTCTCTCTCTCTCTCTCTCGTCTCTCTCTCTCTCTCTCTCTCTCTCTCTCTCTCTCTCTCTCTCTCTCTCTCTCTCTCTCTCTCTCACTCACTCTCTCTCTCTCTCACTCTCTCTCTCTCACTCTCTCTCTCCCACTCTCTCTCTCTCTCTCTCTCTCTCTCTCTCTCTCTCTCTCTCCCTCTCTCTCTCTCTCTCTCTCTCTCTCTCACTCACTCACTCACTCACTCACTCATTCAATCACATACGCACATTGGCACAAACTTTCTCACCCATCGTCATCGTACTAGAGTCATCTTGTTGACTATCGGTCCGTTCAGTCCTGACCATGATGTAACGGTTTGCCCCTCAATTACGCCTCTTTGAATATTATTCAATAGGAATTGTTCGGAAATAACTAAGGGGAGTAATTTCATGGTGTGTGGGAGTGATCTTGCCCAATTCGATCGGTCAAACTGGGGAAGTTACTCTAGCATCAGGTAGATCCCCAGCTCTCGCCTCGCGTGTTTGAGCAGACATACCGTGCGTCATTCTAAAATTGATGTAATTTATATTTTTGCATTACAAAAAAATGTTTGCAAGTCGCTGACTGGCATCCTGCGGTTTCAAGCTTCGACGCCATTGTTGCATTGTTGCCATGGTGTTTGACCGAGTAATGGAGGTAAACAACTCTAATTTTCACGAAGTGCTCTCTCCTAGTTTCCCCCCCCCCCCCCCCCCCCCCCCCCCCCCCCCCCCCCCCCCCCCCCCCCCCCCCCCCCCCGAAAATCGTCTATTACGCCTACCGGGCCGGGTATTTACATCAATTGCGCCCTATTCCCGCGATGGATGTATCTTAGAAGTTAAACTTCAGATGAGTATAAACTCAAAACTATAAAAGCTATCTAAATTGTGTTTCAGTGGATGGTTGTTTTTGTTTGTGGCTCAAGCCACAAACCTATAACTCACTTTGTCGGTCGGTCGGTCTGTCGGTCGGTCGGTCTGTCGTTCCAAAATTGTCGCACATTTTGACAAAATTGTCGCACTTCAAATCGAGGCTACACTTCCAAATTAATTGAGGCCGCTCTTTAAAATGATGTATTTTAAAAGCGTACAAAATAATAAACATACGTAATACAGACACTACAACAGACACGACGAGTATGCGGTGCTTCTTTTGATGAGTATAAGTAGGATACATAGTTTTAAATGTTTTCCAAAAGATATAAAAAGTTACGAAATGGTGCAGAGATAACATTCTGGTTTACAGATTAAAATTATTGAAAATCCAGTGGAGGTAACTCATGATTGGAGTGGTAAAAATAGACCGCGTGCCACAAACTATTGCGATTTCGCGCTTGTTTTTACCTGTCACCACAAAATGAGTCGTGATGTCCCAGGAGTCACTTTTGACTTATTAAAAAACTATTATGCTGCACTGAAAGAGCTTTCCAACAAACCCCACCAATTTTTAATCGGATAATGTATTGCAAAGTTATGAAGATTTGAAGTCGTATACTCGAGGAATCGGCGAAATGAGAAAATGCAACCGGAAAGTTTCAAAATGTGTATAAAACGGTCAGACTTTTTTTTTCTTTAAACAAAGTTTATTGACATAATGCATTGCAGTGTACACAAATTATTTCATGAGCACAAGCTATAAGGTTATAAGCGCACTCAACGTTTTTAAGAAAAACGTTTGTGTGTGTGCGTGTGTGTGTGTGTGTGTGTGTGTGTGTGTGTGTGTGTGTGTGTGTGTGTGTGTGTGTGTGTGTGTGTGTGTGTGTGTGTGTGTGCGTGCGTGCGTGTGCGTGGTGTGTGCGTGCGTGCGTGCGTGTTTTAGGCAGAAAGGATCGTTTTTACACTTCAATACTTCTATGTGAGGTTGGGAAAGATAGATTGTTCAATGATAAGTCAAAATCTGGAAATTGATGATTTGACCCCCTTCCACCTAAAAGTGCCCCTTCGGGGGTGGGTGGGTGGGTGGGTGGTGTACGTGAGCCAGGGACAAGACGACTCATTTTGTGGCGAAGAGTCACGGCCTATCTTTATAAGGAATACCAGCTCTATCTTGTGATGCAAACATCTTAATTTATGCAAGCTTCCATTATATATTTATATCTGGTTTTCTTATAAACCATTTCAACTATTGCAAGGGGCGCACTTGATGACTACAACGGGTATTGACGTATAGGGGTCATTGAAATAGGCGCAATTGCGATGCACGGGATGTAGCTGACGACGACAAACTAACATTGGGTATTATCACAAGGCTTATATCTGCTGCACAAGCCAGCAGCTGTTACTATGTTGTTTGTTGGGGGGGGGGGGGGGGGGGGGGGGGGGGGGGGGGGTGTTGGGGGGGGGGGGGTGTTGGGGGGGGGGGCGGATAGAATGAACGGTGGTGAAGTACTAAAGCAGGGTGGGGTGGGGAGGAATGTGGTAAGTTTGGGGGAGAGGGAGAAAGAGAGAGAAAATGGGTGCATCTCAATGACGCCTATTTTAACTGTCCCAATACACTCAATTTGCGCCCGTTGTAATGTTTCGTGGGGAGACTAGACACAATGAAAGTTTCTCATCGATTCAGATTTAGTTTCGGAAGATAGAGCTAACAGTCCTTATTATAAAGATGCAGAAAGATAGAATTTAAATAGAATGAATGAAAAAGTGTTTTGCGTCCTCTCGGTCTGGAACAGACACATATGGGACATTTGTAGATACAAAGATGGTGGGAACGATACTGGAGGCAATGCCCGGAGGCAGTGCAACACCAGTAAAGTCCCGATTTTTTTAGCAATACAGATAAGTGTAGCAGTAACCACGCCTCGGTTAAACCTCATCGGCTATGGTACCGCCACGTTATATTATAGTATATACTAGAATTTAAATAGCTTTTCTAGTTTTGATTTTATAGTCATCTGATGTTTAACATCTAAGATAGTACATCAATCGCGGAAACCAGACTCAATTGATGCACATGCCCGGGTGGGTTGGCGCAATTGAGCGGTAACCTATTTGGGCAGTGCATTTCAATTGCGCCGGGTTTAATAGGAATTCTTCGGAAATAATTAAGGGGACTAATTTCATGGTGTGTGGTGGGGGTGATCTTGCCTAAATCAATCGGTCAAACAGGGGAAGTTACTCTACCATCAGGTAGATCCCAGTAGCTCTCGCTTCGTGTGTTTGAGCAGACCTACAGCGCTTAGAACACCGTGCGTCATTCTAAAATTTATGTCATTTATATTTTTACGTCACATTTTGCAAGTTTTATCAGTTTGTGGCAACTGGCCACCCCTATTTTTTCCTATTAAAAACAATGTTTGCAAGTCGCTGACTCGCATCCGGCGGTTTCAAGCTTCGACGCCATTGTTGCATTGTTGCTATGGTATTTGACCGAGTAATTGAGGTAAGCAACTCTAATTTTCACGAAGTGCTCTCCCCTAGTTTTTTCCCTTGAAAATCGTCTATTGCTCTTGTACTGCTGTCCATTCCACCTATTTACCAGTATCAATTGCGATTCCACCTATTTACCAGTATCAATTGCGATTCCACCTATTTACCAGTATCAATTGCGCCCTTTTTTGTATTAATGTAAACTGATACAATGCTTATTAAAGATAAAATAAAGTGCAAATACAGACCCCAGGGGATCGCCACGTGACGCAACACCACACACTAGCATTGAAGTTCTGTTACTGTAAGGGACATTGACGTGTTAAACCGTGCTTCCAAAAGCATACAATTGACGTGTTGATCCGGGATGCGCGCAAATGAGTATGTTTAAAATCGGCGCAATTGAGATGCAAGCGTTTCGGGAGAGAGAGAGAGAGAGAGAGAGAGAGAGAGAGAGAGAGAGAGAGAGAGAGAGAGAGAGAGAGAGAGAGAGAGAGAGATCGGCGCAATTGAGATGTAAGCGTTTCGGGAGAGAGAGAGAGAGAGAGAGAGAGAGAGAGAGAGAGAGAGAAGAGAGAGAGAGAGAGAGAGAGAGAGAGAGAGAGAGAGAGATCGGCGCAGTTGAGATGTAAGCGTTTCGGGAGAGAGAGAGAGGAGGGGGGGGGGGGGGGGGGGGGCAGTTTGAGTTTCACGGGCACTGCAACAGATCGGTCTCGTCACCTATCGAATGCATGTTGGGTCGCTTTAAAGGTGACCTATTTATTATGATTGCGTGCCCGTGAAACTGAAGCTCTCTATTGCCGCTACACGACGTGTAGTCAGTCGTGTCCGACAATGACTTCCGAATAGCACCGGATGCGATTGCTATTCTGCTGGGCTGGGCTGGGATTTGATTACGGGTGGAGAAGAAGCCTTGCCCAGGGTGACATCCCCACTCTGCATTAATAGGCAAGTTTGCGCCTTTTGCCAAAATAATAATATTACGTTTTGTTTTGTTACTCCTTATCAAAATATTCTTCGTAGCTTATGCCTAATTTCTATCGTTATGCTGTACAGTCGCAGCCGGGTTTGTTTTTTGTTGCCACTGACAGTTAGTACTGTAGCTACGACTGTCATATGTCACTTAGCTAATACGTTATTGCCTGAGAGAAACGTCACCTATAAAAGCAATTAAGTTATTTGTTAGAAGCTTCGGGAAGTATTGTTTTCGTTTCATCCGTCCGTCCGTCCGTGCGTGCGTGCGTGTGTCCGTCCGTCCGGCTGGCGCGTTTCCTTGAAAACCGTTCAGTCTATTTCAATCACTTTTCGTGTACACGTTTTAGAGGATGTTAGCTATCGATTGATTGCTTTGGTTTTATTTTAAGGTCAAGGTCATGTTGATTAAGGAGTTAAAACCCCAAACCACATAACCCGCTAATATCTCGCGAACTTTTGCACGCATTTCAATGCGGGGTTTTTCACGTTTTCTGATAAAAGTGATATAACATTACAGTCATGAATTTGTCAGTGCGCGCGTGTGCGTGTGTATAACGGGGTTCAAACCCCAAGGCTGTATCTCAAGAACTGCTTCATGAAATCGCTTCAAATTTAATGTCAATGTCAAGCATCAATTCAAGGTCAATGTCAGCATGGTTATTATGCTTGTATGGGACCTTTTGTGTACTGTGATGCACCACCTCATTAAATTTGAAGCGATTTCATGAAGCAGTTCTTGAGATACAGCCTTGGGGTTTGAACCCCGTTATACACACGCACACGCGCGCACTGACAAATTCATGACTGTAATGTTATATCACTTTTATCAGAAAACGTCGTGAAAAAAGAGAGAAGTCTGAAATCGGAAGTTTATTGTACATCGACCTTAGGCCACACTACAATGAGAAAGAAGAGAGAGAGAGAGAGAGAGAGAGAGAGAGAGAGAGAGAGAGAGAGAGAGAGAGAGAGACTGACTGAAACTCTGAAAATTTTAATTGTAAGGCCACCGGCCTGTATGCAATGGGTACACACGTTGGTAATCGAAATAAAAATACATATTAAATGAAAGCAACGAAAAGAGGAAGTAATTTACTTCTAAAGAAACAAAATGCAATTAATCACAAGGGAAGTAATTTTAATTCCTGAGAAAACACCAAACCAATATAAAACGAAGCGTTTTCGCTGTTATTTACGATCAGTAAGATAAACAAATATAGTCAATCATAAGTTCATTTCTAGTTTTCAGCGCAATAAAATATAAACATTGCCAAATTTCATATTATAAAGGTATTTTCAGATGCCAAATTTCTTATTATAAAGGTATTTTCAGATTGTAAGACATGAACAAGACACTCCCTATCTAAATATGAATAATAACGTGACAGATATTTTTTGCGCAAACATACATACTTTGGACATTCAAACAAGAAATGAAATTCAGTGTCTATTTTGTTGCAAAATGGACATTTTGTTGATTTTTCGTTATACCTGTTGTTAATATTTATATCACATAGTCCTAGACGATATCTTGCGAGAGAGCAGAGCGAAATTTACTAATTGTAATAACAGATAAATACTTTTCTGGTTGGAACAATGACTTCAAAGATCTGTACGTTGTGAAACGATCACTTTCCGAAAGTCTCGCACTCCAGTCTTGCATATAACAATCTAACATACGCTGCTTAGCCCTTTCACCGCCAAAGTCGCATTTTAGCACCACAGTGATTTTCAGCTATGTCACTAAAAGGCATCAAATTGGGGTCTATTATCCAAAGACCCTATTGTTTTAGTTTGGGGAAGTAAGGATAGACCTTATGTTATATATGTCACAGAACAATCCCCAAAACTGCAGATGGATTTTGTTCTCTACCCAGATAAATTTAATGGCATTTTGGGGGCTGACATATGGCTGGCGGTGAACGGGTTAAAGTCCTTCAAAAACATAACTTCATTCCCAACTCCTCCATTTAGCAATACTTCCGAAAAACCAAAAGTGTCAAAAGGAGAGCGGGAGAGTGTGTCACATGTCATTGCTCTGACTGCACCGTACTCCCGTTCTGTAGAACTGGGAGTTTAAAAAAAAGAGGTAATCCCCTAACTTTATTACAGTGGGAATTAGAAAAGTGTTGATAATTTTAATCCGATTATCACTGAACTCTGCGTGAAACTAAGCTGTATCACACAGTTGGGTTCGTAGATTTGAGAGCTATCCATGTATTATTAGGTATTAGGTATTTAAGTATTAGGTACTTTATAGTCACAGAGGCGTCTCTGTGAAATTCGGGTTGCTCCCACCTGGAGAGCGCGTCGCAGCCAGAGGCGCGCCACACAATTTTTTTTCTTTATTTTTTTTCACGACTCGCTGACATAGAGTACGAACAACCTCACAGTAAAGGGCCAGCCACACGTCCACTAAAATCGTACGACTGTACGATGCGATTCGATCACGTGGTCTCCAAGAACAAAATGTGATTCGCGCTTCAAGATCATGTGATCGAATCGTATGGTACAGTCGTACGAGTTTAGCTGACGCGTGGCCGGCCCTTAAGTTTAGAATCACTCGGGGGGTTCCTTGTTTGTTTTTTCTTTTTTTCTTCAGTCATGTTGACACAATATGTCGTTCCTTTCTGTTGTATAATTCAGAGCTTTGTGTAGAAAATAACAAGATGTGCGTGCACTATAATAGACCAGTAATAACAATTATCATATTGTGGTTCAAAGAGATCTACTGAAACAGTCACAACAGCTGCCTAAGTAATTATAATTGCAAGTAAAAAAAAAAGTGTATGGAATTCTTAATAATCATGATCCCTGACTTTTGTGATCGATCAGTTTATGCACAAAATTATGTAAGATTTTACTTGCCTGACGTGCTTTTTTTAATTTATTGACAACAAAAAACAAAAACGTACATGCTCCAACCTAAATTCTGAGATGTGCATAACAGTCGTTGCCCGATATGTTTTGCGCGTGTATTTAATTGATTAAGCGATTCATGTTCAGCCTTCTAATTATGAATTACGTAGGTGGTTGTGGTGTGGCTGTCTGGCTGACAATTGCGGCACAGATACTTGCCCCTCCGCCTTTGGCCTGTTTTCATCGGTTTGCTTTCTTTTCTTTTTTTGCAATTAAATACACGCGCGCTCACACACGCGCACGCACACACATACACGCGCGCATGTTTGCATGCACGCGCACGCACGGAGGCGCGCATGCACACACACACACACACACACACACACACACACACACACACACACACACACACACACACACACACACACACACACACACACACACACACACACACACACACGCACGCACGCACGCACGCACACTACCGTTTAAAACAAATCACAGCTTCATCTTCGCGAGGTGAGCCCACAATTAAGGCACATATTGCCCGACTGCATTTGCCATGCATTTCTTGATTAAACAATTTGGCCAACGTTCTTTCGCCTATCAAGCTCCTGTCACTTGGAATCAGTTGCCCCACTCTCTCAGACACTCACCTTCTTTGCCCACATTCAAACGCCATCTGAAAACTCATCTCTTTCCCAAGTAGCAACTGATCTCTCCTTTCATCATCTGGTCTGTACGTGTGTGTTGGTGCCTGCGCGCCGCCGTGTGGTGTGTGTGTGTGTGTGTGTGTGTGTGTGTGTGTGTGTGTGTGTGTGTGTGTTTGTGTGTGTGTGTGTTGAGGGAGGGGGCGCGTTGTGTACTCGTGTATGTTTGTTTATTATTGTTTTGTTGATTGTTTTAAGTTATATAGTTATTGTAAACGGCAAGTGCAACGCCTACCCTTTTTTAATATTTTGTTTTGTTTTCTTGGACACACTTGGAAAACCTAGCTATAAATGTGGCCATACCAAGCAGCGGGATTTCTTCCTGCTCTTACCGACTTTCAGCTGCCGTGGGATTTTTATGTGCGTAAAACGCACGGGTCAGATTAGCTTTAAGTCCCAATCCGAAATTCTCGACGTTTAAAGGGCGAGGCCGGCAGCACGTTCACATATATATAAACCGGTTTCTGAATGCGGATTGAATCCGCATTCGGCTATGGCATTCCAAACGTCAAACAATTATTTGCATGATTTTTAGTGGTAAAATGAGGCACTTTCCTCATTCTGTGCACACAATTCATTCTGTGGTGCACACAATTCATTCTGTGGTGCACACAATTCATTCTGTAGGACAGAATTCATTCTGTGGCACACACAATTCATTCTGTAGGACAGAATTAATTCTGTGGCACACACAATTCATTCTGTAGGACAGAATTCATTCTGTAGGACAGAATTAATTCTGTGCACAAAATTTATTCTGTGGGATACACATTTCATTTTCTGCGCAGAATGAATTCTGTGTCCCACAGAATACATTTTGTGCACAGAACGAATTCTGTTATCCCTCAGAATGAATTCTGTCGTACAGAATGAATTCTATCCTACAGAATAAATTCTGTCATATAGAATGAATTCTGTCCTATAGAATGTATTCTGTGGGAAACAAAATTCATTCTATGGAGAACGAGGCTCCCTTGAGGAGCTTAATAGGTCAATGTCTAACACCCGTGACGTCACTTTGTATGCGAATGAGCCTCTTTCTCCATAGAATGAATTGTGTTTCCGACAGAATGAATTCTGTTAGTATAGAATTTATTTCCTGCATTGCTCTGGGAAATTTCCCGCGAAGCGGTAAGGGAGGGGGCACATTCCAGAGATGTCTGGCATCCAAACAGACCGAAACCGGTCTCAGACCTGGTCGCTAGCAGGTCCGAGAGCGCTTTCGATAAAGCGGTTTCACGTGTAATATAAATGCACAAAACCGGTTTGAAACCGCTCTGAGACTGGAAAAAAAGTGCTAGTGTGAACGGGCTACGGGATTCGAACCAGGATCACTCACCCTGCAGTCACGCATTACATTTGGCAGCCGAACGTCTTAGCCACTCTGCCACCTTTCTCCCTTGTGTGGGTTGTGTTTGCGTGCGTGTGTTTGTGTGAGGCACGTTTATGCTAACGAATCTTTAATGTGGGTTGATATATTGGGATGTGAAGTGAGATCCTATAAATTATTGACATTATTAAGTGTGTGTGTGTATGTGTGTGTGTTGTTGTTGTTTCGGGATTGTAGTTTGCGTGTTTGCTCTTATTTCAGCTCTGTGGTTCGTTAGTTAGATAATCAGAACAGTATATTGGGAAGACACAAATCAACGAAAGTAAAAGGAAACAGTGTTGTGATTATTAATCCATTATTTTCGTCAGACTATACCCCTCCACTCATGCATTCATCACCTGAAGCATGCATAATTCTCCACCGGAGTTAGAAAAACAACAACCAACTACATGCAAAGAAAGAAAGAAGTGATTTTGCATGCTTAGGGCTCTATTGGTCCTAGTGAATACTCTGGAACTGAGTGGACAGACGGCTGGATGGTCAGGCGATCACAACAGAAGAGGCCAGAGAGAGGAGGTGGGGAGAAAGAAAATGAGAGAGAGAGGACACGTTTATCTCAAACGCGCGCGCGCGCGTGTGTGTGTGTGTGTGTGTGTGTGTGTGTGCGTGTGCGTGTGCGTACGTGATGTTTTATCCACGCATGAGAGAGACGTTTTATCCAAGCACGAGAGAGAGAGAGAGAGAGAGAGAGAGAGAGAGAGAGAGAGAGAGAGAGAGAGAGAGAGAGTCGTTTTATCCAATCATGAGAGAGAGGAGTGGGGGTGGGGTGGGGGGCACACTAGAATAATGCGTTAAGGGCCGATCATAACAACGAAAAAGAAAGAAAGAGGAAAGGAGAGTAACCAAAGGGTAAAAAGGCACAAGAGATTGGGAGGGAAAGGAACGAAACTAGATGTGAGTGGGGAGGAACGTGGAAAGGGGGGGGGGGGGGAGGTAGGGTGGATGCATCACTGGGGGATGTCCTTTGTTCCTAGGGTACAGAGGGGTGGACAAAGATGACCAACCCACCCTGTACTGACAAAATAGAAAATGAAAAAAAAAAGGGTGCAGGGTGCTAGTTTGGGTGCAAGGGCAGATGGCTGCATGTCTAGCTCACCATTCCACCA
>CM065681.1:60387068-60392068 GCA_017654935.2 Phymorhynchus buccinoides | reverse complement strand
TCGTCAGGGGGGTCTGGCAGATGTATAATTTTTGAAAACACTAGTGTCTTAATTACTGTTATTTTACCAAATGGGGTTATCTGTCAATATCTGTCCATATTGTCAAAAGCCTTTTTATTGCCAGGAGTTTGTCTTCATAGCTAATGTGTACAATGTTATCTGTATCGGTAGAGAATTTAACACCTAAAATTTAAAAAGTACCCGGATCCCATACAAAATTTTTGTCCCGCATAAATCTAATGCCACAGTTCTTTCTACTACCAATCCAGATGATTTGAGTTTTATCAAAATTCATTTTTAGACCAGAAATCGGTGAAAATATTGTAAGAATATTTATGGTTTCGTTAAATGATCTTTCGGATCCATCTAGATATAATGTAGTGTCATCCGCAAACTGGGACAATAAATTTTCCTTATCTTTTATTTTAATGCCTCTAATATTTACATTTCTACGGATCATAAGAGAAAGAATCTCAGCACATATTAAGTATAAATAAGGGGAGGATGGATCTCCCTGTCTGACCCCCCTTTCGATTGTTAATACGTTTTGTTTAGTAGGCGTATGTTCAGTGTAGGCGAGAACGCTGGTTGTGAGTGCCACGTGTTGATATAGTAGAGAGGTTTACTTTGAATAAGTGATAGCTTTTCAATTAACCATTTTGTGGTATCTAAATTAGTAGGTAGGTGTATTGTTGAATGTGGGTGTGATGTCACTCAGTGATTTTGTGATGTTCATGTATTGAATGCGATGTGGTTTCAGTGATACTGTAACTGTGTGATGTGATGTGACGTGCTTGTGTTCTGTGGAAGCCTTGTTGTCAAAGGAATGCAAGCGATGCTTACTGAACAAACTTTAACTCATTCATTGTCCATTTATGGCCGGAATTAATATAAAGCTGTCAATGTGATGAATTTGTTTTAAGGGAAGTAAATATATGTGCACGCCACACTTTGCTCACTTCTAAACTCGCTTCGCTCCTTTAGACCACACTTTTGCCTCTTACTATGCGTTTGTAGTGGTTTGAAGTGGAGAAACTAATTGCTGTAGAGCGTTTTTCTATATAAAGTCTAAAGTCTATATGTATAAGAAGCCTGATCTACCACTTCCCTATGTCAAAACCTGTAATCTTCTTTCATTTCTCCATTTGTTTGGTTTACATAGCATTTTATTTCTCCATTTGTTTATGTCTCTTTTATTTGTGTGTATGGCTGGAGTGATTTGTGATGTTTTTTTAATAATTCAAAAATCATTGCGATGCGAATGAGTTAACATTTACATTGTTTTTATCCTCCCTCGCAGATAAAATACTTAACGCTCGAAGACATGTACGCATGAAACTATAATGAAAGTAAGAGCATCCATACACACGCGAGCATGCACTCACTGATATGCCTTTACACTCACGCACGCACGCGCGCGCGCACGCACTGAGAATTGTTTTTAAAAGAAGAGCAAACTGTGCAAACAAATTCTCAGAAATCAAATTGAAAAGAGACATAAGCTTGCAAAGCAAGAACTAAATGTAAACAACTAAAGATAAGGGAATCAAGGAGTAAATGAAACTCAAAATAAGTAGACAACACAACAAATTACAACCCACACACACGTAAAGACCCCCCCACGTCACGTGTCACATTCCCTCTTTTACTAGGAAGATTTCTTAAGGTTTCTTACCAGCTCTAAGAGGGAAAACACGTGAAAACCGTGATTTTGACACGCGACGTGGTGGGTCTTTAAGGGAAAAGTGTTTTAACAAAAAGGTTTCAAAAACCTCACAAGCATTTCTTAGTCCTCGATGCATGCGTGATGTAGGAAGTTTGACTGGAGCAATATTTTGAACATTAAAAAGAAGTAGTTTTGCTTTTCCATGTTCCCTGTTATTCATAATTAATTATGAAAATGTTGAGTCGATTCAAACTGTACACGCGCATTTGCTTTCAATTCAAGTAATTAATTAAACGAGCAAATGTTCAAATAACAGACAGACAGACGGACGGGACGGATGGATGGATAGACACAGAAAGAGATAAAACGACTATTATTATTATGATTTCTTGTTATTTGAAGCGTTTTGTTGGTCCTAACTGAAAAGACTCGTTATTTCCATGCCCACCTCCTCCCCTAATGTACCCTTCCCCCCCCTTCCTCCTCCTCTCCTCCTCCTCCCCCCCCCCCCCCTCCCGCCTTGCTTCTCTCACTTGTCATCAATCATTTTCTTCCCTTGTCATTAGAACACGCGATCTTAATTGAAATGCAGGACAGCATACATTATCATGTCATTGATCTCTCTGTCTATGTGTATGCATTTATGTCGCTCCACCTCCCCCCACCCCCTCTCTCTCTCTCTCTCTCTCTTTCTCTCTCTCTCTCTCTCTCTCTCTCTCTCTCTCTCTCTCTCTCTCTCTCTCTCTCCTCCCTCCCTCCCTATATTATGCTTTTTATGCTTATCTCAATTATCTGGATATTATATTGATAGTTCGTTCGTTCTGTTTCTCTGTGTCTCTCTTTGTTTGTCTGCCCCCCCCCCCCCCTCTCTCTCTCTCTCTCTCATATCTGTTTTATGCTTGTACAAGTAATTATTTCAATGCTTCGTGATTATGGTTGCTTATGTATTTTTATCGACATGCATTGTATTACTTGACACCCATTCAGTGAGGGGCCTAGGCCTGAACTGAATAAACATTCATTCACATTCGCATTCGCATTCTCTCATATGAAAACCAAACTTTTAATTATTTTTTAAAAAAAAGTATGTATTATGCCTAGGCCGTGCTTTCACTCTACATTGTTTCTCATTTACTGCCCCCCCCCCCCCCCCCCCCCCCCCCCCTCCACACACATGCACACATTCACGCACGGCGCGTTGAACACACACGCACAACAAACACAACATACAAATTATGGTTATTTACTTTACACCCAAGATGACTAAGCGATGCACAAGTTTCCTTGTATAAAAAGCGGGGGGATCTGTCTGGTCGGAGGGGGAGTTGTACGTGTGTGTGAGAGAGAGAGAGAGAGAGAGAGAGAGAGACGAGAGAGAGTAGAGAGAGAGAGAGAGAGAGAGAGAGAGAGAGAGAGAGAGAGAGGGGGGAGAGAGAGAGAGGAGTGGATTTGAAAATGAAAAGAAAAAGCAAGTCAATGAAGGGACAGGTTTTGGAAGAGGGTTCATGTTCAAGTTCAAGTATACTTTAACCCTTTCGCCGCCAGCCGTTTTTCAGCAACAAAATACCATTAAACTTAACTGGGTAGAGAAACAAATTGTATCTGCAATACTGTGAACTCCTCTGTGACATGTATAACATTAGGCCTATCCTTAGCTTCCAAAATTAAGAAAATAGGGTCTTTGGATAACAGACCCTGATTTCATGCCTTTTAGTGACATGGGTGGGACATAAATGGTGGTACATACTGTGACATTGGCGGTGAAAGGGTTAATACCTCCAAAAGAGGTTAACTGCAGTTAAGGTTGGGAAGGGAGGGGGTGGGTGTCCACAGTAACGGATTTAAATTTCCCCCTGTCGCAATCTTTTCGAGATTTGGAAGTACACTAGTAATGGCATGAAACACGCCCATCGATCTGGGGGGAAGGGCGTTTGAAATGTTGCACTGATGATGTACATAACAGCAACGGATGGTGCGAGGGATATTATCAAATCGCGGCGTTGATTTCAGCTGATAGAATAGGCCTAATTATGGGAATAATAACGGTTGAAAGCCGTGGGCGTGATTTAAGGGTGGTAGAATGTTTTTTGGAATTTAATTATTGTAACAGGTTTGTGGAAAGCTGCAGTTTAACACCCACCCACCCACCCCACCAAAGTTTGTCATTCAAACTAATTTAGGTAATCTTGTATTTTAGTCACCCCTCATGTTTATCACACACACACACACACACACACACACACACACACACACACACACACACACACCAGTCTCAAGGTTCCTTCTTTCAATGTCATGAAAATAACCCTAGGCTGGTCCTAACCATTTCCCACTGGGAAAAAAATGTTGCTACTCAGTGGGAACTTTTCATGCGAAAATGTGAGGAGGAGGAGGAGGGGTAGCTAAAGTACAAGATAACCCTTTCGTTCTCGCTGAGAATGAATGTTTTGCATCGCTCCGGCGAGGGACAGGGCTAGTCGTAGATGAAGATTACTTTTATGAAACCGACAGAACTGTACTTTGAGATTGAAAGCCGTAGGCTAAACATAGGGGAGTGGAGGGGTAGCTAAATTGCCTCTTTGCCAAGATTTTGTTTCAAATAGTGAGTGACTGTTACCTTTAAGAAATATATTCAGTCGTAGATGAAGGTTTCTTTTGTGAAACCGAAATAACTGTACTTTGAGATTGAAAGCCGTAGGCTAAGCATGGGGGAGTGGACGGGGGGGAGGGGGGGCAGCTAAATTGCCCCTTTGCCAAGATTTTGTTTGAAATAGTGACTGTTACCTTTAAGCAATATATTCAACCCAAGTTCTGAACGTGTGGAGGTCTGTCTAAATGAATGTTTTCCCTTAACATTTTGATTAAAAATGTGGAATTATTTATCATGGAGCACACACACACACACACACACACACACACACACACACACACACACACACACACACACACACACACGCATATGCACACACAAAAACACACACACACACACACACATACATACATACATACATACATACATACATACATACATACATACATACATACATACATACATACATACATACATACATACATACGCACGCACGCGCACGCACACGCACACACACACACATGCATCACGTAGAACGTGTTTTGGATATCGAGCATTTCTGTTATCTTCCCCACCCTTGCGTACATACGATCCTTACCCAGTATCTTCTCCTGATTGGCTCCAAGGAATGGGACATGGTCGCCCTTTAGGGTCCATGAAATTGTCGCCCCTCAATGCCATTGAGGGGCAGGTAACTGTGTAGCTACGCTTAATATAGGAGTCTGGCACGAGCCTTCATAGAAG
>CM065681.1:60377068-60382068 GCA_017654935.2 Phymorhynchus buccinoides | reverse complement strand
CACACACACACACACACACACACACACACACACACTAAATGCTAAGGCATTTGATGTTATTAATCATGCCCTTTTGACAAGAAAACTTAAGTACTACAATTTGTCCAGTCACGCCATTACATTTATTTCCTCTTTTATTTGCGACCGTCAACAGCTCGTTGAAATCAGCTAAAAAAGATCAACATTATTACCAATTAAGTTTGGAGTTCCTCAGGGCTCAGTGTTAGGACCCATTTTATTTTCTCTTTATGTAAATGACTTACCGCTATGTTTACAATGTTCTTCTGAAATGTTTGCTGATGACACATCTTTACAGTCTTTGTAATAGTAACCCTAATGAATTGGTAAATGACCTCCAGAACGTTTTTGAAAAATGAGCGAACTGGACTGAAGAAAATCATATGTCTCTAAATGCTACCAAAACAAAATGCATGTATGTTACCATGAGACAACAAAAACTCCTCGTTCCCATCATTGTTCATTCAAGATCAAAAGATAGAAGAAGTATCTTCACATAAAGTCTTAAATGTTGTTATAGACAATAATGTAACATGGTCCAATCATATATCTAATCTTGGCAAAAGCATTTCAAAAAGAATATATCAACTTGCAAGAATATAAAGATTTTTGAATCGTGACGCACGAAAAAGCTTTTTTTATGCACATATCTTATCCCTTATAAATTATGCATCAACTCTTTGGGACAATAGCAGCGAAACAAATCTGAAACAATTAAATCGTTTACACAAACGAGCAATAAAATTAATACAGTTGAAGTCCAGTTCACTCACTAAATGTGATTACAAATCTTTCAACATCCTGCCATTTAAGGAAAGACTGTTATATAACAAATGTGTATGCATGTACAGCGTTGTGAATGGAATAGCCCCTAAGAAAATCACCCAACATTTTGTTAGCAACGAAAGCAGACATACACACAAACTTTCTTTTCCCAGACCCCGTAACTGATAATCTTTATAAAAATAGTTTATTGTACTCAGGCTGTACGGCGTGGAACAATTTATCTTTTAATTTAAAATCGTGTACATCAAGACAGACATTTATGAAAGCACTTAAATGTCATATGTTAGAAACCCTATGAATTTGTCTCTAACTTTATAAATTTAGCACCTATTCCGTCGGAACATGTTCTTTTAATTGATACTTTACAATTTTTATACTTTGATTGTTCTTTGCTTTGTTCCATTGTGTCCGGGACATTTGTTAATATGGGTGATGGGGAGAAAATGAAATGGGGAAGGGACAACCACATTCACTTCAATATCCATTCATTTATTTCTCTCTCTCTCTCTCTCTCTCTCTCTCTCTCTCTCTCTCTCTCTCTCTCTCTCTCTCTCTCTCTCTCTCTCTCTCTCTCTCTCTCTCTCTCTCTCTCTCTCTCTCTCTCAATAGAGTTATTTCAATGCGTTACATTATTAGGCTAATGTTTAGTAGTTTGGAATGTTTTGTTTGGCATGTTGAGTTATTTTTCGAGTTGCTTTCGTATTACTTTTCATTCTGAGGACAGGATGAAAAAAAGCTGTCAAGCTTACTCCTTTATCCTCAATAAAGATCATTTTGACTTGACTTGACACACACACACACACACACACACACACACACACACACACACACACACATATATCATACATACACACACACACTCTCTCTCTCTCTCTCTCTCTCTCTCTCTCTCTCTCTCTCTCTCTCTCTCTCTCTTATACACACACATACACGCACGCGCACACACACTCGCGCGCGCACATACACACACACTCTCTCTCTCTCTCTCTCTCTCTCTCCTCTCTCTCTCTCTCTCTCTCTCTCTCTCTCTCTCTCTCTCTCTCTCTCAGTCTCGCTCTCTCTCTCACACACACACACACACACACACACACACACACACACATGCACACGCGTGCGCACACATATACAAACACACACACACAATCGGCGCACCTTGAAAAACATTTTGACAAGCTAATCCCTTTGATTTATTAGGTAAACTGTAAGCAGAAGAGGATGATATCTAAACCACCTAGAACAATATTTGAACTTCTATCCGGAAGAGGTTGTAAGCCCATCGCCAGCTCTCGTGAGAATCGTCCATCTCTGTCTATGAAATTCAGTTATTTATTGGTCAAGATTTGCCACCCCCCTTTTTTGTTAATTCTATTTTTTTTGCCTTTTTTGCCAGGGTCGATTGTGTTTATTTCTTTGTTGATTTTTCTGCAACGAAACCTGTATTAAAAGGGGAAACAAGTTGCGAATAATGTTAATAATTTATAACGGAAAAATCTACCGAGAAATATGCTATGGGGTGGGGGTTGGGTTAATAATTTTTAATTTTAATCGCGGCAGTTGGCATCATAAATATTGGACGTGTGACCGCGTGCGTTGCGTACTTTGTGGCATAATTATCCTTGCCCTTTAGGCTTCACCCACCCCCACCCCCGTTTCTTTCTTCTTTCCTCTTTCTATCCTTTTTTTTCACCTTTGCTCACGTCAGCTAGTGGGGTGTGACGGGAGAGGGGGGATGGAGATATGGGGATGGGGTAGGCTTCTTGTTACGAAGGCGGACATACGTGTCAGCATATCATTCCGTCCAAATCAGTCACTGCATGCCTCACTGCTTTGTTGCCCCTGATAGCACTCACGTACACGGCGGCAACTATCAATACCAAAAGCGCGAATACTTTCTGTATACAAAATGAGCGAATGTCTAGAGTCAAAAAGCGCGAACCCCTTCCGTGAATGTCTGTGAAACGTTCACAACAATGGTGATATTAGACGTAAAGGAGAAAATCAAATCTATGAATTAAAATGAGGGGAAGGTAAAGATGTGCCACCCCCCACCCCACACCCCTGCATTTCTCGGTTAATTACAATTTTCCGTGTTTGCCTTTCTTACCAAACATAAAGCTGTATTTTATTAACCTTTTTAGCTAATAATCTTTTTGGAATACTAACCCTAGCCCTAACCTTTTTAGCTAATAACCTTTTTGGAATACTAACCCTAACCCTAACCTACCCCCCCCCCCCCCTCCCCCCCCCCCCCCCCCCCCCCCCCCCCCCCCCCCCCCCCCCCCCCCCCCCCCCCGCCCCCCCCCCCCCCCCCCCCCCCCCCACCCCCCCCCCCCCCCCCTCCCCCCCCCCCCCCCCCCCCCCCCCCCCCCCCCCCCCCCCCCCCCCCCCCCCCCCCCCCCCCCCCCCCCCCCCCCCCCACCCCCCCCCCCCCCCCCCCCCCCCCTCCCCCCCGACCCCCCCCCCCCCCCCCTAAGACTATAAGCGGAAAAAACGCAATGAACCACGACTGTGACAAATGGCGCCGTGTACTGCAATACATGGGGGGGGGGGGGGGGGGGGGTCCTATAAGATAATTTAGGGATAGGGTTAGTATTCCAAAAAGATTATTAGCTAAAAAAAGGTTAATAAAATACAGCTTTATGTTTGGTAGGAAAGGCAAAAACGGAAAAAATGGAATTAACCGAGAAATGCCACGGGGGAAAATGGTAACCGAGACATGCAGGGGTGGTACATCTTGACTTTGAGATGGGGGGTGATTTTATGTCATGCATTGATTAGTGAACTGACATTTATTGATGGATTTGTACTGATTATTGGATTTTGTTTGGGACAAAGAGAGAGACAGAGAACTTGAACAAAGTTTTAATTCCTTTAGGCCATTTAGCCCCCATAGAAACAGGGTCAAGGTACAAAAAGCTAACACTAGACTAGAAACATGGTTAACCTTCCAAATACTCATCCATGCGTTTTCGTATACGAAGGGAATAGAAAATATATAAAGCCTTGAAGCGAATTTGAAACACAGATCCGTTACACAAAATATCAGTATACGATTGACCAAGTTCACTCACATATTTCAGTCTCATATCAAATATATAAAGTGGTTTTCATCCTCTTTTACCTTACAAACAGGACATAGAAAATTAATATTCTTCACTGAATGTGTTCTAAAAGAAGAACCATTGATAGGTAATACTCCTATTCTAAGTGAGAGAGAGAGATGAGAGAGAGAGAGAGAGTGAGAGAGACCGAGGAGAGAGAGAGAGAGAGAGGGGGGGGGGGAGGCGGCCTTCGTTGCTCGTGGGGACATCCCGATATCACTACGTATCGATAACACTACTGGGCTAAATGACTACGGCAACTACGGGTTAGGTATAACTTAGGTAAGAAATAGGGTTAGGTTAGAAAAAGGTTCGGGTTAGGGTTAGGAATAGGGTTAGGGTTAGTCTGTCGAAATTCAAACTGACAGATTGGCAGTCATCATTAACTTTTCTCTGTGGGTCGTAGTGGTAACAACGGGTAGTCATTTCGATACGTAGTGAAAGCGCTACGCACCCGCTCGTTTTTATTATATTAGCCTGATTCTCTTTGACCTCAGTTTAGCTCAAAGAAACAGAGACACGCAGAAGAAGAAACAGACAGATAAACACTTGAACACACACACACACACACACACACACACACACAACACACACAACACCAACAACAACAAACAACAAAACAACAACAACAACAACACGCACGCACATACATACACACACACGCACACGCACACGCACACACACACACACACGCACACACACGCGCACACACACACACACACACACACACACACACACACACACACACACACACACGCACACGCACACACACACACACGCGCACACACACACACACACACACACACGCGCGCGCGCGTGTTAAAACTTACTAACAGTAACAGCATCAGTTATAGTAGCCTATGTTGTGACCCCAGTTTACCTCAGGCAAGAATCTATAACAGGCCATGCTTCGGTGGTTTTATCACCCTGGCTAAACAACACTGTCAACACGAGAGAGAATACGAATAGGAATACGAACGAAATTGGATAAGCTGAGACAGCTTTTTTGCACCATGCCCTCAGGCCAAGCATGACAAGGAAACAAAATCATAAACATGCAAAACAAAAGTGGCAACACATACAGCAGTACATTAT
>CM065681.1:60354568-60372068 GCA_017654935.2 Phymorhynchus buccinoides | reverse complement strand
ATACGTGTGGTGTGGTAAAGGCAGTGTTAGAAGTAAAAGGGAGGGGGAGAGAGATAGAATAGAGGGAGAGGAGAGAGAGAGAGAGAGAGAGAGAGGGAGAGAGATATAGTAACAGAGAGAGATTCAGAAAGGGGACAAACCAGGCCCAGATAGACAGACAGACCGTACGGGTGGTGTGGTAAAGGCAGTTCAGAAGTAAAAGGAAGGTGTCATGCGAAAGGGTGATAGGATGGAAACGGGCCCCCAAAACAACAACAAAACAAGTGCAATGCCGAGCGGCTGCAATGTTGATTGTATTGAAATGAAAGATTCCCCCGACAATGAGTTTCAGGAAAGATATATTTGGGATGAATCTTTGGAACAACACTTTGTGGATACTTTACATTCTGATATATCTCAAGACTTACTGTCTAGAGCAACACACGTAATTGATTTTGACATAAACCACGCATTACGCCTGTTTACAGATGCCATAATAGCTTCCAGTGAATGTATGAAAAAGCGTATTTATGTCAATGACAACAAAAAGGATGGTTTATGGTTTGATAAAGAATGTAATAAACTTAAGTCAAACACAAGACGTGCACTTAACCTAGCTAGAAGGACCAAGCGCACTAAACACAGGGTGTCTTTCGTCAGGAAGAGGAAAGAATACAAACTATTTATCAAAAAGAAAAAGTCTAGTTTCAAACGCAATAAAGCAAAACAGCTAGCCTCTTATGGTAAAGACAGCAAATCGTTCTGGAAAGACGTTAGACAAAATAATGTCTGGTAAAAAGAAAGTCAATATATGCACTACTATAACCAAAGATCAATGGTTTAATCATTTTCGGAACCTGTTTAATGCTGATAAAAAGAAAAATGATAAAAAATTTCATTTGTCGAATAATGTAATAGAAAATTGTGACGATCTAAATAGACCAATAAATGAAAACGAAGTTATGGAAGCTATTCGTAAATTTAAAAAAAGGCAAAGCAGCTGGCACTGACGGAATTATGCCTGAAATGTTGAAAACATCTGGTGACTTTTCAGTTCCTTTTTTGACAAAAATGTTTTAACGTCATATTTGATACCGGAATTTATCCAGAAGAATGGTCGAAAGCAATAATTATCCCTATTTTTAAAAAAGGTGATCAGACATTAACAGAGAACTACAGAGGAATTTCCTTACTGAGTTTAACTAGTAAATGTTATACAACTATCCTCAATAAACGATTAATTAACTTGGTTGAGACTTATAATGTATTGACGGAAACACAGGCTGGGTTTAGAAAAGGATATTCAACTTTCGACCATATCTTTACGTTGAATGCTATTGTTGAGAAATGTTTTTCCAAAAGGGGCGGGAAGCTTTATGCCTGTTTTGTGGATCTAAGGAAAGCCTTTGATTCTGTTCAACGTGAGCCTTTGTTCGATATATTATCAAAGATTAAAACACATGGAAAGTTTAAGAAAGCTATAATGGCTATGTATAATTCTATGTTATCTTGTATAAGAGTGAAGGATGAATTGACTGATTTGTTTGATTGTCCAGTAGGTTTACGACAAGGTTGTGTACTTAGTCCAGTTCTCTTTTCAATTTTTATCAATGAAATAGCATTCGCTGTGAATGAAAATGGTATTCATGGCATTCAGTTACTGCCTGATTTGATTGAATTGTTTCTCCTTCTTTTTGCTGACGACATTGTTCTTCTGTCATGCACTGTCAGAGGCTTACAAAATCAGATTAACATTCTTCATAACGCATGTAAAAATCTTTTTCTTAATATTAACGAAGATAAAACTAAAGTGATGGTTTTTCGTAAGGGTGGCTTCTTAGGCAAACATGAAAGATGGACTTTAGGTGAAAAAGCATTGGAAGTAGTGAACGAGTATAATTATTTAGGCTTTGTTTTTACAACTAAAATGAGTCTGAACAGAGGTGTTGAGGCTCTGGCGGTGAAGGGCAGGAGAGCATGTGTACAGTGTGTAAAATGCATTAGTAAACTGGATGACATTTCAAAGAATTGCTTCTTTAAAATTTTTGATTCTCAAGTTCAATCTGTGTTATTGTATGCATCTGAAATGTGGGGCCTACATAGATTAAGTAGCATTGAAAAGGTACATTCTTTTGCGTGTAAACGCTTTCTTAGGGTTCCTTTAAAATTACCTAATAAGTTTGTGTATGGAGAAACTGGACGGTACCCTCTTTACATTAATAGTGCTGTCAGATGTATTAAATATTGGTTGAAACTTCTTAAAATGGATCTGTCACGAATTCCACGCCAGGCGTATTCAATGCTCGTTAATATAGATGCAAAAGGTAAAGTGTGCTGGGCAACAATGGTTAAAAACACTTTGTTTAATTTGGGTTTTGGTTACGTTTGGTTAAACCAAGGAGTGGGTTGTGAAATTTCTTTTATCTCCTTGTTTAAACAGAGAATGACAGATCACTTTTTGCAGGACTGGTACAGCTCAGTGATGAATAATGATACTTACTCGACATATTGTCTGTTTAAAACATCATTTGAGCCTGAACAATACTTTTATTTTCTAGACTATAGATGTTTTCGAGACTGTCTGATAAAATTGCGTGTTGGTGTTCTACCTATTAATGGATCGTTATTTAGAAGAACATTCAGTGAAAATCTGAACAAATTATGCCCTTTATGCAATGTTATCGAAGACGAAAGTCACTTTATTTATGTATGCCCGCTTTGATACTCTGATATCAGAAGCAAATATCTAAGTGGAGCAACTGGTCAGTACACCAAATGTTTTAAAAAATGGATCTGTAGAGACAGTCAGGAAACTCTCTTTGTACCTGTTTTATGCTATTCGCAAAAGAAAAAATAATGATGATAAAGCATAATGTCAAAATTGCTCTAGGACATCAAGCCCCATTGCGTGTCTTCAAACTTTTATGGATATCTGTGGTTCCATTGATGTTCGAATGTGCCAGTACTTTGTGTATATGCGTGTCTATGTATGACTTTGGCCTTTCTACAGGGCCAGTGGCCTATAGATATTAAAAATATTGTTCTTGTTTCTTGGTTCTTGTTCTCTCTCTCTCTCTGAAAGACTAGGCGTTGCCTAAAATCTTTATCCTTGAAAAATAAAGTTTCAAGTTTTTAAATTTTTCAAAGTTCTCTCTTTCTCTCTCGCCTAGCATACACACACGCACTCACAAAGAGAGCCAGACAGACTGCCAGACAGTCAAAAAACACAACAAGGGCATCGCCGAGCGGCAGCAACGCATTGTGACAATGCAAACCCGGCCAGAGTTATGTCCCCCCACCCCCTCACGACAATAGCCCCCCCACCCCCCCCCCCCCTCCACCCTTACAGAACGCCGCCTCCCCCCCCCCCCCCCCCTCCCCCACCTGAACCCACTTCCCCCCCCCCCCCCCCACCCAATGAAACACACCACTGTCCCCCCTTACAGAACGCATAAAATACATAGCCCAATATTTGAAGCGATTCTGTTCAGTAGTTCACGAGATACAGCTGAACTTTTATACAAACTTCCTTGCACCATGTCCTCCCCCCCCCCCCCCACCCCAATAAACACACCACTTTCCACCCTTACAGAACGCATAAAATACATAGCCCAAAATTTGAAGCGATTCTGTTCAGTAGTTCACGAGATACAGCTAAACTTTTATACAAACTTCCTTGCACCATGGTACACCACCACACATAATTTGAAGCGATTCTGTTCACTAGTTCACGAAATAAAGCTGGGGGGAAATTACATAGCCCAAAGAAGGAAATTTCGTTTTTCATGGTCAAACTTCAAGGTCAAGGTCAGCACGGTGTTAATTAACGAAAGGAAGCTTCCTTTTCAAACTGTCTACCCCTCTGCCAATTTTAATCAAAATCCAAACAGTAGTTTGTAAGATAATCGATACACAGACACAGACAGACACACACAGACACACAAACCAATCGCAATACTTCGGCCTCTGGCCGGGTAACAAAGAACAGTCGCGCGTGGAATGAACGATTCAGACAAGAATCATTTCTCCCTTTGACGATTGCGGTAACTAAGGGTACCTATGCTATCAAACTACCCCTCTCCACCCTTTCCCCTTCTCTTCACCCCACTCCCCTCCCACCTCCACCCCCTACCACACCTCTCTTTCACACTTTTCGTCACGGCTGACCGAGCTGACGTGAGCATAACCACAATGACCAACAGCTCGAAATCGCCGTTGATAGAATTGATACACCCCCATCCCCCACCCCTCCCCATTCTTAAGGATCATATCAATGTGCCTCTGTCTCTATTTGCCGCCCATATCTATGTGTCAACATTACTGTGCACCCGTCTCTATGTGCATTTTGTCTCTATGTGTCCACGTCTGTATGTGTCTCCGTGTACATGTGTGTGAGTTATCTTTCTTGGCGCGACACGCTCGCTGCCTTCTGGCTGCAAAGCCAGGCAAATAATTTCTTTGCTTTTTGTGAAGACAATAAAATGATTGAATTGAATGTGTCCCCCGCATGGTGTCCCCGTCTCAGTATGTACTCATCTTTTTACGCAACATGTCATGCGTGTCCCCGTCTCAGTATGTACTCATCTTTTTACGCAACATGTCATGCGTAAAACAGCCATCTTGTCCGACATTTTGAATTTAATATTTTGATCTTACCATGTCATAAACTTGTTACAATTACCTGAAATGGATTTCTTGACCACAAAGCCATACGTTGGACGATAAAAATCCTAGCAGTATGCCTTGTATCCATTAGTACAGCCAACAGAGTTATTTGGTCGTCATTTGGGCCGCCATTTTGATTAAGATCTGGTCAAAAATATTCCTTCATACGAAAACTAAATCTCTTGAACCCTGCTGTAGACATAAAATATCTTAAGTTTATGTGTAGTTCTTCAATATTTATAGCATATTACGAGACCTCGCAACCATCTTGGCCGCCATCTTGAAATATTGAACTGGACAGCTTGCCTCTTTTTAAAAATGTAATCTACACATATGAATGTACAGTCTTGGACCATTTGTTTGTGTCGCTTCCAGAAATGACTGCTTCTCGATCTTGTATGATCAGGTTGTAACTTGAAGAAAAGATTGTGAAATGTGTAAGGCAATTTGCCATCAGTTATAACTGGAATAATGACATCATATCAGTCTACTTTCGTGACGTCAATTTTGTTAACTCCGTCATCTCCTGGATTTTTTTCTTGGCCAGTGGAAACAGCGTGAGTCGCAGTCATTTTTCAGTTGACTCAAATGAATGATTGTATCATCTACATAGAAATGCCAAGAAAGTATTTAGCCCAGCCAAAGAATATGAAATATGCCTTACAACAGTGTTCAATTTGATTTTTTGTTCTTGAACACGTGATGGAGGTGATTACATAACCCTCAATAGCACTAGGAAACTTCTACCACAGCAATCGAATGTCAAAATTGTAAAAGAAAATTTTGGAGAGTCTGTGACAGATATTATCAACATTTTTAGCAACTGCAAGGCAAGACACGCTTTTTTAGTAAAGTGTCAGAAAAGTTCTCAAATAGCAAGGGTTACAAATGTAATCAGTTTGAAAGAACATAGTTATAATGGAGATCAACGGAAATAACGGATTTTGTGCATTCATCTCGTCGAACCTAAAACGACACAAACAACTGGACCCAAACTGTAACTTCATGCAAAAGGGCATGCCTCGAACCAGCATTGCATTCTGACCCTCATGCGAGTCCCTTTGCCCCGCACTATTGTATGTCCCCATCTCTATGTGCCTCCCGTCTCCATGCGTTTCCATCTCTATGTATTCACTTCTCTATTATTATTCTAACCCTCATGTGAGTCCCTTTGCCCCGCACTATTGTATGTCCCCATCTCTATGTGCCTCCCGTCTCCATGTGTTTCCATCTCTATGTATTCACTTCTCTATTATTATTCTAACCCTCATGTGAGTCCCTTTGCCCCGCACTATTGTATGTCCCCATCTCTATGTGTCTCCCGTCTCCATGCGTTTCCATCTCTATGTATTCACTTCTCTATTATTATTCTAACCCTCATGTGAGTCCCTTTGCCCCGCACTATTGTGTGTCCCCATCTCTATGTGTCTCCCGTCTCCATGCGTTTCCATCTCTATGTATTCACTTCTCTATTATTATTCTAACCCTCATGTGAGTCCCTTTGCCCCGCACTATTGTGTGTCCCCATCTCTATGTGCCTCCCGTCTCCATGCGTTTCCATCTCTGTGTGTTCGCTTCTCTATTATTATGTCACTCTAATTGTGCCCCCTCTCTATGTACCCCCTCAGATTAGGATCAGGGATAGGGTTAGTGTTGGGAAACACAGAGACGGGGAGACAAAAGATCGGGGGGGGGGGGGGGGGGGGGGGGGTCACATGGAGACAAGGGACAAATACAGCTAAAGTCTTATAATATGTCCCGTATGAACCTGGATGCTGGTCGGAGGACATTAAGCGGGTTTTCGATTCGATTCGACAGGGACAAACAGAGATAGGGACATAATACTTCAGTGATCGTGTTTACTGGTAATTATCACTAGTAAAATACTGATTACACGGCCACTATACTGAAAACAAATTAACCTGTCAGTCCCAGCGACTGATAAGGTTTTGCTAGGACAGACAAAGAGGCTTTGGCATTGTGGTTTTCCCTGGTTTTTGTTTCCCTGGGACTGGTTTTGACACCGGTTGTTGGGGGGCATTGTCGCTGATGGGACTGGTTTTGACACCGGTTGTTGGGGGGCATTGTCGCTGATGGGACTGGCTTTGACACCGGTTGTTGGGGGGCATTGTCGCTGATGGGACTGGTTTTGACACCGGTTGTTGGGGGGCATTGTCGCTGATGGGACTGGTTTTGACACCGGTTGTTGGGGGGCATTGTCGCTGATATGGAATGGTTTTGACACTGGTTGTTGGAGAGCATTGTCGCTGATGGGACTGGTTTTGACACCGGTTGTTGGGGGGGCATTGTCGCTGATGGGACTGGTTTTGACCACCGGTTGTTAGGGGGGCATTGTCGCTGATGGGACTGGCTTATTGACACCGGTTGTTGGGGGGCATTGTCGCTGATGGGAGGTGGTTTTGACACCGGTTGTTGGGGGCATTGTCGCTGATGGGACTGGTTTTCAAAATTCCTAGCGCGATCACTGTACTTATAATGATATAGACGGGGACGTTATAGAGACGAACTTGGTGACGCATACCTACGCTGGACACATAGAGACGAGGGCACATCGCCGTGTAACATTCTTCTTCTTGTTTCACCCCCACCCCACCCATTCCCCCTCCCATCCTCTCTTTCCTACACTGAATGGTACTGTCTGTGACAGGCCAGCCGCGGTCATTCATTGATTTTCTTTATATGTGGCGTGGGGTTAACCTATTGCATTGTGTAGGGGTAAAGGTTTGGAAGAATACACCTCGATTATTGTACCGTGTGTGTGTGTGTGTGTGTGTGTGTGTGGTGTCGGGGTGGGGGGAACCGGAGGTGTGTGTGTGCGTGT
Source organism: Phymorhynchus buccinoides (assembly GCA_017654935.2). Lineage (NCBI taxonomy): Eukaryota > Metazoa > Mollusca > Gastropoda > Neogastropoda > Raphitomidae > Phymorhynchus > Phymorhynchus buccinoides. The sequence goes on along the minus strand of CM065681.1, from coordinate 60,364,582 downwards.
GTGCGCGCGCGCGTTTGTGTGTGTGTGCGCGCGCGCGCCTTTGTTTTGACAATAAAGAAAGAGTACCGGCAATCTTGTACTTTAGTCACTCCCGACCACAGTACCACCCTCATTTATCAGTGTCTGCTTCTTTCGGTTTTATGACAATATAATCCTAGAGTACTAACAGGTCTGCGCGTTCGTTACGGTTAGGTACGTGCGTTCATTGTTCTTCTTCTTTATCAGTCGCGAAGCGAGACTGGTATTGTTTTCACTTGGTCCGTCCGTCCGGTTTGTTTGTTTGTCTGTCTGTGACAGCGATAACTCGAGAACGCTTGGATATATCAACATGAAAATTTACAGGTGGATACTAGGGGTCAATAGCTTGGACAAGTTCGAATTTGGGCAAAATCGGGTTAGGGTTTGGGTTATGATTAGGTTTAGTGTTAAGGTTAGGGGTGCAAGCGTGTGTCGCGACTGGGTCAGTTTACGCAAGTATTCTAGTTTTTTAATTATGATTTGTTTGTTTTTGTTTTTGTTCTTATCAAATCCTATTTAAGGTGAGCCTAACTAACCCTATCCCGTTACCAAATAAAATGGCAGAATGTTGTTTCTCAGTGACGTGACTAAACAACGATATAGCCCTTATCCTTACTAACCCTATCCCGTTACCAAATAAAATGGCAGAATGTTGTTTCTCAGTGACGTGACTAAACAGCGATATAGCCCTTATCCTTACTAACCCTATCCCGTTACCAAATAAAATGGCAGAATGTTGTTTCTCAGTGACGTGACTAAACAGCGATATAGCCCTTATCCTTACTAACCCTATCCCGTTACCAAATAAAATGGCAGAATGTTGTTTCTCAGTGACGTGACTAAACAGCGATATAGCCCTTATCCTTACTAACCCTATCCCGTTACCAAATAAAATGGCAGAATGTTGTTTCTCAGTGACGTGACTAAACAGCGATATAGCCCTTATCCTTACTAACCCTATCCCGTTACCAAATAAAATGGCAGAATGTTGTTTCTCAGTGACGTGACTAAACAGCGATATAGCCCTTATCCTTACTAACCCTATCCCGTTACCAAATAAAATGGCAGAATGTTGTTTCTCAGTGACGTGACTAAACAGCGATATAGCCCTTATCCTTACTAACCCTATCCCGTTACCAAATAAAATGGCAGAATGTTGTTTCTCAGTGACGTGACTAAACAGCGATATAGCCCTTATCCTTACTAACCCTATCCCGTTACCAAATAAAATGGCAGAATGTTGTTTCTCAGTGACGTGACTAAACAGCGATATAGCCCTTATCCTTACTAACCCTATCCCGTTACCAAATAAAATGGCAGAATGTTGTTTCTCAGTGACGTGACTAAACAGCGATATAGCCCTTATCCTTACTAACCCTATCCCGTTACCAAATAAAATGGCAGAATGTTGTTTCTCAGTGACGTGACTAAACAGCGATATAGCCCTTATCCTTACTAACCCTATCCCGTTACCAAATAAAATGGCAGAATGTTGTTTCTCAGTGACGTGACTAAACAGCGATATAGCCCTTATCCTTACTAACCCTATCCCGTTACCAAATAAAATGGCAGAATGTTGTTTCTCAGTGACGTGACTAAACAGCGATATAGCCCTTATCCTTACTAACCCTATCCCGTTACCAAATAAAATGGCAGAATGTTGTTTCTCAGTGACGTGACTAAACAGCGATATAGCCCTTATCCTTACTAACCCTATCCCGTTACCAAATAAAATGGCAGAATGTTGTTTCTCAGTGACGTGACTAAACAGCGATATAGCCCTTATCCTTACTAACCCTATCCCCTTACCAAATAAAATGGCAGAATGTTGTTTCTCAGTGACGTGACTAAACAGCGATATAGCCCTTATCCTTACTAACCCTATCCCCTTACCAAATAAAATGGCAGAATGTTGTTTCTCAGTGACGTGACTAAACAGCGATATAGCCCTTATCCTTACTAACCCTATCCCCTTACCAAATAAAATGGCAGAATGTTGTTTCTCAGTGACGTGACTAAACAGCGATATAGCCCTTATCCTTACTAACCCTATCCCGTTACCAAATAAAATGGCAGAATATTGTTTCTCAGTGACGTGACTAGACAGCGATATAGCCGTGCCAGCTAGCTTGCTTCTTCTTCTTTTCTGTGGGGTACAGCCCTGTGGGGTTGAGCTGTCAAGGTCAGGTGCGGTCAGTCATCGATCCCTGTGGGTGCAATGGACGCAGGGGTCAGGGGGGTGGGCGAAAGCAGTGCGGCCAGTGCAACACGTTTGACCACCAGAGACAGAGAGAGAGAGGAGGGGGGGGGGGTGTAGGAGGCAGCGAGAAGTCAAAAAATGTTTTAATTGTTAGGCCTCTGGCCCATAACAATACAGTTCACAAAAAGAAAAGCACAAATCAAGATTCAAGACATTTGCAATGCACAATATTCACAAGACATGGAAGCCACATCAAGGTAAGCTTATTGCAGATACTACAAGCTGGCAGGCTACAAGCGAGAAAATGAGAGGATGAGAGAGAGAGAATGGGAGATAAGAGAGGGAGGGAGAGAGAAGGATACTTCATAATTTTGTAGAGAGAGACATTTGAAGAAAATAAATGAATTTGTCCCAACGCACAAGTACACAGGGCTGCGAGAGTATGCACTTTATCAAGTCAATTGTCTGTGTACATAATGGCGATGATGATTGTGAGGAGGAGGAGAATGATTGTAATGATGATGATGATGACAACAACAACAAATATTGTGATGATGGCGACGATGAAGATGATGGTGATTATGGCTATGGGAGGGAGAGAGAGAGAGGAGAGAGAGAGAGAGAGAGAGAGAGAGAGAGAGAGAGAGAGAGAGAGAGAGGCAGGCAGGCGGACAAGCCAGACAGATATAGACAGACAGACTTACGGGTGGTGTGGTAAAGGCAGTTCAGAAGTAAAAGGGGGTAGAGAGAGAGAGAGAGAGAGAGAGAGAGAGAAGAGAGAGAGAGAGAGAAGAGAGAAAGAGAGAGACAGAGAGAGATTCAGAAAGGCGGACTAACCAGGCAGATAGACAGACAGACGTACGGGTGGTGTGGTAAAGGCAGTTAAGAAGTAAAAGGGGGAGAGAGAGAGAGGGGGGGGGGGGGAGAGAGAGAGAGAGAGAGAGATTCAGAAAGGCGGACAAACCAGGCAGATGGTAAAGGCAGTTCAGAAGTAAAAGGAAGGTGTATGCGAAAGGATGATAGGATGGAACGGGAAAAACAACAACAAACAAGTGCAACGGCGAGCGGCTGCAAAGTCCCCTCGCAGCATCGCCGAGCTACTCCGAAATCGGAATGTGTCGGCTGTACACATACATAAAAACGCATCAAAACAGCACGTAACTACATAAAAACGCATGAAAACAGCACGAAACCGAATAGTTTTTGATATATAGCCTTAGGGTTCGGACCCGTGATTTGAGCGCGCGCGATCATGCGCACACGCGCGCACAGAAACATTCATGACAACTGTGTTATAGACCATTCATCAAGAAATGTGGTGGAAAACACCTGCATTAAAATACATGCAAAACTTCGCGGGATATTAGCGATTATGTGTTTCGGGGTTTGAACCCCGTAACTGGCGCGACCTTGACCTTAATGTAAAACTAAATACATCAGTGGATAGTTTGCATCTTGGCAAACTAGTATACCAAATTTGATGATGATACACTGAATAGTTTTTGAGAAAAACGGACGAATAGCCGGACGGAGGCATGCCGGACGGACGGACACCGGACGGACGGACGGACGGACCAGACAAAAACAATAGCTCCCCGAGCCGAAGGGGGTATGGGTAGGGGGGGGGGGGGGGGGGTAGAATAAGGCGTTTACAGCTAACAAGCACATCAAAAGAAAGACTCCACAATTAGCTGCCCCAGCTTGACGAGATGACAAGCTGGTTGTTCGTAGTTAAGTGTCCGGCAAATACGTGCATCAGTCAGTCAATCGCACGCACCGCTCTACGCGCGCACGTTCTCAGACATACAACACACATATACTTAATGAACCGACACACTGCATACAACCCAATATACTTAATGAACCGACACACTGCATACAACCCAATCCAACTGCGATCCGATTGTGACGCATGCATGATTCGCGTGAAATACTTCTGTCTGAAAATAGTTCTATTATATCTATTTCCGTTCACTAAAACTCACATATACACGAATCCCATAAAATGTCTGATACAAATATTTCATCAGATTCGTGTACGGGGGACGACAAATATAGTGAACAAAACTACTAGCACTTAAAGGTTGTCCACTTGGACATGACTAAATGACTCGTGAAAGGCAACTCTTTCAGTCTTTCAATGTCTTGAACAGAGTTACGTAACTTGCATGTTCAGGACAATCAAGGGACATAACCAGGGCGCTTGGCCTCACTTCTCTCACCTCACTTAACCTTTACCGTGCTTCATGGGTCGTCCAAGACCCAGAGACGCACAAATGACTTAATATCTCAGGAACTATTGGAACTATGATAATAAAATAATAGGTATTGTTTTTAAACATAGTTTGGCATATGTCAGCAAATTTTGGTGCCATTACAGTAAAAACGAAAGTAATAATTAGATACGTCATTTTAACATACTTCTCCTATGTAACGCGGGTTACGGAGGACCCATACTTTAAAGGTGAAAATGATGTTTTACGTCCTCTCGGTCATAGACACATATGGGACATTTGTAAATACAAAGATGGTGGGAACAATACTGGCTGCAATGCCCGGAGGCAGTACAACACCAGTAAAGTCCCGAGTTTTTAACAATATAGATAGGTGTAGAGGTAACCATGCCTCGGTTAAACCTCATCGGCTATGGTACCGCCACATGATGTACAATAAATAAATAAAAAGTCTCCCCGGCGGGGAATTGAACCCCGGTCTCCCGCGTGACAGGCGGGGATACTGACCACTATACTACCGAGGACCCTTTAAAGAGCAGAAATATGTCACTGCAGTGCATTGAATGGGAGACCCGCGCCATCTGGAGAAGTATAAACACATGGTGACTCTTTGACGAGTATGGGTCCTGGAGAACCTGCATCATCTGGAGAGGGATAAATACTGTTAAAATGCATGTAAAAATCTGTGGGTACGAGGAGACCCGCATCATCTGGAGAAGTATAATCACAAGTAACATATGGTAAAGGTCACCTCACTTAAGCATTTAGATTCCAACTCTCTATATCTAAGCTTTCTGCTACTAGTAAGATTTCATGGGATTCAGTAGAATTTCACGAGAATAGTGCCGCACAAATGTCACAGTTGGATTGACTCTTAGGCAGTGGGTGGGCCCCTGTAGGTTGAACGGTGATGATACTGATAGGTTTCAGGACATAGTGTTAGTTAATTAAGGTAATTATGTCGACCAGCAACGGGGAAATGCCCACTATGTTGCCAGTATAGCTTATAACGGTGTAAAGGTCAAGATGTGCCACCCCCCCTACATTTCTCGGTTAATTGTATTTTTCCGTTTTTGCCTTTCTTACCATACATAAAGCTGTATCTTACGAACATTTTTAGCTAATAACCTTTTTCGAATACTAACCCTAGCCCTAAGCCTACCCTAACCCTACCCTATAAGACGGGAAAACGCAACGAACCACAACTGTGACAAATCGCGGTGTACTGCAGTACATAGTGGGGGGTAGGGTTAGGTTTAGGGCTAGGGTTAGGGCTAGGGTTAGTATTCCAAAAAGGTAATTAGCTAAAAATGTTCCTAAAATACAGCTTTATGTATGGTAAGAAAGGCAAAAACGGAAAAATACTTACCTTTACCCAATTATCAAACAAATAACAATTCTTCAACAGAATAATAGCACTTTAAAAAAATAACAAGATATAATATGGGAATAAGAGGTGAGAGGGATAGATTTTTGTGGGGGGGGGGGGGGGGGGAGAAGACAGACAGAGAGATTCACAAGAATCAGGGCATTAATTGATGGCATTAGTAATGTATGTAGACAAATACATTAACATTACCGGCGAACAAGACTGTCCATTATGTACTTGTGATAAGATTTGCGAAATGAAGATACGCTAGTGTGTGTGTGTTTTTTTAGATCGTCAGGGATGTCGTTCCACAATTTACCACCTGAGAATGTAAGGGATGATTTATATAAATCTGTTCTGGGGCGAGGCATTCTTAATTAGGTTTTGCTTCGAATTGTGTGGCCTTTAAATTTAGTAACCAAGATGCTTTGGTGATAAATTATTTATGATCTTGTGCATGAAGGTACCTTTGTTTATAAGACATTTCAAATCAAATGGTAGTATGTTGAGTTCTTTATAATTATTGGTTTCAAGAGAGGACGATTTAGGGAGTGTGAGTTTGAGAGAGCGTTTATATAATCTTTCAACATGTTTTAGAGTGTATTTACTAGCTGAATACCAAAATAAAATGTTGATGCATTAATCAATGTCAGGTTGAATACAGGCATGGAAACATAATTTACGGGTAAGTTGATCCAAAAAGGGCTTTATTCTGCTGAGATGAAATTCTTTTAAAAAAATATTTTAGGGGACAACATTTCCGTGTGTTTTGACCAGGATAAGAAGTCAATGTATAAGCCAAGTAATTTGTGTCCAGTAACTTCTTCAAGAGGTTGGTGTTCTTAATTGATTTTTGAAGTTTTGCCTCTTTTGTTTTGTGATTAACATGAATTTAGATTTTTTGGGAGTAATGCCATATGATTTTGCTCTGTCCAGTCAACTAGATTATTAATGTCACACTGCATTTCAGAACAGATTGAATCAGCATAAAAAACATTTGTATGCATTGTGGTGTCGTCTGTAGAAAGCTCGCATGATGAAGTAAGATTAGGGTGGAGACCATTAAAAAATTTTGTATAAATGGTGAAGAGTATAGGTCCTAAGTCAGAGCCTTGGGGAACACCATATTTGAGAGTTAGAGAGAGCGAGAGAGAGAGAGAGAGAGAGAGAGAGGAGGGGGAGGGAGGGAGGGAGAGAGAAGTCTGAAGTTTTTATTGATTAGGCCTCTGCCCGTATCAATACTTTTTATCAATACATAAATGTAAACTAGAACCATAAAATCATGCACATACATATAATACATAAATTGGGAGAAATAATTGGAGAAAAATAATTTATCCAGAGACAAGCGATTGACTTCTAAAAGCAAACGCTTTAGATAGAAAAAGAGAAAGAGATGAGCATGCTTTAATATCAGTAAATAATAAAACTAATTTAGAAGCATTGGGATGATTGTAGTATTTTGGGGGAATTAGTTGCTCTCTGAAAGTTTTATAAGCAGGACATATTAATTTAACCCTTTCATCGCTACTGTCGCCTCTTGGCACCACAATGATTTAACACCTATGTCACTAAAAGGCATCAAATGAGGGTCTGGTATCCAGTGATCTTATGTTCTTAATTTTGGGAGGTAAGGACAGGCCCTATTTTATGCATGTTACAAAGGAATCCCCAATATTGTAAACAAAATCTGTTCTCTACCCAGGTAAGTTTAAAGGTAAATTTTGGCCGAGGAATGGCTAGCGTTGAAGGGATTTTAAAGGGAGAGAGAGGGCGAGGGGGAGAAAGAGAAAGAGTGAGACAGAGAGAGAGAGATTGCTCAAAACCAATTTCTTCTCTTGATCAGATTGTGAAAAGTTTTGTGAAGGACGGGAGTTAGAGAGAGGGTCGTACAGAAAAGAGAGGGCAGGTATTAGAGAACAAAACACAGGGGAAGATAAAGGTGAAAAAAAGAGTGGGAGGAGGGATAATGGGGGGGGGGGGGGGTTGGGGGTCACTGACCTTGTGATCGGTATCCAATTTAATGGCCCTGATCTACTGAAAAGAGTTAAGCTGTCTGAGGTGACGTTTGAACGTTGAATGTTTGATCCTGTTGCAAAATAAGGTCCGCTCACAACTCTTTTCAACTCCTCATAAAAGGGCGGGGATGGGGGGGGGGGGGGGGGGGGGGGGAGCGGGGAGGGGGCTGAATAGTAAGGGGAGGGGTAAGGGGGTGGTGGGGCTGAGGGGAAAGTATGGGTGGGATGAATAGTAAGGGACGGAGGGTGGGGTCGAGGATGCAGGTGATAATCTTTCAAGGTGAATCTCCTATATGAAACTACGAGGAGGGGTTATATTGATGTGCTCCCATAATTACGTGCCTCCGTTACTAGGTGTCCCCTCGTGTTAGGGAGAGAGTCGGGGTAGTTCTCTTTTCTAATGGCCGTCTGAGTTTAGACCAAATCGTTTGCACGAAATTTTCACAATACAAGTCTCTTTTTTCTTCTTTTAAAAATAATAAATTTATAGTTTACCTAAAGGAGTTTCGCTCAAAACATAGAAAATAGCTCCCTTTTTGTTTTACTGCACTACAAAAAAAAGAAAAAGCTTCAACCACAATGAGTGACCTCCACCCACCCCATCCAAAATGGCTTCTCTCCGGCATCTCCGCCAAGGAGCAATCGCCGTTTTTGACGGTTTTATTTCTAGGAAACCAGAGCAAAGTGAGTGTTCCGATCCTTGAAAAGGCGGTCCTGCTTGTGATCTCGACGTGTTTCTTGCAAAACCTCATCCATCAGGGTCCACCTTTAAGACAGATGGTGACACGTAGACACGGGGGACATATAACAAAGGGAACACATTATAGACATGGGGACACATAGAGACGAAATTGGTGACGCATAGAAACGGGGGCGTATCGCTACGTATCCAAGACAAGTCATCAGGTGTACTTGCATAGAGTTTACTGTAGGGGAACTTCAATTAACAATGGCGCGTGCGCGCACGTGCGCACACACACGCACACACACGTGCGCAAGTGACCACACTGCTGCAACTGCAAGAAAACAGTTCATTTTGTCTCCCTCCTACTTATTTCTCCGATTTAATCCCTTGTGTCTATATCCTATTAACTTATGCAAAGCGCCAGTAAAAGGGGACACAACTGCAGAAGGTTGAAAATGCTCGAGCCTTTGCCAAGGGCCCCCCTGCATTTCTCGGTTAATTCCATTTTCCCGTTTTTGCCTTTCTTGCCAAACATAAAGCTGTATTTTATGAACCTTTTTAGCTAATAACCTTTTTGGAATACTAACCCTATCCCTAACCCTAGGCCATTATCTAATAGGACCCCCCCCCCCCCCCCCCCCCCCCATGTATTGCAGTACACGGCGCCATTTGTCACAGTCGTGGTTCATTGCGTGTTCCCGTCTTATAGGGGGGGTAGGGTTAGGGATAGGGTTAGTATTCCAAAAAGGTTATTAGCTAAAAAAAAGGTTCATATAATACAGCTTTATGTTTGGTAAGAAAGGCAAAAACGGAAAATTGCAATTAACCGAGAAATGTAGGGGGGGTGGCACATCTTGACCTTTACCGGATGGGTAAATGTACTATGTGTGTTTAGGAAGGATACCTCTATAATGTAGACCCACCAGAAGAAGTGTACACCCTCTCAGTTCTTTACATTCAGAAACTTATCGAGAGTCCCTTGTATAAGCATACAGAACGCTTTTTGTTCTCTCCAATCTTGAGTCCGGGGGCACAGAGAGAAACGCGCACATACACACACAGGGAGGGAGGGAGGGAGGGAGGGAGAGAGAGAGAGAGAGAGAGAGAGAGAGAGAGAGAGAGAGAGAGAGAGAGAGAGAGAGAGAGAGAGAGAGAGAGAGAGACAGACAGACAGACAGACAGACAGACAGACAGACAGAGAAAGATGGCATCAGTGAAAGGAAAACGTTGGTAATAGTAGCGGAGGTAGTAACTATGGGTGTATAGTAATAGAACAGAGCCAGTCAATACCAGGCAGCACTCACTACTAAGGGCACGCGCGCACGCGCACCTCCATGGCCTTGAACCGACCTGTTTAGTTCGCTAGTTGTTGCGTTTTTTTCTGTTCACGTGAAGTAAAGTGGGGGGTGGGGTGGGAGAGGAGGGGGGAAGGGGGATGAAAAGGTTGGGGGTAGGGGAGGGGGGTGGGGTGAGGGGTAGGCAAGGACTTG
>CM065681.1:60342068-60347068 GCA_017654935.2 Phymorhynchus buccinoides | reverse complement strand
TGGGTCGCCGTCTCTACATGTCCCAGAGACTATGTGTCCCTGTATCTATGTGTCCCCGTCTCTACATGTCCCCAGTCATTGTGTCCCCGTCTCTACATGTCCCCAGTCTATGTGTCCCCGTCTCTACATGTCCCAGAGACTATGTGTCCCTGTGTTTCTATGTGTCCCCGTCTCTATGTGTCCCCAGTCTCTATGTGTCCCCGTCTCTACATGTCCCCAGTCATTGTGTCCCAGGGTCAATATATCCCCGTCATTGTGTTCCAGAGTCTATGTGTCCCCGTCTCTATGTGTCCCCGTGTCTACATGTCCCCGTTTCTATGTGTCCCCGTCTCCCCGTCATGTCCCAGGGTCTATGTGTCCCCGTCTCTACATGTCCCCGATTCTATGTGTCCCCGTCTCTACATGTCCCCAGTCATTATGTCACCGTCTCTACATGTTCCCAGTCATTGTGTCCCAGGCTCATTGTGTCCCAGGGCCAATGTGTCCCCGTCATTGTGTTCCAGAGTCAATGTGTCCCCGTCTCTACATGTCCCAGGGTCTATGTGTCCCCGTCTCTACATGTCCCCAGTCATTATGTCCCACCGTCTCTACATGTTCCCAGTCATTGTGTCCCAGGCTCATTGTGTCCCAGGGCCAATGTGTCCCAGGGTCACATGATTGTGTGCCCGTCATTGTGTCCCAGGCTCTGTGTCCCCGTCTCTACATGTCCCAGGGTCTATGTGTCCCTGTCTCTACATGTCCCAGGCTCTGTGTGTCCCCGTCTCTACATGCTAGGCTTACCAAGTCTGTTCCCACCCCTGTCCTCAACCTGCCCACCCCCCACTATGTGTCCCCCCCAAAAAAAAAAAAGGTACTGTGCTTGCGGCGACGCGCTCTCCGGGAGAGAGCAGCCGAATTCACAGTGATAAGTCTAGTAGTCCAAATGCCAAATTGGGTCCACATAGAGACGGGGGCAGCTCTACAGACGTGTCACAGCACGCTCCCTGGCCACAGAGAGACGGGGGCCCAGTGGTAGGTCACATAGAGACGGGGGCATAGTGGTAGATAAGCAGCACTACAGGCGTGTCACAGCACGCTCCCTGTACATAGAGACGGGGGCACAGTGATAGGTAAGCAACTCTACAGGCGTGTCACAGCACGATCGCTGGCCACAGAGAGACGGGGGCACAGTGGTAGGTAACCATCACTATAGGCGTCGGTTATGCTTTACGTCCTCCCGCTCTTTAATAGAACATATGGGACATTACTTATACATAAAGTTGGGGGGGGGGGGGGGGGGGGAGAGACTATAGGCGTGTCACAGCACGGGCCCTGTACACAGAGAGACGGGGGCACAATGGTAGGTAACCATAACTACAGGCGTGTCACAGCACGGGCCCTGTACACAGAGAGACGGGGGCACAATGGTAGGTAACCATAACTACAGGCGTGTCACAGCACGGGCCCTGTACACAGAGAGACGGGGGCACAATGGTAGGTAACCATAACTACAGGCGTGTCACAGCACGGGCCCTGTACTGTCTATTGACTCGTTTCCAACAGGCGGCCTAGTTTCTCCTCTGAGGTCACTCGCGGCCAAGGTTATGTAACCAGTGGAAAAAACATGGGACCTTTTCCATTTATCTGTGTGTGTGTGTGTGTGGTGTGTGAGAGAGAGAGAGAGAGAGAGAGAGAGAGAGAGAGAGAGAGAGAGAGAGAGAGTGAGTGTGTGTGTGTGCGTGCGTGTGTGTGTGAAAGAGGGAGGGCGTGTTTACATAGTCATACACACAAATACGCATACAAGCCCCCCCCCCCCTCTCTCTCTCTCTCTCTCTCTCTCTCTCTCTCTCTCTCTCTCTCTCTCTCTCTCTCTCTCTCTTTGTGATCTTGCTCTCACACATTTAGAACATGATGCACACTTGCTCTCTCTCTCTCTCTCTCTCTCTCTCTCTCTCTCTCTCTCTCTGTGTCTTTCTCTCCCTCCCTCCCTCTCCCTCACATACATACACACACACACACACACACACACACACACACACTTTTCGCTCCTCTCTCAGTCTGGGTTGTATAACGTGTTGTGGCAATCCCTCCCCCGCTCCATATATTTTGCCGTCCTTTTCTTCTTCTTTCTCTTTCTTCCTTTTTTTCCTCCCTCAACCTTTACGCACTGCGCGAGCGAGCGAGCTTTTTCCTTCCTTCCTTCTATTCATTCAGAATGGGACTCGCGCTACGCTTAGTAAGCCTACATACAAACTGCTAGGTATGTAAGGAAGGCTTGGCCCCCGCGAGGAACTTTTTAAAAATTCCCAACCCAGCTTCGTATTTTGAGCGTTGAATCATCACCAATTTCGTCATATCATACATCATCATCATCATCATCATAGTGTTAGCTGTTTTTTGTAGGCAAGGTCGCTTGCGCTGTTATCTAAGTTGGGTTCTATCGTACGGCAAAGCTTTTTGCGAAGTAGAGTGCAAGTTAGTTATCATTACGAAGTTGTGGGACATGCTTGCACTGTTGGATCGTTCTTGGTTGAGTTGCATCGATTTATTTTGTACCTTTTGTGTGGTAGAGAGAGAGTCGTGTTAGAAGTGCCCATGGACTTGTTCTTGTTACTTCACTATAAGCAGCTGGTCGTGTTGTGGGAGTTTATGGACAAATCTTTTTTTCTTCTTCAAAAGCAATGCTGATAGAGAAGATTACGCACATTTTCGCACTAATTGTGATTGTTTTCAAAAGTTGAAGAACCGTGATTGTTCAAAGTTACCAATGACATTTGTACTATTACACAGTTGGCCTATGCTTTTTCAATGAGTTTATTTGATTGTATAAACCGATGTTGACTGTTGAATCAGTTCTTTGAAAAGACATTTTGAGGTTTTCTTGGATTTTGAAATGGGGTGAGTAATGAGTATGCGTATTCTCTCTCTCTCTCTCTCTCTCTCTCTCTCTCTCTCTCTCTCTCTCTCTCTCTCTCTCTCTCTCTCTCTCTCTCTCTCTCTCTCTCTCTCTCTCAATAGTATCTCTTTCACACAGTAGCGTGTCTGCATTTAATGTGTGTATTATGTGTGTGCATTTTAAAATGTGTTTGTGTAATACCAATGTGTGCGTGCTTGTGTTAGTGTCTGAGAGAGAGAGAGAGAGAGAGAGAGAGAGAGAGAGAGAGAGAGAGAGAGAGAGAGAGAGAGAGAGAGAGAGCGTGAACGTGTGTATGTGTGTGTTATCTGTGTGTGAGCGTGCGTGTGTGTGTCAAGTCAAATCAACTCAAACTTTTATTTCCAGATGGAACATTGAATAAGCAAATGATTACTGTGTGTGTGGTGTGTGTGTGTGAGTGCATGTGTAAAAAGCAAGATGTTGGATGTCTGTGTGTTGTTGCTGTGAAATTTGTTTGTTTGTTGTTATGCTACTTGTTTCTTGTTGTTGGTTTTCTATTTGTTTTGAAGGGGGTCTTCTGTTTTTTCTCTTTTATATCTTCTGATTTGTTGACTTTTCCAAACCAAAATGGCTTGTGCGCATATGCTGACATATTCATAATGTACATCTTTACTTGAATGCAGATATTCTTATGGGCTATGTAGCAATTAATTCATTGTTTTAGCCCAGAAGGAAACGATCTCTAAATGGCCTAGAAAACGAGACAAAAAATACCCGGCCAAAACATTCTAAGTGGTATTACTATGATGCTTAAGAAGTAATAATTATGGTTAGCCTAGTGGTTTCCCAGCCTAGGGATCGCCTCTGTTACCTTGATCAATATGAAGATATAACCGTTTAAAGTTACAAACCGACGCGGGTTGTAGCGCCGAGTGAGTTAGCGCAAACAGTGTCAGCTGTGAGCCCGATGTTGCCAATTTATACTGCTCAATTTTTATTTTTATTTTTTTTTTGTGCTCAAAATTTGCTACGGATATTATCTAAAACATGCAAATTTATCAAAGATAAGCATAAAACCATTAATTTTCTTTCTAATTTAGTTTCATGAACATTTCATCTTCACATTTGGATCAAAACCGAGGTCCGAGAATCACTTGATTTGCTTACTTGAAGGACAGTTTATGATATACCCCTTCAAAATGCATAAAACAACCGAATGGGGGAAATTTTGATTTTCAGATTGTTTTGTTTTTTATGGCAAGAAAGGTCATGGATAAGTATGTGCGAGACCCCCTCACTGCAATTCCAGCTTGGAAACGCCATGTTGTGCTCTGGAAGAGCTTTTGAAGGTCCTGCTGATCCAGGGTGTTCCACTCCTCTACCAGGCACAGTTCCGGGTCCTGTAAACGTCTGAGCTGCTGTGAACGGCGGCAAATGGCTGCCTGGAGCATGTTCCAACATTGTTCTATCAGCCTGAGGTCTCTGGCAAATTACCTCATGTGGACAATGGTCTCTTGCTACAGGTATGTGTAAACAACCCTAGCTCGATGAAAAGGTGCATTATCGTCCATGAAGATGAGGTCATCTCAGATCGTACCAGCAGAAACTTTGACGAGGACATCAAGGAACTCATCCCTGTAGTAAACAGCCATCAGAGATTCCTTTTGAAGAATTCTTGACACAGTTTTCCCGACTGTGCCGATACAGGACCAAACCGTCAAAGACCCACCCCAAGATCTGTCATGCTCTCTGAGTCACGTTTCAAGGTAACGATCTCTTAAGAACCTTTACACCCTGGCAAGACCATCAGTTGAAACAAAATCAGATCCTGAACTCAGTGAAGAGAATTCATGTCCAGTCTCATAATGTCCAGATGACGTGGTTCTGGGCTCTCAGAAGACAGCGCTGCTTATGAGCTGGAATGAGCAGGATGCCCAAACTTGCCCGGGGAGTGAAGGCAGCATCATGGAATCTGTTTCTCACAGTTTGTGTGGAAATATTCCGCACTGAGGCATTCAGCTAATCAAAATACTACCAAAGAGTGTGTATGAAACGATTTTGGCAGGCCTGAAAAAGGCAGAAAACGGCCATTTTTATTACCCATCGCCCAATTTCTGCCACCTTCACGACGCATAACAACAGTATC
>CM065681.1:60319568-60334568 GCA_017654935.2 Phymorhynchus buccinoides | reverse complement strand
TTTCTTTATATATATATATATATATATATATATATATATCTATGTGTGTGTGTGTGTGTGTGTGCGAATGTGCGTGCATCCCATCTATTGTTAGTTAAAGGTTGTAGTTTTGATTGTTTGCATGGATAAGGAGTCATTGTACATTTTCTTCATTCAATGTGTATTATTGATATAATATGCATATATTCTGCATGTTTCCGCTTGCGCGCCTGTGTGTGTGTGTGTGTGTGTGTGTGTGTGTGTGTGTGTGTGTGTGTGTGAGTGAATAACATTTTTGGGGGCTTGTTTTTATTTATTTTTTATTGTTTTTGTAAAGCGCATTGAGCTTTAAGGTTATGCGCTATATAAGTTTCCTAAATAAATAAATAAGTAGTAGTAGTAGTAGTAGTAGTAGATGAAGAAAATTGTTGTGGAAGTCATTGTTTTTTTCATTTTTCATTTATGTCTTTGTTTGGTCGGTTGGTTTCTGTTTTGCTTGTTCTTATTATTGATGGTGATGTTCTGCGTACCATGTCATTGTTATATTACTGTGGCACTGTAGTAGTAGTGGTAGTGGTAGCGGTAGTAGTAGTGATGGTGGTGATGGAGGTAGTAGTAGTAGTGGTGGTGGTGTGGTGACGATGGTGGTGATGGTGGTTGTAACAGTAATAGTAGTAGGAGTAGTAATGGTAGTAGGAGAAGTACTTTGTAGTGACAGAGGTGTTTTTCATTTACTTATTTGCTTGTTTGTTTATTCGGTTGGTTAGTTTTCAGTTTTGTTTGTTTTTATTGCTGATGTTGATGCTCTGCCTACCATGTCGTTGCTATATTACTGTTAATCGTTGTTGTTTCTGTAGCGATGTTCCTGTGTCTCAATGTTCATTTATAGTATTAGTTATGTATTGCATGCTTAGAACCAAGGACAGAATGGAAGACTAGGCCCAGCCTAAATTCTTATCCTTGTAAAATAAAGAGTCTGAGTCTCTCTCTCTCTCTCTCTCTCTCTCTCTCTCTCTCTCTCTCTCTCTCTCTCTCTCTCTCTCTCTCTCTCTCTCTCTCTCTCTCTTTAAATGATTTAAACAAACTTAAATGCTTCTGTGACTTGCCGAGGATTAGATGGAATTGATAGTAAACTCTTAAAAATAGCTGCTCCGATTATTTCCGAATCCTTAACATATATTTATAACCTTTGTATTGATGAGGTTCCCACCACACAAGCATTAAAGAACTCTAAAGTTATTCCATTTTTAAGTCAGATACATCTGATCCCTCAAATTATCGCCCAATATCCATTCTATCTATATTATGCTAGAAAAATACATTAAAAATGATATTCAATCCCACTTTAGTCAGTATGATTTATTTCACCCAAATCAAAACGGTTTTAGACAAAAACATTCTTGTCATACTATGTTAAGTAATTCACTGAGAAATGGCATTCTAACATAAATAATGATTTGTTTACTGGCGTAATTTTTATCGATTTTGCTAAAGCATTTGATACAATAGACCATAAACTTCTCACCAGAAAACTTTTTATGTATGGCTTAAGTAATAAGGGTGTAAAGCTAATAACGTCTTTCCTTAGCGACAGAAGACAGGCAGTTACTCAAGATTCATCGTGGTCTTCTCTGTCTCCAATCAAATATGGTATTCCTCAAGGCTCTGTTTTAGGCCCAATATTGTTTTCAATATATATTAACGACCTACCGCTGCATGTTAAGTCTTCCTGCGAACTTTTCGCAGACGACACAAGTATACACAACAACAATAAAAATAATGACGTTTTATGTGCTTCCTTACAACAAGATATTGATAAATTGGTTTCTTGGACGGAGTTGAATCATATGGCTATTCATCCGCAGAAATCCAAATTTATGTTGGTTACAACTAGGCAAAAGCGCCAAAATATAAAGACTAATTTATGTAAGTTAAATATATTAAATAAGGAATTGGAAGAAGTAAATTTCTATAAGCTGTTAGGTCTTACTATTGATAATAATCTCTCGTGGTCAAAGCATGTTTCACTTCTGTCCAAGAAACTATCACAAAAAACATTTCAATTGAATCGAATTAAACACTTTCTAGACCAGCATTCCCGGACTCTCTTTTTTCATGCATATATTCAATCAGACATGGACTATGTGTCAACATGTTGGGACTTAGCAAGTGAAAATTGTTTAAAACCACTTCACAGTATTTATAGACGTTCCCTTAAACTTATTCTATTAAAATCCTCCTCCCTTGATTCATGTGACTATAAGAAATTAGATATTCTGCCTTTTCATCTCAAATGTAAGCATAACAAAGCTGTGTTTATGTTTAAAATTATGAATAAATTAACACCATATTATCTGCAAAAACATTTCCCAGTATATAACATTCGTGGGAAGTCGATTATTCGTACCCCTAGACCTAGAACAAATCTATTCATGTCCTCATTAGTCCACTCAGGAGCAAAATTGTGGAACGATATGCCTAACCACATAAAACAGAAACCGAGCTTGTCATCTTTCAGAAAGGCATATCATAAATACTTGATGGACCAATTATAAATCTGTTTTGTCTTATTTTACCTTATACATATTACAATACACATTATGTTCACAATATATTACAAGGTGTAGAGTTTAATTATGTGAACTGATATTTACATATAAGAATTACATTCATGTGTGATAGGTTTGTGGGGGTGGGGGTGTAGAGAGACATTTAAGATTTTATGTGAACTGATAATTTTACATGTGTGGCCATTTTTATAAGAATTATATTACTATATATTTTATGTCACTATTGTGCATTTGTTTTGTTTTTGTTTCTGTTAATCATTTATGTGGGGGGTTATTTGTGGGAGTGAGTGCAGCTTATCTGGGGGGGGGGGGGGGGTCTCTCAGACTCTCTCTCTCTCTCTGTTTTTTCTTGTTCATTTCTTGGTGTGTGTTTTGTGTCTCTCTCTCTCTCTCTCTCTCTCTGGGGGTCTTTAATCTTGAATTGCTGTTGTGTGGCCATTTTTGCATTGTTGTATTATATTGATGTATATTTGAACCACTATTGTTGCCAGTTTTACGTTGGTGAGTGAAAAGCGTTTTTACGTTTCTGTTAATCATTTATCTTCATTTAATTGTTTAGTTTTTTTGCTTGAGTGGCAATAGTGTGCAATGCAAAGCTACCCAATTTCACTGTATTAGTAATTAAGCCTGGGCACCGTTTTCATCTCCCTTAATACCCTCGTTGTTATTTTTTTAAGCATTCGAAATTCGATGTATGTTTTCTCAATAAGTTGTGTGGAATCTCTCTCTCTCTCTCTCTCTCTCTCTCTCTCTCTCTCTCTCTCTCTCTCTCTCTCTCTCTCTCTCTCTCTCTCTCTCTCTCTCTCACACACACACACACACTCTCACACACTCTCACACACACGCACGCACGCACGCACGCACGCGCGCGCACGCGCGCGCGCAGCCTGGCACAGCCGTTTTAAGTTAGATCAATGAGTTTTTTTGCACTAAAGTTGTTTTGCCAAAACATGTCGGGCAGAAGGTCAGTAAAAACAATTTGCGCGCGTGTGTGTGTGTTAGGCAAATATAGGTAGAAAGGGGTCTCCAGTTTACCCTTTCTTTGTCTCGCTATGTAATGTAGGCATATCTGAACCCCCTTTCTTTGCCTACTATTTTAATCATAGATGTGCCCATCCCGCTGGTCTCGTGGGGTTTTCCCCCCAAATCTGTGTGAAGCGTAAAGAGAGAGAGAGAGAGGGGGGGGGGGGGGGGGGGGGGGGGGGGGGGGGGGGGGGGGGGGGGGGGGGGGGGGGGGGGGGGGGGGGGGGGGGGGGGGGGGGAGAAGGGCTTCTTTTTCTGTATTACGTTGTGTTTGGTAATCGTGAAGGAATTGCCTATTAATTTTCCGTTGTTCCCTCCCTTCCATGTTGTGGGACCCGTGTTGTCACCCTGACTCCCCCCCCCCCCCCTCGGTGAACACATCCACCCGTGTTGTCCCTCTGACACCTCCCCCCCCCCCCCCACCACCCCCACCCCCATCGCGTCTTCCAGCTTTTTCTTCCCTTAAATCCGAATCCAATTGAGTGCTGACTTCACTCTAAGGGGGGAAAAGTCAACTACTTGTACTTTAAAACAAACTTCAGCGGAATATCGACATGAACCAGATTTTTTTTTAATCACAAAATGGGGCAAATTGGGTGTGGGTGTGTGTGGGTGTGTGAACGCGTGTGTACGCCCGTTACTTATTTGTGTGTGTGTGTTCGCATGTGTGTCTGTATATGTGTGTGCGCATTGTTTTTGTGGTTTTTCGCGAAAAGATCAAACTCTGGGAGTACGCAGGAATAGCTTGGCGTGTAAGTGAATTGAAAAATCGGGCATCGTCGCCGGGAAAGCAAGGATGATTCTGACAACGTTCACTATGACCGGTTCAGTAATTTAGACACTCGAGTAATATAATATTACTTGTGCACACACACACACACACACACACACACACACACACACACACACACACACACACATTCTTTTATCGTCAATAAAGATCATTTTGACTTGACACACACACACACACACACACACACACACACACACACACACACACACACACACACACACACACACACACACACACGCGCGCGCGCGCGCGCGCGCGCGCGAGCAGTATAGACCCTCGTGCCTGTTTCATGTAACTCAGTTTTTTTCTTCTTTTTTTTATATAACAGAACTGGACGTACAAAAACAGTATGTTTACGAGACGTTTACGCCTATTGCAATGCCAGGGGGGAGTGTGCGTTCATTCCTCGGATATTTTGACGGTATGATTGCGTGTTCCTGCGCAATAGTTGGCAACAACAATTTAGCTCTACATTAACGCCCCAGTTGTGTGTGTCATGGCCGCAACTCACTTATAAGTATTATCGCTAATAATAGCCTCCGACGATAACTGTCTTCGGCAAGCCTTTGAATTCATCGTTGGCGTTCCCACTAGGTTTGAGCTTCTGTTTGCAAAAAAGGGGTGTTTGTCTTGTTTAATCGTTATAGGGGAAAGGCTTCTGTGTCACAACAGGGACATACAAGAAGAAGACTTGGTCACAGCGTTGTTTGGGCATTCATACACGGAGAGAGAGAGAGAGAGAGAGAGAGATTGATTGATTGATTGATTGATTGATCGATTGATCGTTAACTAATTTTAATTCTCACCTGGCGGATATCACGTATAAAAAAAAAAAAGTTTATGTAAAAATACTTACTGAACGTTGATATAATTTTACTACACTCGACGACCCTTATTTTATTTTTAAGTTTCACATTCCAGTGCAATTTTGTTTTCTAACATACCCCCACCCCACCCCGCAAAAATGACGTCATCATTGGGTTTTTCCCCTCAGTATGGGATATTACTCATCATTGCGTCATGCCGCAGCGCGTGTGCCAAACCCTGCTGCCATTACATTACATGCAACGCGCACACAAAAAGCCCGCGGATAAAAACGGAATAAAGAAGAAAAGAAAAGGAATAAGGCTCTCAGGAAAGAAGGGTTAGGAAATGAAACAGGCAGTGACCTGATAAATGAACCCCGATAGAGATGAACTAAACCAAAACCACGGTAATAGGGGGGGGGGGGGGGGGGGGGGGGGAGAGGGAATGAATGAAAGTTATTTTTTAAAAGAGAGAGAGAGAGAGAGAGGGAGAGAGAGAGAAGAGAATACGAATACGATCTTTTTTAATGAGGGAAATTGGATAAGCTAAGACATCCTTTTTACACCATGCCCTCAGAGAGAGAGAGAGAGAGAGAGAGAGAGAGAGAGAATACGAATACGATCTTTTTTAATGAGGGAAATTGGATAACGCTAAGACAGCCTTTTTACACCATGCCCTCAGAGAGAGAGAGAATACGAATACGATCGACGACTTTTTTAATGAGGGAAATTGGATAAGCTGAGACAGCCTTTTTACACCATGCCCTCACAGAGAGAGAGAGAAGAGAGGGGGAGAGAGAGAGAGTGTGAGAGAGAGAGAGAGAGAGAGAGAGAGAGAGAGAGAGAGAGAGAGAGAGAGAAAAAAACGAAAAACAAAATTTTATTTAACCAGGGAACATGAGATAAGCAAGTTACATGCTTTTTTCCACCCAGCCCTGGGGAAAAATGAAATAAATCAAACAAGAAAGCTAAATAATATATGTACATGCAGAAATGAGAATAAAAGGGAGGGAGGATGGGGGGAAGAGGCACAGAGGGGGATAAGGATGGGGACATTTTGGAATTTAAAGTACAGGGAAAAGAAGAAAAAAAAGTCACATCATGCAAACATAAAAACAGCAAAGGATAACACTCCTCATCATTATCAGTAATAGTAAGATAGTAATAAACAAATCAAGTTATATCATACAAAAGTATCAAACACATATATGTTATCACATTTTATAACAAAATCAGCAATCATAAATATCATTCACATGTTTTCTTTTAATCTCTGAAATAGAATATTTTGATACGCGTTTTTGAAAGAAGTAATGCTGCTTTTCTGCTTAAGATTAGTTGTTAAGGAATTCCAAAGAGTACCACCTGAGTATGTTAAGCTTGTTTTGAAAAGATCAGTTCTAGGTTTTGGAATAACAATATTGTTAGTATATCTAGATTGGTTGATTGGAAACTTTTTAATTAATGTTGGAGGTGCAAAACCATTGATTATTCTAAACATCATGACAGCTTTGTTGTATTGAAGTTTGTCTGTAAGAGGTAACATTTTTATTGCGATGTAATCTTGAAAAGTTAGAGAAGACGATTTTAGGAGGACTGCTTTAAGGGCTCGCTTATGAACATTGATTAATGGCTTTAATGTGTTGGCACTACTTGAATCGAAGAGTGTAGAGGCGTAATCTATGTGTGATTGAATACATGCATAAAAGAAGTGCTTACGGGCATCGAGATTAAGGAAGTTTTTAATTTTAGAGAGGAGGAAGACTTTTTGTGAGACACGTTTGCTCAAACTACTAATATGGGGAGACCAAGAAAGATTATTGTCTAAGGTAACCCCTAACACTTTGTAAGAACTGACTACTTCAATTTGTTTATTGTGAATATATATTGGAGGCAAAGGAAAGGTTAAGTTTTGTCGTTTTTGTCGTGATGTTACTATCATACATTTTGTTTTTTGTTCATTCAATGTCATGTGGTTAAGTTCTGTCCATTCAACTAGCTGATCTATATTTTCTTGCAATTTAAAGGATAGCTGATTGAGATCAGTATGGTTAGTGTGAATTGACGTATCATCGGCAAACATCTCACAAGGGTCTTTAATATGAAGAGGAAGATCATTGACATATAGTACAAACAAAAGGGGACATATAACTGATCCTTGTGGAACCCCGAATTTGATTGTTAAAGAACTAGATTGTTTATTATGAAGGAAAACAGTCTGCTTACGATTTGTAATAAATGATTTGATGAACTGAAGGACACATTTTGAAAATCTATATATCAAGAGAGAGAGAGAGAGACGAGAACGAAACGAAACAGAAACGAATTTTTATTTTATACAGGGTAATGAGATAAGCATTGCTTTTTAAGAGAGAGAGAGAGAGAGGGAGAGAGAGATGGAGAGAGGAGAGAGAATGATTGAGAGAGAGAGAGAGAGAATTCGGAAACTATTTAAAATTCTCATCCATAGGAAAAAGACGAGGGGAGAAGGGGGTGAGGGTCTACTACTCTAAAAGAAAAAAGACGAACGAGAGGAGAGAGGGGGGGGGAGAGAAGGGAGAAGGGGAGAGAGGGGGGGGGGAATGGGGGGTAGGGGGGGTGGGGGGGGGGGGGGCATGGGGGGCAGTCCGGAAGCAGAGGATGCCAAAATGCAAGCCGCGCTCCAGCTGAAAATAGCTGAGAATGGGCCCATGGGTATCGAATGCCTTTTCAAGGTCGACTTTTTTCTTTCTCTCTTCAGAAGCAAAGATAAGGGGTGAAAATGCTGACTGTGAGAAGACAGAGGAGGAGAGAAGAAGAAGAGGGATAGAGGGGGGGGGTGAAGAAAAAAGAAACGGAGGAGGAGAGAGAGAGAGACGAGAGAGATTGAGAGAAAGACGAGAGGAGGAGAAGAGAGAGGAGACGAGAGAGGAGAGAGAGACTGAGCTGTTGTTTTTTACATTACAGCATTGAGCAGGGGGGGGGGGGGGGTTGGGTGGTGGGGGGGGTGTCGAAAGTGCCAATCTTAGCCCAGCTTTTGCATTGGGGCTTTAAAGCGTGAATCATAAATATATAGTTGTCCGTCACCATAGTCCTGAGCGGACTTTTGCGATGGGCTGGTTTTTTATTGTGTTATGTTGTTGTCGTTCGTTAAAGGAAGAATACATTCCGAAAAATATATCACCAGCTACTACTTGGGTGTTGGGTGTTTTTTTTTTTTTCATGATAATCATATGGGGGAGAGGGATAGAATAGATTAGGGAGAGAGAGAGAGAGAGCGTTTTAGATACAGCATTGAGGGCATTGAGGGTGGTGGTGGTGGAATGTTCATCTTAGCCCAGCTTTTACATTCTCTTTATAGTGTGAATGATAAATAATCATTATAAATTATGATTGTGTTCGATAAAGGAAGAATAAATTCTGAAATACATCGCCAGCTGCTACTTGGGCGTTGTTGTTTTTTCTTCATGATAGAGGGGCGGGGGGGGGAAAGGAGAGAGCTTTGAGAAGTGAGAGAAGAGAGGGAGAGAGAGGAGATGAAGAGAGGGGAGAGAGAGGACGAGAGAGCGCTTACATTTATTACAGCATTGAGGGGGGGGTTGTCGAAAGTGCATGCTTAGCCCAGCTTGTACATTGCCTTTAGCGTGAATGATAAATATAATTATAGCTTATGATTGTGTTCGTTTTAAAGGAAGAATAAATTCCGAAATATATCACCAGCTACTACTTTTTGGTTCATGACAGAAAGAGAGAGAGACAAAGAGACAGACAGAGAGACAGAGACTCAAAGACAGAGAGAGAGAGACATACAGCGTAAATATAATTATTTCTCCATCCCCCCCCCCCCCCCCCCCCTTTTTTTTTCTTCCGCCTTAAAATTACCTTTTTTTTAACCCTGTCCCTCTATTAATTTTAATTCCACACCCTTATTCGTTTTTGTTGTTAACCTTTGCCCTCGGGTGCAGCCTTCCGGTCTTCTTCTTTCTTTCTTTTTTTTCTCTCCAGATATTTATATTTTAAAAAGCTCAAGTTTGAGTCAGAGACTGTATAAAGAAGTGATGCAATGATTTTTTTTCTCCAGGCATGATAGTATGAGTAATGGAATGAATAATGGTACTGCACGGTGCTGTTGAACATATCAGATCTGAGAGGAGAGAGAGAGAGAGACACAAAAGAATGGGTACGAGAGGTAGTGCGAGCGATAGAGTGGAGAGAGAGAGAGGAGAGAGAGAGAGAGAGAGAGAGAGAGAGAGAGAGACGGAGGAAGAGGGGATTGGGACACGAGACCAGATCGAGGGGATGAAGATGAGAGAGAGAGAGAGAGAGAGAACTTTGAACTTTGAACTTTTTTCAAGGATAAAGATTTTAGGCAACGCCTAGTCTTCCAATCCACGTGAGAGAGAGAGAGAGAGAGAGAGAGAGAGAGAGAGAGAGAGAGAGAGAGAGAGAGATTCCAGATCAAATGTTCGATCTGATAAGAATTTAATTATCAGTTCAGCTCACAATGCTTGAATGGAAGACACTTGACAGGTCGGGTATCGGTAGGGTTCGAAAGTTCCGACGTGGCAATAGTCCGACATTTCAACACGTAGCAATAGTCCGACGTGGCAATGTTCTGACACGAGCTATTTTGAAAAAAATTGTCGGACGTGGCATTGGTCCGACGTGGCAATAGTCCGACAGCTAAGAGACAGAGAGACATACAGGCAGAGGAGAGACAAACAGAGAGAGAGGAGGGGGTGGGGGAGAGACACTCAAAACACACAGACAAAAACAGACAGACAGACAGGCAAGCAATGAGACTGTGAGACAGAGAAAGAAAGACAGAGAGAGGGGGGCGGGGGTATATGCACCCCATACAACATGTGGGACCAAACGCCACGTCGAACCAATGTCACGTGAGAGGGGGGGGGGGGGGGGGGGGGGGGGGGGGGGTATATGCACCCATACAACATGTGGGACCAAACGCCACGTCGAACCAATGTCACGTGAGAGAAAGAGAGAGATTTACGCACCCATACAAAATGGTGGACAATTTTTTCAAAACTGTGTCGTACTGTTGCCTCGTCGGACCAATGCCACGTCGGAACTTTAAGCGTCGGACTATCGAGTCGACACCGTGTATGCCACCATGAATACGAAAATATCCTAACATAATATCTAATATGAATATGTTCTAAAACTTTAAGAGGAATTATTTTTTGAAGTGAAAAGAATTGGGTCTTTTCTAAGTAGTACGCAAGTCAATTATTGTAGATTGCGGACAATTACATCAGCAAGGAGTGACTCGAGGAAAGGCAAGAAGGGGAAGGGGGTGGGGAGAGGGAGAGAGAATGAGGTGGGTGGGTGAAAAACTAGTTTGCACTTGTCGGTAATTTGAGAATGTTGTTTTTGCACCTTTCCCAATCAGGGGAGTGTCAGAACGATTTTGAGAAACATTAGTAGGGTGAGAAACGAAAGAGAAGGAAAGAATGTTCATTCACAGACACAAACGCATTACAGATAGAAACGCGCGCGCGCAATCGCACATACACGCGCGCGCACATACACAGAGAGAGAGAGAGAGAGAGAAGTCGAAGTCGAAAGTCGAAAGTTTTAATGAAATGGCCTTTCTGCCCGTATCATATGGAGGGGTGGGGAAGGGGAACACAATAAAGAGAGAGAGAGAGAGAGAGAGAGAGAAGAGAGAAACACACACATACACACACACACACACATGCGCACACATACACATGCGCACACACACGCCCTCGCACGCGCACACAGAAACAGACAGACAGACGGTACGTTAAAGACTTGTTTGTGTGCATGAGGCCGTTTCACAAGGGCTAACGTTACGTAGCGTGAGCGCAAATCGGCAAAAACGGTACTAAGAAACACCTCTTTTGCCGACGTTTGTCGAAAACGTTTTGTGGCTGTGATCGAGGTAGCAAGCCACAAACTATTTGAAGGATCATGGGAAATATCAATATCAATAGGCCTACTTCTGGCTTTTTTTAAAATATATAAATTATCTCGCGTGACGAGACTTGAACTTTAAAAATGGAAGACCAAAACAACAAGCTTGCCACAGCAAATATTCTTTAGTCTATCGTGAAAAAATAC
The DNA here is from genome assembly GCA_017654935.2 of Phymorhynchus buccinoides. Taxonomy (NCBI): domain Eukaryota; kingdom Metazoa; phylum Mollusca; class Gastropoda; order Neogastropoda; family Raphitomidae; genus Phymorhynchus; species Phymorhynchus buccinoides. The sequence continues at coordinate 60,323,313 of CM065681.1, read as the reverse complement.
GGGATTATTTTAGCAAATTAAACAAACGCAAGTGTTTTTGAGTGCTCTTTCTTAATGTTCATCATGTTAGATGGCATAATATACTGCAAATTTAATTTTCTGCACACAAATAGACGTGGGTGAAATCGAAAACTTTGTACAAACTGACAGAGAGGTATGATTTATCTCCCTTATGATAGCAACCCTTTTCTCTCTCCCAAAAATGAAGAGTAAGCTTAAAGAGTTATCTGACCTTAGCAAACGTTTAGGGTGTTTCTTAGGCCCCGTTTGGCGTAAGCGTTATTCGCGCGGCGACCGTTATCTAGAGTCGACCCAAAATATGGGAGGGGTCGAAATAAAACGGGGAATATAACAACACAAATAAATATGTGTTTACGTGCAGGGTGCACAACTGGGAGACAGGGGTGAGGGAGAGGGGAGGCAATGTCTGACAACAGGTAATGAAGGGGAGGAGGGAAAAAGAGAAAGGGTAGTGTGGGTGGGTGGGGTTGGGGGGTGAAAGAAAGTTTCAAAGACTATAGGTGTGCACTCGTAGTCGTCTTCTGACCTGACCTGACCTTCTTTTCGAACATTTTGATTGTCGCTGAGCGTCATAGAAAATAAAAATAAAAGTAGTTCGCAAACTAGAAGTGCAACGTGGAGTGTGAATATTGTGGTATTTTTAGTTAGGGGCCAAATGGACGGATTACTATTTATAGAATTCTATGGTCTGTGTACATGCGGTGTGTGTGTGTGTGCGTGCGTGCGTGCGCGCGCGCGCGTGTGTGTGTGTGTTTTTCTCTGGTTCTAACAAAATCCGGTGTGCATTACTGAGATTTTCCCAATCTCTCTCTCTCTCTCTCTCTCTCTCTCTCTCTCTCTCTCTCTCTCTCTCTCTCTCTCTCTCTCTCTCTCTCTCTCTCTCTCTCTCTCTCTCTCTCAAATAAACAGTGTTTAAACACACCCCATCCCCTTTTCAAGCGCCCAAGCACATCGACACACACGTGCACACACGTACCTACGCGAGAGAGAGAGAGAGAGAGAGAGAGGAGAGAGAGAGAGGAAGTAGAAAGGTGTGTTAAAAGTTTGGGGTCTTTTCAAGACGCAAGGGTCGTGCACTTGCTGTTTTTCAAAACATATTATTTTCCCAGATAATGTGAAGGGTCTAGTTATTAGACATAGTACTAGGTGAAAAGTTCACCAGCTTAAATGCTGAATTCGGGTGTTTGCTAAGATCACAATGAATCATGAAATCTAGGGGAATTTGGGAAACGGATAAAAATTCAAGAAGAGAAGTGGAATAGGGGCGTCATAGCTGAAGTGGATGGGTTGGAAGGCACAACAAAGGGAGGTAGACAAAAGAACAGAAAGAAGAAACGAGGAATTAGGAAAGAAAGAGAAGGAATAGCGTGCTTTAACAAAAATAAAAGAAGAAAATTGTATACAGGTCGTTTCTTCAATAACACGATCTTTGCCTTTGTTTGCCAACCAAACTTAATGCTAGCAACCTCGGCAGACGAATGGTAGCTTTTAGAATCTGTACATATTAAGGCATCATTGTACAAAAGCAGAGCATTGTACCCCAAAATGCAACCTAGGTGGACGATACCAGCTAGCTATGGGTCAACTTGTGCTTTACAACCCCCCTACAAGCCTACTACTTTCCGTTTTATGAAAATAGTCCTAGGCTGACTCTAACCCTATCCCTTATTGGCAGAATGTTTGCTTCTCGGTGAAAGTTTTCATTGCAAGCATTTGAGGGGAAGGGTGTGTGGTGGTGGTGGGTGTGTGTGTGCATAAAGTGCAAGGTAACCGACGAATGATGGATGTCTTCCGCGATGTGTGCATAGCGCTCGCATCATTATGTAGAAACCGTACGCCACGTAGCACGTATGCTGGGAAGACACTGCTTTGTCCATTACGTTGGAAAGAAAGAAAGACAGAACGAGAAAAGGTTTTCCAGAGATATAAGAGCGAAACGTGAGAGAGGGGGGGGGGGGGGGGGGGGGGGGTGGGTAACAAAAAATGAAGAAAAGAGAAATAAAGGCGTAGCCTAAGGGATGGAGAAAAAATCATATTCCGCGATATGTGCTCACAATCATTATGTAGAAACCGTACGCCACATAGCACGCATGCTAGAAAGACACCGCTTTGTCCATTATTACGTTGTGAAAGAAAGAAAGAAACAAATGAAAGAAAAAAAGAACAAGAAAACGAACAAAGAGATATAAAAGAGTGAAACGAAGAGGAGGGGGGTGGAGGTATAATTTCTTTTTTAAAGAAGGAAGAAAAGAGAAACAAAAGAGGGATGGGGAAAAAAGAACGAAAAGAAAATATGAAAGGAAGACAAAACTAAAAGAAAGACAGAAAGTCAAAACACACAGAACTATTTAGTGAGTGAATGGTGAGTGAGATCAGGTAGGAAATGTGGAAGGTAGGGGGTGGAGGGGGGTGGGGAGACTGACAGAAGATCAGCATGAATCCCCACAGTACAGACGTTTCAGAAGGTTCAAGGTGTTAGTTTGGGTACATTGCCAACACACACACACACACACACACACACACGTGTTTCTCTTGCATATGGTAATGCTTAAAGCAGTTGGTGGATGTTAGTTTTTAGTGGGTTTTGTTGAAGTCTTGTGTTGAAAAAAACGTTAAAGGGCTTTAATTCAAGGTCGTTCGGGATTTACAAACTCGAGAATTATCGTTCGTTTTGGCGGTCAAACATTGTTATGTCTTGTGAAAAGCAAAATACCTGTCTATTATTGGTTTCCCTCTCTCTCTCTCTCTCTCTCTCTCTCTCTCTCTCTCTCTCTCTCTCTCTCTCTCTCTCTCTCTCTCTCTGCTTTGTGTGTATCTCTCTCTCTCTCTCTCTCTCTCTCTCTCTCTCTCTCTCTCTCTCTCTCTCTCTCTCTCTCTCTCTCTCTCTCTCTCTCTCTCTCTCTCTCTTTCTTTCTCTCTCTCTCTCTCTCTTTACCCCCCCCTCTCTCTCTCTCTCTGCTTTGTGTATGTGCGTGCATGCGTGCATATGTGTGTGTGTGTTTGCTTGGTATTTGCATGTACTTTTTCCTGCGTTTTTGTTTTACATTATGACTTGCTAGCTAATGTTGTTTATTCATGAATTGTTTTTGCATTTTCTCTTTTCTGGTGGCAAGTTGTACAGACGTTATGCTTATTCTTAACCATCAATAAAAATTCTCTCTCTCTCTCTCTCTCTCTCTCTCTCTCTCTCTCTCTCTCTCTCTCTCTCTCTCTCTCTCTCTCTCTCTCCCTCTCTCTCTCCCTCTCTCTCTCCCTCTCTCTCTCTCCTCTCTCTCTCTCTCTCTCTCTCTCTCTCTCTCTCTCTCTCTCTCTCTCTCTCTCTCGCCTCTCTCTCTCCTCTCTCTCTCTCTCCTCTCTCTCTCTCTCTCTCTCTCTCTCTCTCTCTCTCTCTCTCTCTCTCTCTCTCTCTCTCTCTCTCTCCCTCTCTCTCTCTCTCTCTCTCTCTCTCTCTCTCTCTCTCTCTCTCTCTCTCTCTCTCCTCAGCACTGCACTATACTGTACGGTTTACTCCTTCTTCCTGATGCTCCGACCTTGAACCGCGGCGTTAGCATCTGCAATTCGCGTGCCAAGAAAAAAAGAAGAAAAAGAGAGAGAGAGTGAAAGACAACAAAGAATGGAGGAGCAGTAAAAAAGGCAGGTGATTAAAAGGAGGGAGAGGAGGGAAAGAAAAACAGAGGGAGGAAAGAGAAAGAAATTGATTGGAATGCAGACGATGATGATGACT
>CM065681.1:60292068-60314568 GCA_017654935.2 Phymorhynchus buccinoides | reverse complement strand
AGGAAGAATAACGAGGTGAGAGAGAGAGAGAGAGAGAGAGAGAGAGAGAGAGAGAGAGAGAGAGAGTGAGTGAGTGAGTGTTTTGGACACTTGATGAAAGTCCTAATTTTAAAAGATCTGAGAGCTTTGGAACATTTTGAAGGTTTATGGATGGAAGTCGTAATTGTAAAAGATCTGAGTGTTTCAGGACACTTTGACGGTTTATTCATGAGTCATAATATTGTTAGATATCTGATAGTTTGGGGACACTTTGATTGTTTACTGATATAAGCCGTAACTGATACAAATTTTGTAGTTAGGATGTATGCTTAACAACATTAATATACATGCTTAGCGAACCAGAGAGAGAGGAGGTACTTGTGTGTTTGTGCGCGCGCGCGCATCAGGAATGGGAGTGAGTTTTCTTCTTTCTTTCCTTCTTTTTTTTGTTTCATTATTCTCTCCTCATCTTTCTTTTGTTCTTGAGTTTGATGTTATTCCTTTCTTTCCTTTCTGTTTTCTTTCTTCCAATCATGTTAGCATCTTTAAGGTCAATACTTTTTTGGGGGGAGAACAGCGTACAACAGGTCGAGTGTAAAGTACCATCTAAATGACTTACCCTTTCACCGCCAGCCATATTTCAGCCAAACATTTCCATTAAGTTTACTTGGGTAGAAAACAAAATCCGTCTGCAGTATTGTGGATTCTTATGTGACATTTTTACAATATGGTCTATCCTTGCTTCCCAAAACTACGACAATAGGGTCTTTGGATAATAGACCCCAAGTTGATGCCTTTTAGTGACGTAGGTGTTAAATCACTGTGGTGCTAAAATGCAACATTGGCGTTGAAAGGGTTAAGCGTTTTGGTGGTGGTGGTGTTTTATTTCTAGTACATTTTCTTCCTTTTCTTCCTTCCATTGTCCTTCATGTTTGTGTTTCTGTGCAGGCTGCCCGGCGGTCCCGGGAGAAGCGCCGTATGCACGACATGGTCCTGGAGAACCGGATCCTGGGCCTGGAGCAGGAGAACATCCGTCTGCGCTCCGAGCTCTCTAGCCTCAAGAAGCACTTCGGCCTGCCCATCGACATCCCCTTCATGGAGCAGGACCACCCGGAGAACAGCATCAGACGCCCGCATTCTCCCCCGTCACCTCCCCATTTCCAGGCCAACCCTCACCCAAGCATCCCCCACCACCCTCCCCCCACGTGCGGGATGACCCCTTACAGCGATCCGCCTCCCTTGCTGGCCGTGACGCCCAGCACCTTGCAGCAAGCCGTCTTCCCAGCTCAGGCCTCGCCCATGGCTTATTTCATGGCTGGCGGGGGAAGGGGGAACCCTCACGATCTGAGGATGACTCACGCTGGAAACAACAACAACAACAACAGCATCAGCAACATGGAAGGTCAGGCTTCTCCACTGATGCACGCCCAGAACAGTTTGTTGGTGAAAAGAGAGAGCGAGGAAGAGAGAGAGCTTCGCGCCGCGCAATCTATTATGGACGGCGCCTATGACGATGAGCGATCCAAGGACGGTAGCTACTACGCCCCTCCCCCTCGCCCACCCTCTTCCTCCGCCTCTCCCCCTCCACGCCTTGGGATGGTTGCGGGTTTGTCCGCTTCGGCCGCAGCTGCTGCTGCCGCCGCTCAGTTTGTTGCCAGTTCTGGGGTGTTTTCTTCCAGAAACAACCACCACCACCGGCACTACGACGCTTATCCTTCTTCCAATTCGTGGCAGCGGTCTCCTATCAGCAGCCACAGCAGTGACGAAGCCAGTGACGAACCTCTGCAGCTGACCGTCAACAAAAGCCAGCAGCGATCCAGTGAGGAAGATTCCAGGGATGGCGATTCGGGCCGTGAGGAAAGGATGGGCGGAGGGAGTGTGGCAGCAGGGGGAGACTCCAATAGTAACAGCACTGGACACTCCAGCCCCCCTCAATCCTCCTCCCTCCCTCTGAAACTCCGGCACAAAATACCCGCGGACATGTCCCCATCCCCACCCCACCACCACCACCCCTATTCAATGGGCATGTCCGGGGCAGCCTCCTTCATGGGGCTGAGTCAGTTATCAGAGATAGCTCTCTCCCAAGACTCGCCCCTGTCCCTGGTCAAGAAGGACGGAGGCCTGGGTGCAGCTATGGCAGCACGAGGAGGAGCTAACAATTCAAAGACTCCACCCGACCCCAGACACCTGGACCCTAAATACGTCGAACGAAGGCGCCGCAACAACGAAGCCGCCAGAAAGTGCCGCGAAAACCGCAAGAACCTCACCCGACTGCGCGAAGCCAAATCAGAGTATTTGGAAAGCGAGAACAACAAGCTTCGCCTAGAGCTGGATTCCCTGCAGGAAGAGATGAAGCAGCTGAGAGAGCTCCTCGACAAGAAGCGCCTGGAGCAAGGCCTCGACCAGGACTCCCCGCTCCAGGCGGAGACGGCGGCTTTCTCCGAGGAGCAGCGGAGGCGGCTGGAGCAGCTGGAGCAGGAGCATCGAATGCTGGAGCAGGAGCAGAGGAGGCTGGAGCAGCAGAGAGAGCAACACCAGCAGGACATGCTCAACAACATGAACAACGATTTCAGTGAGGGAGACACCACCAAAGATGGGGACTGAAATATTGAACGGCAACTACAACCCGGGTGTGATGAGTATGGCAAGGAGAAAGAGTGGAAAAAGACATGAAGTTGGCTACAGCTGCAACAACAACGATCTAAGTGAGGGGGGAACAGCACGTGAGATGGGGACTGAGAATTGGCTAGGATTACGGCAAAGAATGAAATAAAAATACCAAGCCTTGGGGAGTGAGATACTGAGTGAATAGCTGGCGTGAGCTGAGTGCTAGTATGGCAAGGAAGGGAATAGTCAGAAAACAAGTGAGGTAGGCGAGGTTCCAACTGCAGCAACAACGATCTGAGTTTCAAAGACAGGGACTGGGAATTGGGTTATGGTCATGGCAAAGAATGAGACCGAAAGACCCAGACTGCGTGAATGAGAGTCAACGGCTCGCAAGAACTGGGCCAGGAGAGAAATAGTCCTAAAGACGTGAAGTAGGTGTGTTAACAACTGCAGCAACAGTGATGTGATTAAAGGGTAGTGGGGAGATACCCAGAAATTCAGGCATTGAGTGAGCTAACAGCTTGGATGAACTGACTGCAGGTGACTGGTTGGAAGCATGGCAGACGTAAAAATAAATGGTCTCCAAGCTCAGATCTAAAACCAAATAGGAAAAGTCCATTTCTCTTCAAAATACCTGCACGAGTGTGCATGGATTGAGCTAAGGAAAACGGCAAGCCTGAATCGAGTGCAGATCTATACCTATACAGAGTAACATGGACTTGAATGTCATCTTGGAAAGGTCCAGTTTCCCTAACTTACTCAGTGAGTTAACAGCTGGCATGATCTTGATGCAAGTATGACAAGGCTGCCATAACAGCCAGAAGAGGAAACGTGGACTCAAAAGGCCAAGATCTAAAAATGACTTCTAAAGATCCAGTTTACTTAAATGCTTTTCATACTTATACTTATAAAAACGTCAACTGAGCAAGTGAAAACAGCTAGCACCAACTGGACTGGGTTTTGCGGTTGAAAAATAAATGCTATGGGTTAGAAAAGGGAACTCTAAAATCGAATTTTAAAAGGATTTGAATAAGTCCAGTTATCTGAAAATTGTACAGAACAAGTCCTTCACTTCAAGAAAAAAAACCCCACAGAAACATTGTGTACCGAGCAAGGGAAGCCAAGGAGCATGAACTGGGGTGTGGGTGTGCTGCAAAAGCATTGTGAAAATGACCAGGGAGGGCGATGAACTAATGAACGAAAACCAGGACTTAATTAAACAACGCAAACTTGAAAGAGTACAATTTTCTTAAATACTTCCCCGGAAAAAAGACACTAAAATGTAACATGGTAATATTGTTTTATTCATCAAAGGAAGAATGTAAGTTTTATGAAATTTAAAAAAAAGGAACAAAAAGAAATGTCAAGAGGTTGTGTTGTGTTGTGTTTATCAATCAGGACCTTAACAAACTCAGGCAATGTTTTACTGTGGAAGATGATTTGTGTTTTCTTTGAGTGTATGTGTGTGTTATTTTCTGACCATAATGTTCTTTGGTAAATCTTCAATAGATCTCTCTGTATCTCCCTAAAAACCAGCGAACTGCTCAAGCTGAATATTCTGAACTCAATGTCTCTTATAGGCTACATGTACACATCTGTAAACATTCAGGTATTGCTTTTTCTTCTGGAAATATATCTCTCACGTGTATGTTTTATATAACATTCAACATGTGTGCACTTCCGCAAGTGTAGGCAAACACACGCACGCACGCACACACACGCAAGCATGCACGCATGCATGCACACACACACACACTCTCTCTCTCTCTCTCTCTCTCTCTCTCTCTCTCTCTCTCTCTCCATCTCATACCCTTCTTCTAGGATTTTGTTCTCTTCCGGACTATGGATATGTACGAACTATTATGAAATGATTGTTGTTGTTGTTAATATTTTCCAGTGTGGTTTTTCTGTTATTATTGCTCAGGTTTGACCGATTGTTATATATATACACACATTTGAAGGATCACCCCCCCCCCCCCCCCCCCCACAATCTTTTTGAGCAGTGGAGGCTGTTGCTGTGTACTTGTATTGGTCTCCTTTTCTCATCCAATTCCCATTTGAGTGTTTCCATTGACGTTCGGCAAAAAAAAAGAAAAGAAAAAAGTGTATTATTCAACGCAACATATATTGTAACGATACTGGGTTGTGAACTCTAGCCGTGCTTATTGACTTATCAACATGAACTTTTTGGGAGAGTCATTATTATCTTGTGAAACTCCAAAAAACGTTCATTTACACATGGTGTTTCTGTTTAAGTGTTTGGTTCTTGTCGTTTAACCTTGGATGCCTACCACTTTGTTTTTATCTAATTGTGAAATGACGGGTGCGTTAAATAGTGTGCGTTGTATTTGTTTGTTTTCAAATCGAATCCCTCTTTCCCTTTGACCAAACCGTCTGGTTTTTTAAACAATCGGGCATTCTGTACTCACTTTTATTTCCCGAAACCTGAAACAGTTGTTGAATTATTTTGTATTGATTGTTAAGAAAGAGGTATGTGTGGGTAGTATATTTTCTTATTGTGGTTTATCTGGATAACTGTATCCACACACTCAGGATATATTATTGTGTGCGAAATATAGATCTTATGCTTTTATTATTATGTCTATAAAAGGTCAAATAATTTAGAATTGCGAAAAAGGGTAACTATGAAGGAAACGGTCAAGCAACTTGTCATTTCAGGCCCTAAGTTGGAAGTTTTGTTCTCTGATTATGTGTTGTTAGGCAAGAAACGTGCTAGTGTATGCATAATGTTTGTTACGAGTAATGTGAATTTGTGTGGTTTTCTCGTCTGTTTTGTTTTGTTTTTCGCTCGATTGTATGCATGTTTGCATGACTGTTAGATAGTGAACCCATTGTCATGTCACAGTTACAATGGTAAAATGCCACAAATGTTTTGTGGATAGTATTGTTTATTAGTTTTTATCTTTGTTCTCAGAATTTATAGAAAATGTGTGTTTGTGTGTTGGTCGGCGCTTATTTTGCTGTCTCAGGACCGACCTCCTGAAACAAACTTCCTCGTTCCATCCGTCAGTGACCGAGCCTCTCTGCGTTCAAATCTAATCTCAAATTCCACCTGTTCCCCCGTCATTGAAGCTCCACTCCCTTTCTCTTCTCTTTCTTGCCTTTAGGTCTGTTTCTGCTATGTTCCATTAATGTGTGTTTTCTTTGTATTGTGTTTTTGTTTGAATGCGTTATGAATGCTAATGTGTGTGTGTATGCTTCGATTTGATTTCTATCAAGATTCAGCGCCGTATAAATACTGTATGTTGTGTGTGTGTGCGTGCGTGCGCGCGTGTGTGTGTGTGTGTGTTTGCTGACAATAATTAATTAATTGCCGTGTAATCCAGTGTCTCTTCCTACTTATTACAGGGGAAAGGGAATTATTCTCAGGAAGAAGATGGATAAAAGTTTCACTTTCCATATATGGTAAAACTTTAACGTAGCGTATTTGCTACGTTAAAAATACGTAGATAATAGATATATAGATATATTCTACACAACTGTGTAACTTGTCAATTGTAGTTTCAATCCTGAGATGATTTTTTATCAACACATAATCATTGTTGCTATCATTTTAAAACCCGCTAATAACCACACATGTTCCACAAGAGTGTGTACGTTTAAAGATGAAACAATAGTCTGTCGTTTTTATTTTGTCCACACTTCAACACAATCTTTTGCGAATGTAAATGCGATGTGGTTTTCTTTTTAATTCATTTTGGATAAGACAGCGTGTGAGAGAAAATTGACACCAATAAGAGAGAGAGAGAGAGAGAGAGAGAGAGAGAGAGAGAGAGAGAGTAGTAGTAGTAGTTGTTACTTGCTTGATACCGTGAACTTAAAATGGAAGATATGGATATTTTATTCTTTTTCCGATGTTCTTTTTATTTCAACATTGTAAAACTGAGCGATAATAAATGAAACAACTTATTTTCTATTTTTATGTTTCTATTCTAACAAAAGTTGAAACTTACATGGTTTGTGTATCTTTATTATACATTAACGCTAAGAGGAAAAAATTAAACATGCGGGTGTCTTTGTGAAATGGTCTCAGGAAAGATATTAGATTTATGTCTGATGAACCAAAAAGTGCAGATTCATTTTGTACATTGATGATTTAGCCTACATCACCCTAATTACGGAATAACAAAGCAAACGTGCTGTTGTATATTTGAGTGGTCACATTTTGGTGCTTGACGATTTGTTTGTTTGAGAGATCATCAGTGGCTGATAATTTGTGGAGAGGCATAAATTAAGGATTACTTCAGGTATTGTAATTATGTTGGTAGAAATTCGTAATGATAATCGCACAATAACGAATGATGCTGCTGCATTTTTAAAGGTTTGATGGCAAAACAAAATCAGTCACCCACGACGAAATAAGTTTATTCCAACATTTAATATTTCACCGAGTTTATTTTAGCGATTTTGGTGCAAACTTGTTGGCTTTTTTTCTCCATATCAGAACAGTGAAGTCTCATCTACATGTAGCATGAATCAAAGTGAGCTTCTTTAACGTTTACTTTTTATGCGGGTTTATTTCAGTCATTTTGTAGTAGGATATGGTGTGTGAATTGTAAATTCTCATTTTATGTTTGTAATGCGCTATTCGGGAAAATACCATAAGGCGCAAAGTAGGTGCTAGCTGAGAGGAGAAGAATTTGTTTACTTTTTATCCGGGTTTATTTCAGTCATTTTGTGGTAGGATGTTTTTTTCCATGGTGTGTGAATTGTAAATTCTCATTTTAGTGTTTGTAATGCGCTATTCGGGAAAATACCATAAGGCGCAAAGTAGGTGCTAGCTGAGAGGAGAAGCTTAATTAATGTTTACTTTTTATCCGGGTTTATTTCAGTCATTTTGTGGTAGGATGTTTTTTCCATGGTGTGTGAATTGTAAATTCTCATTTTAGTGTTTGTAATGCGCTATTCGGGAAAATACCATCAGGTGCAAAGTAGGTGCTAGCTGAGAGGAGATGTTTAATAAAAGAGGATAATTTTCTTGGCGATTTGTTTTGCATATAATTGAAACCCTAAATGGACAATTTTCTAGAAGGTGCATATAATTATCTTGCTTTGATTGACAATAATAAAAACAAATATGGAGAAATGTCATTTGTTTAACTCTCATTAATGAAGAGCTACAGTTTGGTGAAAACGAAAGGCGTTCTCTGGGAAATTGTTTTAACAGTTATCTTAAAATGTCAAAATGATTATCATGAAACAGGGTTCTTTGTTTGTATTACCAGATACAAAATGTTCTGTTGAAGAGGCTTAGTACATTTTTGACATTTAACCGAGGCGTGCTTACCGCTACACCTGTCTACATTGTCGAAAACTCGGGACTTTACTGGTGTTGCACTGCCTCCGGGCATTGCAGCCAGTATTGTTCCCAACATCTTTGTATTTACAAATGTCCCATATGTGTCTATGACCGAGAGGACGTAAAACACCATTTTTCATTCATTCATTCATGAACTAATTCGTGTCTTTTTTTCCTCTTTTGTTTTGTTTGGGTGTGTTGTTTGGGGGGGGGGGGGGGGGGGAGGGGGGTTGGGGGGGGGGAGTGTTTGTCAGGGTTTGTTTTTTATTTTGTTGTTTTTTAGAAGAAAGTGGATATAAAGCTATGAGACGTGGGTTTTAAATATTTAATTCAGAGTTTCCCGCTTTTTTTTAATATTCTTTCTTCTGTGTTTTTTGTGTGTGTTTTTTTAATCAATAATGCGTAATGTTTTGTATAATTCAACAAGATTGAATTAAGGTGAGGTGCAAAAGGGGGGGTGAGGAATTGGGGCGCGTGTTATTAAAAGCATAAATCAACAACCCTTTAGTGATGTTTATTTTAGGCGAACTATGACCTGAGGAATTTGCGCATTTTCTCATTCCTGTTTTGATCAATGAAAGAAGTGCTCGCAAAACCTTAATGCGCAGTGTATTCCCTTTTTGTATGGGGAAACAAGTCTTTTGACCTCTTAATGCGCCACACTACCTCCTGGACTCAAAGTGCTTTGTATGGCCCAATTTCCAACAGTTGGAAATGTGTCTGGCAATGGGGTTTTTTTGTTCGGTTCTGTTATTTGTTTGTTTGTTTCGTTTTTTGACTATTTTGTCCAAAGCGTACATTCGTCTCTGGGAAATAAAAGCACGTGTCTCTTGACATGATTAAGTGCCATGCTTTGCTGATTACTTTAGACACAGTCGGTATTTCCTTGAAATTGATAGCAGACTTCAGCAGGAAATGATAGAAGTGGGGTTTTTTTTAAAACATGTGTGACATACATGCACAGTTCTATTCGTCATCCTCTTTTTTGTTGTTGCTTACCCATGTAAATCATGTAAATACGATTACATTTGATAATTTTATCAATAATGTTTTATTTTATCAATAAACAGCGGGAGGTGAGGCATCAGGAAACCTTGATTATAATGTACAGAACAAAGAAACGAAGTATCGAAGAAATTCATTGAAGAGAAATATACAAAGTAGAATTAATATGTGCGGTTAACTTGATAAAAGCTAGCAAAGGAGAGAAGCTGGACAGAAATTAAGCGTGGATGGACGAAGTACGAAGATAGGGATGAAAACAACAAACAAACCACTACACAAGTGTAAAGTGATGTTATTGTATTCACAAGAGACAAAACAAAAACTACTAGGGATGATAAGTTATTTTTTTGGAATGAGCATGATCCAGTGGTGTGGTGTTTTTTACAAAATTTATTATTTAAGTAGAACTGATTTAGCTGGAAAGGAGAAAGCAGGGATGGGGGGGGGGGGGGGGGGGGGGGGGGGGGGTGCAAGTTGTTATTGATTGTATGCTTCTGAGCATCGCAGTAAGCTTTTAAAAACTGTTTGGAATGATACTTCTAAAGCATGCACTGTTCGCTTTAAACATGCGCCGTGCAGGGTTTGTGGGTTTTTTGTTGGGGGGGGGGGGATAAATATTTAATGGGATTGGTTACTGTTGATTTAGCGTAACCTTCTGTGGATTTCTTAAAGCCTTTAGGATCGAAAGAAAATGTATCGCCTTCAATATAATCAATGCCTGCTCTTTCTGTTGCCATGGAAACGAATTGTCTCTGTGTGGTTTTGGATTTTTGTTCAGTTTCTCAAAGATTTCTGAAAACGTGGCTACCTCTGGCTAACAAAGTGCTTTTCTTGCTTGCTTCTGATTGCTTTCAATTCATTCTCCGCCCGGGCATTTGGCTGTTAATGAATCTTGATTTGTTTGTGCAAAGACTTTGCGTGCGTGGTTGCATGGGTGTATGTATATGTGTGTGCCGGCGTGTGCATGCTGGAACAATTTAAGTTTGGTAAAAGTATGATGGAAAAGCATGAATCGTAATTGATAGTGCTTCTTGGCAGTCCTTACTTAATTGGCTAATTAATCGACCACAATACAGTTACTCATTAAAATCCACAACATTTCTTTGCTTTTATTATTTGTTCCCAGTTTGGTGGTAAATCTAGTGATGTTGTTTGGAAGCTTAAGCCCCTGTTTGTTTGCCCCATCCCCAATTCTCCTCGCTCTCGCATTCTCGATTTTCTACACACACGATTTTACAGTCAAGCGCAAGATACTAATTGTCTTATGACAAGTTTAGGAATAAAGGTGGTGGAGGATAATACTGCATTTCGATTTTCTTGCCATAGTGTTAATTCTCTTGCCACAAATTATTTATATTCATTTTATTAACAGAAGAGGGCTTTTTTTTAACTACGCAAAATGGGTTTTTTAAAACGTGTGCCATGTTTATTATGTGCGTATATATTTTGTTGATATTGTAATTGAATATGCCATAACAACTGTATTGCAGCTATAGTGTACACAAACATATTGGTACTGTGTCATAAAAAGATGTATTAGATTACTTTTATTTGGGGTATTAGATTACTTTTATTTGGGGTAGACAAAAACCAGATTCTTGATATGCCAGGAGTAAATAAGGCTGCATTGTTTCGGAATATTGATTTCATGCTGAAAGCATACATTTTATAACAAATGAGATTATGTGGGTTTATTTTTACTCTTGGAAGGTGTGCCATACTTCAGGGCAGAATCTCATCTGTGAGTTTTGTTTTCCTTGGTGTAATCCTGAAAGTTTACAATGTTGTAATTTCAGTAAACAATACTGTTTCGGTTTAACGAAGACAGAAAGCTTGCTATGCTGAGAGACAAATTAACTAGTGTTTTTCAAGTTTTTAATAATTGTGAAAATCAATGAGTGTCGAGTAACTAGACTTTCGTGGCTCCTAATTTTGTGGGAGAGAGACGCGGTGAAATTAGTTGGTTTTGTTCAGTTAAGAAAGTAATCTGTTGTATTGTGTATGACTGTACAGTTAGCTTGAACGTAAAGTAAGGGTTTGATGTAAAATGTATTAGTGGGGTGAATTGAAATGATTTTGTGTGTGAAAATCTGAAACCGTTTCATTTGCAATTGAAGTCTGAAAACAATACTTCCATCTCATTGAGAGGTGATGGGGGGGAAGGATGGGGGAGTAAGCATTTGTACAAATAACATCGAAATAGGTGGAGTGGGTGTGAAAATAATATTATTATTCATTATTTTTCAATTAAGGCTAGTTAATGTTTTAAGAAATATCTTTGCAAATCCAATCTTTGTTCCATATTAATATTATCCCCTTCTCGAAATCAGTTATATTGTACTTGCTGATGATTATTATTATTATTATCATTATTATCCTGTTACGCGCAGATATTCATTTTTAAAGTCGAATCTTGGCCATGTGAAATGACGATTATCACTATTTACTTGATGGTACTGTGCACATGTTTGTGTTGACGTTTCAAATGGAAAGACCACTGGCAGTTTGTCCCATGTCTTTAAAGCAAAATGATATCCATTTTTCCTGTTATTTTGTTTTTAAAGATTGGTACATTACGCAGGGTCCTAAAGTAGGGAAGGGGGTGGGGGTATAACTTCTCGCGACTTCTTTTAATTGTGCTTTATTGTTAATTGTGGAAGTCTTTTGGAGTTGGAAAAAGTTTGGAAAATGGTTGTTGTTTTTTAGTTATAGTACATGCATTTAGGATCGTGGATACGGAATATGATTGACATTGTGTGTATAAACTAACATCTCTTATTTGGGAAGTATTGTGGCTATTGAAAAGAAAGATGTTAACCCTTTCACCGCCAGCCATATTTCCACAAACAATTTCCATAAAATGTACCTGGGTAGAGAACAAAATCCATCTGCAGTATTGGGGATTCTTCTGTGACATATATGAAATAAGGTCTATCCTTACTTCCCAAAACTATAACAATAGGGTCTTTGCATAGTAGACCCCATTTTAATGCCTTTTAGTGACATAGATGTTAAATCACTGTGGTGCTAAAATGCGACTTTGGCGGTGAAAGGGTTAAAGCCATTTTTAGGGAGAACTGAAAGTAACCTACTCGGATCGCGCTAATGGGTCCGCGTCTATTTTGCTACAAACTATGGAATCCCACGATTCCTCGGTCCTTCAAATGTGGGACCACAGAGCTGTGGGAATAGAACACTGGGAACATAGGGCTGATCCCTTTTTTGAGCATCATTAAAAGCGCTATTTTTAATTTCCTTTTTATTTTGAAGATGAATGCCATTATGCTATTTCTTGGCTCGTGTAAAGCAACAGCAACACTGAACGATATTGAATGATAATAATAATGCGAAAGCGTTCAAACATCTAACAAGAAGCGATTTTGCCGATTTAGGTGGGTTTTTCCTGTTAATCTTTAACTATTTTTGAAGTATTTATGTAAATTGATGGAACATATTTTGTGTCAGATCTGACCGCGCGCAATGAATGTGTATCTTATCTGCCGGTTTGGGTTTTTTTCGATTTATGTATTGTATGCGAAAATTCAATGTCTTTTTGCTCTTGATAATGAAAACTGAACTAAGAAAGGACGTCTGGAATTTTACATCGTTCAATGAATATTAACTGTGCCGCCCAATTTTCTGTACCGCCCATTCGATCACGCGGTCTCCAAGAACCAGTGTGATTCGCGCTTCGAGATCACGTGATCGAATCGTATCGTACAGTCGTACGATTTTAGCTGACCCTTAAGAGAGAGGGGATTGAACGTAGCGTAATAACCCCTTTTTCTGTTTTTAATGTACATGGATGACTGGAGGCAAACTTGGTGACTGAACCGTTGCTGATTCAGGAATTCGGGTATAAAAAAAGGAAAGGAATAGTCTGGTAATTGTGTTTTTTTACCACATTCCTCACATCAATGTCGGTGTTTCAATATGCGTGTCTTTGTCATGTTGCCAACATGATTTCCGTAATTTACCTATATACACTTCTTCTCAAGGACACATGTTGGGTGTGGGGTTGTTTGTTTCTATTTCAATGTTGGGTGTAAAGAATGTGGTCCATACGTTTGCAAACCAAACCGACATATTGTTCACTGAAACTTGTTTTCCTTTTTCCTTGAAAATTGTCTGGGATTGACCTTATTATGTACAGTAATAATTTGTTTTCAAACCAAAGTTGTACGGGTTTTTTGAGCGAAGTTGAAACATACAACACCTTCAACAAGTTGAAAAAGCAGGGAGTTACATTGAATTGTTTTTTTCTGTTACTACAAAGAAAGTTTTCCCTTTTTTTGAGAGGGGGTATTTTTGATGAGGGGAGGGGGTACAAAATGAGACAGAACACCCATTATTGATATTTTTCTTATACTGAAAACGGGTACCCACTTTGCTACATTCAAATGTGTCTGTGAATATGTTGTCACTGTGTGTGTGTGTGTTTGTAAAACGGCTACACAGTATCATAAGCCATGCACTTTCCATTGTTAGTTGTGGCAAATCAGGCCTCTTTCCTTTCGGGAAATTCTGGCGTAATTCAATTAACATACAATTTTTGTGGTTTTAATTAATTGTTTGTTCTTATGTTGGTTTAAGTGCTTCATTAGTTGTAATTATTATAAGGTACATTGAAAAACGCGTACCCCTTGCGCTCTCTCTCTCTCTCTCTCTCTCTCTCTCTCTCTCTCTCTCTCTCTCTCTCTCTCTCTCTCTCTCTCTCTCTCTCTCTCTCTCTCTCTCTCTCTGTGACAAAGACACACACATGACACAAGCAACATACACACACGTCTCTCTCTCTCTCTCTCTCTCTCTCTCTCTCTCTCTCTCTCTCTCTCTCTCTCTCTCTCTCTCTCTCTCTCTCTCTCTCTCTCTCTCTGTGACAAAGACACACACATGACACAAGCACATACACACACGTCCTTCTCTCTCTCTTTCTCTCTCTCTCTCTCTCTCTCTCTCTCTCTCTCTCTCTCTCTCTCTCTCTCTCTCTCTCTCTATCTCTCTATCTATCTATCTATCATCCTCCTCTCTCTCTCTCTCTCTCTCTCTCTCTCTCTCTCTCTCTCTCTCTCTCTCTCTCTCTCTCTCTCTCTCTCTCTCTCTCAGAAATTATTCAACGCGTACACCCACAACCTCAAAGAATCATGATCAATACTGTAATTTCTCTATTATTGTTTTTTTGTAATTGCCTTTGATATCTTAATACATGTACTTCCATTGTGCTGCTTTCTTCAGTTTCTGCGAAAGAAGATCCACACACATTCTCTGTTTCTGGTTTGGAGTCACTTTGGCTTGTGTGTGTTTTCCTCTAATGCTATAGACACGACCAGCAACAAGCAAAACAAAATGTATGTGCAAATGTTGTTGTTTGTATTGCACTTTTCCTTTCGTTCTTCTTTCTTGCTTTCCCTCATGATTTTGTAACAAAGGTTAGTTATTCCACGAGGCTTTATAAGCCGTTATGGTGTTGTTTGTTGTCGGATTAAATGTGTGTTGTTTTGTGAACATATTCAAGCACTATATATTGTTGTAAGATTTCCGGATGAACGAATGCCGTATATGCCATAAGCGGGAATGGGACGGGGCTTTAGGGATGAGAGAGACTGGACACTGGACAACTTTATTTGACAAGGATAAAGATTTTAGGCGATGCCTATTCTTACAATCTGTCCTTGGGTAAGAGAGAGAGAGAGAGAGAGAAGGGGGAGAGGAGGGTGTCTTGGGGAAAGGGGAAGATTGAAAGTGTATGCCATTTGCCATTTTTTATGTGTCGATTTGAGAAAGGTCGGACGGTTGAGATTTTTGCCTTTATTTTAAAAAAATATTTTTTAATGCGTATGTTTGAGATTTATTGATAAAGTTTTCTTTTCTGGGTTTTTTTTTCATGAACGAAAGACGGACGCCATAATTGTTATAGAAGACGTGAAGCGAAAGAAGGTCTTAGTTGTAGGCTGTAGATTGCAACTTGGTTTTTAGATGGGCCGAAGTGTGTGTAGTTGATTGGGAGAATAAACGTAGGGTAGATGTTTGTGCAACAAAACAATTGTGCTCCATGTTGTACCTCTCAGGCATATACATGTAGTATGGATTGGATCACTGGCTTAATTCTTGATTTGAACAAATTGTGCACGAGTGACTGGTTGATTTTCATCAATTTATTGACTCTGTTGTCGTTGGCTCTTGTTGATCGTAACAACGTTGACGAATCGTTGTTAATTAAAATGGTGGTTTTTTTTTTTTTATTGATTCTTGTTTGTCGTGACCAAGTTATTTAGTGTTTTGTGCCGTTGCTTAATTGATTCTATTGTTTGATTGATTCTTGTTTGACGTGACCGGCGCTTTTGATGTCGACATATCACAACCTTCAGGAGAAAAGGTTGATTTTTTTTATTTTAATGTGTTTAATGTATAAAGCAACAATCCCTTTGTTGAAAGCAACACGTGCTTTGCTTGGATTGTTTTAACTGGTTTCTTTGTTGTTTTAATTGTTAGCTTACTTGATTCTTTGTTGTTGATACTGTGCTGAGGATGGTTATGAGCAGACGAATGTGAGAATCGTCGTTGTGTACAGAGCATGCTAGATGCCAGCGGTATAGATAGTGCATAGATTGATAGTAGCCTTTATATTTTCATGTACAAATCTTGACCTTGTTCTCCTCCTCCATTTCTTCATAATTAACATCACTAACATGCTTCTTTTTTCTTCTTCTTCAACGCCCATTCTTCTGTACACCTGAACTTTCAATTGCTGTCTTAACAGCTTCGTTGAATAATTCGGCTTTTCATATTTGTTTTTAAGCCCTCTTATTTGAGTTCTATTTTTGTTTGTGTTGTTGTTGTTGTTGTTGTGTTTTAATCCTTCAACTTTACTCTAGCCTCCACCCCCCCCCCCCCCCCCCCTTCCTCTTTTATACCCGTGGAAGCTGGTGACTGGATTCCAATCCTTTTTTTTTTTCTTTTTTTTTTTCAAAGGAACATAGCATAATTCAACAAAGAATGAGTTTGAGACATGATAATAACATAGCAACATACCAATAAGAACATTTTCTTATTCACACACAGTTGCTAATCACTGGAATTGTTTATCATCTAACATGAAATTTGCACCTAATACTAATACATTCAAGAACCTTTTGGATACAAGTCCAAGATTCAAAGATCTTTTTTTTGTGATTTTGATTAATGGATGGCATTGAACGTTATTATTTATAGGCGTGCAACCAGACCAACAAACAAAGACAAATTCATAAAAAGTACTCATTCAAAGAGGGGACGTTATATAAGCCGCGAGGCCTACGGCTATGAAAGCCTGTCCCTATATACCTACCTACCTACCCTATACACACTAATTGGATTCCACTCCTATTGTGGGTTCAATTTGTGATTTGTTTGTAATCCTTTCTTTCCGTTATCTATCAAAGTAGCCCTGACCTTGTCGGTCGCTAAAAACATCTTTAACCCCTTGACTGCCAGAGAAAATTAAAGAAAAAATCACTGGGCAAATCATGCCACGAAAAAAGACAACTAATAGAGCCAATCTGTCAAAATGGTCTGGGGATATAACTCTCTTGACTGTGTTAGAGCCCAAACCGGCATAACAGGGTTATTCCTCTTCATCAGGTCAGTACGTGATACGTTGGTGGCAGTCAAGGGGTTAATATTACCTTTACTTGTGGCGGTGCCATAGCCGATGAGGTTTAACCGAGGCGTGGTCACCGCTACAGCTATCTGTATTAATAAAAACAAAATCGGGATTTTATTGGTTTCGTACTGCCTCCAGTATTGTTACCACCATATTTGTATTTACAAATGTCCCATATGTGTCTGATTCAGACCAAGAGGACGTAAAACATCATTTTCGCCCCTCGGTCGCTAAAAGTAATCACCCGTAGACAATATGGAGCGTATCGAGTGAATCGCTCTGTTGTTTGTTTGTTTGTTTGTTTGTATGTTTCAGTCAGTAATATCAGATCTAGTACATTTGCAGCTTAGTTCGTTGTGTCGTCCCAAATCTTCCCACCATTATTATAACATGTCAGAAATTGCGAGTTTTCAACTTGCTGCAAAAATATTCACAGTCCTATTTCATGTTGAACTCGAGGTGAATAATGTGAAATGTGGACAGAAATAAAACAAAGAATACGCGTTCATTTGTGATTATCTCAGCGAATCATGTGCTTCTTAGTGACTATACTAAACTTTGATGCTCAGGTTAATTTTTCTTCCAATTTCCCCCCCCCCCCCCCCCCCCCCCCCCCCACCCCCCCCCCCCTCGCAATAGACCTTTGCAAAGCAGATATGCGCAGCGTGTTGGTTGTTTGATACACTAGCATGCATATCTTTTTTTCTTCTTTTTTTTCTCTTTTTTTCTTCAAAATTTTTCAGCGTGTTTGAATTTTCCTTTCTCACAAACCCTTCATTTTCTTGGCTTCATAAGCCTACAATTCAGATTCACCGTTACAACCACTCATAATAATGAATTTATGCTGCTTATTTTTTTTAACTCACTATTGATCGTGTTAATTCGTGCTAATTTTAGCGCTTTTCTGTCATGCTAATTCAAGCTAAAGTTGACACCCCGTCACGCTATATGCTTGCTAACTTTTCACACATATATAGTGTATCAGTTTGTTTATTTTCGTGTTAACTGGCTACATCTTAATAATAACACCCAACCCTTTTGTTGTCGTTGGGTCTGAATGTACAATATACGTACGTGTTTAAACCCCGCTTTTCATTCTGAACCTATGACTACTTTCAGGGAAAAATGGAGAGAACTATATCGTCATAATATTATATTGTATTCCATAATGCTGGGAAGCCACTGGTTAACTTTGTCAGGGAAGTGACGTCACTACGCCCGGGCGTTTTTGCGTCACGCATGACATAATCGCGCCCTTCTTACGTCATCCGTGACGTAGTTACGCCCTGGCGTATTTACGTCACGCTTGTTTCACTGGTGACGTATAACATTAAAGTTCCATTTTTCGAAGTTTTTCCCTAATATCTATATCACGTCATAGTGGGGTTTTTTTTGTCAGGGAGTGACGTCATCACTCTCAGGGACTATATTATTGCGTCACGGATGCTACCTCTCTCTTTTCTCCAAAGTTGGTGCGGTTTTTGTGTGTGTCGGCATACACTACTATTATTATTATTATGCCTGCCTGGTATATATGATATTATTCTGAGTATGATTATTGTTATGATTATGACTATTGTGGAGCCGAGACTGATTCTGATTATATGTTATTATTATTATTATTATTATTAGATGCTACGACTATTACTCCTTTGACTATGTCAGGTGTAATTATGTCTATATATAGACTATATTTGATTGTTTTCTGTTTTGGAAATAAAGCTATTTTTGTCTGAGACGTGAAAGCGTTTGAATATGTCTATTTTTTTAGTAGTGTATGAACGACAGTAAGTTATTTGTTTCATGTAGTGGGTTGGAAGACTGTTCGCCTGATGTTGTTTGTGTGTCTGTCTGTCTGTTTGTCTATGTCTGTCACACACATACACACACATACATTATACTCTCTCTCTCTCTCTCTCTCTCTCTCTCTCTCTCTCTCTCTCTCTCTCTCTCTCTCTCTCTCTCTCTCTCTCTCTCTTATCCATTTTACCCTTACCAAAATATTTGAATCTGAGCTGGAGTTCTCTAACAGTTAAGACATCCGAGATCCCTCATAAAAAGAGCTTGTAGAATGTTTACAATCCATTTTCACGAAAATGTACAAGATACACTTTGGGGTTTTTTGGTCTTATTATTTCTATGTTTTGATCCAACGTGTCCATTCTTGTGCCATTTGAAACCCCCAGACTCTAGCCATAGAACCTGGAGCGAAAACTCAAGCTCATAATGCCATTTAATGGTTATTAGCTTGGTTCGAAGCTTGTGGCTGAAACCTTACATGTATATCCTTCAAACTTCAAAGAATGAGAGAGAGAGAGAGAGAGAGAGAGAGAGAGAGAGAGAGAGAGAGAGAGAGAGAGAGAGAGAGAGAGAGAGAGAGAGAGACGGAGAGAGAGATAGACAGAGACAGACAGAGAGAGAGCGAGAGACAGAGAGAGAGACAGAGAGAGGGAGAGAGAGAGAGAGAGGGAGAGAGACAGAGAGACACACAGACAGAGAGAGAGACAGAGAGACACAGAGAGAGAGAGAGACAGAGAGAGAGAGAGGGTGTGTGTGTGTTCTTATTGTGGATTTTGGGGAGAGTACAGAACGAAAAGATAAGAGTAAAACCGTCACATACATTTCTTGATCCTCATTTTCAGATGACAAAACATAAGAAAACAACATTGGCCTACACTAATGCATACATACTGCTCAGGGCATTGCACTCTATTAATGAAAGACGTCTGTGTGAAGCTGAGCTCGTTGGCTATCTTACACTCTGAACGTTCTACGATTCAAGTATCCCATGACTTATATTAGTTTTGTGGTTTTTACATCTTTTCTTTGGAAGACGAGACAAATAATATATATATCAGCAAACTCCTGAAAAGTTCAACCAACAAAAATATGAACCCGTTCACCTTTAAAGACATTTTATTGGCAACATCTGCGGTTCTTCTTCTTCTTCGATCGCTCAGACAGCTTCCTGTCAATTATGAGCGCAGATGCGTCATACTGCCGTTATGCGCCTAAGAAATAGTTAGGCCCAGCAAGTTCGGCTGGAGGAAATGTTCTTGAAAAGTGTTTCGTGAAAAAGGCAGGAGAATGGACCGGTAAGGCAGAAAGATAGTAGATGACAGTAAGCAAAGGTAAAAGGCAGTCAAAGAGAGTGACATTTTAGAGGAAGTTACAAGCACAGAACTTCCAGAAGGTGGGTGAACTATTTATGCAAAAGACCCCCGACCCCCCGGTATCCCCAGGGGGTTTGAAAAGGTATAATTTGCTGTGGAATGAGGGCTATCGTGTGTTTTTGCTTGTGAGATAGCAAGGGATTCTTGCGTGTTCTGGCCTATTGAATATTTTGGCTATTTTGTACTTTTGTCACATCCATCCCCCCACCTCACCCCCTTCTCAAATGTTCGCATTGAAGCATGTCACTGAGAACCAACATTTTAATTCTACCATTTGTTTTTTGGGGGAACGGATAGGGTTAGGATCAGCCTAGGATTGTTTTCATTGAACTGACAAAAGCAGACGTTGAGATTGTGGGTAGTATACATGAAAGGAGGGTGACTAAAGTAGAGTTTGTCGACTTTTTTTTCATCTCTTCGATTTAGACACGGGTGTTCTAATTTACCACAGAGATCAAATCCCAAGATGATATATAATCATGTTTGTGAAATGAAAGAAAAATCATTATTATTGGTTTACTTTAGAAAGATTATCGTTAAGCATGAAAACAACACCTTCTTCTTACTCTGAAAATTTTTACTTTTTTTTTCAAAATGATGCTGGCACTTAATTGGGGTAGGTGTCTTTTTAATTACTAAAGAAACCTCACCTTTTCTTTGCAGGGGAAAATCCATTACAATCTTTTTATTGAGAAGATTCGCGAATATCTTTGCAGAAATCTGACCAGGTTTCAGCTTAAAGGGGTACCCTGACGGATGAGGTTTTGCAAGAAACACGTCGAGGTCACCAGAAAGACAGCCTTTTCAAGGATCGGACACTCACTTTGCTCTGGTTTCCTAGAAATCAAACCGTCAAAACGGTGGTTCCTCCTTGGCGGAGTTGCCGGAGACAGAAGCCATTTTGGACGGGGTGGGTGGAGGCCACTGAGAGTAGTTGAAGCTTTTTCTTCTTTGTAGTGCAGTAAAAACAAAATTGGAGCTATTTCCTTTCTTGTGAGCGAAACTCCTTTTGGTAAGCTGTATAAAAAGGCTTGTATTATGGAAATTTCGTGCAAACGATTTGGTCTAATTCATGCGGCCATTAGAAAAGAGAAGGCACATGCCATCTCTTTCATTGAAAGAATCTGACTTCCAGAACCTCCACCAAGGAGGAATCGCCGAATTGACGGTTTGATTTCTAGGAAACCAGAGCAATATGAGTGCTGCGATCTCTGTAAAGGGTGTTATCCTGGTGATCTCGACGTGTTTCTTACATAAACGTATCCGTCAGGGTGCCCCTTTAAGGAGGTCAAATAACAAAATACCGGATGCCTTTTAATATTGTCTGCTCGCATTAATATAAATCGATAGTTGATAGACGAGAAAGGAATAGGAAGGGGGCACAGGTGTGTATGTATGTGTGCGCGCGCGCGCGTGTGTGTGTATATGTGCGTATGTGCTTGAAAACTGTATGTGTTTGAATACTCTGTGTGTGTGTGTGTGTGTGTATATGTGCGTGTGTGCTTGAAAACTGTATGTGTTTGAATACTGTGTGTGTGTGTGTGTGCGCGCGTGTGTGGGTGTGTGTGTGTGTGTGTGTGTGTGTGTGTGTGTGTGTGTGTGCGTGCGTGTGCGTGTGCGTGCGTGTGTGTGAAATCTGATGTGGGTAAAAAAAAGAAGATAAATTAAGAAAAGAAATAAAAATGTCTGCAAAACTTTCTTGTCTCTCTCTGCCTCTCTCTCTCTCTCTCTCTCTCTCTCTCTCTCTCTCTCTCTCTCTCTCTCTCTCTCTCTCTCTCTCTCTCCCTCTCCCTCCCTCCCTCTCTCTCTCTCTAAGTTAATAAAGACAAGAATATTATATAAAAAATAAATAAACCGTCTACTAAACTTTCTCTCTCTCCTCCCCCCCCCCCCTCTCTCTCTCTCTCCCTCTCTCGAATAAGAAAAGAATGAAAAACAAGTCTACAGGTTTCTCTCCCCCCCCCCCCCCCAACTAATCTCCCTCTCTCTCTCTCTCTCTCTCTCTCTCTCTCTCTCTCTCTCTCTCTCTCTCTCTCTCTCTCTCTCTCAAGCCCTTTTTACCTGTCCCATTTTTTTAACACACCCCTGCTTCCCTGTCTACTCACTCCCCCCACCCCCACCCCCCTTTCTGCATTTCACCCCACCCTCTATTGATTTAATTAAACAACAAGTCTGGCCGAAGTTCAGTTTTTCTCAAGTTTTTGTTTTTCTTTGGTATTTAACTAATGTCGTTTTTGTCTTTATTTCCCCTCTCTGCCTGTCTGTCTGTCTGTCTGTTTCTCTCCCCCCTCTCTCTCTCTCTCTCTCTCTCTCTCTCTCTCTCTCTCTGTCTGTGTCTCTCTCTCTCAGGTGGAACTCTATGGAACTCTTTATCATCCAATTTAAAAACACATAGCTAGCATGAATTCTTTCAAAAAGACATATCAAAAAGTTTCTATTTCAAAGATTAAAAGATCAAATGCAAAACAAATTCTATGTTTTAGTGTTATGATTACTCATGTGTGATCGTGTATGGTGACATGCTTCAGAATACCCCCTCCCCCCCTCCTTACCCCCCCCCCCCCCCCCTCTTCACCTCTCATTACCCCTAGCCTTTTTTTCATCTTTTTTGTGTAACCCATTTGCCTTTTCACTTTTGTGCATGTGTTAGTTAGCTTTGTTATTTGAATTTTCTATATGTTTCCCCAGGGCTGGGTGGAAAAAAAGCATTGTATTGCTTATCTCATGTTTCCCTGGTTAAATTAAATTTTGTTTTCGTTTTTCGTTTCTCTCTCTCT
>CM065681.1:60284568-60287068 GCA_017654935.2 Phymorhynchus buccinoides | reverse complement strand
ACTGCGCCAATCATTTGAACTTTCCTACGGACACCGAAGATAATTAGTAACCCTTCCGGCATGGGGCGAACCTTATAGAAAGACAAAAGTCTTGTGAATCCTTTCAGATTTCATTGTTTTTTTATCCATATTTTGTTTTGGCGCCATTGAGCTGCTTTATTATTATTGTTGCATAATCTTATGCAGATTTTGGGAGTAAATAAAATACAAGTGTCAAATAATCCTGAACCCTTTGGTCAGACTGATGAGAGTGGGAGTCTTGTAATTTCATGTAAAACCCTACTTCTCTCTGTCTGCCATTTAGAGCAATTCAACCACTTGTATTTCTTACAACCATCTGACGAGCCAGAACCCGGGCACAAATATAAATTTATTAGATGAAAAGGGGCCGGGAAAGTTGCTCATCTCCCATACCCTAGAGAAGTGGGCTAAAGGCAAATTTTCTAAAGTCTTCCCTAGAGACTTAGCCTTTTAACCCATTACCTCGTCACATAGAGAGAGGATGCTAAACAGACATACAAAGAGAGATGGAGGGAGAGAGAGAGAGAGAGGGAGAGAGAGAGAGAGAGAGAGAGAGAGGATGCTAAACAGACATACAAAGAGAGATGAGAGAGAGAGAGAGACACAGAGAGACAGACAGAGAGAGACAGAGAGAGACACAGAGAGGATGATAAATACGATATACAGAGAGAGAGAGAGAGAGAGAGAGAGAGAGAGAACACTCAACACGAAAAAACTGTATTTAACAAGGATAAAGATTTTAGGCGATGCCTATTCTTACAATCTGTCGTTGGATAAAAAAACCAAATTGACTAGAAACATGAGAGAGAGTGAGAGAGAGAGAGAGAGAGAGAGAGAGAGAGAGAGAGAGAGAGAGAGAGAGAGAGAGAGAGAGAGAGAGTTGATAAATATCACACATAAAGAGAGAGAGAGAGAGAGGGAGGGAGAGAGAGAGAGAGAGAGAGAGAGAGAGAGAGAGAGAGAGAGAGAGAGAGAGAGAGAGAGAGAGAGAGAGAGAGAGAGAGAGAGAGAGAACAGCTCTCGAATGATCGTAGCAGCTGTCAAGTACGCAGTATTCTGGTAAATTGTGATCGCTAAACAGTATTTTTAGCGTACAGTAGTAGGTAGCTTTAAACTGTTTGTAGTAGGATTAAGTACCAAACGCTTTAATTGGGCAAAGTATAAAGTTGTTTTTTAGTATCCTCTGTCTTTTGATTTTGTTTTTCAAGCGTGGTTCACAAGAACATCAAAAGGGAGTTGTGACCCAGTTCACATTAGCTTGCTTTTATATTTTTAAACTATAATATATCGGTGATGTTATCCGCACATATGTTACACAAACCACCCAAAAGAATATTGACTTAAAATACAACATCTGGGTCGAGTTTCTCTAGACAACGGTCGCCGCGCGAATAACGCTTACTATACGCCTAACGGGGCCTAAGAAACACTTTAGAAAACGTTTGCGGAAGAACATTACAAGCTCTTGTCTGATTGGTCCAAAAAATGTTTTATTTTAAAAAAACTTTAACCCTTTCACGGCCAATGCTGCATTTATGCACCACAATGGTTTAACACCCATATCACTAGAAGGCATCAAATTAGGGCCTGTTATTTGAAGATCTTATTTTCTTAATTTTGGGAGATAAGGATAGGCCTAGATGAATTCCCAATATTGCGGATATTTTATTTTCTTTACCTTGTTAAGTTTAATGGCATTTTTTGGCTGAAATATGTCTGGCGGCGAAAGGGTTAAAGGACCAGCCAACAACAAGAAACGTATCCACCCCCTACTAGTTCCGGATAGTTCGCCGGTTGCTCGATGTTTGGCAAGAACAAAACGTCACGCGACCTATGGGCAAACGAAGGATGTTTCTTAGACCGTTTTTCCGATTTGAGCGAGCGCAATCTGCTTATGAATCTGCCCCTGGTATGACAATGGACCGACCGATTTTAGTCCGGACAAACCTTACAAGGTTTCAAGGTTTATTTCCGAAAGCCCTTTAGGGGTACATGGAATCAAAAGAAAAATTGGAAGAAAATGAACAGAAAAGAAACAAAATTCAAACAAAATAAATGAGAAGAAAAAAACCACAAACCACAAACTACACAGAAAGGGCCCGGCATAAGCAGCTTCTTACGCATTGGACTGTAGAGGGGAAGTAATTATTCTGTGATTTTTGATCTTGTTGGTTTTTTTGCTCCTTTTGTTGCCTGCTTTTTGCTCCTTTTGCTATATTTGCTGTTTTCTTGTTTGTCTGTGTTGATAAAGGCGCCATTCGCCGAAATATCCGGTAGTTTTGCTTTGTCTCTTGTGAATAAAATAACGTCACTTTACACTTGTCGTGTAGTTGTTTGTTGTATGCTTAAGTGTGACAAGGTCAAGGTCTCACGATCGACCAATCACGGATAATGGTGCATTCCCTGATCACGTGAACGTGCGCACGTGAAGGTGGGCATAACTAAGAAAGAGGTAGGCCTAATGTTACGAACAAGTTAC
>CM065681.1:60269568-60277068 GCA_017654935.2 Phymorhynchus buccinoides | reverse complement strand
TACTTTAGTCACCCTTCTCATGTTTACGACCCTCAATCTCAAGTCTGCTTCTGATGTACTTTAGTCACCCCTCTCATGTTTACGACCCTCAATCTCAAAGTCTGCTTCCGATGTACTTTAGTCACCCTTCTCATGTTTACGATCCTCAATCTCAAGTCTGCTTCCGATGTACTTTAGTCACCCTTCTCATGTTTACGACCCTCAATCTCAAGTCTGCTTCTGATGTACTTTAGTCACCCCTCATGTTTACGACCCTCAATCTCAAAGTCTGCTTCTGATGTACTTTAGTCACCCCTCTCATGTTTACGACCCTCAATCTCAAAGTCTGCTTCTGATGTACTTTAGTCACCCCTCTCATGTTTACGACCCTCAATCTCAAAGTCTGCTTCTGATGTACTTTAGTCACCCCTCTCATGTTTACGACCCTCAATCTCAAAGTCTGCTTGTTTTCAGTTTATGAAAATAACCTAGGCTGATCCTAACCCTATGCCTTTTTTCCCCAAGAAATGGCGGAATGCTGCTTCTCAGTGGACATATTCAATGCCAAAATTCGAGGAGGGGGGGGGGGGGGGGGGGGGGGGGGGTTGACTAAAGTACAAGATAACCAACATGAGACGATAAACCCAGGTCTCGTGTGCCCATGCACTTAGCGCACGTTGCAACCAGTGGCAACGAAAAAGTTGTCATTTGGTCAAAATTTAACACCCACCTTCCTTCCTCATCAATCACACAAAAATCGCATGCCAAAAACATAAAGGGTGGCGAGCCTCTGGCTACGACGCGCTCTCCAGGTGGGAGCAACCCGAATTTCACAGCGACGCCTCTGTGACTATAAAGTACCATAATACCCTAATGTGTGTGTGGGGGGGGGGGGGGGGGTTCACAGCTGTTCCGTCACACACAAAGTCAAGCTGTTTAGTTAAAAGATTGAATATAGAAATCTTACATAAAAAATCCACCAAGCATATTCCTATAAAATACGTTGGCTGTATGTTCTACAAAATATTCTAAATATAATTATTTCTACAATCAGATTGATTCTAAAAGCTTTTCTGTTGAGCAGTATTATGAAAAAAAGTAGAAAATGTTCTTACATAATTCACTTGGTATCGTAAACATAAATACAATTACCCGTGAGTGAAAGAATAGCAATTTCCACTGAATATAACTAATTTAGTCACATACTACAACATATTTTTTACTTATATTTATGAAAAGTTACTTGTGGTAAACTAAAGTTGGCCTAACAAAAACCTTTTGAAAATATAGATGAACTTGTCTAAATGTATAAACTCCCAAAACAGCTGTGGTGTGTGTGTGTGTGTGTGTGTGTGTGTGTGTGTGTGTGTGTGTGTGTGTGTGTGTGCATGTGCGTGCGTGCGTGTGTGTGTGCGTGTGTGTGTATGTGTGTGTGTCAGTGAGTGTGTGTGTGTGCGTGTGTGTGCGTGCGTGACCGTGTGTGTGTGTGTGTGTGTGTGTGTGTGTGTGTGTGTGTGTGTGTGTGTGTGTGTGTGTGTGTGTGTGTGTCTGTCTGTGTCTGTGAGTGTGTGTGTGTGTGTGTGTGTGTGTGTGTGTGTGTGTGTGTGTGTGTGTGTGTGCGTCTGTGTGAGTGTGTGTGTGTGCGCGCGCATGCATGAATATGTGAGTGTGTGTGTGTGTGTGCGTGTGTGCGCGCGCGGCGTGTGTGTGTGTGCGTAAGATGATGCAAAATACTCGACCCTATGTAGGTGTCTAGTGTCTACTACAGGTGGGGCCAGGACACACTCAGGTTTCTTAACGACCTCCCCCCAGGACACAATTCTTAATGACACCCCTCAGCCCTTCTCTCTCTCCCGTCTCTCTCCTCTCTCTCTCAAACCGTTTGATAGGATATATTGACTAAATTTCCATGATATTGTTTCCCTTCTTTTTATTTTCTGATATATTTCACGTCTTGAAGACCCCGCACGTCACGTGTCACATTCCCTCTTATGCTAGGAAGACTTTTTAAGATTTCTTACCAG
The DNA here is from genome assembly GCA_017654935.2 of Phymorhynchus buccinoides. Classification (NCBI taxonomy): domain Eukaryota; kingdom Metazoa; phylum Mollusca; class Gastropoda; order Neogastropoda; family Raphitomidae; genus Phymorhynchus; species Phymorhynchus buccinoides. The sequence continues at coordinate 60,275,065 of CM065681.1, read as the reverse complement.
CTATAAGAGGGAAAACGTGATTTTGACACGTGACGTGGTGGGTCTTTAATAGAGAAAGTTCCAAGCTTATCCCTTTTAACATTTAAAAAAAAATCGTATTTGTAATATAATATTTGTTCCTACGCCACTGTTCTCTTCTTGATATTACTATTGTATTAAATCTAATGTTAGAGACAATGAGAAAATATCACACAAACGTGTTACTTTCTCGTCCAGGGAAATTGAAAGTCTAATCCATAGACTACGTTTGAATTCATTTAAAACAAAATACTGTATTAATGTTAAATGCATGTGTGGTGAATCCTTGAGTGTCAGTCATTTACTGATTCATTGTCCATTAGCAAGAGAACTTTTCAAGAATTCGGGTATTGATGGTTTTATTGATGGATCGACGCCATTGTCTCTACCCAGTATTCTAAACAATTATTCTGTTCTTGATTCAGTTTGTAAATGTTTATTAAGAAATTCACTTAGTATTTATCTTTAACATTGTTCATTTATCGGTTATATTCTTGAAATGTTTGGGGGGTTTTAAGGGGGGGGGGGGGGGGGGGGGGGTATGATTAGGTCTGCATCACTATCCTATAGCTTACTCTAATGCTTACACACATTTACAGACACACTCACTCACACTCACCACACCAACATCAAACTACAATATATTGTCTGAATCACTTTTAGTGGAAGGACGTTAAACTGAAGAACAACACACACAAAATGAAGAATATTAATACGAATTCAAATGTCTTTGCTGATATTTAAGACCATATTCAATGAAGTTATGATAAATGTGATGGCTGATGCTGATAGTAATGCTAATACAAGTGATGCCGTGCATGGTGATGTTGATGAAATTGATGTTTAGGTGTTTGGTGATGATGATCAAAATGATGTCATTGTAAAACAAATGTGAGAACACAGACCGAAAAAGTGACATACACATTTTAAAACGTAAACTATAATACGCCCATAAAAGGATTCCTTTCTGCTCCTAACAAGTATTTACAATCTAGAATTAAAATGTTACATTACAAAGTTGTCATGCTTGCTCTCAGACTAAACTTATAATAAACATATTTTCAACAGTAGGTTCGGTAAACAGTTTCCTTTGGAAAGTAAACTGCTCGTAAAATGTGGAAGTGTCCTTCCTATGCTCTTACAAAATTCTGCACAGACTTGTGTGCGGCTCGTTTTGGTGACAATTGGATGCCTTTCCATGAACAACTTGTACTTATGATGGGCACACTATTATTGTGAAGTACAACTTCAAATTTCCACGCAACATGTTTTCTTGGATTTTTGTTTCTAATGCTTTCATTTTGTACACATTGAAACAGTCTAAGGCAAGACGCTGCATCTGTTGGCATGTCATAGTTTTGTGTGTGTTTTTCAGCAAGATTAAAAAACAACAGCAACAACAACAAAAGCAATGTCGTAAAAGGGCACAGAAGATCTACCAAACCCTTGGAATGTGGACTGCTCAGCTTGGCTTCAATTCAATTCCATTTTTCAATTCAATCATTTTATTGTCTTCACAAAAAGCAAATAAATTCGCTGCCTGGCATGCACATTGTATAAATAATAAGACACGACGCAAGTAATGTTTAGGAAGACAACTTGAATAAGACAACAACATTTTAAAACACACACACACACACACACACACACACACACACACACACACACACACACACACACACACACACACACACACACACACACACACACGCACACACACACACACACACTGGACTGGACTGGAACCAATTTATTGTCAGATTAACTATGAAAGCTGTACTCACACACACACACACACACGCGCGCGCACACACATACACACCAACAACAATCCAATTAGGTACTGTTCAGACAAATATGCATAAACTTATAAAGCATTAATTAGTACTATTACTTATGAAATCAAACATTTGACAATCGCTCGCGCGCGCGCGCACTCACGCACGCACGCACGCACGCACGCACGCACGCACGCACGCACACGCACACACACACACACGCACACACACACACACACACACACACACACACACACACACACACACACACACACACCTTTGAGCTAACAGTTAGAATAAAATTAATCAGAGCACAGAATTAGAAATGAATTAACAAGTGAGCTAAACTAATTTATGACAAGTAAATGGAGTATAATTGAGTATTAATTCAGAAATAAAAAAGTAATGAATCTAACATCCCCTGGTTTGCTAAAAAGACTAATAAAATAAGGGTTCTTCAAACCCTATTATTAATAGCAATAAAGCAACCATAGAATATAAAATCCACCATAAAGGATGCTATCACAGACGATGTTAATCAACAGTTTTTAAACATGAAATCATAACAGAGAGCAAAAATGAGGTACAACATTTTCACAAATAAACAAGGCAACAAAATCAATCAACCATAATATGTAGATGATAAGAATAAAAACAATCACATAATGATAAACCATCAATAACAATAATTCCCCACCACCATCATCCTCACACACATTTCCCTCTCTGCATCTCTCTCCAACCACTCTTCAAAGTAATAAATAACATCACACAAGCAAAATCTGAAACTCACTCACACAGACAAACACGCACACACACACGCGCGCGCGCGCGCGCGCGCGTGCGTGCACACACACAGAGACATTTTCAAAGCAAACACATCTGGGCAACTGGGGCAAAAATACATTAAAAACATGACATATATTTACATAAAACTATTAATAAAAAGCGAATAAAATTGACAGAGAATCACCACCCCACCCTCACTGCTTCATGCACAAGGACTGTATCAGTTGATATCACACACACACACACACACACACACACACACACACACACACACACACACACACACACACACACACACACACACACACACACACACACACACACACACACACACACACTTTCTCTCTCTCTCTCTCTCTCTCTCTCTCTCTCTCTCTCTCTCTCTCTCTCTCTCTCTCTCTCTCTCTCTCACACACACACACACACACACACACACTTGCTGCCTTGTGCTTGTTCCTCACACGACCTTCAGCGAGGGATGTTGAGCAGGCGCACTGCAGTTAGGAGGTAAAACCACCAAATCGTAAATCAACTGACTGGCCTATTAGCCTACCCTATTTTGCAACATGACCTTTTCTTAAATTTAACAGATGCATTTTATTTCACATTTTTAAGTGACCAGTTCCATCTATGCTGAGCCAACCATAGCCATCCAATTCCAATGGCACTTACTGTTCACAATCTGGATAACTTGACAATCCTTTTCTGACATGCACTTGTATGACAGCAGGGCAGTGCAGGCTTCACCTATGATTTTGATGCAAACCTGTGGGGAAAAACACATAAAGTAAGAATAATTTTAGACACATAGTATTTAAAACTCCACAGTCCATACATGTGAGTATGGATGATCAGTCAGCTACAGCACTGGCAGTAGGAAAGATGTCTTGCAGTTCATATGTGACCTAGTCAGTCTGTCAAATCAAAGTCAAAAGCATCAGACCCATGGGTGAAAGAAAAACATTCTCTCAATCCTGAATTGACACATTTCAATGTTCTCTGAATCTTCGCAATCCTGAAGTGGAGGCCACATTAAAAATAATTTCCAATGTGTGTGAGTCAGTGCATACACTATACAGGATGGGTGGAGATAGTGTTAAATTCATCTATTACATTGTTTTAATCTGCCATCAATTTTGGTACGAACGTTTGATTTTATAAGACTGATTCCGGTTGACAATATGGCCAATCCTGAAGACTTTCTGTCAGCTGTTTCAATCCTGATTTCAGGAGCATACCTGGAATACTTTCACCCTTGCATTAAACAAATTGGTTCCACACACATATTTACACAAATAAGGGTCAATGGGTTTTTTAACAGCTTATAAACAACACAGCACCTTCAAATAGAAATCAATCAAAAGAAAAGAAATCGCAACAAAATCTGATCATGCTTAAAATAAGCTGGGACACACAAGTATGATTTCAATGAAACTCATGTTCAAACTATCGATAGGGAAACATACTTCTGTGACCACATGATGCTGGTCCCACAGCAGTTAGTACCACATACCATTAGACCCACAAGACATAATAGGCGCTTAATCCCACATACTAATGTTTACACATAATAATAAGTTGACATCACGGCAAAGTTGTGCTTTAGTCACCCCTCTCATGTTTACGACCCTCAATCTCAAAGTCTGCTTCCGATGTACTTTAGTCACCCTTCTCATGTTTACGACCCTCAATCTCAAGTCTGCTTCTGATGTACTTTAGTCACCCCTCTCATGTTTACGACCCTCAATCTCAAAGTCTGCTTCCGATGTACTTTAGTCACCCTTCTCATGTTTACGATCCTCAATCTCAAGTCTGCTTCCGATGTACTTTAGTCACCCTTCTCATGTTTACGACCCTCAATCTCAAGTCTGCTTCTGATGTACTTTAGTCACCCCTCTCATGTTTACGACCCTCAATCTCAAAGTCTGCTTCTGATGTACTTTAGTCACCCCTCTCATGTTTACGATCCTCAATCTCAAAGTCTGCTTCTGATGTACTTTAGTAACCCCTCTCATGTTTACAACCCTCAATCTCAAAGTCTGCTTCTGATGTACTTTAGTCACCCCTCTCATGTTTACGACCCTCAATCTCAAAGTCTGCTTGTTTTCAGTTTATGAAAATAACCTAGGCTGATCCTAACCCTATGCCTTTTTTCCCCAAGAAATGGCGGAATGCTGCTTCTCAGTGGACATATTCAATGCCAAAATTCGAGGAGGGGGGGGGGTGACTAAAGTACAAGATAACCAACATGAGACGATAAACCCAGGTCTCGTGTGCCCATGCACTTAGCGCACGTTGCAACCAGTGGCAACGAAAAAGTTGTCATTTGGTCAAAATTTAACACCCCCCTTCCTTCCTCATCAATCACACAAAAATCGCATGCCAAAAACATAAAGGGTGGCGAGCCTCTGGCTACGACGCGCTCTCCAGGTGGGAGCAACCCGAATTTCACCACGACGCCTCTGTGACTATAAAGTACCATAATACCCTAATGTGTGTGTGTGTGTGTGGGGAGGGGGGGGGGGGGTTCACAGCTGTTCCGTCACACACAAAGTCAAGCTGTTTAGTTAAAAGATTGAATATAGAAATCTTACATAAAAAATCCACCAAGCATATTCCTATAAAATACGTTGGCTGTATGTTCTACAAAATATTCTAAATATAATTATTTCTACAATCAGATTGATTCTAAAAGCTTTTCTGTTGAGCAGTATTATGAAAAAAAGTAGAAAATGTTCTTAAATAATTCACTTGGTATCGTAAACATAAATACAATTACCCGTGAGTGAAAGAATAGCAATTTCCACTGAACTAACTAATTTAGTCACATACTACAACATATTTTTTACTTATATTTATGAAACGTTACTTGTGGTAAACTAAAGTTGGCCTAACAAAAACCTTTTGAAAAT
>CM065681.1:60257406-60269068 GCA_017654935.2 Phymorhynchus buccinoides | reverse complement strand
CAAGCAAAATCTGAAACTCACTCACACAGGCACACCACACACACAGATAAACACGCACACACACACACACACACACACACACACACACGCGCGCGCGCGCGCGCGCGCGCGCGCGCGCGCGTGCACACACACACACACAGACATTTTCAAAGCAAACACATCTGGGCAACTGGGGCAAAAATACATTAAAAACATGACATATATTTACATAAAACTATTAATAAAAAGCGAATAAAATTGACAGAGAATCACCACCCCACCCTCACTGCTTCATGCACAAGGACTGTATCAGTTGATATCACACACACACACACACACACACACACACACACACACACACACACACACACACACACACACACACACACACACACACACACACACACTTTCTCTCTCTCTCTCTCTCTCTCTCTCTCTCTCTCTCTCTCTCACACACACACACACACACACACACACACACACACACACACACACAGAGGCACACACACACACTTGCTGCCTTGTGCTTGTTCCTAACACGACCTTCAGTGAGGGATGTTGAGCAGGCGCACTGCAGTTGGGAGGTAAAACCACCAAATCGTAAATCAACTGACTGGCCTATTAGCCTACCCTATTTTGCAACATGACCTTTTCTTAAATTTAACAGATGCATTTTATTTCACATTTTTAAGTGACCAGTTCCATCTATGCTGAGCCAACCATAGCCATCCAATTCCAATGGCACTTACTGTTCACAATCTGGATAACTTGACAATCCTTTTCTGACATGCACTTGTATGACAGCAGGGCAGTGCAGGCTTCACCTATGATTTTGATGCAAACCTGTGGGGAAAAACACATAAAGTAAGAATAATTTTAGACACATAGTATTTAAACCTCCACAGTCCATACATGTGAGTATGGATGATCAGTCAGCTACAGCACTGGCAGTAGGAAAGATGTCTTGCAGTTCATATGTGACCTAGTCAGTCTGTCAAATCAAAGTCAAAAGCATCAGACCCATGGGTGAAAGAAAAACATTCTCTCAATCCTGAATTGACACATTTCAATGTTCTCCGAATCTTCGCAATCCTGAAGTGGAGGCCACATTAAAAATAATTTCCAATGTGTGTGAGTCAGTGCATACACTATACAGGATGGGTGGAGATAGTGTTAAATTCATCTATTACATTGTTTTAATCTGCCATCAATTTTGGTACGAACGTTTGATTTTATAAGACTGATTCCGGTTGACAATATGGCCAATCCTGAAGACTTTCTGTCAGCTGTTTCAATCCTGATTTCAGGAGCATACCTGGAATACTTTCACCCTTGCATTAAAAAAATTGGTTCCACACACATATTTACACAAATAAGGGTCAATGGGTTTTTTAACAGCTTATAAACAACACAGCACCTTCAGATAGAAATCAATCAAAATAAAAGAAATCGCAACAAAATCTGATCATGCTTAAAATAAGCTGGGACACAAGTATGATTTCAATGAAACTCATGTTCAAACTATCGATAGGGAAGCATACTTTTGTGACCACATGATGCTGGTCCCACAGCAGTTAGTACCACATACCATTAGACCCACAAGACATAATAGGCGCTTAATCCCACACACAGTATCAGTATGTGGTACCAATGGTATGTGGGAATATAGATTTTTCTTCTTCTTTATTCATACCGTTAGTCCCACACTGGTTATTTTTAGACTTACAACCAGTTTGCGTCATCAGGAGAATGATTCGAATTTAGAACGAGGACTTTGTTGTCTTTGTATGTATGTCTGTCAATGAAAAATGCTTTAACGAGGACTTTGCTGTATTTGTACGTATGTCTGTCAATGAAAATCTCGACCATTATAAGTTGGGATGTACCATGGGCACAGTGTGACCTGTATATAAGAGGGGATGCGGCCTGGGCACTGTTATGTAGCTTTGACCACTATTAGTGGGGATGTACCCTGGACATTGGTCATACCAGTATTAGTGGGGGTGTACCCTGGGCACAGTTATACAGCTATTACCACTATTAGTGAGGATGTATCCAGGGCACATTTATGCAGCTATGACCGCTATTAGTGGGGATGTATCCAGGGCACATTTATGCAGCTATGACCGCTATTAGTGGGGATGTATCCAGGGCACATTTATATAGCTATGACTGCTATCCACACACAACAACCAAAACAACAACAAACTGCTATCAGTGGGGATGTACCCTGGGCACAGTATGTGGAATTGGCCTACGTAATAAGAATATGATTGTGTGTTACCTGTAGAACTAGATCTAGTCAAAATCAATGCATGAAACTCAGAATTTGATTTTAAGTCAAAACTGGTCATTGTCACTGATCAGTGGTCATCTACATTGTACAAGGCACAGTGGTACTCATGACACACTAATAAGCTGTTACATAGTGAATATGTGGAATTTACGTCAAGCAATCACTGGTCAGTGCAGTGACCATTGGTCATCTGCATTATACAAGCGCATAAATTATCTGGTGAAAGGAAAATCGTTAAGAATCAAAATTTGATTTTTAGATCAAAATGACCACTGGTCATTGCCATTGACCACTGGTCTATTAGCCGTTTTAGGTAGGGTTGTTACTTCCCTTGGTTTGGTGGCTCACTGATACAGTCCCCTTGTTTGCTATAACTTCCGGTGGCGAGTTGGGCAGCTACCGTAGATAGTAGATCGACTTTCCTGTTTCTGTTTGCTTCGCAGACGCCACTTCTGACGATAAATCGCGATGTTGATACGAACATGAATGTTTTGCTGTCCCTATACATGATTACGCGAGTTTTACTACTCCTTATTTGCTTCAATAACATTTACTTTGTCACCATCTTTACCCTGCGCTTTTTGTTTTGTTTCTTTTCATGGTAGGCCTATGACGATAATGTGTTTACTGTTTACCACATCTGTGTAAATAATTACGGTGTGGCGAGAGCGCCGTATGCTTTGGTTTGTTCCATAATTCCTTTGATGGTTTTACAACAAATAAAATAATCTGAGTTTGAATTTTGATATGGTTGAGGGGAAAGGGGGCATGCAAGCAAACGGGAGGATTCTACTAGAGGGTGGGTGGGTCGTGGATGAAGGATTTTCACTATGATTTGGGAATGGGTAGAACTAGAAGGGTGGGAGTAAAGTGGGGCGGATGGGGGAAGGGGCTCGCACAGTGACACACACACACGCACACATGTACAGAGAGAGATATATATAGTTTTACATCAGTTTAAAGAGGCAATGCTATGGCATAGCAGGCACCTTTCTAGAATGGGTTAACCAGTGACATAATTATAAGCCTTTTACTACTTGCCTTATATGCAAATTCCTTGATGTTGACTAACTCTACTTTTAAGTTGCGATGGAGGAAGCCAAGGGTCTTACTGACTTTGCTGCGCACATTTGAGATGTGGGTGTCCCATCTAAGGTCTTGTGATATTGTAAAGCCCAGACATTTATTTTCATCTCTATCCAATCCAGGTCCTGGCCATATAGTTGGTAGTTCTTTATCAGGGGATTTTTCTTCCTGATCACATGGAGGCTCTTGCATTTGTCGGGATGGAAGGACATCCATTTAATTGTTTTCCCATGATGCTAATTCATTTAGGTCTGGTTGGAGATCATTGAGGTCTCTGGGAGGGTCCACAGCTCGGTGACAGAGTCGTCCACAAAGAGAAAGGAAGTTGGAAGATAGTTGCCTCGAAAGACCATTGATGCCAACAGGAAAAGGGTCGGCCCAAGCACAGATCCTTGGGGGACTCCTGATTCTACAGGAATAGCTTCGGATGCAGCTCAATCAACAACTATTTTTTCCTGCCTGCCTGCAAGGAAGCTCTCAATTAATCTATTGACTGAACTTCTGATCCCATAGTGGCAAAATTATTCATAAGGAGATAGTGATAAATCTTATCAAAGGCCTTTTTAAAATCCACGACTAGGACGTTGGTCCTTCCAGATAAAAAAATTAAAAAAAGCGACAAAAATGTGCTTGATAGTGGTGGTGAGAAATACTGGGTCACCAACTCGCTCACACACACACACCACAACTCACATACACACACAACACAACTCACACACACACACGCATGCACACACACGCACACACAGAGGCACGTGAAGGTCGAGAGGGTATACAGTCGTATATTGTAAAGACAAACAATTTATCATGTGTGTGTGTGTGTCGCTGACTGAGTCAGTTGTGTCTGACTATAACTTTTTCATAGCAGATAAAGCGACTGCTATTCTACTTCTACAGGGCTGGACTGAAATTTGTTTTCATTGGTGGTAGGTGATAGAAGCTGTGAAGCAGTGACCGACACCTAGGCATCTATATAATTTTTTAAAAAAAAAACAATGTATCGTGTGTGTGTCACAGTGTGTGTGTGTGTGTGTGTGTGTGTGTGTGTGTGTATGTGTGTGTGTGTGTGTGTGTGTGTGTGTGTGTGTGTGTGTGTGTGTGTGTGTGTGTGTGTGTGTGTGTGTGTGTGTGTGTGTGTCACTGACTGAGTCAGCTGACTATGACTTTCACATAGCAGATAAAGCTACTGCTATTCTACTTAGAACTACAGGGCTGGACTGAAATTTGTTTTCAGTGGTGGTAGGTGATAGAAGCTGTAAAACAATGACAGACACCTAGGCATCCATTGTTTCAGAAGGCGTAAAATCTCTATTTTTCTCTCTCTAGGCATCCATAAAATAAGTTTTAAAAAAAGGACCTAGAATACTACCTTGAGGAACACTACTGCTAACATGTGCAGCCTACAGACTGATTTCACATCTTTACTATTACAATACTGAGTTCTGTTACATGAAAAGTCTTCTATCCATTTAAGTAAATTGTTGTGGATTCCATAACCATGTAATTTAGTTGTAGGCCTACTTACAACAGTTGTGTTGTAATGGAAAGAGTGACTTGTTTTGGGCTTAAATTAAAAGCTGATTAAGTTCTTTTAAAACATTTTTATTATTTATTTTGTTATTATTTGTTTTTAAATAAATAGATCTAGCGCAGGCAAAACAATGTCTTAGCGTGTACTATTTCACTTCTGAGTACTGGGTGCACTATCCCAGTTTGTTGGGGTGATGGCTTATGCACACTTTCTTATTTTAAGCAATGGGAGAGGGGTGGAAGTAAAGTACATTTTCTTACTACACATTTCATAATTTGCACACCATTTCAACGCCCCAGGAGAAATATCAGTATGCAGTACACTTTCTTGTTACAAACTTGCTGTTTGTATACCCTTTGAAAATCCAAAATTAACCACTTTTTTTAAAAAAAGCGTGAATAGCAAATTTCTCCTTTACATCCTGCAGTCCTAAAGATTGCAGGCACATGGGAGGGAACATGAGAATCAGTGAATAATTGACATCATTGGTAGTGCAACATACTGGGAATGAGATTGAATCATACAAATTATTTTAAAATTTTGTCTGAAATTGAGAGGATTTGTGGGGATACCCGGATAGTGTTGGTTAAAATAATGTGAATACGTCTTACTTTGTTGTGTCAGTGTATTTGTATTTAATGCTGTTATAAAGTAAAGTACACCTGTGCATGCGCATTAATTTTGAATAAAATCATACCAGCCCCGAAAGTCTCAAAACCTTTTCGTACGAACCTCCCCCCTTCCTCACTCTTTTTCTTTAATTGAAGAGTGTTTACTAGGCAAACGTGTTTTGAATAGGCAAACGTGTATGTAATTTTTTTGGGCGTGGTTTCATGATCACAATAGCAGGCAAATGTATTTCACTTTTACCAAAACCGTTTTGAGAAAAAAAAATGTAACGAAGCCTACCTAACTGCCCCCTTCCCTCCCCTTTTTGGGGGGAAGATTTACTAACTATCCTGGGATAAACACTGATTTTAAGCACTGAGAGAAAGAGCATCATCACCCTAAGCTAAGTGACCCAGCCAGTCAGGATCCTTTCAGCGGACACCCAACGTGATGCTGAATGGAGCAGCTACCTTCACTCTAAGCTAAGTGACCCAGCCAGTCAGGTCAGCGGACACCCAATATTATGAAACATAATAGAAAAGGAACCGCCTAAGCTAATGAAAAAAGTTATGTTCTGTGGCTTTTTCGTGCAAGACAGTATGAGTTTGCTCAGTTGCAGGGTTTGTGATCGAATAAATAATCACAACTGAGCCAAACAAATAAGATCGTGATCTGTGATGAGAAACACAGTGTTGTGTAAAAGTAGAGCTGATTAATTAAAAAAAAATCAGTGACAAAATTGTGTGTCAGAGATTCAATGCGAGATCTGCAAGCTGCACGCACATCTTTGGTTGTTCCTTGCCCATTACTTGTCGTCAGGCAAACATTCAGCCCCATCGGCTCGGAAGTGAGTAGATCACTTTTCGCGACTCCGCGCGCTAGAGATAAACAAGCGCATTCACTCTTGCAAACCGGCTTCGATAAAACGGCTAATACGTGGACATATCGACACCTGGCACTGTTTGGTATTATTTGGAACAATTTAGCACCATTCGGAACTAAGCTATCCACAAAAAGTTAAGGATCACTTGCAAACTAATTCATAACTTTCCAAATAAGAAAGCCAATGCGTTGAATTTTGGCCAACATTTAATTCAATGCTTTAGTGATAACGATACACAATTGCCTTCAATTTCGAGCAATCGTTTGGTCTGTACATTTGATCAAAGTGGGTACGTATCGAAATTTGATTTCCCAAAGTCATTGAAATCACAAGACAGGGCATTCTGATGCTCCCAAAAGTTCAGTAATGCGTGTATCCGCCATGGCTGTTCTGGCACTCGACGCAGCGAGTCCTCATGGAGTTGACCAGGGTGGTGAAGATCCTCTGTGGAAGCGCCTGCCACTCAGCCTGCAGCATCTGGTAGAGGTGCTGGGCATCCCTGGGAGGGGGGTGGTTGCTCCTCACTTTGCGATCCAGCTCATCCCAGAGGTTCTCAATCGGGTTGAGGTCGGGACTGCATGCTGGCCACTCCATTCTGTTGACTCCAGACTGCTGCAGGAAGTCGTTGACCACCCTTGCCCTGTGGGGGCGAGCGTTGTCATCCTGGTAGACAGCCGGCGGTCCCATCTGCTGCCGTGTAGGCACAGCCAGCGGTCGAAGGATCTCATCCCGGTATCGGAGGCCAGTCAGGTTACCCTGTACATGATACAAGGGTGTTCTGTGGTGAAGGCTGAAGGCCCCCCAGACCATTACAGAACCTCCACCAAAGGCCACCTTTTCTTGGACAGTGGCGTCAATAAAGCGTTCCCCTGGGCGCCTCCAGACCCTCAGTCGGCCGTCGTTGTGGTTCAGGGTGAAGCGTGATTCATCACTGAACAGGACCTGGGACCATTGCTGACGTGTCCACCTCACGTGACGTCTGCAGAAGGCGCGGCGTGCTGCCCTATGGGCTGGAGTTAAGCGTGGCCGTACAGCTGGGCGACGAGAACGGAGGTTAAACCCATGAAGGCGGTTCCGTATGGTCTGCTGGCTGATGTTGATGTTAGTAGCCACCCTCAGCTGCCTTCGAATGATGCTGGAAGAGGCTGTTCTTGTCTGCAGGGCTTGTCGTTCAATGAGACGATCTTCACGTGGAGTTGTCTTCTTCGGTCGACCAGATCTGCGTCTTTCATGGACCCTCCCAGTGGCTGTGAAGCGTTGAATCAGTCTGACAATGACCGAGATGGACACCTGAAGTCGCCTGGCCACTTCTCGCTTGGGAACACCATCTTGGAACCATGCAACAGCTCGTCCCCTATCCAACTCGCTCAATTTTCGTCGTGGAGGCATTGTCAAATCAGGCCTAATACTGGTGGTATGTCTTCTTATAAAGCCAAGCAAGAGACAGCATCTCACACATAAACAGCAGTGCTTGCACGTGCATAATGGTTTTTCCATCTGGCTTGTGCAATGTGTTCATGCAGAACGATCCAAAACAAGGTCCTTTTTCGCAAGTTTCCGCTTTTTCTTTTGCTGCCAAGCTCAGTAATAGAGAATCACGTGCAATGTTTCCACTAACACAACATCACCCACTTACAGCTGAACAAGAATTCATAACAATTTGGCCTGACTGAGAAAAAAATAACAGGAGCGAACGGAGTTTATTGCACACCTGTTTTCTCATAGTGATCCTTAACTTTTTGTGAGTAGTGTAGTTGAATACTCACTGTAACCGTCTGCTATTACTCGGTACAATCCGGTACCATTTTGGTACCACCATTTGGCACCATATATCAGTTTGGTACAGCCCAGCACCATTCGATACCATTTGCTATTTAGATGCATTGCATTGGAGGTACGTACGTATGGCTTGTCGTTTAGAATGCAATGCTTTTTGTCCCACACACCGCTAGTCCCACAATAATTGTGTGGGTTTAATGGTATGTGTGCTTACAAGTATGTGGTAACAAAAGTATGTTGGGATATTGATGTGCCAGGCTAGGTTTTCAGTCAGTGTTACCACATACCGTTGGTCCCACAGCAGTTATTACCACATACCATTGGACTCGCAGACTAGCAGTATGTGGGACTAGTTGCAATTTTACTCCCATTGCCACTAGTCCCACAATTATGATATAAATTTGAGTGAAAGCATGCACTAGGTACCACATACCGTTGGTACCACAACCATTAGTATTTAGTACCACATACCTTTAGTCCCACATTTTGTGGTAATAGCGGTCGGTATGTGGGTCCAATCGTTGTGGTACCAATGGTATGTGGTAACAAAAGTATGCTTGCATCGATAGAATTGTAGACACCAGTCTAGTCTTCAAAAATGTCACATCAATCAAGTTCATCACGCTATTTATCAATATCAGCCCAAATCAGCATGGGGTCATATTAATTCCTTTCTGATATTAACCGACAACTAATTGGTTTGCTGGATCAGTAAAATATGACCAACCACCTATATAGTGTGGGAAGAAAGATAAAATAGGACAAACTAATTGCTTTTAAATTTCTGATTGTTGATAGGGGAAGACGGGGTAAAAAGCGCATGGGCGGGTAAGAAGCCCACCCCAATTATCTCATGAAATGAAGCAAATTTCAGTCTCATTTTGCCCATGAGACGAGCGTTAATGTCAAGCATTCGTCTCATGGGCAAATTTGACTGAAATTTTCTTTATTTCATGAGATAATTGGGGTGGGCTTCTTACCCGCCCATGCGCTTTTCACCCCGTCTTCCCCTAATGGTACATTGACACATCTAAAATGCACTCCGACAGTTTTAACACACAAAAATTGGGGGGATTTAACAAAATTACGCCTTTTGTGTTCGTAAATTAACCTGTCATTATGACTTCTCTCAAGCGCCTATTGTTTGACAATGTGGCGTCGCCTCTGTCGCTCAACACTGACAATGATTCTTTCCACTATAACGTCAGATCTAAAATAAATATCCATTTAACTGTTTTTAAAATATATTGTGATAACTATAATAACAACACAATTTAAAATAATTATACAAAAATACTTACTGGTTGAATTAATTAGATATTATGTTTTAGTTCACAAGCAACGCTTGCAGCCTTGCGTCACAGTAGGCTAGGAATTAAACATAGGTGCCTGATGGCGTAAACTTTTTATGTACTATCTCAGTTTTAAAGTGAATTTGCCAGTGTTTGCCATTTAAAATGTTAACACGTTTTAATCGCTAACATAAATTAACATTGTGTCAAGTCAAAGTCAAAGTCAAAGTCAAAAATACTTTATTATCACGTTAGGTGAAATTATAGTGTTGTCTCGTACAAGCACAATACAATTAAAGAAACCCATTTGCATGCATGAAAAATGGAAACAAAACTAAGGAAAAATGAATGACAAATCATGCTCCGCTAAAAACAAAAACAAAACAAAAATTGAACACAGGGTCGATACAAGCGACTATCAAAACATCAAGAACTGCCCTCTTTCCCACCATTTCTATTATCGCATTCATTTGTTCACCCCCACCCTACCCCCAAACCCCCACCCTCTCCAAGTCACCCCGAGCTTTCACATATTTTGGGTCCCTTCCGTTCCCAACAGTTCATGCGCCTCCCTTCTTTCTCTCTCTCTCTCTCTCTCTCTCTCTCTCTCTCTCTCTCTCTCTCTCTCTCTCTCTCTCTCTCTCTCTCTCTCTCTCTCTCTCTCTCTCTCTCTCTCTCTCTCTCTCTCTCTCTCTCTCTCTCTCTCTCTCACGCACACACACACATACACACAGAGACATAGAGATGTGTGTGCGTGTGTGTGTGTGTGTGTGTGAGATGTGTGTGTGTGTGTGTGTGTGTGTGTGTGTGTGTGTGTGTGTGTGTGTGTGTGAGAGAGAGAGAGAGAGAGAGAGAGAGAGAGAGGGAGAGAGAGAGAGAGAGAGAGAGAGAGAGAGAGTTAAAAAGTTAAACAGTTTATTCATTCCTAATACGAATTAACATGTGCACACGTATATATATATATATATATATATATATATATATATATATATATATATATATATATATATATATATATATATATATATATATATATATATTTTATATATATATATATATATATATATATATATATATATATATATATAAACAAAACACCTTCAATATTCCCAATATTTCAGTTTTATTCAAACTTTCCTTTGGGGACTCCAATGATCGAGTAAAGCCAGATAAAGTTATCTTCAATTAAAATGAGAAGATCTCACATTCACATCACGACCTAATTTCGCATTCAGTGCTCACCCCTAACTTTCTATGCTATACTAGTGAACAGAGCTAACCCATCCCACCCTTGCATTATTCCCTCTATCAACTAACTAAAATCATTCTGATCTACTACCCCTATCAACCCACTCACAAACACCCCCACACACACACAACACACACACACACACACACAACACACACACACACACACACACACACACACACACACACACACACACACACACACACACACACACACACACACACACATTAAAATTATGTAGACATCGCCTTTAGCTTAAAAATTGAAATCACAAACAACCGATTCAACTAGTATTTCTATAATACATGTTAAATTCATTCTCTAATTCTGCATAATTATTATAAATCAGTGTATGTTCGGCTAAAACATATTGTAGTGAAACCATTATTGACAACAAATACATGCAGCTAACCCAATGAGAATAACATGCACCAATATAATCAAACACATTTGAATAACACATATTTTACGTTTTCCACAGTAATTTGGCAATAGATGGTCAAATCGTGAATTACCACTAAGTATATCAGAGAGGAAGAAGTTTTATTCAGGCAAAAACGAAAATATCACACAAGCACGCACATACACACACACACGCACACAAGTACGCATATACGCACGCACGCACCCACGTACGAACGCACGTACGCATGTACTCACGCACGCACGTACGCACACACACACACATGCACAAACACAATAACATCTACATACGCACATTTTTGGGTGCACCTATATATGCACCTTAGTAAGTATAGTAGTTTTCCGTGTGTTTATATATATATATATATATATATATATATATATATATATATATATATATATATATATATATATATATATATATATATATATATATATCATGAAAGAAAAATTCCAGTGAATAGCCAGCCCCGCACCCCCACTCCGAAGGACTGAAAAGCCAGTGCATTTGAAATGCAGAATAGTTTGCTTTGAT
>CM065681.1:60214906-60234906 GCA_017654935.2 Phymorhynchus buccinoides | reverse complement strand
GAGCAAGTGGCGAACTATCCGGAACTAGTAGGGGGTGAATATATTTCTTGTTGTTGATTGGTCCATTAAAGTTCGGTAGACCAATCAGACAAGAGCTTGTAATTTTCTTCCGCAAACGTTTTCTAAAGTGTTTCTTAGATCCCTTTTGGCGTAACAGTTATGCGCGCGGCGACCGTCGTCTAGAGAAACTCAACCCTGAAGCGGTGACCACACATTAAAACTAATTTCCAATATGTGTTTTTCTGAGTAGGGGAAGACGGGGTAAAAAGCGCATGGGCGGGTAAGAAGCCCCCCCCAATTATCTCATGAAATGAAGCTCAATTATCTCATGAAATAAAGAAAATTTCAGTCAAATTTGCCCATGAGACGAATGCTAGACATTTGCTTCATTTCATGAGATAATTGGGGGGGCTTCTTACCCGCCCATGCGCTTTTTACCCCGTCTTCCCCTATACAGGATGGGTGGGGAAAGTGTTAGAATTGTATATCTATCATCTTGTTTTAATCTGCCATCAATTTTGAGCAGAAATGTTTGATTTTATAAGACCGTGGTTCCTGATGACAAGATGGCCGGCCAATCCAAAAAACTATTTCTATCAGCCTTTTCAATCCTGGTTTCAGGAGCATGCCTGAACTACTTTCACCTGTCACTGTGACAGCGTGTTTACATTTGGTCTCTTCTTTTAGCGTACAATAGAAATTGTGATAGATTTTTTCCCTTTTTGTTTCACGATGCAAAGGGCGAGCCTCATCCAAGAGAGTTTGTGGTTATCGGCATTTTTAGTCAGACTGTGATCATTAAAAGAAAATTAAAGTTCAAAGTAAAACTGGGAACTCTTATTATGGTCTGTTAACTTTTTTGTCATATCCGGTTTGTAAATAGGCCCTATTGCCCACTTTTGATCACCATGCCTACCCAACTACCCCCACCACACACACATACACGCGCGTGCGCGCGCACACACATTTTAACGACAAACACCTCATTATTACTAATACCAGAGATGTTTCTATATCTCTGCTAATACGTAGGTACCAACAACTTGAGCCGGCTTCAAAGGGAGATGACCGCTGCGGGCTTAGTTGGCAGAAACACATTGGTTGTCGCCCGTCAAACTATATGTGGGCCCCTTGGCTTCCAAACACTCTCTCTCTCTCTCTCTCTCGCCTAGTCTGGAGAGCCAATTAAGGCACCAAACGCTTCTGACTATTACACTCTCCTGGCTGTCCGCCCCTTCAAAGCTGGCTGCTTCCAAGTTAACGACTTAAGTCTTGTCCTCAGGTCACACATAATTAGTATTGGTTTGTGATTGGCGGTTGGTTACTTATAGCTGCTGTCATTTGCATACCAGCTTCAGTTCATGATAGAGCTTGCAGAATTTTTATTTTATTTTTTTAATGGCAACAATATAGACATTTTCACAAGTACTAAGAAAAGAGAAAACGTTTCGAAACAAAATCTGTTCAGCTTTTTTCTACCTTCAATATTTCTTCCGTCTAAATGAAAGCGAAAATGTGGATATAACAAAAAAGAGATGTAATTCCTACTTAATTTCGTACTCAAATACAGACGCTTGAAGTGAGAAAAAAAAAAAAAGCTGGCGTAAACATTTTTTGTTATTGTTGAGAACTGTCGTGTTCATTTAAAGCTCTAAGAAACACCACATTTCTCCATCTATTAAGCCAACACAATTGACAAGGAGTTTGATGCTTGAGAGAGAGAGAGAGAGAGAGAGAGAGAGAGGGGGGAGAGAGAGAGAGAGAGAGGAGAGAGAGGAGACGAGAGAAGAGAGAGAGAGAGAGAGAGTGAGAGAGATGATACGAGAGAGAGACGTGAGAGAGAGAGAGAGAGAGAGAGAGAGAGAGAGAAGAGAGAGGAGAGAGTGAGAGAGAGAGAGATAGAGAGAGAGAGAGAGAGAGAGAGAGAGAGAGAGAGAGAGAGAGAGAGAGAGAGAGAGAGAGAGAGAGGAGAGAAGAGAGAGGAGAGAGAGAGGAGAGAGAGAGAGACGAGAGGAGGGCGAAGGAGAGCGAGAGAGAGAGAGAGAGGAGAGAAGAGATAGAGAGAGAGAGAGAGAGAGAGAGAGACTCGATACCATCACCATCAGTTTGTTAAGGGTATAAATGGACAAAACTTGAGTAGTATCCATCGTATTAAGATGCTTCGGTTTGGTTAAACGATGCTCGCCCAATTATCACCATCTTGATTAAGGCGAAATGGAAAACTGGGTCTAGCTTGAAAGGGGAGGTGGACGGGATGGATGGTGGGGTACAATGTAGTGGGAGAGGAAGGGTGGTGGTGTCCTCAGACGATTATGGGTGTCTCTGAGACTGAGAGGGAGGAAAGCGTGGGGGGGGGGGGCGGGGCGGAAAGAGGAGGAGGGGGGGGGGGAGATGTATTAACTGGGTAGTTAGTTACCGGTAAGTCCTGCGGTCATCTGACCTATTAAAACGTTACCCAGCTAGACGTTCTGTGGGCAAACTTGGGAAATAATTGCTCCCGAAACATCGCAGAGAGAGAGAGAGAGAGAGAGAAATAGAGAGAGAGAGAGAGAGAGAGGGGGGGGCAGAAAGAGATAGAGGGACAGACAGACAGAGGAACCAGAGACAGGGAGATTGATGGGGACAGAGATGACACAAAAACTTGAAACTGATTTAAGTGCCAGTGACAATTACAGTACAATGAGAGGACAGAGAGAGAGAGAGAGAGAGAGAGGACGAGAGGAGGGGAGACGGAGATGAGGGGGGGGGGAGAGAGAGAGACGGGAGAGAGAGAGAGGGAGAGGGGAGGGGGGGGGGGGGGGGGGGGGGGGGGGGGTCTGGGCAGAAAGGCAGACGGGATGTTGACAATTTAAGATCCCCATACTCAAACGGTGGTTAATTATTACAGTAAATAGTGTCCTGAGGCAACGAATTATGCTACTTTTAGTGTAAGTTGCGGTCAATCGTGTACATTTCGGGAGCAACTAAAATGCCTTCTGGTATCGATATCAATTAACTAGGAAGATTGTGCCTCATGTTTCAGCTACAAAGAGATCCTACTTGTTCAGGACAGTTAACAGAGGTCATACAATCCATTTCATACAATGCTCCCATTGCAACTACACAAAATGAAAAAAAATGAAAGGCCGGGATCCAGGGGTAATGTCCCCCTGCAGCTGAAGAAAAAAATGAGTTATGAAGGTATTTTAGTACGCTTTTTCCACAATTTATACAAATGCTTATTTTAAAGTGTTTGAAAAATACAGTAGACACACAAAGATCTTGTTTGACAAATTAAAAAAAAAGGAAATTCCTTTTCTTGTAAAATTCAAAAACAGGAAATCCTTGTATACCAAGAAAAGTTGGACCCATGTATTCTTCATTAAAGTGGTCGGTTTGGGGACGAGGAGGGATTTGTTTCCCCCCATTAAGCTGACGATAATTTGAATGAAAAAGATGCAATGTCATATAAAGGACTGTACTGAGAGAATACGCTAAAACAGTGGCATAGAATGATATTATTTTTCCTCTTTTTTTTTTAAACATTTTCTTGACAGGACGGGGACAGGGACCCCCCCTACCCTCCAATTCCGCCTCTGCGATTGGAAAAAACAAACGTTCTGCAGTGGGGAAGTTCTCTCAGTGTGTGTGTGTAAGTATGAGTGTGCATGCATGTATGCATGTGTTTGTATGTTTCTGCGAGTGTGTGTGTGTGTGTTTGATTGAGATCCTAAATAATTGCACAAATGTGTTATGGTTTAAGATAGGGTAATTAAGGTGAGTGAAAGAGGGTTGGTTAGAGAGAGAGAGAGAGAGAGAGAGAGAGAGAGAGATTATTTGATTTGATTTATTTTTGCAATTTCATTTTTGTATCTTTTTTTTGTTAGCTATTGAATTTCATCGTTTTTGTTTCACTTTTTTTCAATGTCAGTACAGCGTTTATAGTTAATCTGACAATAAATTGGTTCCAGTCCAGTGTGTGTATGTGTGTGTGTGTGTGTGTGTGTGTGTGTGTGTGTGTGTTGTGTTGTGTTGTGTGTGTGTGCGTGTGCGTACATCCATGCATGTGTTTGTGTGTTTAAAAGACATTGCCAAATATTACTCTTTACACCAGCTCAGAGAAATCCAGTTTATCACACTAAAGACTAAACAAACGGAGTCAAAATCATATTTTTATTTTCATTTGCTCACAACTTCACACAGACTTCAAGCCCGTAATAAAACCCACATTAAAAAAATGCATCGAAAATCTGCATTATCACCAAGCTCATTTAATGTTACACACACACACACACTGAGGTCCCGTGTGCGAATGCATGCACAAAATATTGCGCAAACGTTAAAGCCCATTTCACTGTTTGGTAGGAGTAGGCCGTGTTGTGCCAGTGGAATGGATTACACAAACTCACACATAGCACACATTCTGTGGGTGGCGCTGCATGCGCGGTGACGCCCTCTCCAGGTAGGAGCAACCCAAATTTCACAGACAAGTCTCTGTGACTAGAATATACCAAATACACACACAAACTGATTTCAATCAGTAACTCTGTATCTAAGCCGCCCACAAAAAGTTAGGGAACACTTTCAAAATATATGTTTTGGTTATTTGCTCATAGATTCAAAATTCTTTGTATCTAGAACTTAAAACTTGGCAGGCACACACACAAGAGCCATGACCTTACAATGAAAGCAAAAATGTTTCGCGATCGTCATCGGTTGCTATAGTAACCTGAGTTTTTAAGTTTTAAAAGGCACCAACATTTTAAAAAGTGTGTCATTTTCAGCGCGTCAGCATTTACTCCACAATGTGAATTGAGTAAAATGATACTCAGCACATGTTAGCAGGAAGCTTAAAAAATAAGTACAGCTCACAAAAAGATCCTTTTTAACCTTTACCGGATCATGCTTTTGACTACACAGACACGATGGCAGGGGTCTTCCACGACCCCCTACTCAGCAAAGAGCGAATTCCTAGGTATATATCCCTGTCCGGATGGCGGGGGTCTCCCACGACCCCTACTTGTCACCATGTGTTTATCACTGACCGGATGGCGGGGGTCTCCCACAACCCGTCAATGCACTGCAGTGCTCTTTAAAGTAGGGGTCGTGGGAGACCCCCGTCATCCGGACAGGTATATCAAAATTACGCGTCATATATATTTTATACACATTAATGTCATTTAACACACTTAAAGCCATTTACGTTTTTGACAAAGTCATGAAATTTCATGAAGATTGCTTAAATAGTTTCAGAGATATAACATGTTTTGTGTGTTAAGGGGTCGTGAGTGACCCCAGAAGTCCGGTAAAGGTTAAACAAGAGATAGCGCAATTAATTGCTGAGTCACGATGGCTGTGCAGCGAAAGTTGAGCCTTTTGGATCGGGGGAGTGCCCTGGAATGGCTGCAGGAAGGTATGCGGGAACCGCTGTCACAGCTTAATAATGACTGACACTTGATATTTGAAGTTGGTGACCACATTCCTGCACAGCCACCCCCTCCTTGTGCAGCTAAATAAGTTTTAATGCTTATGATGTTGCAGTTGGGTTATTTCACTGCAGTTTTCATGCTTGAAAATAATTTCAGGACATAGAAGGGTGTATTATGAAACAATTTGATGGCGTATGTCCACAGTGACAACCAACAGTAATAATGCAAGATAACCATAATAGGCTTAGGTGCCTAGTGGTGTAGAGGATAGACAGCTTGACTTGTAACTGAGTAACCCAGGTTCAACTCCCACATGGGCCAGCATTTGTTTTTGTTTCTACATAACATATGATAGTGGAAATGAAGGAAGATTAAAAACAATACTTACACATTCTTCTTTGCAACTTATATTTTCAGCTTCTCAAGCATTTTTGTGGTTTTGTTGCTGTTTCATGGGGGGGGGGGGGGGGGGGGGTAAATTTCTTCTGAAATTAAGTGATGCATATGACTATATTATTAGTGCAACCATATCGCTCACAAACACAATATTTAGCACCCACTCTGTACTGCATATTACTAGTGCAATCATATCGCTCACAAATACAATATTTAACACCCACTCTGTACATAACACATCCACATATTACCCTTCGTTTTCTACACCGTCTTTTCAATGTACAAAGTATAGAAAATACTCAGACTCCCCTACTACAATTCATGACATATAATATATAAACAGTATGTGCACATCTTTCACTGGCAGCCTTTAATACACACACACATACGCTTGTAACTTCTCTTCAAATCCCCAAATCTGCACAACCGCTTTACAGCATGCTCCTAAAAGTACACTCATACATTCTTTCATGCTGAAATTATGAAAAATGTCCCATCACATTGTAACTGAAAACTCCACATAAGTCAATAAGCTTGATTAGGAACCCAACAAAAATGTCATTTAAGAAATGTTGTCCATGATTATTGTTTGGAAAAAAACCCCACGAAACAAAAACACAAGATATTTTTCTTCCATTCATTCTGAATCAATCATAAGAGCCGTAGTAAGTTTCAATTGATAAGGATCATGCACACCACGGCTTGTGCATGTCTTGTGTTCCTAAGGCAAATGTCCACATTTAACCTCTTCACTGCCCCGTCACGGATATATCCGTCAAGTTCCGGTAACCTATAAACTGCCCCGTCACGGAAATGTCCGTCCTCGTCATTCAAAGGGTTTCCCTTTTTCTATCGTTAGGCAATGGTTTTCCATTTACACCAATCAGAAAGGTTGGTGTGCCTCCTATAAATATTCATAAGATGAGAGTTCCAATCGGTCTGCAAATAGCCTTTCTGAGCTCTTCCTTTCACCACCCCCTCTGCAGATTTTGGCTAGTGTCCAAAATGGCAGAAGAGGAGTTGCAGCATGTCCCAATGGCACCAAAAGAAAACGACAACCAAAAGATGTTGCCAATTTTGTTACACAAGATGTAGATAAGGTGCTCGAACTGTTAGAGGATGACGACTTTTGATCTTTTGATGACGCAAGTTTGTCAGAAGATTCATTTGATGACGATGACGACGGAGATGATGGGGTGCAGAGAAGTGGGGGTGATGTAGATGCTGGGATCACTCGAATTGTTCAAGACGATGCCAACAGAGGGGAGAGAGCGGAATTAGAAGCCGAGTATGAGAGCGTGGCTGACCCAGATCTCGAAATAGAAGACCAACAAAGTGAAAATGTGTTAGGCGTAGCACAAGAAGCACACAATGAGTCGTCTGCTAGGCCTGGCACTGACACGCCCATTCAGTCTGCACGTGGCCGAGCAAGCACACATCAACCAAAACGGCCAGGCGTTGGAAGAAGCAGAGGTGTGTGTTGTGTTGTTATGATTGTGAAGGTGTTGGGTTTTTTCTAGGAGTTCACGATGAAAGTAAACAAAATAAAAAGATTGAGTGTGCGCGTTGTGGGTGCGGTTTTTTTCTGTTTGTTTACATTGTGTGTGTGTGTGTGTGTGCGTGTGTGTGCGTGTGCGTGTGCGTGTGCGTGTGCTATGAAAAGCTTTGTTTACAAACATGCAATAGGCCTATTGTGAATAAGTGCTTGTGTTTGTGAATAAAACCATCTGTGTGTGTGTGTGTGTGTGCGATGCGTGCATGTGTGTGTGCGTGTGTATTATGTAATAATGTGGTTTTTTCCTTGTTTGTCGGCAAGTGTTAGTAGAGTGTTTTTTATTTTATTTATTTTTTTTTTTATAAAGTGTGTTTATGTGATGTGTGTTGTGCTACACTACAATGCTATAATCAGTGTTTGCTGTTCTGCAAACTGCAATTCTATTGTTATGTTGACTGAACAAAGACAAAAATTGTGATGACAATAATTGCTTTCTGGATCCTGAAAAGTGTGTTTGTGATGGTGTATTTCCATAAGTGAAAGTGAATTCTTTGGATTATTCTTCATGTGCCTATCAACACACAAGGTAAGGAGAAACATTTTCCTTTATTTATTGTTGTCTTTTCTTGTTATAATTCACTGTTATTTTTCTACAGATTCACGATATCATGTTTGATATTTGATTAGAAAAATAATAAATCCACTTCATTGGACATACGCTTTTAACAGTATGCTCGAATGCATGTGAAAGTGTTCTCAAAAGATAGTACATTCAATTCCCTTTCAGAAAAGTATAGGTTATATGCACTTTTATTCAGTAGTTTTTGTGCTAGAATGTTTTTTAATTATTACCCTCCGGAACCAAAAACGGCTTGGCAAATAGGTGCCTCAGAACGGGAAAGAGGCTTGGCAGTGAAGGGGTTAATCCATGGGTGCATGCAGTGACCCAAACTTTTGCCTGAATCTTCTTGCGGAAATCCAATATATACAAGAGCATCGTTTTGCATTAACTCATTCAAGTCGTTCCGGACATATAAGTCCAGAATTAATAGATAGCTGCCATTTGATGCATTTGCTTCAAGGGAAGTAAATCTGTGCGCACACCATACCTTGGTCACTTCTAAACTCGCTTCGCTCCCTTAGACCACAATTTTGCCTCTGACTTTGCTTTTATAGTGGTTTGGAGTAGTTTTTCTATATAAAGTCTATATATAAAAAAGTCTGATCTACCACTTCCCTATGTCTCAACCTGAAGTAAAAAGCAGTAATTTGTTTTGTTTGTGTGTATGGCTGGAGTGATTTGTGAGTTTTTTTAATAATTCAAAATCGTTGCGATGCAAATGAGTTAAATCTATAAATCTATTTCACAAAATTATTATTCTTTTGCATGATATAGCAAACGGAGTATCATAATACTAAATTCCTGACTATCTTGGCTCTATCTTTTCCCAATAATATTTCATCCTATCTTACTATCTACCCTATCTTTGCTGAACTTATTTCCTTTCTTTTTCATACTACCCCCTAAAGTGCAGCGGAATCTTCAGCGTGATGAAGTTGGCTGCCTAAGGCGAAGAAGAAGAAGAAGAGTTAAAGTGCCCTTCCTTCAGACAGTCAGCTGCCTGAAACTGCATCATGCTGCCTGAATCCAGGCTTCAGGCACCCCCACATGCACCCCTGTTAATCCCACAAAGTGGAGATAATTCATTGATGGACAGAAGTTCCACGGGAGCTTTTTCCATTCATTTATCATGTCCTCTTAAGGATGGGCTCCGCCTTCCATAATGCCGTGCCCTTGACACGGTGAACCTTTAACGGTTCACTGCCCCTACGGCCGATAGGCTATGGGACCTTTACCTTTACCGTAAGGCCTGCCTTACATGGACAATGTTTTGGTTCGCGGACCTAGTTCAAAAGGACTGCCAAACCCTTAAAAAAAGATCAGTAACCCTCCTCGTGTCTTAAAGTCAAACCAGGTTTGCAAACCTTGGTTCAGGAGGATCACGACAAAATCTCAGGTTTGAGGTTCCCACAGCATGTTCTCAGACCCGCAACGAAGTTCGGCAAACCTCCCCTCTGACTGGCTGAAATCGTGAGAGCTCTTCTGTGTCAAAGGAGTGTTTAGTGGGCTACTGAGTCAAAAGCGACACCATCAAATTATCTGTTGACTGATTTGGGGGAAAGTTTCCTTGTTTTTAGCGACACAGATTACAAAAGCAAGGCAAACAAACAAACGACTTATCTTTTAGGCCTTGATCAAGCACTGTAAACAAAAGCAAAGCAAGCCAACTAATGGCATTTCTTTTCGAACCGCCGAGGCCTGTGGCCTGTGGCCGCACACATGTGTAAGCGAGTGTTTACGTGGAGTGATGAACCTGATTTTCTCATTCATTGAATCAGTCATTTGCTGATGTAGGCCTACTCTACTATGTAGGCCTACAGAGAGTGTGTGTGTGCACACATGCGAAGCATAGTGAACAGGACTGCTAGTTTATGCATAAAATCAACCTCCGTTATAAGACCACTCCAATTTAAGTCCGATTTTTCCTGACTTTTGGGAAGTCTTAAAATAGAGGTTTGACTGTACACACACAGACTGTACAGCTTTTTGTTAATGGGAGTCTTTTCAAGTTGTTGGGTTTTTTCTTTCTTTCTTCTTTTTAATTAAAGTCCTTTCAGGGTTGATTCTCTTCAAGAGGTGACCAATCATGTTGCTCATTGCTTATGTTGTTGAACTTCTTGAGCAGTCAACTTCACACAAATACTTTTCTATTACTCAGGCTTCTTCAAAGACAGATAGAGTTTCTTATTAATGGTGGTCCTTTCAGGGTTGATTCTTTTCAGCAGGTGGGCGATCATGTTGCTCATCTGCTCGTTGCTCATGTTGAGCTTCTTGGAGCGGAACTTCTGCAGCAGGTCCTTGGTGGTCATGGGCTTACGCTGCAGGTAGCGACGGATCGTCTCCTCCGTGATGCCGTCACTGGGAGGTAAGGAAACAACACAGGGGGTTAGCTTGTATGTGCCGGTAAAATACATCGCTCAGTCTCTGCATTTCTAGCTAAAATGTACGTTTGAGTAAGCTTGTGTGCGTTTCAGTGAGAATGTGTTTTCTGTGTGCTTGATGAAATGTATGTGGGTCTGAGGAGAGCAAGAACGCGTTCACTCGTGTGCGTGCACGTACGTGCGTGTGTCTGTTGTGCGTGTGTGTCTGTTGTGCGTGAGTGTTTCAATGCTGATTGTAAAGCGCTTTGTGCTCGATAAAAAGCGCTATGTAAGTGTCCGTTTATTATTATTATTATTAAAATGGCACATTACATAAATCTGGATGGAAAACAAGTTTTTCAATGTCAACCCCTCCAAAATCTTTTATCAAACCATGTTCTTTTTTTTTCCATTTGAAAGAAAAATATCTTAAAACAAAATACAATTCCTGAAAGTGAATGACAATCAAGATTACCAACTATGAATATAAAAAAAATGAGCTATGGATGCTAGACACCCTTATCTTCCACAAAAATAGCTTGATTGACAGACGGACAAGAAAACTATGCAAGAATGCAACAAACGCTTCATATGGCTATGTCTTTGTTTGTACTAAAGCAATGTTGGAACTCTTGTGTGAACACACATGCACATGAACTAACATGTACACATCAAATGTTCACACACAGACACAGACACACACACAGATCCCCATACTTTGATGAAGAAGCGGCAGGGGCGTGGTGATCTTTCTTGGATTTCTTGGAGGCCGGTGATGAGCTGTCCCCATCTGCTTTACGCTTTACACCTGAAACATACAGTAAAATTGGGAGAGTTCACAAAAATGTGAAACAAGCAAGCAGTCTACTCAAGGTATGACGGCTTTCATGTCATTTTCTTTGTCAAACCTCAGTATTCCCACCACCCAACTGACTGTCCAAAACCGTTCATAATTGTGAGGAGGTTATTATACTGTAGTCTTTAATGTAATAATAATAATAATAGGAATTTATATAGTGCTCTTTCTCACATGAGCTCAGTGCGCTTTACATTGATAACAAGAACATCAAAGGCATGCAAATAATGAATCATTAGAAAGTAAAACACGATGCTTGCACACAACGTTCTCTTTCTTCCACACACA
This sequence comes from Phymorhynchus buccinoides, assembly GCA_017654935.2. Taxonomy (NCBI): domain Eukaryota; kingdom Metazoa; phylum Mollusca; class Gastropoda; order Neogastropoda; family Raphitomidae; genus Phymorhynchus; species Phymorhynchus buccinoides. The sequence goes on along the minus strand of CM065681.1, from coordinate 60,223,481 downwards.
CACACACACACACACATGCATGCACACAGGCACACACACACACACATGAACGCCCGCAGGCACACATACACACACATACACGCACACACACACATTGACAATTATAGAAGAGTAAAATAGTTACAATGTGAAAATTCTAAGAAGAAACATAGACCACATTCACCTTCTTAATCAAGCTTAGATACAATAATGGAAATAAAATCATACTGCCAGTTACGTGACTAACTATACGAAGGCATCTCAATATATTTTGCAATGTGAAGATTCGGATAATCTAGTAGTAAATGAATAGAACAGAGACTGACTAAAACTGTCCTGCTTACAGGGGTGTCTTCGATATGGGGGTACCCGCTAGACGGGGTCTGACTGTACCTTGAAAAAGTATGTATCTATGTATGCCAGCCTGTTATTTCTCACTGACTTCCAGATAGCAAAGGAACCAGTTGCTATTCTGGAGAGGCGGGCTATAATTTGTTTCAGTGGAGATGAATTTAAACAAGGTACATTCCCACTTTCTCGGCTGAGAGGATTTCAGGACAGCTGGCTTTGAGAAAGGTCCCCAAAGGCCAACCAATCCCTTCGGCTGTGGTACTAAAAGCCAGTGCAAATGCTGTACTACTAGTTTGAAAGTCTCAGTCATTCACAAAAGACTAACCTGTACTACGACTTTCCATTCCATAAAATCAACTGCAGTGGAACCTCCCTTATAAGACTCCCTCCCATATAAGACCCACTTCTCTGAGACATTGCCCTTCTTTGTAAGTATTAAAATTACCTCCCTTATAAGACCTCATCTTGGATGATTTTTGAAGGTCTTATAAGGGAGGTTCCACTGTATTGCATGGCTCTCACTTTGCTATTGGCTTCAACTGCAGGCTGATGTCAACCAACCATTAAAACCATGTTTTTAAAATCTGGAATTGTTATGAGTAAGACACATCAAAAGAGACTGTAGGGTTACTGCCCTTATTGTGTGAGGTTGACAGTTTTCCCTGTATTGAGCTTTTCAAGATTTGTTACTTCTTACTCTTCTTCTTCGTGTTTCTTGCTTGCAATTACATTTTGTTTAACCCTTTCACCGCCAAAGTCGCATTTTAGCACCACAGTGATTATAATACCTATGTCACTAAAAGGCATCGAACTGGGGTCTATTATCCAAAGACCCTATTGTCTTAGTTTTGGGAAGTAAGGATAGACCTTATTTTATATATTTCACAGAAGAATCCCCAATACTGCAGATGGATTTTGTTCTCTACCCAGGTAAATTTAATGGACATTTTTGGCTGAAGTATGGCTGGCGGTGAAAGGGTTAATGGACATTTTTGGCTGAAGTATGGCTGGCAGTGAAAGGGTTAAAATAACGTAATTTGCGACCAAACGGCTTCAAATTTGGAGACTTTCAAACAAATGTCACTTTAGCCCATTGACCGATGTATAAGTTATTACGTGCTTGATGACATCACTGATGACATCAAACTAAGGGGAAAATTGAGTTGTAATTTATTTTCACCTTAACACATTGGCGACGAGCCGCAACTACAGTCGTAGCAGCCAAACATCGCACGACTACACTCGTATCACAGTAAAAGGTACACAACTCATGTATAACTTTCGACCAGATTGCTTTCATCCTGTGAGTTGTTGCCCTTGTTAAATAACTTCCCTCTTTGCAGCTTCTTTGTTTTCGATCGGCGATTTAACGGCAGATTCTAATTAAAAATGCCAAATTATCATGGTCTAACACTGTTAGTAACAAGACAGGAGACTCTCCATCTTCTCGATCTTGACAAACCTGATGATGAAGAATGCACATTTTCTAACTCAGAAAGTGACGACAGTAGCGAGGATGAATGTGAAAATGAAGATACAGAATGAAAACGAATGATCACAAAAATATGAATAAGAACAGGTAGGTGTGTAAACAAAATGCATGTAAACAATGAATTATTCCCATTTTTCAAGGCGGCATGTAAAAAACATAAACCCATCAACTTAAAAAGACCACAGGTAAACTTAGCAGCCTTCTTTCAGTAAGTTTGCCAAATTTGGTCTTCATACGACATCATTCAGCTTAGCCAGCTTACTTCTTCTTCTGCGTTCCCAGGCCACATGGCCATAATGGGTAAGGTACATATGAGTCCGGTTTTCAGTTTTCACTGGTCTCCCCGCTGCGCACAGCCGACACATTCCGAAGGAGCTCAAAGGAGAAAAATTATTTGCAAGATGTTTTTTGAAAAAAGACACGAAAATGGGCCAATAAGTCAGAAAGATAGTAAATGACAGTAAGCACAGGGAAAAGGCAGAGTGACAGATTAGAGGAAGATACAAGCACAGAACTTCCAGAAGGTGAGAGAACTATTTTTACGAAAGCCCCCCGGTATCCCCAAGGGGAAGCTTGTTTACAAACACCCAATTCCTGTGAGCTGCCCGATGGCAATGGTGCTAAAACAGTCGAGGGTGATATCTTGAGTCCACTTGGTAAACTGGCTCTGACACTGCTCGATTTCATTTCAACTCAGCAAGTTAAAAAATCTTCAATTGGATGGATCTCAAGACAGTGTGGACCCTGCTATATTATCTTCATCTATCTCCATCTACACACAATCTCTTCTTCTTCTTATGGCCATAATGGTAAGGTACATATGAGTCCGGTTTTCAGTTTTCACTGGTCTCCCCGCTGCGTACAGCCGAAACATTCCGATTTTTGGAGGAGCTCAAAGGAGAAAAATTATTTGGAAGATTCATTTTTTTTAAAGGCAGGAGAATAGGCCAATAAGCCAGAAAGATAGTAGATGAAAGAAAGCTAAAGGAAAAGGCAAATTCAAAGAGTGGCAGATTAGAGGAAGTTACAAGCACAGAACTTCCAGAAGGTGGGGGGACTATTTTTATGAAAGACCCTCTCCAGTATCCCCACAGGGAGAGACTCGTGGAGGAGGCGAGGTCGTCCAGCTCCCAGTATGGAGGCACGGGGCATCCACCCTCTGCCCCCCCCCCCCCCCCCCCACCCACCCCACATACACAATCTCGACATGGTACCTTTGGCATCAGTGGTGTCAGTGGATGAGGTAGAAGGAGCTGCCCCTTTGCTGTCCCCTGTCTTCCTCTTCTCCAGACTGTCTCTGTGAAAAACAACCCCCCCCCCCCCCACACACACACACACACAATCTGAACATGGTACCTTTGGCATCAGCGGTGTCAGTGGATGAGGCAGAAGGAGCTGCCCCTTTGCTGTCCCCTGTCTTCTCTTCTCCAGTCTGTCTTTCTGTCAAACAGCCACAACGCCCACCCCCCACCCCCATACACACAATCTGAACATGGTACCTTTGGCATCAGTGGTGTCAGTGGATGAGGTAGAAGGAGCTGCCCCTTTGCTGTCCCCTGTCTTCCTCTTCTCCAGACTGTCTTTCTGTGAAACAACCACAACACCCCCCCCCCCACACACACACAATCTGAACATGGTACCTTTGGCATCAGTGGTGTCAGTGGATGAGGTAGAAGGAGCTGCCCCTTTGCTGTCCCCTGTCTTCCTCTTCTCCAGACTGTCTTTCTGTAAAACAACCACACACACCCCCCCCCCCCCCTCACACACACACACACACAATCTCAACATGGTACCTTTGGCATCAGTGGTGTCAGTGGATGAGGTAGAAGGAGCTGCCCCTTTGCTGTCCCCTGTCTTCCTCTTCTCCAGACTGTCTTTCTGTGAAACAACCACAACACCCCCCCCCCCCCCCACACACACACAATCTGAACATGGTACCTTTGGCATCAGTGGTGTCAGTGGATGAGGCAGAAGGAGCTGCCCCTTTGCTGTCCCCAGTCTTCTTCTTCTCCAGTCTGTCTTTCTGTCAAACAGCCACAACACCCCCATCAATAAAGCAACAAATAGTAACAACAGTACGAACCCAACACTTTTGATCATGTGATTCACATTGTCCACCTTCTCTCCCGTTTTCTTTCTCTGCCTCTCTGTGAGAAGAACATACAACGCGGACATTGGTGAACGAGAGGAAAGCCCACAGCTTTGGATTATACCATTGTGTTGCTAGTTTGATTCAGAGCCTCGTGATAAACAGGATGCAACCGTATTAAAATGAGCATATCTGATCTATCCAAATAACAATGAAGTTTTCTAAATTTTGTTAATCAAAGACTTTTCTCAAGGAAAACATAAGGAGTTTCATGGCCCTTGAACAAGTTTGTCAAAAACCGAAAAAGAATCAAGGAGATTCAAGGATTGTATGAACACTGTAGAAAGGATGAGAGAACCTAACAGTAAACAACTGACAAACAGCATTTCAGGCTGTCCAACTCTTCCTCACTTAGAGACAAAGCCCGTCACCTGTAGCAAACAAGCAAAACATTTTAATGATTTACCAGTACCATTCATGGGTGAATGCAGGGTTCATACAGATTTTTCATACCAAAATTCACAACTTTGAAAGACCTTTTCAAAAACCCTTTACCCTCTTTTCAAAGACCTCTCACGATATGCAATGCTGACGATTGCTTCGATCACAATTATTCAAGTTGCACCAGTGTAGCCAAAAGACCCAGATATAGCTAAGGGATGTAACTCTGGACAAATCGAGGGCGTTTGCTAGACGGAACTGGCCAAATTAAATTGCTTCTTTATTAATTCTGGAAGCAAACTAAAAAAATCTGACAGTGTCAATCTGACTTTTTCACAAACCATTCAACGATTTTCACACACCAAAGCCAATTTTCAAAGACTTTCAAAGACTTGAAAACAGCACTCCATTTCTCAAAGACTTTCAAAGACCATGTAAACCCTGTGAATGTGATGATAATAAAATGTTTGCCTGAAATTTTGTTTTCCATTCTAAACCTCGTGCTCACTTCCAGAGCTTACTTTCTTATGGAAGAGGATTTCCTTCAGGCAGACTACTGCCTCAAACCTGCATCAACCTGCCTGAATTGAGGCCTCTGGCACGCCTACGTACCACACTTCCCACAGAACACACCGGCAAGGTACTGACCTGCATGAGGAGTGCGGAGGTGAACTTGTCGTCTTTGTCGATGTCGGAGTCACTGTCTGAACTGCTGCTACTGCTCTCACTGCCTCCTGGGGAAAATAGTATATTATTAAAACATGCATCAGTGTTTGAGTATCCCACATACAAACCCCAGCAGCCCCCCCCCCCCCCCATGGGGATACCGGGGGGTCTTTTGTATAAATAGTTCCACCTTCTGGAAGTTCTGTGCTTGTAATTTCATGTAATAATCTGTCACTCTCTGACTCTGCTTTTTCCCTTTGCTTACTGTCATCTACTATCTTTCTGCCTTACCGGTCCATTCTCCTGCCTTTTTCACAAAACACTTTCGAAAAGATTTCCTCCAGCCGAAGTCGGACTTGCTGGGCCTAACTATTTATTAGTTAGGCGCATAACGGCAGCATGACGCATCTGCGCTCATAATTGACAGGAAACTGTCTGAGTGATCGAGGAAGAAGATGAAACCCCAGCAGCCAGCCAGCCAGCAACACACACGCATGCACACACACATTGTAATCTTTGGCAACGTTTGTCTGAACTGCTCAGACAACACTTGCTGACAAACAGTAAACACACAAGAAAGTTACTACTATCAATAAAAAAAACACCATAAACTTCCTTAGCAGAAATAATAAAACAAACGAACAAAACTTGCACGGTTAAACTCATCTTTTGATTTTTCTCTCAACAATATTATTTTACTCTTGGGTTTTTTTTGGTCACCATCTAAGCTCTCAATGCTTTGCCTTATGAGAGAAAATTGCTTTGAAAAATTCCATTGCTGATTTTTGGCCCATAAATTCTACAAAATCCCAAGAAATTTGAGCCTTGGATAAACTTAACTAATTCCAAGCATAAAAAACAGTGACAGTACACCAGCAACAAGAAAAAACAAACAATAAAAATGTGTCAAAAATCATCTTTTGATACTCTTACTATTAACCTTTAGCACACTGCATTTTTTCTGATGTTCCGTACTCTGCCGCTGCATTCTTTTTGAGGCGGTAAAAAACGCTTACACCCACTTGATTAAAAATGCACTAATTTCCCCTGTGTGTTGTGTGCAGACTTAATTATTGGAATACTAATAAAGAGATGATTGAGGAAAGTTTTGATACAATGCATTTTGTTGTCCGTGTGTGTTTTGTTGTTAAAATTTTTTAAAAAGAAGCAAAATCAACAAAGCGAAAGTGTTGACTTACTGTTTCGGCACGGTCGGAATGAGTGCCGTCTGCTTCAAAGTTCGCCCACTGACTAATTAACTCATGTCTAAGATCCCTTTAACGAAATAACTCACGGAAATATCATTAAGAATATTATGAAAGGCAAAATTTTCTTTTAGTTCAACCTAGTAGTCAAAATCGGTACCGAATCATAATCGCGGCTCGAATCGTCTTCATCCAGTCATCATCAGTCACACTGACATCGGCTACCCCCCCCCCCCCCCCCCCCCCCCCCTTCTACTGCATTACAATCTTCTATCACCCTTTCACTGTCAATATCCGACCTAACAAAGCCTAAAAATTCATTATTTAAACAAACATCGACGATATTTTCCAGTAGGAAAGCTTCGCCAACACGAAAATCCGCCATATTGATAGTGAACTTTACTTTCTGACCGATCAACATTTAGAAAAATTCAATACAACTAAAAAAGCAAATGGCGGCTTGCCGGAAGAGAAAGATGCAGTCGAGCCTCGTTCTGAAGCGAAAGTAAGGTTGTTTCTATTATTAGTAACAGAAATAAGGTCCGCGAAGCATTGATTTTGAGTACCCCTCTGAGGGTGCATGAATGCGCCTGCAGCTACAAGGGAGACTATTGGCTCGGCGACTGAATGCGCCTGCAGCGTGCTAAAGGTTAAACAAACCCATCACTGACTTTTCTCTTTGGCAGGTTTTTCCTCCTCTTTCTTCTCCTCCTCCTCCACCTCCTCCTCCTCCTTGTTCCTTCCTCTTCCTCCTCTTCTTCGTCATCGGAATTCAGGATGTTGCGTAGACCCCCCTCATCCGCCACCCCTTTCTCTTCGTATTTCTTCTTTTCCTCAGTCTCAGAATGGGCGCTACTGTAAAGTGGAAAGAAAGTCATTCTTGTTTTCCTCTCTCTCTGTCTCCTCGCTTTCCTCTCTCTCTCCTCTCTGTCTCTCTCTTTTTCTCTCTCTGCCTCCTCCCTTTTCTCTCTCTCTCTATTTCTCTCTCTCTTTTTTATTTTAATGTCTCCCTCTTTTGTATCTTTCTCTTGTTTATCTCTCCCTCTCTGTCTGTCTTTCTCTCTGACCTGCTGCTATCATCAGAGATGTTAGTCGACCTCCCTGTTATCAAAGTCTCCCTCCCCACTTTTTTTCTTCTTTTGTTCACTCACTCACTCATTCATTCATTCACTCCTTTCTTCAATTCCTTCCTTCCTTCTCACCTGCTAATATCATCAGAGATGCAGTCAACCTCCCTGTCATCAAAGTCCCCCTCGTCACTTTGCTTCTTCTTCCGTTTGCTCACTCATTCATTCATTCACTCCTTTCTTCAATTCCTTCCTTCTCACCTGCTGCTATCATCAGAGATGCAGTCGACCTCCCTGTCATCAAAGTCCCCCTCGTCACTTTGTTTCTTCTTTCGTTCGCTCACTCATTCATTCATTCATTCATTCACTCCTCTCTTCAATTCCTTCCTTCCTTCTCACCTGCTAATATCATCAGAGATGCAGTCGACCTCCCTGTCATCAAAGTCCCCCTCGTCACTTTGTTTCTTCTTTCGTTCGCTCACTCACTCACTCATTCATTCATTCACTCCTCTCTTCAATTCCTTCCTTCCTTCTCACCTGCTAATATCATCAGAGATGCAGTCGACCTGCCTGTCATCAAAGTCTCCCTCGTCACTTTGCTTCTTCTTCCGTTTGCTCACTCACTCATTCATTCACTCCTTTCTTCAATTCCTTCCTTCTCACCTGCTGCTATCATCAGAGATGTAGTCGACCTCCTTATCATCAAAGTCCCCCTCATCACTCTCCTCTATGGCCTCGTCGTCTGAGTTCTGCTTGGCGTTCTTCACCCTCTTCCCTTTCCCCTTCCCTTTCTTCTTCTTATCTTTGGCCTCGTCTGAAAATAGAGAAATCACAAACTTTTTTCTTTCAAACTGCTTATTTTCTTAACCCTTTCACCGCCAATGTCGCATTTTTGCACCACAATGATTTAACACACATGTCGCTAAAAGGCATCAAAGCAGGGTCTGTTATCCAAAGAGCCTTTTTTTCTTCATTTTTGGAGGTAAGGACAGGCCTTACATGTCATAGAGGAATCCCCAATATTGCAGATTATGTTTTCTCTACCCAGGTAAGCTTAACCCTTTCAGCGCCAATGTCGACTTTTGTCACCACATTGGTTTTACACCCATGTCACTAGAGGGCATCAGGTCAGAGCCTGTTGTCTGGAGACCCTGTTTTCTTGATTTGGGGAGGTGGGGATGGGCCTGATGTTACATATGTCACAGAGGAATTCTCAATATTGCAGAGAATTTTTTTTCTCTACCCAGTTAGGTTTAAGGGTATTTTTTGGCCGAAAAATGGCTGG
>CM065681.1:60159352-60214406 GCA_017654935.2 Phymorhynchus buccinoides | reverse complement strand
GTCCGCCGAGCTCATAACAGCTTCGCTATCCCCACTGTTGTTTACGTCGTCTAGTGACTTCGGGTGCAGTTCAGTAAACAATTGATCAACAGACTCTTCTCAGGGACGTGGCCCGCACCACGAGGTTTGCACCGTTCACACTGGGCGGCCGTAGGTGGACAGAAACGATGAAAAGGAGAAGGATTTGAAGCGATGAACGATGGTTGCTGTTAACTGAATGAAAAATAATGATTGACGTTTGACCGTCCAAAACTCACGAAGTCGCCAGTTGAATTGTGGTCTCGCGAGAGGTCAGAGCTACCGTTGCCGGAGTTCCAAGTATGTTTGTCTCGATTAGGTGAAAAGAAGGGGAAAGATGCTCGGGGTCCTTTGTATCGGTGGTAGACTGTCCTTTCTCTGTCTGTTCGAGACAATGTCACAAACTCGTGACAGATGGAATATGTATATTCGATTTCTACATAATGACACAACAAAAACAGTATGTTTACCATGCTTTTTTTTTAATGAATGAAGCAACTTTTTCAAGCTTCACATCCTCCCATGTTTCAGCAGGACTCATTGGCAATATGTCATCCCCTGATACTTTTTGTGAAGATTTTTAGATGTGTTTTTTTAACGCGGTTTTTTTCCTTTTATAAATGAATATGTTTAATATAAACGTTATCCTTAAATACTCGCTTTTGTTAGGCATATCTCCCCAAATTCTGGCTTTTCATGGTGTTCACGGCCTCCGGGCATTGCCCCAGGATCGTTTCCACCATCTTTATTCTACAATTCCCCATTGTGTCTGTTCCGGACCCGGAGTACGTTAGTAAATTTTCACAGAAGTTGTAATGCTTGAGGGTTCGCCGAGGCTTGATTTTGACATACCTCAGTCGACCTGGTCTGTTCCCTAACTGAAAATGCACACCCTCGTTCATTATTTACATCCAAACTTATCGAGAGCCCCTCGTATTAGCTGGCCTTGAAGACCATCTCTGATCTCTCACAAGCCACTGTCCTAAGTCTTTATTTCGGTCAGACAGTGGGGGGTAAATCCCCGGCAAGGTCTCTCCACTATAAAACAACAAATTCCACCCTCCAGCACAGCAAGTCTGCCTCCTGTGGCCCGATTACTTACTAAGCGCGCGCGCACAAAGGCCACGCAGGCACACACACACGCGCGCGCACGGCGCGCGCGCACAGCAAACACGCACGCACACAACACCGGGGCGCGCGCACTAGACGCAATCAAATCAATCAATTATTTTAAAAAACCGGTGGGCATAAGAAATGAATACCTAAAGTACCATTCACACCTGCTGCATCAAACATTACAAAGAATAGCCCCAAAGGACCACCCATCACAGTACACATCAACATGTATTACATGGGCTCCAAAAAACCGAAAAAACAACACCAAAACCAACAAACACGTTTTTTTTTACAGTACTCATCGCCATATAGACACACATTATACCATCATGCACGATACACCACATACACTACACACACCATATGCTGCACAACACAGTTGCTGGCATTTTCACATATGCATCCGTTTTCTAAACGCGCTAATTACTTTCTCCATTAACAATATGTGACACATAAACAAGACAATTAACATTACATAACTCAGAAACATGGTGACCAATAGGTGTGAATAATAGTATTAAAAATATAAATAAATAATATGTGAATGTGTTGATGGTAACGGTGGTTCCCAAGGTTCATAAAATCTTTTAAAATAACCTTTTATGAAACAAACTAAACGACTGAGAGTTATTTTATTATTTTGACTGAAAAGGAATTGAACTTTACTAACGTTTTGGTTTTTTAAACAACATTTGGCAAATAACGTTTTCTAGCCAGTCCTGATCGTTTTCACATTCTAAAACATAATGACCTTCATCACATCACACTGGCACATTATATACATAACGTTCGTCGTTAATGCTATGCTATGCAAGATTCCTATATTACTAGTAGTACCCGGCCTTCCTATTATAACTGACTTTGGATTTACTCCCACGCCTGGCCCCCTCCCCCAAACACGAAAACACACACACACACACACACACACACACACACGCGGGCCGTGACGTGCGTACTAACAACACGCACACATGTGCCGCACGCACGCACACACGGGCACACACGCACCGCGACACCGACTCACGCACACAGCCAATCACGCATGCACTGAGTGCACGCAAGCCTGAGAGCAGCACGCGCCGTGCGCTCAACACACATCCATACATTAATTTTTTGGTTAAGAATTGTTTATGATTGTACCACGTTGTGTTGGGGGGAATTGTACGAGGGGTCTAGGTAAGTGTCTTGGATTAAGAACTGAGAGGGTGTATACTTTCCCGGCCATTCTACATTCGAGGCATCATTCTCAAGCCACATACACTTAATCGTCCCTTTAAAGGAAAAGTTATGCGCCAGAACCAGGTCGACTGAGGCATGTCACAATAGACCCCATGGCACGGCGAACCCTCGAGCATTCACCCTCTGAACACTTGCGACCATTTCCCTGGCGCTTTGCAAATGTTAATAGGATACCGTCACTAGCGGTAAATCAGGTCGAGAAATATTGGGAGGGAGAACCAACTGAACTCTGTTTTCTTGCGATGTCAAAGTAGTTGCAGCAGTGGGTCACTGACCCGCGTTGGTCATGATAAGTAGGTAACATCAGGATACAGTGCTGGACGACATATCCAAAAAGCGCCTTTAGTAAATGGGTGTTTGTACATTTATCTGCGTGATGGCTCATCTCTCAGAGGGACTGAGACCATATTATGACAATCGTTAGAGAACTCGGAACACAGCGACTATTTCTTTGGTTGGGGTTATTCAGATCCATTTTCTACAGAATTTCAAGTTACTGAATCTCGATGAAATGCCTATTGCGTTCTTATCTCATCAGCATCTTCTTCAAAAATCATTTTCACAGAGACTTTAGCACTGACTATATGGTTTTGACATTATAACGACACACTTGACGATTGTAACGGTCATCTTTTCCAACGTCCGTCTCTAAATGGAACTGATCCTTGAGCCAGTTGTTGGACTGTTGTTTTTGATAGAGCAATAAGTCTTTAAAATCACAATTTACCATTGTGTGATGCTCTTTGTTTCAAATGTATTTCTTTGAGCATATACTTATAAGCGTAGCTACACACATCATACATAATTTCGGATTGATATTCTCATTTGGGATCACCGTTCACACCTAGTGGGACCATTTTGCTTTTGCCCAGCGGGTAGAGTGAAACTAATGAAAATGGATGTGCAACATAGTATACATGATACTAGCGCTAATCTCATCGTTCATTTGCATTTTTGTGATGTCAACATAATCGTCCATACAGACTTACAATAGCCCTCATGTTGGCCGTCTTGGGAGTAGACTATATATTTAAGCTTACCACTTTTTGTGGCCCGTGTGCAATTCGTGTGGTGGTGTTTTGTGTGTGTTGTGTGTGTGTGGGTGTGTGGTGTTGTGTCAGTTGTGTGTTGTGTCACTGTGTAACCTGTGCAGTAGAATGCATGGGAAAGAATTGACCATATGGGGAGTGAATAAAAATAAACACTGAAGGGTGTTGATGGGACCCAGAGATGCACCAGCCACGCTACCCTATCAACATGCTCCTTTCAGGTCTTTTTTAGAGCTCTCTCTTCTGCTGCTTAGCAACCTTTAGCTCTCCGGAAGTTAATAATGGAGAACATAACCTCGAGACGCATGCGTGACTCATTGTAGATGGCTTGCCAGACGATGTTGGTGAATGTGTGCGTGTGTGACAGCATAATCCTGTCGTTCCGTGCGTGTCTACTCTTTTATTGATTTTCCTCTTTTTGTCTTCTCTCATGAATGGATCACATGACTGATATGTGACATCGCCCAGATTAATACCCAGGAAAGCCTAGCGGTCCCCGAAATCGTAAGGTGAAGGCCTCACATTCCTCTGGCGACTGAGTGACAATGAGTCAAAGAAAGAACCACCCACATCATTTCTATTTGTTCTGTCGCAAATATTTCTCTCGTGTCTAGCCGTGAGGAGGAGGTAGTAATCCGACACATTTCCGTGTTGGAACCGTTCTATGCACGTGTGTGTTTGGAGCTAATGTTCTTGAACTTCTTTTGAGACAAGTGGCCACGCACAGGCAAAGAATAAATGAGACTTTGGAAAAGCAAGCTCAGCATGATGCTGTCTGAACTCTGATCACAGTTTTGAAGACACAACCAACCACCACGGAATCTGGCAATTTATTCGGCTTGGTATGCCTACGTCTATTTGGAAAGAGAAACTGACAATTTTGTTCACCTCCACTCTGAATCTTATGAAACATTTTGATAATTCTATACATTGATAGCTGTGTTTTCTAACATTGGAAGAATAAGATGATTTATGTAGACTGGAGGGATTACTGGGAATCCTGATTGCAGAGGGCGTTTTACGTGTTTTTGGGTTGTGGGTTTCTTAAATTTATGTGCAAGAATTAGAAAAAGTAGACATATTGTGATACTGACTTCGTGTCTGTCTTTTCTTTTTCTTCTCTTCTGCTTCTTTTTCTTTGGTCACCCCCTAAAGTGTGTGCAGTTACTTCTATTCTATAAAAGAAAAGAGCTGGCCACCACCACAGAAGAAGAAAAAGGAGTGATGTAATTAACTTTTTAAAACGTATGCAGAAGTGGATCTGGATGTGGCATGGATAACGTCGGAGGTTGTTGTTTAACCCTACTCGCCGCCAGACTTTTTTTTCAGGATTATATAGAGCAAACGACTTTGAATGATTAATCCCTTCGCTGCCGCCTACTATGTGCATGTCCGACGGTTTTTGCCACATGATTTTTGAACGCGGCAATTCGCTACTTACGCGACGTATATACGTCATGGGCAAGTACGAGTGCATAAGAGGACATTATACTGCTTTCGTAGGCTCGGAAGAGTTTAAGCTGAACAGGTAGAAATAAAATGTATCTCTTTGAAACACATATCATATGCCGATCCTACTGAGCTCCCAAAGTAAGAAAATAAGGTTCTTACTCTAGGATAATAGGCCTGATGTATTGCTTTTGTGAAATGGGGTGTTAGTTAACCATTGGCGGTGAAAGGTTTAATGATTAATTTAATTTCATGTGCTATCTTTCAATGTGCTGGAATGTCCTACATTTCAATGGTGTGTTTGTGTGAGTAAGAAGCCAGCGTTTTGTGATGCTCAGATTCAGAGCCTCCATGCTAAATTCAATTCATGAAAAGTTTTTCCTCAGTCTACCGTACGTCACCTGTTTTTCTCAAACCTTGACTGTTTTGAACTATGAGGTGCATCTTTCAGTAGTACGTAGTCTCTAGTAACTTAGTGTGCTTAGACAAGCTACGCATTTTTCCCTTTGATTTTTAGAGACAGAATCAATTTTTAAGAAATGGTGGCCTGTAATGGATAATTTGCTAATTAATTTTCCAGCTTTTACTTGTAAATTGTATTTCTATGTCTTAATTAATGGCTATTTATCACTGCTTCATACTGTAGCATAGCATAGCATATGACACTATAGACTATTTTTGTTTAGCCTTTTTAGTTTATACCTCTAATTTTAAATGATACTTTTTGCTTGTTGATTGATTAGGTTGGCTTCATTCACTGACCACTACTAAGGCTGATCTGTGTTTTATTATTTTAAATCTGTTATGTACTGATAATAATATATATAATAATAATAAATAATAATATAATAACAACAGATTTAATTTAATAGCGCCATTCTCTCTTGAGCTCTACGTTGCTTTCACAATTATTTTATATACATATATCTAAATAAGCTACTACAATACTACTATCACAACATGCACACAGCTTACAACACGCAACAGCACACACACACGCATGCGTCCTACCACACACACACACACTAAGCGTGCCGCGCACACCCCCGACACACATGTGGGGAGACTAGTTTAAGGCACGGAAACAGGACAAGGAAGAAATCAAATATGCCCCACATGCCGAAGGCTGCAGAGGGCGTAAACCCGATTTCTTCAGGAAGAAATCAAGGTAATTGCTGCAGTGAGTTTAAGAGCAGTTTTGAAAGATTGGAAAGATGTATCAGAACGAAGTTCTATGGTTATGGTGTCCAGACAGATGGGCGCTGAAGAAAATGAACATTCGACCTATGTCTTAGTGTTTTGTACGAGGAAAGAAAGGATAAGTTTGTCAGAAGAGACGGAGAGACCTGGAGGGTGAGAACAGGTGAACGGATCAGAGAGGTAGGCAGGACTAGATTCGTGGACAGCATTACAGAGGCAAGAATTTATACTTTAAATTATTGCCCTACGACCGAAGGCCAGTGTAACGTCCCTGTAAGGTGGGGTTTGATGTGTCTCAGTACTGAGGACTTTGTGATTACCGAGCTGCATTGTTTTGACTTTCGAAGTTTTTGAGAGGCTTGAGGACAGCTACAAGTGGAAGTGCAATAATCGATGCGAGTACTTTTGTTTTGAAAAAAACTTGTCTGTAATCATTTTTTTTAATAATGTAATGTACTTACTTGATTACTTCCCAGTAATTATTGACTCCATGCCATTTATCACTCGTACTCTAGTAAAAAGGTTTTTGTGCTAGTCTGATGTAATGGGTCCCTGGAACCTTTACTGGCTTTTAAAAATCTTCTCTGGCTCGCCCCAGCAGATCTATGTTTTTAAATCCAATGTGAACACCATACTGATTGCCATCATTCTAATTTAAAAAAAAAAAGGTCTCTACTAAAGCTTTACAATAAAGAATCATTTACTTTTATTGGTTACTAGTAACAGTGCCTAATAAGCCGACCAACATCCTATTGGCTTTTTATCAGTGTTTTAATACCTATTATTATGTGGCGTCTCGAAGTCATCCCGGGTTAAAAAAACACCCCCAAAATACGTCTTAACATTGGTAGATTCCAGCACCCGTTTATTCTTGCCTCTGTCAATTAATATATGTATGCTTGGGGTTACTCTTACTGAGGTGCTTAACCGTTTAAACACTTTTTGACTATTGAATCTCATGAGCCAAGTATCGGCCCTAAACTAACTACTAAGTGGTCAAATGCAAGTTTGAACTTTTTTTCTTGATTCTTCATCCTATTCCAGGGTCATTGTATTCCTAAGGCCGTTCAACTAAGCGGATATTCATGTGAAACCTGTGCGCAATCCATTTATAAATAAGTGAACAAAGAAGGGAAAGATTTGCGCACATGTCCGAATTTCCTCTATTTCTTTCATTGTTTAGGGTTTTCCATACGGAATTACTCATCAATTGAACCCAAACCAGCCTTAGTGTCCCTGGTCGCCAACTGAAATAGAAGCCTAGGATGGTAGTTCTGCGAATGGGAATGCAAATATGATAGTAATTGTGGGCACTCATACAAACTGCCAATTGGACCTGGCTTGACACAGACAATAATTGAGTGCACCACAGAAAGACACGCAACAGCTTAACACACACGTATGCCGGGTGACATTCACTTGTTGAGGACATCCCATTTGAAAACGTTTGAATTGAACCTACTCTTTTGTTAAAATAAAAGTGCAACTTTCCTTGTGACGTCAGCTGAAAAATAACCGGCTAATCCCAGTTGTGTCTTTTTAAATTTTATACAAAATTAAGTTATATTGTCCAGTGTGTAGTACATATAACATGCTGTAAAATTGTTTATTGCATTAACTTGGAAAATTAGTGCGTGACGGCCATTTCAAGCTGCATATCCCCGGATAGTATGGTTTGTTTACCCTTTCAGTTCACGCCAGGATTTAGGACCACATGATTTACACCCCCATGTCACAAAAAAGCCTCAAACGGGGTCTGTTATTTCCAAGAGCCTATTTTCATATTTTGGGAGGTAAGGATAGGCTTACTTTATATGGCTGCATTAGGATCCCCACTATCTGCTAGACAATTTTTTTCTCTAACACAGGTAAGTTTAATGGAATTTTTGCTTGAAAAATGGCTGCAGTCGAAACTGTTAAAACCCAACACCATAAAAGCCAGTGCATTTTTTTTTTTTTTTGTTGTCAAAAGTTTGTTTGGCCAAATGACCAGTTAGAATCACCCGGCGTCTTAATCCAACAGTTGCGAGTACAGAGTTTGAATCCCGTTTGGTCCGCAGCGTTGTGGTCTTTGAGACACCTTTCTCCCATTTCTTCACTCATCCATAGATGTTATAATACTGTTAATGGTATCTATGTCAGTTGGGGAAAAGGTGCTTCGGTAACGACGCGAAAACCGAGTTCTCATGTGCAATACTCATTTTGGGGGTTTCGGCAATTTTTTCTTAACTTGGCACTACGTCTTTTTTTAACGCCCCTCTGTGTACTGATAAGGCCAGATAGGTGCCAGTGGGTGATGGATAACAAATGTTTTAGCCACAGTGCATAAACGAAAAAAAAAAATGGTGATGCTGCCTAGCGGTGACACTCCTCCGTGGGAGGCCACAGAGACAGTATCTGTGACCTCGAAAGCAATACCGATAACAATAGCATAGCATTTTGGCAAACGTCCTGTAAGTAACATTATTGTTTCACGATATTTCACAAACCTTGGCATGCTCATCAAAAGAAATAGGAGGTGCATCAGTCAAAACTACATGTAGTCTGCAATTTAAATCACTTCAGCTTTGCCTCAGAGATAGCTATAGAAGAGCGAATAAACTTTGTTGATGTCTTTTAGTTTGTTTCTAGTTTTAGCACTTAACTAGTGTGTATTATAATATTAGTTTTACTATTACCAATATCTAAAAACATTTGTTTGCATTATTTGAACTAGTCTACCATTTGCTGTACTTTTGTTGTGTCTTTCAACTTTCAAGATAGATGCCCTAGTTGACTGACATTTGTGACATTTATATTTGATCAGTTTTGTTATCCTACTGTCCGAAAAGCGGAACACAGAGTAATGTTTTTGTTTCTGCCGTGTGTGGTCTGTTTGTCATCCAGTTGTCTCTATCCTATTTTTTTAGCCACCGCACGCACGCACCCCGCGACGCTACACGCGCGCACACGCGCGCCAACACACACACACACACACCACCCCACCACACACACACACATGGGGGAGGGGAGAGAGGAGACAGTGAAACAACACACACTGACCCGACGTACACACTCACCCACCCACTGACATTCACACACGCACACACACCCAAAGCACACACAACACATACATGCACACTCACACACGCACATTCATACAACACACACAAACACTGACCACACTACCACACATACACACAGACGCACACCACTCACACACAAGTTCAAGTTCATTTGTTTAATCCTTTTACTGACCCCTATTGGGTGTCGAGGATACACACAAAACAAAAGATCTGGGTCCACTCATCCAAACGATAAAAAGGAAGAATTAAACACTTGTTTTTAGACTTTTTAAATAACGTTTTTCCACATAGTACTTTAATCAAACAACAATGTCTGTTTTAGAATTATTCCGCATGAATGAATTTTAAAATTTTAGCCTGTTTTTTATAATTTACTTCAATTGTAAGTTGTGTTTCTTGTTACTGCCACTCACAGGCCACACGCCACGGCACAACCACACACCACACACAAACACACACTCACACCAGGGAGTTTCACGCCAGGCAGACAGCCAGGCATGACAACACTACAGAATGAAACTTCAACAGCCTGTGCTCATTGATTACCTTGCCCCCTGTGTCCACAGTCCAACTTTCCAACCAGTCCCTGTGCTAACAAGTTCTGCTCTCATTTCTGTCACAGTCTGTCACTTGTGACTGTCTTTCTTCTTTGTCTTTTTTCTGTTTCTGTCTAAGAAAGTTGCGCTTACAAGTTACATGCACTCACTCAATTTGTTGTGGTTTATCTCTGGTCTTCCCTTGGGATACCGGGTCTTTCGTAAACTAGGTCTCCCACGCTTCGAACTTAGTTTCATTGCTTGACTTTCTCTAATCTGTCCACTCTCTTGACTCCTGCCTTTTCCCTTCTGTCTGTCATCTACTATCTTTCTGACTTATTTGGCTCTAACAAGCTCCTGCCATTAAGCTTTTTGAAAGAAAGAATCTTCTAAATTATTTGTGGTGTCTATCCCTTTGGAGCTACTCCGTAAGAACTTAATCGGTATAATGTTGTCAGCACTTGTACGCATCGGGGAGTACCAGTGAAAACGTAGAAAAACCGTGACATATACGTGACCTGTCACCAGCCATGTGATGGCCATATAGCGCCTGGAGACGCATAGAAGAGGTAAGAAGAGAATACTCACTGGTGCATTAGTGCCCAATTCGAATCTTTAATTTGTCTATTCCTCTTTCACTCAGCTCTCTAGTCTCTCTGTAATTGTTGCAAAACGATTCTGAGATTGTTTGACCTTGGCTTGACCTAAACTGTTTAGCTTTGAATCATAAATTATCTTTATCTTTTTTTGATTCCTTAAGAATAAGACGAAAACTGTAGATATGCATGAGTCGACATCCAATTCTTCTAAAATTCTCTTTCCTCTCTCTCTCTCACTCTCTGTTCCGTGTTCTCTTCTCTGTCTGCCCCCCCCCACCTCCCCCTCTCCCCTCTCTTCCACTTTAATCTGTTCCTAATCAACCGTCCTTTAATCTTAAATGTGCACTGTGAACCGTCTCCGTTCATCTGTGTCCTGATGCAGATTATTTGTGTCCTTGTCATGACCAAATTGGCAGCAATGCTATTTTATCGCCACACAGTGCTGCTAACACGTTATTCTAATTCAGATGGCATAGATCGCAGCTTATGCCGGGTTCACCCATTAGACGCGTAGTTCCATAGTGAAACCCTAAATAAGTGAAGATAGAAATTGAAGGGTAAAAGTTTAACGCATATAGGGGAATTCGACACTGCGCAATTTTTCCCTTCTTTGTTTCATTTATTTATTTATGTTTTGCGCACTAGGTTTCTGCTGGAATATCAGCTTATGTATGTACATGGCCTTAACCCTTTCACTGACAACCTATTTCACAGGCCAAAAAGTTACATTAAATTTTACACTGAGTAGATCAACAAATTCTTGCAGTATTGGGTGGATGCTTTCTGTTGACTGTAATAGGTCTAATCCTTACTCCCCAAACTAAGGCAATAGGTCTTTGGATAATAACCCCATTTGATGCCTTTTAGTGACATAGTGTTAAATCACTGTGGTGCTAAAATGTGCTTTTGAGCGGTGCGAAAGGGTTAAGCTACACTACTGAGATTATGTATAGGATGAGAGAGGTGTGAGAATGTCATGAGAGTGTTGAGGGGAGGAGCAAGGGATAAGGTGTATGGGAGAGTCGTTTTTCTTCGTCTTCGCTGTGCTTGTCCGACAATTAACCTCAGTTGTTCCGACAGGACTGTCAGATAGCAGAGGGCGGAACGCTATCCTGGTTGCTGGGCTAGATTTGTTTATTAGTGGGAAATGCCTTGCCCAGGGTACATCCCACTCTCGTCGGCCAAAGGGGAGGCAGAAAGAGCTAAGGAATAAGGAGACGAAGATAGAGGAAGGGGAATAATTGAAAAGAGAGATGGTAAGGCATAAGACTAAAACTGTCGAAATAAGAGGGTGCAAGAAGATAGGGCAGATTATACTGGCCGGTCTGCGCAGTATTGTTTTGGTCGTCTGTTGTATGTATGTATTCTATATATGTCGTCTGTGTATCAATTTTTCAAAAACTACTGGATGGATTTTATCAAATTGGTTGAAGGTAGACATCTAAAAGAAGGTCCTTTTCGAAAATCTGACTTAGCTATTGTTATTGATTTTTTAGGAGTTGTTTTTGTCCTAGCGACTATCATTCAGAATTTTAATGTTCAAAGGAAATACTGTATACTAACTGGGTATTGGGCGTCAAGAGTAAAGCAGAAGTATTGTCCCTTTAACAATTGTTATTATTATACTAAGAATATAACAAATCTGATTGCTGAACTTGCAAGTGCAACATTTAACATACATCTGGCTGTTCACTCACTGTGCATTTCTAGTTACCTGGCAGAGATGGTGTTGTGCTGTCTGTAGTTAGATTTCTCTCAAAACGACTGACAGTATTTTTTTTATCAATTGGCGAGGTGTAACTCTTAAAGGAAGGTTCCTGTTCTATATTCATGACTATCTGACCTTTAAGTTTGACCTTGATATAATCACAATTCCTTCTCTTGCTATATTTTCAATTTGCTGTACTTATTTCATGAACCAGTGAGCAGAATGCTTCAAATTTTGTGTGGTGTGTATCGCGGTGCAGGTGAAGGGTTCGTAATTATAACTGTGCTGACCTTGTCTTGATTTTGTTGGAAATTATGTGTTCAGCACTACGTTCAATTGTTGTCAAATGGTGAAAAGAAACACTCCAGTATATGACAAAAAAAGTAATCAAGAAGTATTGCCCTTTATAAGTTATACCTAGAGAAGAGAGAGGGTGGGTGCGGTGGAGGGGGGTGGAGGGAGTGTGAGGACACAACTCTATGGTCAGGTTTCATGTCCAATTATTTCTAGTTAAAATTTATTTTTCCGACGACTTGACTGTATTTCACACGTACGGTGACACAAACATGATTTTTTTTGGTCAGACGTAATCTGAACCTGTATAATCATCAAGAAAAGAGCAAGAACTGAAGAGTAATAAAATACACCTTCACCTCTTCTCTTCTTCTCTCATAGTCCTTTTTAGTTTACACCTTTCATGTTCAATCTTTCTTGTTCTTTGTCACGGGACCGGGTAAGTTGCTGTGTTTAGGCTTAAACGTACCAAAGTGCTCGTTTCTATTTTTCTTTCCTTATTAATTTCCACAGCTCATTACATCCTGATTTATCAGGTTTACCACTTTAGCACGTTCATCTTTTCCTTCCCTTCCCTCTGTAAGCAGAGCTCTCCATAACTGCTTAACTAATTTGCCAAGTGCTGTCCTTGTTAATCTGTGGATCTGGAGTAACAAAGCTCCTTTCACCTAAAGAAAAGGGCCAGTGGGATTATAGCATTCCCGTGTGGTTTTAAAGTTTGGTATCGACTTTGCCAAAGCTTATAATAGAAAAAAACGGGAAAGTATTATTTTCTAGTAATAAAGCATAAATATTGTCCTCATTTTTTTTTAGTCTAGTTGTTGCGGACAAACTAGAGGCTACAGGTTTTTAGAGTTTTTAACACTCAAAAAAGTCACCAAACAAATCCTTTGTAACCAGCTAATACACAGCAACAGGTCATTGGAGTAAAAGAGGAAAAAAGAAAAGAAAAAAAAGGAAGAAAGATTGCGCTATCGTAAGCAGTATAGAGCCAAGCATGAATTTTGTATTGAAGGCTGTCCCAAAATACAGCCAAGGACAATGCGAGGAAAGACGCTCTATTGTGATAAAATTCTTCTGTAACAGATGTGACGGCTGTGATGTGGGCTTTGCTTCATTATGTGATTGATGGGACACGTGAGCTGTCGAACACTCTCTGCAACTTCTGTGATTGAGAGAGATAACAAACGAACGAATCTTTTAATGTTGGAAAAATAATGAGCACAATACACGCTGTTTACATCTCGCCAACAACAAAGAGGGGGAAGAAATATTGAAGAAAACCCCAGTCAAACATGAATGACAAATTTTGTAAATACCATTATCCACCAGCCCCCACACACATACCACAGCCATATATATACAACAACACTACACACGACCCCACTCACACACATAACACACACACACCACACACACACACATCACACACACACACAACACACACACACCACAATCACACACACACACACTCATACACATACACACACACACGCATGTACCACAAGCGTGCACATACATACCACACACACACACACACAACACACACACACACACACACAGAGAATGGGTAGGGAATGGAGAGTTGAGAGATAAAGAGAGAGGGAGGGATAGAGATAGACAATAGGAAGAGAGATGAGCAAAGGTGTAACTTTAGGTCCGCACCCTGCATGCTCGATTTTTACCACCCCAATCGCAAGATTGCTTCTTTAGTTTTATGAAAATAATCTAGGCGTGAATCCTAATCTATCCCTTTCCCATATTACAGAATGTTGCTTCTCGGTGAAAATTTTCTATTGCAAAAATTGAGGGTGGATGTTTTAGACTAATATACATTATAGCCGGAGAGACTGCTCATTCTACATGTATGCATCCAGGTTAAAACACTTTCATTATTTAGCATAACTACATAATGACCACACACACTTTCCTTCCCTCCCCTAATCTAAGCATGGAAAAGATGTTAATTTGAACAAACAAAAGGACCACAGAGGGGAAGGAAACTTGGTTCATAATCCATAGTCCAAGACTGGAGAATACCAGTACCTGTATGCTATTTTGACTGTTTTTTCTGACAACATAACACACATCACACAAACACTGAAAGGAACGTAATGATTATGAGCCCCCTGATGACGACCTGGCTGTACATATAGTGACATAGAATCGGCAAATGTATCTAATGAACCTATGAAAGTAGTAGACTTGGGAGTTGGACGCTCCCGCCATCCATAATCTCTCCATTCTCCCCGTGTGAAACCGGGAGGTCTTTATTGTTTAAATATTCCCTCATCATTCTGGAAGTCATGTGCTTGTCACTTCCTCTAATCTGTCCCTCTCTTTGACCTCTCATTCCTCTCTAGCCTTTTTCCCATTTGCTTTCTAATCTATGGGTGACTATCTTTCTGCCTTACTGTCAATTTCTCCTTGCCTTTGTTCTAGAAATTCTTACAAATATTTCTCCAGCCGAAAAAAAAAAAGGGCCCCCCCCCCCCCCGTACATGCTGGGGATGAATGACTATTTCTTATGTTGGCCAACAAAAAATATGGTCTTTCCGGAACATGCCCAAAAATGGGTAGTAGTAGGCTTTTTCATTTTTATTATTTTTTTCTTCTTCTTTGCGGTGCAAGATTTTTACCGTATTTGCTGAACATGTGAATGTGAGTATTAATCAACAGATTCATCTTTACCAATTGATTGTGTTTCACATAAGCATGTTGCAGCAAGCATAGCAGTAATATTGTACTGCTGGAAAGCGCGTGCCTGCGCCCGCCATTGTGTTGGCGGATTTTGAATCACGAAAAGTTCTGGCGCAGTAAACGGTACCTTGACTACGCCGTAGTGAGAGTGCACTGGTGTTTCCCTTGCATCGTCTGCTCAAATTGCTTTTCTTTGTTTTTGTTTGAAAACGTCCCAAAACAAAAAAGGTCGGCAAGTCAAATAGGCTCGTCGGTACGGAAACGACATATTTTTTTGTTATGGCCTTAGCACATAACGGCAGCACGACGCAGCACACTCATATGACAGGAAACTGTCTGAGCAAAAGAAAGACAAAAAAAAAAACAAAATAAAGATAGACAAAGAAAAGACAGAATAAAGAGAACATGTATCGCTTTTGTCCAACACTGAACATGAAACACTAGTATGAATTATAGGCCCAATAATCCATGAAGCGACAGACCTACTGTGTTGCTCATTGCATAATTTCATTGGTTCCATCCGTCAGGCCCTGTGCCTCATGCCCCTTCTGACTTTGTTGTTAATATAAGTTAATTGTTCATTTCTGATTTGACTGCCGTCTATTACAGAAACAAACTTAGTCGCAACTTGTAGTTAAAGAAAGATGGCATCTGGCAATACATGGATTCTCCTAATGATTTTGTACAAAAGATGTCCTATCCCTTATCTCCCTATAATGAAAGCATTGGTTTTTCATGTGGATGATAGCCAGCCAAATTGTGAGCCTTTAAAGGGGCAGGGGCTCTCTAACATGCACTATCGTATTATGTTGAAGGTAAAATCCACCCTTAAATGATACTGAGGGGTCTTTTCGTACAATACTAGTTTTCCCCTACTTTCTGGGAAGTTCTGTGCTTGTACTGCCTCTAATCTGTCACTCTTTGACACTGGCCTTTCCTTTGCTTACTGTGGATCTACTATCTTTCTCCTTACTGTTCCATTTCTCGTGGCCTTTGTTCTAGAAACTCCTAGTAGTCCTACAAACAAATTTCCACCACCCGAAGGCGGACATGTCGGAGTCTCTTCTTAGGTGGGTGCAGAGCGACAACAGATGCATCTGTGCTTATATAACAGAAATGGCTTTATGTAAATGTTCTTGGTGCCTATCTCATTATTGCATTGTTCAGGTACTTGACAAATAAAAATGCTAGATAAACCATCTACACGACAAGAGACTATCTGAGGCGGTTGATGAAAAGAGGGTGAAGAAGCTGGAGATACTTTTTAAAGACTTAGTACTGTGCACAGCCTCCTCCATTCGAAGCAACGTGTTCGTATTCTTAAAAGCTTATTTTAATCACACTGGGCTTTGTCGTCTGCCACAGAACATAGCAAGATGAGAACAAGGAAGAATTCTGATGTTTAGCAGTGCAAAGTTCTTTGCTGTGATGTTCCAATCCTGCATAAGTGAAGAAAGTGATTTTAGAAACAGAAAACAAAACAAATTGTTGCATTTGAATCTAGTCTTGAATGATAAATACTCACACAACACCCCCGCCAATACAAAAACAATTCTACAATTATTTCTTAACTGTCGACAATTTTTAAAAATAAAATCACTAACTCCAGTGCTAAGACGCTAACGAAAAAGGGATTAACGAAGCGTTACTGCTTGTCCTCCTGATATACTGTTATAGTGAGATGATGTATTGATGATGATATGTTTGAGTGTGCCCTGATGTATTGACCATGATGATTTGACATAATACTAATAATAAGAGATGATGTGCCAATGATGATATCCAGTGATGATGAACTGATGATTGTGATGATAATAATGACATTGGTGAATGTTATTACAGTGATGAGATGATGATGATTGTGAATCCTAGGTAAAGACAGTGGTGTTATGATGACAGTTGTCGATGATTGTGACAATGATGAATATGAATACTATTCTATTGAATTTCACTATGTTGCAGTCACATGTTGGCTGTCGGCTCCATAAGACTTTGCTGTGGAGCTGGACAAATTCTACATGTGGACCTCTTCCAACGTGGGTCAGTGTGCAGCTCACAGTCGAATGGCTTGGAGTCAAAGCCGACTATCTTTAGATAGTCATTGACTATTATTGAACTTAATAACGAAAACTATAACTTGCATCAACAAACGACTTGCAGAAATATTTAAAGCATAACCCCCTTATATTTTCTTGCAGTCATTGGTTTGACACAAGTTATTCGTTATTTTGCAATGTTTCAATAATAGCTTCAATGGACTAATCTACAGATAGTCCGCTTTGACTCCAAGGCATCAAACTGTTTGCTTGTTTAAATCTCTATCTCTGTGTGGTTGTGGTTGTTCTCTTTGTCTTTGTCTCTCTCTCGGGTTTCCCCCCCTCTCTCTCTCTCCTCGTCTCTGCTCTCCTCTCTCTACTCTCTCCCTCTCTCTCCTCTCTGATCTCTGTCTCTTCTCCTCTCTCTTCTCCTCTCTCTATCCTCTTCTCGTGCATCTCTCTTCTCTCTCTACCTCTCTCTCTCTCTGCCTCCTCTCTCCTCTCTCTCTCTCTCTCTCTGTGACTTATTCTCCCTCTCCTCTCACTTTTCTTCATTGTCTGTTTGTCACGTGGGTGTATTATCCTTTCATTTGTTTATGCATTTTGGTCCTATATTAATTTTGTACAAATTGTTTGTTAGCTGTTGTGTGTGTGGTGTGGATGGGGAAGGCAATGGTTGATGGGGAGATTTTGAATAATATGTTGTGGGGCAGGGGACGTGGTGGTGTGTGTGTGTGTGCGTGCTTGCATACATGCATATGTTCGTAGAGGGAGGAGGAGGGAGTTACAGCCGACTAGTAGCTAATGCCGACATGTATATTATGCATGTGCATAATGGTAACAGAATGCTCCAAGCTTCAAAGAAATCGAAAAAAGGACACTGGAATAATAGCAATTATAGTGTGTTGCCTTTATTTGGCAGAGTGTTTGGTTATATCGGCTGTATCTTTCTGTTGGGTCATTACATGTGATATTTTTTTCTGTTTTGAATCTAGTTTGGTCTTTTTTCGCATACTGAATAATTGTCCAATTAGACAGGAAAATGTTGGTACTGAAGGAACTTTCTTTAAGTTAATTATGGTTATCTCTCAGCTATTTAGGGTTATGCTGATGTGCATATCATATTTGGGTCCTGGTTATCTTGAGTCCATCATCTTTTATTGCAGGTTTGTTGATTACTTTGCTTTCATAGCGACAGATAACAATCTTCCTAAAATGATCATGCTGGTACTTGTATTTGTAAAAAAAATCAGTTTTGCGAATTTTATTATGAATTGCTGAGGCACATTCAACAATATGCATGCATTATCCACTGGTGCCACAAAAGTTATCCTCAGAAGGATTCACTTTTTCAGTGATGTTTCCCCACAGGATACAAATTATATGTTCCCAAGAAGACGCTAATCTAGCATTCTGTTTTCATCACGCTGTGAACTAAAAATACATACAGTAACTGTACTCTGTAGTAAAAGTGCTGTTATAAAAGTGCATATACAATTTACAGATTCTCAACCTTTTTTAAAATAAGAAATACCGGCACATTCAGATAAAATTTTCTTCTTTTTTTTTCTAGGTTTTCTTGGCTTTGTTGATAACAAACACCCATAGACACACACTTGAATTATAGTCACCATTGCTAAGAAAAATATTAAAATGGATCGTAAAATAAAATATCATAAATTGGAAAATGGAAGTTTTAGAGCAAAATTCCAGAAACAAATTGGTCCAAGGAAATGTTCATATTCAATGTTGACATTCAAACTGTTGTGTTAAAATAACAAAGAAGATATATCATCACAGCTCCTCCCACTCCGCAAGTCGAGGGGAAACTCGTCTGTATGCGAATTACATGTTGTTTGAAAATTGATTTCATTGTCTAGCATGCCTTTGAATTTTTTCTTTTTCCCCACTGGTTTTGTAGCCACACCACATGGGCCTTAATTCGCTGCTCTCCTTAAAATTTTAACAGGCCTGTTTTTCATTAAGCGCAAATTTCATTGTTCATTGTGTTTCATTTTTGCTTTTTTTTGTTGACCAAACAGATTGTTTAAAAATTTGTAATGCCTCGGGGCCTAAGAATGCAGCACAGAGAGAGGAGGGGGTTGTCCAAAAGTTTTTGAAACGAAGAAGAAGAGAATAAACTCATTGGAAAAAGCGTAAACGTGTGGTTATTTATAAGCAATATTGAAAGAAAAGCTTTGAATGTTGAAAGAATGAAGAGAAAAATATTGCAACATTGTACTGACATATAAATAATATTATGAAAGGGCATGTTGGTTGTAGCTAAAATCATTAATTTATTATGTCACTCTATTGTCACTTCTAAAGCTCGCTTCGCTCCCTTAACCACAATTTGCCTCTGATTTTGATTTTGTTGTGGTTTGTTGTGGGCAAACATGGTTTTTTGTCATAATTACTAATTTTGACAAATAAACCATGGTTTCGTATTTGGGCATGTGATTATTCACAAGGAGAACGTGACCGACAAAGGAATTGATCGACAGCTGGGAGTGGGAAGTTATGATGTAAACATCCTCAGAACTACACTATCCTCCCAACCAACCTGTTCCAGCCATCCTACAGAACAAGTAATAGTTTTCCTTAGCCTCAATCTCCATCTCTTTCAAGTTATCAGCTCAATCATCGTGTACTTTCCACAGTGACCTGGAGGTCAATCCTTTGAGAGAGTCAGCATTTCTTTACCTCATTCAATATATGTTGCATAATTAATACGATAATAGATGCTTGTCAATTTGAGTGCATTTGCTTCAAGGGAAGTAAATCTTTCCACTACCATACCTTGGTCACTTCTAAACTTGCTTCGGCTCCCTTAGACCAACAATTTTGCCTCATAGATTTTGCTTTTGTTTGTAGTTGTTGTTGGGGGAAACCAATTGGTGTGGAGAGTTTCTATATAAAGGCTATAAAAAAAAGTCTGATCTCCACTTCCCTATGTCTAAACCTGAAGTAAAATCTTGACCTCTTTCATTTGTCCTTTTGTTTATGTACCTTGGTATGTTTTGTTTGTGTGTATGAGCTGGGTGATTTGTGAGATTTTTAATCATTCCAAAAAGTTGCGATGCGAATGGTTAAGGACAACAGGGATTTCCAGCTGCTCCACTTTGCTGTTTCTCTCTCTCGTGTCCCCACCAACATGTTTGGTCACCCTCCTTAGACAGAGGTCTTGCAAAGAGAAAATCGCAATCTCTTTTGGGCGCATCCAAATCCTCAGGTACAGACAACGGTTTGCCGAAGCTGTATGCCCTGCTTCTCTGCTTGGCATCTTTCTTTTCTGTCACCATTGTTGCCGAACTGAGTTGACCTCAGAAGCCTCAGAGTTTGCTGACAGCTGCTCAGCCAGGTACCAATCCTTAGAGGTCCGGCTGTTGTTGATCTGTTGCCCCTAAGAGTTGACGAAGTGCAGGCAATCACTCCAACTGACGTGACCTGTTGTGCGCATATGTGTAGAACAACCCGGCGCTGTCAATCATTAAGACACCTGGTAGTAGTCCACCTACCTTCAATCAACTTCAGGGTTCTATTTAATATCATGCTAGTGGTAGCTGCAGTCTATGGTATGGGTTTCAATAAGACATACCTCTAACAATCAGAATTTTTAATACATGCATATATGTTTTTGTTAATTGATTTGATCTAAACAGTTTTTTGTTCATGTTTGACCGTTCTATCTACCAATTCGCCTCACGTCGGCTGAACTCCACCCCAAGCTCCCATGGCGAGTGGAGGTCCCCTGACAACCGGCCAAGCAGAACACTTTCAGTGATTCCCCTTGGTGGAGATTGGACAAGACTGTGTCAACTGTATTTGTAGTGAACATTCATGTGCACGGCATGTTTTTGCATATCTATGCAATTGTACATTACATCATGTGTAGGTATTTTAAAATATTTGTCCATCATTTCCGCTTATCATGCATGGAGAAGGCCACACACAAAATAGTTGTGGTTAAGGAACATGGCCAAAAAAAGATAGGGTAAGGTAGGATAGGACCTAGCTTGTTTTTTAAGGTCAAAATTGACAAAGCACAAGAGCTCTCTCTCTCACCTCTCACGTCACTCTTACTCCTTGGTGAGTGTGTCATGAACATCGAGTAATTTAAAGTAAACAACCCAAAGAATAAAACTTTCTCTTTCTCAACAAAATTGTAAAGCTCTTCACTCCCAGCTCCTGTGAGATTTGCGGTGTGTATGAAAACTCTAGTCGAAAGTCACACTACGATAGCTGAACCACTCCGCAAGTGATATGCTTTCCTTTCCTACTCCGGATAATGTCCCGGAAAACTCCACGAGCGTGTAGATGCTTTGAAACTATGAAAGCGCTAAGCACCCACTCATATTTTTCAGAATATGATCTATGGCCATCTCTGCTTCTTTTTTTGGGGGATAAAGCCCAAAAATCATAGGTCGCTGAAAAAAATAGGGTAGGTATACCTTAACTCACACCTATTTTGTCCTTTGGCCTAAGATGTGTGCAATCTTGCCAGCATGCATGCTTCCCCTTCACATTACATACAGTTCTCAAGTGAGTAAAGAAACATCAATGCACAGGTGTACACAAATTACTTTGTTGCATGAAGTCAATTTCTCTTCTTGCATACAATGACTTCACAAGGTGTTCTTTTGTGAGTTCCAACTTTTTGAGGCCAGAGGCCTAAACGAGGACGTAGCATCGCCTTTGATGACTTTTCATGACACATACTGCACAACACGCACCATTGTGCACAACCACATGACACACCAATGCACCCAAACATATTAATCCAAGCATGCATTCACGTACAACACCTGCACACACAATGCCACAAGCATATTAGCACAAGCATGCATGCACGTACCGATACAGGGAAGTACAGCATCACTATTTTTTTAATGACTACCGTTTTTAGGACTATATTGCAATACTTTGTTCCCAGACTGAGACTCCTGCACTTTATAATGTAGTGACTGCAGGGCTCCCACTCGCCCCGCAAACCAAGGGTCCCTAGACTCATTCACTTACGTATAGGAGGGTCGTAGAGTCAAGATGAGGGTCCCAGTGTCATTGCGATGCTAAAAGAATGTAGGTGCATCCTGGGACCCCCTGCACATTTCTTTTTAGAGGGTCCTTAGAATTCTAGTGCTCATAGACCCCCAAATGGGGGTCCCTGGAGAGCCCTGGACTGGAACATAGTATAGTAGAAAATTGATAACAAAATCTGATTTGTTGTGTTAAATTGGGGGTGCTCCTTATAATCTGGTGCGCCTTGTAATCCGTAAATACGGTACCTATGTTCTTTCTGCGTATCCCCAAGCCTAATGGGTGCGTACATATGTGGGGTCCGGTTTTCATTTTTTGCTAGGTCTCCTTGCTGCTTTCACCGAATGCATTCCGATTTTGGAGAGAACCTTCTAGAATCTCAAAGCGGCGTGAGTTTACTACTTTAAAATCTCAGTAGGTCTGAGATGATGGCATTAAAGATGATTTGTGCTTAACATTCATTGTTCATTTCAGTAGCTAACGTTCACGCTGCTTGTATTTCAATCATCTGCGAGAGCATTTCTAGGCGCTATCTAGGGCTGCTGCCACAGTTAAGTCGCTAGCCTTGATCTAACATTTTACTAGATCGTGCAAAAGCACAAATCATTGAAAGCTAGTGCCATTTGGCATACTCTATTATTAGCATCCAATAAAAATCGTTTTGTGCACTTTTGATATCATTTTGATCAACGATTTTCTTAAGAAAGCTTTAAAAGCATGTTAATGCTGATAATAAGTGCATGCTGGTAACAGTAGGGTGGATTTTCTCATTGTATGTTTTTGGTCTTGACCCCTTAAAATTTGAAACGGGTGTGAAATACCCCTTAACACTGTAAATTCAGTGGTGAGCGTACCCCTTAAGAGAGGAGAAAATCAGGAACCCAGATTGATGTTAATACTTTCAGAATGATCTTTTTTCATTGCTGCTTTTATGCTGTTTTATTCTTATTGTTTTTGATTCTTATTGTGTCTATCCCTACCTACTTGTTGCTGCCTTTTTGTTATTGTCAGGATGTTCAGTCGATGTCAGCCAGTATTGTGACACTTGCCGTCAGTCGAACATTTCAGATCTTATCGCAATGGCGAGACTCTTCTATCATGACGCTATTCTCTACCGTATTCATACAATGTGGACAGCAGTAGGGTAATGCAACTCTCTGTGTGTGTGTGGGTGTGTGGTGTGGTGTTGAAGAGAGTGAGTGTGTGGGTGTGTGTGTGTGTGTGTGTTGTGGTGTGTGTGTGGGTTGTTTTCAGTTAACGTCTATCCACTTTCTCGTAATATTGACCTGTGTTGTGTGTGTTGTGTGCGCATATGCAATCACCAGCATGTGTGCATGGTGTTGTGTAGTGCATTTGTGGGGTGGGCATTCATGTAGACAGTGTGTCCTGTGTATGAGTGTGGTGTGAGAGATGGGAGGTCAGCCCAACTGAGGAAACACTGCATTGCTGCTGAGTTAGTCAAGTTCATTGGAGCTCTTTCTGTATAACTTTACGCAGCACCACTGTTACCCCATCTGATAAACATTTATACTTAGTAAACAGACCAGCATTAATGAGGTCCTCTCCAATGTGCAACCATGGTCAGTCGGACAACAGCTGGCATAATTTCCAATTTAATGAACTTGAGCCCAGAGACACTGAGCTACTTAGTGGTAATTGCAACTGAAGTCAGCATGATTTTTGACCTGTTTGTTTATCACTATGTTGGCGACCTCATGAAGAACTTTATGATCATAATACCAATAATATTTGCTGTTGCTGATGCTTATTAAAGTTCAAATCAAGTGTATGATGTTTTATAATACTGTCAGTGAGCATAGTTGATCAGTGTGTTGATGTATTGACTATCAGCATTAGTGTTACGATAAGGCTTGGACACGCTCCTCCAATCCATGATTTCATAATTCGAAATCTCTGTGAACTTTCAGAGTGACGAGAAAAACTTTAGATAGCGATTTTTTTGTTTTTTTTGTTATTGGAAATACGATTCTTTGAGCCTTTTCTCAATGGTTTCATAAATTGTTTTTTGATATTGTTATGATAGGAGCAGTATAAGTGGTTTTGTAAAGTGGAGATAGCATCGTCAAGGACAAGTGGTCTTAAATATTTGCTGAAATAATATCAGTTATTCCCATTTGTGGTGTTTTTCTGCTGTTTGAATATTGTTTTGTAAATTTGCTAGGACATGGGTTAAAAAAAAAAATCTGACTCATGTCCCTAATTTGAATAATATCACTTCTACGATAAAGATTTTTCTTTAACTTACACCCCTGCCACAGCTGATCTCATCAATGCCGTAATGAATTTTTTCTTCTTTTCTTCTTTCTTTTTTTACCAGCTTGAGATCTTTGGAGTCGGTGGAACTCCAGCGTTCTGTGGAGTTGTGGTTCTCCCGAGGTAGGATGAGGGTAGGTCACATCCCCCAAAAAACAGCACGCCTCCCCCTTCATCCAAACTCCCTTCTATACCCATACCCTACCTCCATCCTATCCCATGTCAACTCCTGCCTTTACTTAGGCTCAGCTGTTGTCGTCTCTTCTGTTTTCGTTTTTAAAATGTTAAGATTGTTTTCAGTTTTGTTTTATCTTTTTCCTCTTCGTTTTCTCTCGTTTCTGTATAATATATATATTTTGTGTGTTTTTTGGAATTTGGTAAGATATTCTAATAACAGAATTGTCCCTGTGGAAATTCAGGCTGCTCCCCGGAGGCGCGTCATCGAGGCACAGCACCCCCACCCATTGTTTATTGGGTTGTACAATATGATTATTTCGCTCAGAAGGTGGTAAAATAACTATACTATAAGCCTTTATCACTGCACCTGAGCTCACAAGCTTCATGATGATGGATCGTGATGATTAAATTGATGATATGTGCTTCATAATGATTTCAGATCTGAAAGTAGCCAGGATGGCCCAGTGCAGTCAGCCAATTCAGTCCACCCAAATTTTCTGATGATGATGATACCGAAAATAAAAATAACAAAAAATGATGATTTCAGATCGGAAGATGAACAAGATTGGAGCAGTGCAGTCACACCACCAAAAACTTTTCTGATGATGATACAATGATGGTTCAGATCGAAGATATAAGACGGAGCATTGCGGGTCCGCCCACCAAAAACTTTATGGATGATACCGATGATAACAATGATGATTTCGACGGAAGGTGACAAGATGGGGCATTGCAGTCGCCCACCAAAAACTTGATGATGATGATACCGATGATAACAATGATGATTTCAGATCGGAAGGTGGACAAGATGGAGGTGCAGTCACCCACCAAAAACTTTATGAGATGATGATGATGATACGCGATGATAACAATGATGATTTCAGATCGAAGGTGACAAAATGGAGCAGTGCAGTCAGCTCACGTTCACCTGCACTCAGCCCCACCAAAGTCTTCACGCCCACCTCCCTGTGCTGTTTGACGACTTCCACCTGTCCGCCTGTGCTCTGTGGAGGTCACGGCTCCTGCCATGCTGATAGCCCTGCACCAGCCCTTACCTCAAGTATGTAGTAGTGCATTGTTATTGCATTGTATTGTGCTGTACTGTATTGCATTGTACTTTCACGCCCACCTCCCTGGTGCTGTTTGAATACTACTTCCACCTGTGTGCGGGAGGTCACGCTCCGTGGCCATGCTGATAGCCCTACACCAGCCCTACCTCAGTCATATTGTACTGTTTGTATTGCTTGCATTTATTGGCATTGTACTGTTCACGCCCACCTCCCTGTACTGTTTTGACTACTTCCACCTGGGTGCTGTGGAAGGTGCACGCATCCTATGCCCATGCTGATAGCCCTGCATCAGCCGCAAACGCTCAAGTCAGTATTCGTATTGTATTGTACTGTATTGTATGGTATTGTACTGTATTGCTTGTACTGTTCACGCGCCCACCCTGCCTGTCTGTGTTGACTACTTCCACTGTATTGTTTTGGTGGAGGTCACAGCTCCATGCCATCTGATAGCCCTGCATCGCCCTACCTCAGTTCGTTTGATTTTTGTTTTTTAAATGTTTTTTTAACTGGGGGAGAATATATGAGAGTTGATGATCATGTTGCATTCTGGCTGGACTACTGTGTACCAAGACTCAGGCTCCCCGGACCCCCATTTGGGGGTCTATGAAGCACTAAAGTTCTACAGGACCCTCTAAAATAGTTGTGCATGGAGTCCCAGGGATGCACTATAAAATTCTTTTTACATTCGCAATGCCACTGTGACCCTCTATCCCACGCTCTAGGACCCTCATGCTGTAATTGAAGGAGTCCCTGGGACCCCTTGTTTGTGGGACCATTGGGAGCCCTGCATCTCTACCTGTACTAGGCAGAAAATGTTTTTGTTTTTATTTATCTCTTATCATTTTGAACTTATTATAAACAAGTGGCTGCTTACTGCACAACACTGCGCATCGCAATAAAGTCCAAAAAGTGTCTATTGCTCATACTCAAATTTAATACTAGAAAACAGAAGTTGACCACATCGCTCTCTAGGTAAGTCAGATAGATAATTACACTGCATTTATACACATTAGTAACAATAAGAATTGTCTTAGTTAATAGCTTTTCACTGGCGAGCGAGTTTGAATTTTGGGCAACCTGACAATTCCATTTCTTAAACATAAAAGGCATGAACCCCATGTATCTCCCACTTCTTTTACAATGCAAAACATAGACTTAGGCAAACACAGAAACAAAACAACAACTGTACAACAACAAAACTTGACTTTGAAAGCAGGACCGCAAGCCACAAGACGTGTATAAGGACACATACTAGAAAGATCACCAAACATCTAGTCGATCAACATAGAATAACAGTGCAGACATGAAATCACCATGACGTGAATGGACCTGGTTAGACATCCACCTGAAGAACGGTCTATCACTATTCAGCCAAGTTGCACTAGACAACTTGAGATAGTTTTGTTGTTCTTCTATTTTCTTTTCTTCTTTTTCTTCTATTCTTTATTTCTGTGATAATCATTGTTCATATGCCTACGCGTCAGAAAGGATCGTGGGTCGGTTTCACCAACGCAGTCAGCATTGGAGGCTGTGTCTTTGGCCAGAGGCCTTTTGGTCCAGGGGTTAGTGGTGTGTGCATGTGTGTTTGCTTGTGCATATAGTGTGTGTCCGTGTGTGTGTGTGCGTTGTGTGAGTGCATGTCGGTGTGTGTGTGTGTGTGTGTTGTGTGTGTGTGGTGTGCACTTAGACTAGTACTGGTACATTTATGTCATGACTCTTGGATTTATCAGGGTTAGTTTAGTGTGTGTGTTGTGTGTGCATGTGCGCACACATTAGACGTAGAGACTGTGTACCTTTAGTCATGACCTTTTGATTTTATCAGGGTTAGTTTTTATGTTTGTGTGTGGGTGGGTATAAGTGTGTGTAGTTTTCACATTAGAGCACTAGAGACTGTATTTAGTCAAATGAGACCTTGGCTTTTATCAGTGGTTAGTTTTTTCTGTGTGTGTGTGTGTGTGTGTGTGCCGTATGCGTGCGTGCGCGGTGTGTGGGGGCATGTAAGGTTGTTGTGTGGTTGTGTGCACATTAGACTTGAGACTGCCATACTTTCAATGACCTTGCTTTATCAAGGGTCCAGTTTTGTGTGTGTGTGTGTATGTCTGTGTGGCGCGCACACTTGGGTTAGATTTAATAATGTGTGCGCATCTGTCTGTGCGTGTATTGTTCTGCGGTAAGTGCATGCGTGTGTGTGATTATGTGCGCACGCACGCATTACTGTCCTTGCCTTTTATATTTTCTGTTTCTTCAGCTGGCCGAGGGGATGCAGAACTCGCGAATGCAGCGGCACACGTGATGCACACACACTTATTGCACTCTGCTGCTGTCCTTCTCAGAGAGTCTGCGCAGACCTTTCTCTTCTATCTGTCCAAGATTACCAGGGGGCTCCCTTCAATCTGCGTAATGGCCTCGAACATTATGGAATTTCTTCTCTTTTTTCTTCTTTGTTTTCTTTGGCTTTTCACAGGGGTGCATGTGGTTTCCTGCCTGAAGCCTTTGATTCCGGCAATTTCATGCTGGTTCAGGCGTGGTCTGCCTGAAGATTAGCTCTTCTCTTGCTCTTTTTGCTCTTAAATTGACTCATTATAGCAAGGTTTAGGATGGGAAGCTCAGGCAAGCTTCTTTGCACCGCATGCACACCATGACTAGTAAAATCGAATCACTTTTAGACCAGGATTGGGGGAGAACAAGGACGTACACAATAAAGAAGTGTAACACATATCATACAATATTTATATATCATCATATTTAATAAAAAATGTCCTCGAGGGATTAACATCCGTTCCATTTGAAAAAAAACGGATTGCACAATTATATAGTGGCAACATTAACAGTCAACAATCTTGTGACAGCATGGTTCAACTGATCTTGTAAGTAAGTACTATCTGGGTATGATATTGTTTATCTACTATACGCATAGCACACTCCAGCAGATACATACATTATTGTGGTATATGCATGTCACAAACTTCGTGCATTTATACACACAGTACTATTATAGACACCACATTTCCATCGCCCTCTCTATCTTCTTCCCTCTTCTCCCTTCTTCAAGCAGCCTCCAGAAAATACTCCTCTTGCTTCCTCGCTCCTTCTCCACCTCTCCTCTTCTCTCTCTTCTCCGCTCTTCTTGTATTTTCTTTTGTGGTGCTATATAGTTGTATTGGACAGTCTGTTGTACTAAAGCAACACTGTGGCGGTGCCATAGCCGAGAGGTTTACCGAGCGTGGTCACCGTGCGCTACAGCTATCTGTATTAATTAGAATATCGTGACTTTACGTTTCGTACTGCCTCCGGGCATTGCTCAGTATTGTGTCCGAACCATATTTTAATTTACAAATGTCACCATATGTTCTGATTCAGACAAGAGCGGACGTAAACATCCATTTCTCTCCTCTGTGTACTAAAGTGTTGGGAGTTTTTTGGGTCTGTCTTATCAGACACACGGCTGCCACTTCGTCTGGGAACATCATTCTGCAGCTACAGTATGGTCCTTCTGCCTCCATTTTCATTGTTGTTTGTTTGGTGGTTGTGTAATTATATAATAATTATATAATAATGGATATTGTTGCGCTCTTTCTCCAAAGAGCTCGACGCTACAAAGTTACTTTAGACAACACAATTGACCAATAGTAATAAACCAAACATTCAGAATATATATATTAAGTAAATCCGCTACTGTGCGCGTGTGCACACACGCACGCACACACCGCACTGCACAGGCACACACACACAACACACAGAAAGACCATGCATTCTCGAATCATGAGTGCGACTCAGTCAGCCAACATGGGTAGCAAACTGCAAACCAGACCCAAACTGCCAGTGTATTCATCATTATCTCATCAGCAGCAGCAGGAAGCAGCAGGCAGCAAGCAGTAGCAAAGCTCAGCATAATTTTATCATTACATCATCATCATGCGTAGTAGCAATATTGTTAATCTGTCGTTTGTCTTTCTTTTCGAAATGATTAAGGCTTGTCTTGACATTTCAACATTGTCGTCGTCGTCGTCGCCGTATTGTTATCTGTCGTTTGTCCTTTCTTTTCTGAAATGAATTAAGGCATTGTCATTGACATTATCAACATTGTCGTCGTCGTCGTCGCAGTACTGTAGTCTGTCGTTTGTCTTTCTTTTCTGAAATGTTAGAGCATTGTTATCGACATTATTATTATTGTTATCATCGTCATCATCATCATCATAATAAGCGTAGTCAGTTATTGTTATCTTCATTTGTCTTGCTTTTTGCTAATGATTAAGACATTGTTAGCGACATATTAGTTTGGTTATCATCGTCATCATCATCTCATCATCATAATACCAGTAGTCAGTAGTGTTATCTGTCAATTATTTTTGGGGGTTCTCGTCCTATTTCTGAAATGATTAAGACATTGTCTCGCATTATTTTATTATTGTTATCATCTCATCATCACCACAATTATCCTATTACTGTCTTTGACTGAGTTTTTACAACTTTTCGTATCATTATGATATGATGCGACCGATCAAAAGTATATCATATAGTATTCGAGCTCATAATAAGCATAGCAGTATTTTATCTGTCCATTTTGTCTGTCTATTTCTGAAATGATTAAAGGCATTGTCATTGACATATTATTATTGTTATCATCGCATCATCACACAATTATCCTATGACTGTCTTTTGACCGATTGTATTACAACTTTCTTTCATTATGGCGACCGATCAAAAAGATATCTTTTGCACACACTCATTTGCATCTGTCGCACTTATTCAAGTATTTAGCTGAGGTGTTTCATCACCCTCTTTTGTAGCCTGTAGACAAGGATTGAGTGCACCACCATAGTTTTGTGTTGCACTCATGATTCTCAGCTTTTCCTCGAATCAATGATAGAGAGTAGAGAAGAGCAATATATGTAAACGCTTGAGGTGACTTGGAGAGGGTGGGGTTTGGTAGGTGGGGGTGAACAAATGGTGCGATAATAGAAATGTGGGAAAGAGGGCGAGTTCTTAATGTTTTGATAGTCACTTCTATCGACCTAACTATTTCAAATGTTTTTTTGCGAAGCATTATTTTTCTTTAGTTTTGGTTCCATTTTTTCATGCATGCAAATGTGTTTCTTTGATTGTATTGTGCTTGTCCAAACCCGCTGTAATTTCACCTAACGTGATAATAAAGTATTTTTGAGACTTTGACTTGACTTGACTTTTGACTTTTGACACCGAGGCTGAATTGAAGATTGTATTATGTTTTCAGAGGGATCCATCATTTTGCTATCCCCTTTCTCCCATCCTTTTCCTTCTCAACAATTCTCTCCACTGTCATGTGTCTGGGTATGTTTGTAAATGTTCGTCAGTACCTACCTCTTTTTCTGTGTGTTTTCCAGGCCATGGCTATGAGATAGGTATATAATGTGGACCAACGTGTAGTTTCTTGGTCTTTTTGTTGTCCTCACACAACTATACTTTTGATTGAAGAATTACAGTATTGCAAAGCAAAAAGGTTGACGAGTTCTAGATAAAAGAGAAAAAAGGCAGGGAATGGGCCAAATACGACGGAACATGTAACCCGAAGTATAAGAAAATATCATGTCTAAAATAAAAGATTGATGCATTCGTTTCTTAAACGCAACCTCCAGAGTTGAGGGGAACTAGTCGGCTGGCAACCCCCACCCCCTAGTATTCACATGTGTGCTTCATTACATATGAACACAGAAGGCGGCATTTTTTGCCTAGATGATGCCAATTGAGTCCTCTCTGAAATACATGTTATGCACAAAAGAGGTTAACACTTTTCATACCACCCTTCTCGCTGCTCCGTATTTCCCTTCATGACTGCTGCAGTCAAGGAGTAGAAATTCCCTCAGACACTCAGTTTTGGCCCTTTTCAATAAATTCTCTTTAAAAAATCTGGAGATCGCAGTGACTACTTTTTTTGTATAGTGGTTTAGATTTTATCTTAAAATCCTTTACATGATATAACTTTGAAAACCACTCGTTAATTTGTGTTTATAACTGAAATGAATTTGAAAACAGCCACACCACTGGCCGACGACAGTGGCATTTTTCCTGTTGCTAACAGACTACCAGGCAATGGTAAACTCGGCCTTGCTGTACTTCCAGCAGCGTGTTTGCGAAAAGTTTATCCCTTCAGTATTCTCAATCCATGTGCTGATGGAGAGTCCCCTTGTTTTGTGTCAGGGGGAGGAAAGCGGAGGAGGACTTGATTCGCAGGCCATCACGGACATACCCAGCTGTGTGCAGAGAACGTGATCCTGTGTGCCCATTCCTGAGATAGTCGCCCTGTGCTCCCCGTGCACCGTGTGTTGGCAAGGAACACACACACACTGAGGGTGAGGAACTGGTATGAGATAAATTGGAAATAGAACCAAAAAATAATGCATTACTATACACAAGCAATGCAAGGGCATAGCAGACAGTACAGTACTTACATACAGTACAGTACAGTATGATCAGTGCAAGTAGAAAAAATGAACATAAAAAATGCATTACTTCATGAAAATACTCCATGCTTGCACGATGTCCCCTGAATTGCCGGTTTTAAATTTGCCTAGAGCCATGTCGCCGGATTATGAGAATTTGAGAAGCACATTGAGGACACAACGGCACTTCTACTTGAAAGGCTATATAAGCATTTGCTATATTCAAAGGGATGTAGCACTTGTCTAGTCTCGGGGGTGAAAAAAGAGGCAGTACATATGTTGTGTGCGCGCGCCTGCCCCTGCACTCCGCCAGGGCTGCCCCCTTGCAGATGTTTAAGTTTCCCAGGAGCAACCCATGTTACTATGCAAAGCAATGAAGCAAGGCATCGCAAGACGTGCAGTCGTAGCCTACGATACATGCAATAGAAAAATGAAACAGAAATAAATTATTGCATTACTATGCAAAGCAGTGTAAGCATGGCTCGCAAGACAGTGGCAGTTACAGTACGTAGTACAATGCAATGAAAAATGACATAGACAAAATAAATGCAACTACTATGTCAAGCCATGTGGACAAGGCATCACAATACAGTGCAGTGCAGACGAATACTAATGCACCAACAGTCATGCAATCCAAAACCATTCCTTCAGTCTATAACATTTCACACAACACATCGTTAACCATGGCCTTTATTCACATTGAGATGCATGAGACTAGATCATGCTAACTTTAGAAGCTCTTCCAATGTCCTATAGGATTTAATAGGCTTTTGGAATGAGCTTCTAATTTACATCATGCTAAGTCTCATGCTATCTCACGTGAATCAGGCCCAGCACATTACAATACAGCAGGGCCACAAAACAAAAGGCAATACAGTGCAATTGCCTTCAGTCAGGTTAGTATTCACGTCAAGTTATCTCTTTAACTATGTCATGAATGAGAACTGACGCTGTTCGCTGTTTGTGTTGTGTTAAGTCAAGTCAAGTCACTTTACTATGTTTGAAATTGGAACTGACTTGCTTTCACTGTTGTGTTTGTGTTGCTTGTTAAGTCAAGTCCAGGTCGACTTTACTGTGTCATGATTGAGACCTAGACGCTGTTTTTCGCTGTTGTGGTTGTGTTGCGTGTTAACCAGGTACCAGTTTTGGCTGAGGCCCTTCTTCACCTTAAGTTAAGTCAGTCCAGTCAACTTTACTCTGTCATGTTAGAACTGCCGCTGTTCGCTGTTGTGTTTGTGTTGCTTGTTTAACAGGGACGCAAGTGGGCTGATGCCTTCTTCAACTTAGTTAAGTCAAGTCAAAGTCAACTTTACTCTGTCATGATGGAGAACTGACGCTGTTCGCTGTTGTGTTGTGTTGCGTGTTAACAGTTACCAGTTTGCTGAGGGCCTTCTTCAACCGTGAAGTTAATTCAAGTCAGTTCCGCCCTTTAACTCCATCATCATGACAGAGTAAAGTTGACTTGACTTGACTTACTTTAAGTGACGAAATGCCTCAGCAACCTTGCGTACCTGTTAACAAACTCACACAAACACAACAGCGACCGCGTCGTTCTCATTCATGACAGAGAAAGTTGACTGACTTGAACTTAACTAAGGAAAAAAGGCCTCAGCCAACCTGCGTACCTGTTAACACGCACACAACACAACAGCGCACATCGTCAGTTTCTCAATTCATGAAAGAGTGAAAGTTGACTTGACTTGACTTAACTTAAGGTGAAAGAAAGGCTCACAAACTGCCGTCCTGTTTAACACGCAACACAACACAACCGCGAACAGCGTCTTCGCATTCATACCAGTAAAAGTTGAACTGACTTGACTTACAGCAACACAACACAACTATTAACAGCGTCAGTTCTCAATTCATAACGATAGTAAGAGTTGCTTGACTTGACTTAACACAACACAACAGCGAACAGCGTCCAAGTTCTCCAATTCATGACATAGTAAAGATAACTTGACTACTTAACTTAACCTACCTGACAGGTCAATTGCACTGTATTGCCTTTTGTTTTTTGTGGCCTGCTATGTAATATGCTAGGCCTGATTCAGTTGAGATAGCATGAGACTTTAGCATGATTCTAACGTTAGAAGCTCTTCAAAGTCCTATTAAATCCTTAGGACATTGGAAGAGCTTCCTAAGTTAGCATGACTGCTAAGTCTCATGCTATCTCAATGGAATACATGCCTGGTTTACTATTGTGTGTGTTGAATGTATAGCACTGAATTGATGGTTTTTGGATTGCATTGACTGTTGTTGCAATTGTTATCGTACTGCACTGCACTGTCTTGTGGATGCCTTGTCTTACGATTGCTTTGCATATGTAGTGCATTAATTTTGTCTATGTCATTTTTTCTATTGCATGTACCATACTGTACTGTACTGCACTGTCTTGCGATCCATTCCTTTACATTGACTTTGCATAGTATGCAATAGTTATTTTTTGTTTTCATTTTTCTATTGCATTGTAATCGTACTGTACTGTACTGCACTGTCTGCGATGCCTTGCCTTACATTGCTTTGCATAGTAACATTGTTGCTCCTGGAAACTTAAAACCATCACGGCAAGGGGGCGCAGCCCTGCGGAGTGCGGCTCGCGCGCGCACACACATATTTACTGCTCTTTTTCACACCCCTAGACTAGTACAAAGTGCTAATCCCGTTGAATATGCAAATGCTTATATAGACCCTTTTCAATGGTAGAAGTGGCGAGTTGTGTAAGAAAATTGTTGCTTCTCCAATTCTCATAATCCGCGACACTTGGCTCTAGGCATTTAAAAATCCTGCAATTCAGGACATCGTGCAAGATGGATATTCATGAAGTTTCATTTTTTTTTCTGTTTCTTTTTTCCTATTGCACTGGTATCATACTGTACTGTACTGTACTGTACTGTACTGTACGTCATGTTTTTTTTTTTTTTTTGTGGGTTGGTGTGTCCGGGTAGTTTTTGCTATCCTTGCTTGCTGTATAGTATGCATATTTTTTGTTCTATTTCCAATTTATCTCTTACCATTCCTCCCCCATGTGTGTGTTTCCTTCAACACACGTGCACGGGGAGCACAGGGTGAACTATCTCCAGGAACTGGGCCCACAGGATCACGTTCTCTGCACACGCTGGGTATGTCCGTGATGCCTGCTGAATCAAGTCCTCCTCCTCTCTCCCCCTGCCACAACAAGGGGACTCTCATCAGCACATGGATCTGATAATACTGAAGGGATAAACTTCTGCGGGGCCAACCCGCTGCTGAATCACCGGCCGAGTTTTACCATTGCCTGGTAGTATGTTAGCACAGCAAATGCCCTTAGTCGACGTGTGTGGCTGTTTTCACTCATTCAGTTATGAAACACAAATTAACGAGTTGTTTTCAAACTTAATCATGTAACGGATTAAAGATAATCGAACCACGATACAAAAATCATCCACTGCGACTCCAGATTTTTTAAAGAGAATTTATTGAAAGGGCCAAAACTTGAGTGTCCTGAGGGAATTTCTACTCCTTTGACTGCAGACATCCTGATGGAATACGGAGCAGCGAGAAGGGTTGTGTTGAAAGTGTTAACCTCTTTTGTCATAACATGTATTTCAGAGAGACTGCAATCTGACATCATCAGGCAAAAATGCACGCCTTCTGTGTTCATATGTAATGAATTGCACCCATGTGAATACTAGGGGGTGGGGTGCCAGCATGACTAGTTCCCCTACCTTCTGGAGGTTCTGTTAGAAACGAATGCATCCAATCTTTATTTAGACCTGATATTTTCTTTACTTACTGGGTTTACATTTGTTCACTTCCGTATTGGCCACCTTCCCCTGCCTTTTGTTCTCTTTTATCTGAAACTCGTTCAAATCACCTTTTTGCTTTGAACTACTGTTCTTCACTCAATATGTTGGTTAGGACACCAAAAAGACCAAGAAACTACAGTTTGGGGGGGGTCACATTTATACCTATCTCATAGCCATGGACTGGAAACAACAACAGAAAAAGAGGCACTGACCTGAACATTTGCAAACATACCCAGACACCATGAGTGGATAGAATTGTGAGAAGGAC
The DNA here is from genome assembly GCA_017654935.2 of Phymorhynchus buccinoides. Taxonomy (NCBI): domain Eukaryota; kingdom Metazoa; phylum Mollusca; class Gastropoda; order Neogastropoda; family Raphitomidae; genus Phymorhynchus; species Phymorhynchus buccinoides. Next base: position 60,178,367 of record CM065681.1, on the reverse strand, counting down.
AAGGACTGGGGAGAAAGGGGATAGCCACAAATTATGGATCCCTCTGAAAACATAATACAATCTCAAATTCAGCCTCGGTTCGTCAAAGTCCCACAGTCAAGTCAAGTCAAGAGTCAGCAATTACTTTATTATCACGTTAGGTGGTTTTTTACAGTATGGTCTCGTACAAGCACAATTCAAGCAAAGCAACACGTTTGCATGCATGAAAAATGGAAACAAAACTAAGGGAAAATGACAAATCATGCTTCGCAAAAAACGTTTGAACATAGTTAGGGTCGATAGAAACGACTATCAAAACATTAAAGAACTGCCATCTTTGCCACCATGTTTATTATTCGCATTCATTTGTTCACCCCCACCCTAACCCCAACCCCCCAACCCTCTCAAAGTCACCTCAAGCTTTTACATATTATTGCTCTTCTCTCTCTCTCTCTCTCATTGATTTCAGAGGAAAAGCTGAGAATCATGAGTGCAACACAAAACTATGGTGTGAACTCATTCCTTGTCTACAGGCTACAAAATTATTGTGAAACACTCAGCTAAATACTTTGAATAAGTGCCGACAGATCAAATGACTGTGTGCAAAAGGATTATACTTTTTGATCTGTCGCATAATGAAAGAAAAGTTGTAAAAATCGGTCAAAGACAGTCATAGGATAATTGTGGTGATGATGACGATGATAACAATAATAATAATGTCGATGACAATGTCTTAAATCATTTCAGAAATAGACAGACAAATGACAGATAACAATACTGCTACTGCTTATTATGATGTCGATATACTTATATGATATACTTTTTGATCTGTCGCATAATGAACGAAAAGTTGTAAAAATCAGTCAAAGACAGTCATAGGATAATTGTGGTGATGATGACGATGATAACAATAATAATAATGTCAATGACAATGCCTTAATCATTTCAGAAATAGACAGACAAATGACAGATAACAATACTGCTACTGCTTATTATGATGTCGATATACTTATATGATATACTTTTTGATCTGTCGCATAATGAACGAAAAGTTGTAAAAATCGGTCAAAGACAGTCATAGGATAATTGTGGTGATGATGACCCCCCCCCTGATGATAACAATAATAATAATGTCGATGACAATGTCTTAATCATTTCAGAAATAGACAGACAAATGACAGATAACAATACTGCTACTGCTTATTATTATGATGATGATGACGATGACGATGATAAACAATAATAATAATGTCGCAAACAATGTCTTAATCATTTCAGAAAAAGAAAGACAAATGACAGATAACAATACTGCTACTGCTTATTATGATGATGATGATGACGATGATAACAATAATAATAATGTCGATAACAATGTCTTAATCATTTCAGAAAAAGAAAGACAAACGACAGATAACAGTACTGCGACGACGACGACGACAATGTTGATAATGTCAATGACAATGCCTTAATCATTTCAGAAAAAGAAAGACAAACGACAGATAACAATACTGCGACGACGACGACGACAATGTTGATAATGTCAATGACAATGCCTTAATCATTTCAGAAAAAGAAAGACAAACGACAGATAACAATATTGCTACTACGCATGATGATGATGATGATAAAACTTATGCTGCTGCTGCTGCTACTGCTGCTGCTGCTGCTCCTGCTGCTGCTGCTGATGATAATGATGAATACACTGGCAGTTTGGTCTGGTTTGCATTTTGCTACCCATGTTGGCTGACTGGGTCGCACTCATGATTTCGCGCATGTCTTTTCTGTGTGTTTGTGTGTGCTGTGCATGTGTGCGTGTGCATGTGTGTGCGTGCGTGTGTGCACACTGCGCACAAAGTATCGGATTTGTACTTAATATATATAGTTTCTGAATGTTTTGTGTTTATTACTATTGTTATTGTTGTTGTCTAAAGTTAACTTTGTAAGCGCTCTGAGCTCTTTGGAGAAAGAGCGCAACAAATATCCATTATTATTATTATTATTAATAATACACCACCACCAACAAACAACAATGAAAATGGAGGCAGAAGACACACTACCTGTAGCTGCAGAATGATGTTTCCCAGACGCAAGTGGCAGTCCTTGTGTTCTGAAAGACAGACCCAAAAACACAACCAACACTTTAGTACAACAGAGAGAGAAAATGGAGTTTTACGTCCTCTTGGTCTGAATCAGACACATATATGGGACATTTGTAATACAAATATGGTGGGAACAATACTGGAGGCAATGCCCGGAGGCAGTACGAAACCAGTAAAGTCACGATTTAAAAAAAATTAATACAGATAGCTGTAGCGGTGACCACGCCTCGGTTAAACTCATCGGCTATGGCACCGCCACAAGTAGTTGCTTTAGTACAACAGACTGTCCAATACAACTATATAGCACCACAAAGAAATACAAAAGAAGAGCAGGATGAAGAGAGAGAAGAGGAGAGGAGGAGAAGGAGGAAGAAGAGGAGACGGGCGACGAAGAAGAGGAAGAAGATAGAGATGGAGAAGAATTTTGTTTTCAAAATCCTTAAAATCTACCGAAGTTTGTGACATGAATATACCACAATAATGTATGTATTCTGCTGGAGTGCTATGCTTATAGTAGATAACAATATCATACCAAGATAGTACTTACTTACAAGATCAGTTGAACAATGCTGTCACAAGATCTGATGACCGTTAACTTGCAGAACAAGCCCCCAAAAAACTAAAATCAATTCAGTTCAAATAACTTTATTACTCCCTTGAGGAGGACTTTTTTTTTTAAAACAAAAAAAAAATATGATATGATATAAAAAATATTGTTAGGAATAGGGGTACCTCTCTTCTACCTCCCTTTTGTCTTCCCCCCCAAATTGTGCCTCCTAAAGGTGATTCGAATTTTGTTACTAGTCATATCAGCAAACATGTGTTGCATGCGAGTGACCAAAGAAAAAGTAGCTTGCCTTCGAACTTCCCATCATAACCTTGTAATAATGGTCCAATTAAGAGCAAAAAGAGCAAGGAGATAACGAGGCCTAGGTAGCTAATCTTCAGGCAGACCACTGCCTGAACCAGCATCCAATTGCTGGAACTCCAGGCTGTCAGGCAGACCCACATTGCAAACCATGCTTGGAAAAGCCAAAGATACCCCCAAGAAAACAAAGAAGAAAAAAAGAGAAGAAATTCCATAATGTTCGATGGCCCTTACCCAGATTGAGGGAGCCCCCTGGTATCTTGGACAGATAGAAGAGCAAGGTCTGCTGCAGACTCTCGTGAGCAGACAGCAGCAGAGTGCAGATACGTTTGTGCATCACGTGTGCCTGCTGCATTCGCGAGTTCTGCATCCCCCCGGGCAGCTGAAGAAACAGAAAATATAAATGGAAGGACAGTCAATGCGTGCGTGCGCACATACTCACACACACGCATGCACTTACACGCAGAACAATACACGCACAGACATATGCGCACTGTACTTATTAAACTAAACCTAATGTGTGCGCGCACAGACGACAGACATCAATACACACACACACACAAAACTGACCCTTGATAAAGCCAAGGTCATTGACTAAAGTATGCAGTCTCAAGTCTAATGTGCACACACACACACACACACACACATAAACACACACACACACAAACACACGCACGCATACGCACACACACACACACACACACACAAAAAAACTAACCACTGATAAAGACCAAGGTCAGTGACTAAAGTCCAGTCTCTAGTCTAAATGTGCACATACACACACTATTTACACACACACACACACACTAAACTAACCCCTGATAAATCCAAGGTCATTGACTAAAGTACACAGTCCTCTACGTTTAATGGTGCGCCACATGAAACACACAAACACACCCAAACCTAACCCATGATAAATCCAACGTCATTGACTAAATTACACATCTCTAGTCTAATGGTGCACTACACACACACACACACACACACACACACAAACACCACACACACACACACACACATATACATGCACTCACACAAGCACACACACACACAAACGGACACACACATATGCACTCACGCACACGCGACGCCACACACATGCACACACACTAACCCCTGACAAAGGCCTCTGGCCAAAGTACACAGCCTCCAATGTCGACTGGTCTGGTGAACCGACCCACGATCCTTTCTGAGGCCGAGGCATACTGCAATGATTATAACAGAAATAAGAATAGAAGAAAAAGAAGATAAAGGAAAATAAGAAGAACAACAAAACTATCTCAAGTTGTCTTGAGTGCAACTTTGGCTGACTAGTGATAGACCCTTCTTCAGGTGAGATGTCCTAACCAGTTCCATTTCACTTCATTGGTGATTTCCATGTCTTGCACTGTTATTCTATGTCTGATCGACTAGACTGTTTGGTGATCTTTCTAGTATGTGTCCTTCATACACTTGTTGCTTGGTTCCTGCTTTCAAAGCAAGTTTTTGTTGTTGTTACAGTTGTTGTTTTGTTGTTTTGTTTGCTAAGTTCTATGTTTTTGCATTGTAAATGAATGTGGGGAGAATACATTGGTCATGCATTTTATGTTTAAGAAATGGAATTATGTCAGGTTGCAAAATCAAACTCGCTCTGCCAGTGAAAGCTATTACTAAGACAATCTTATTGTTACTAATGGTGTATAAATGGCAGTGTAAATTATCTATCTGACTTACCTAAGAGAGCGAGTGGTCAACTTCTGTTTTTCTCATATTAAATTTGAGTATGAGCAATCGACACTTTTTTGGACATTATTGCGATGCGAGTGTGTGCAGTAAGCAGCACTTTTTATAATAAGTTCAAAATGTAAGAGATAAAATAAAACAAAAAACATTTCTGCCATTAGTTCAAGGTAGAGATGCAGGCTCCCAATCGTCCCGCAAAACAAGGGTCCCAGGGACTCCTTCATTTACAGTATAGAGGGTCCTAGAGGCGAGATATAGGGTCCGAGTGGCATTGCGAATGCTAACAAGAATTTTTCTAGTGCATCACTGGGACCCACTGCATACTCTTTTAGGGGTGTCCTTTAGAACTTTAGTGCTTCATAGACCCCCAAATGGGGTTCCCTGTGAGCCCTGAGTTGGTACACAGTAGTCAGCACAGCATGCAACATGATCATCACTCTCATATTATTTACAGTAACATTTAAAAAACAAAAATCAAACGAACTTGAGGTAGGGCTGATGCAGGGCTATCAGCATGGCATGGAGCGTGACCTCCACAGCGCACAGGTGGAAGTAGTCAAACAGCACAGGCAGGTGGGCGTGCAAACAATACAATTCAATACAGTACAATACAATACAATACAATACAATACAATACAATACAATACAATACTGACCTTGATGTAGGGCTGATGCAGGGCTATCAGCATGGCATGGAGCGTGACCTCCACAGCACACAGGTGGAAGTAGTCAAATAGCACAGGGAGGTGGGCGTGAACAGTACAATGCAATACAATGCAATGCAATACAATACAATGCAACACAGTACAATACTTACTTGAGGTAGGGCTGGTGCAGGGCTATCAGCATGGCACGGAGCGTGACCTCCACAGCACACAGGTGGAAGTAGTCAAACAGCACAGGGAGGTGGGCGTGAACAGTACAATGCAATACAATGCAATGCAATACAATACAGTACAATACTGACTTGAAGGTAGGGCTGGTGCAGGGCTGATCAGCATGGCATGTAACGTACGGACCCTCCACAGCACACAGGTGGAAGTAGTCAAACAGCACAAGGAGGTGGGCGTGAACAGTACAATGCAATACAGTACAGCACAATACAATGCAATACAATGCAATACATACTTGAGGTAGGGCTGGTGCAGGGCTATCAGCATGGCATGGAGCGTGACCTCCACAGCGCACAGGTGGAAGTAGTCAAACAGCACAGGGAGGTGGGCGTGAACGCCTTTGGTGGGGCTGAAGTGCAGGTGTAACGTGCGCTGACTGCACTGCTCCATCTTGTCACCTTCCGATCTGAAATCATCATTGTTATCATCGGTATCATCATCATCATCATCATAAAGTTTTTGGTGGGCTGACTGCACTCCTCCATCTTGTCACCTTCCGATCTGAAATCATCATTGTTATCATCGGTATCATCATCATAAAGTTTTTGGTGGGCTGACTGCACTGCTCCATCTTGTCACCTTCCGATCTGAAATCATCATTGTTATCATCGGTATCATCATCATAAAGTTTTTGGTGGGCTGACTGCACTGTCACCTTCCGATCTGAAATCATCATTGTTATCATCGGTATCATCATCATCATCATCATAAAGTTTTTGGTGGGCTGACTGCACTCCTCCATCTTGTCACCTTCCGATCTGAAATCATCATTGTTATCATCATCAGAAAGTTTTTGGTGGGCTGACTGCACTGCTCCATCTTGTCATCTTCCGATCTGAAATCATCATTGTTATCATCATCAGAAAGTTTTTGGTGGGCTGACTGCACTGCTCCATCTTGTCACCTTCCGATCTGAAATCATCATTGTTATTATCGGTATCATCATCATCAGAAAATTTTTGGTGGACTGAATTGTGCTGACTGCACTGGTCCATCCTGTCACCTTCCGATCTGAAATCATTATTGCAGCACATATCATCAATTTAATCATCATCGTCACCATCATCATGAAGCCTTTGGTGGGCTCAGGTGCAGTGAATAAATTGCTCTATTAGTATTAGTCTATTTTACCACCTTCTGAGCTGAAATAATCATCATTGTACAAACCAATAAACAATGGGTGGTGGTGCTGTGCTCTCGATGACGCGCTCTCCAGGTGGGAGCAGCCTGAATTTCACAGAGACAATTCTGTTATTAGAATATACCAAATACAAAAACACACACAAAATATATATATTATACAGAAACGAGAGAAAAGAAAGCTGAAAAAGATAAAACAAACCTGAAAACAATCTTAAAATTTTAAAAACCGAAAAAGAAAGAGACGACAACAGAGAGCCTAAGTAAAGGCAGGAGTTGAATGGGATAGGATGGAGGTAGGGTATGGGTAGAAGGGAGTTTGATGAAGGGGGAGGCGTGCTGTTTTTTGGGGGGTGACCTACCCTTCATCCTCCTCGGAGAACCACAACTCCACCAGAAGCTGGAGTTCCACCGACTCCAAAGACTCCTCAAGCTGGTAAAAAAAAGAAAGAAAGAAAAGAAGAAAAAATTCATTACGAGATCAGTGGTCATGGGTGTAAGTTAAGAAAAAATTCTTATCGTAGAAGTTATATTTATCAAATTATGGAATGAGTCCAGATTTTTTTTTTAAATGTCTAGCAATTTACAAACAATATTCAAACAGCAGAAAACACACAAATGGGAATAACTGTATTTATTTTCAGCAAATATTTCAGACCCACTTGTCCTTTGACGATGCCTATCTCCAATTTACAAACCACATAATGCTTCCTATCATAACAAATCAAAATAACAATTTATGAATACCATTGAGAAAATGGCTCAAAAGAATCGTATTTCCCAATAACAAAAAAACAAAAAAATCTCTCTAAAGTTTTTCTTCTCCTCTGAAAGTTCACAGGATTTGAATTCTGAAATCATTGGATTGGAGGAGCGTTGTCCAGCCTTATCGTAAACTAATGCTGATAGTCAAGACATCAAACACTGATCAACCTATGTCACTGACAGTATTAATAAACATCATACCACTTTGATTTGACTTTAATAAGCATCAGCAACAGCCAAAATATTATGGTATTATGATCATAAAGTATCATTCATAATGTCACCAACAGTAGCGATAAACATCACACCATGTCAACATCATGCTGACCTCAGTTTCAATTACCACTCATGTACTCAGTGTCTCTGGGCCCAAATCAATTAAATTGGGAAATTTATGCCAGCTGTTGTCCGACTGACATTGGTGGCACCCTTGGAGGAGGACCTCACTCATGCTGGCTCTGTTACTAAGCCATAATTGTTTATCAGTATGGGGCTTAACAGCTGGTGTGCTGCGTAAGTTATACAGAAAGAGCTCCAATGAACTTGAATAACTCAGCAGCAATGCAGTGTTTCCTCAGTTGGGCTAACCTCCCCTCTCTCACACACACACTCAACTACACAGACACACTGTCTACATGAATGCCCACCACACAAATGCACTACACACCCACCCATGCACACATGCATGTGATTGCATATGCGCACACGCACACGCACACACACACACACACACACACACACACACAGCTGTCTAATATTACGAGAAGTGGATAGACGTTAAATGAAACACACACACACACACACACACACACACACTCACTCTCTCTCACACACACACACACACACACACACACACAGAGAGTTGCACTTACCCTACTGCTGTCCACCAGTGTATGAATACGGTAGAGAATAGCGTCATTGATAGAAAGGTCCTCGTTGCGATACAGGATCTGAAATGTTCGACTGACGGCAACGTTGTTCACAATACTGGCTGACATCGACTGGGAACCTCCTGACAATAACAACAAGCAGCAACAATGTAGGTAGTGATAGACACAATAAGAACAAAAACAATAAGAATAAAACAGCATAAAAGACAGCAATGAAAAAAGATCATTCTGATAAGTATTAACATCAATCTGGGTTCCTGATTTTCTCGCCCCCTCTCTTAAGGGGTACGCTCACCCCCTGTTTACAGTTTTAAGGGGTATTTTCACCCCCCAGTTTCAAATTTTAAAGGATCAAGACAAAAACATAACAATGAGAAACTCCACCCTACTTACCGCATGCACTTATTATCAGCATGACACATGCTTAAGCTTTAAGAAACATGTTGATCAAATGAATATCAAAGTGCACAAAACGATTTTATTGGATGCTAATAATAGAGTATGCCAATGAGCAATAGCTTTCAATGATTTGTGCTTTTTGCACGATCTAGTAAAATGTTAGATCAAGGCTAGCGACTCTAACCTGTGGCAGCAGCCTAGATAGGCCTAGAATGCTCTAGCAGATGACTGAAATACAAGCAGCGTGACCGTTAGCTTACTGAAATGTAACGACTGTGTTAACGCACAAATCATTCTTTTAATGAGTCATCTCACCCCCTACGCAGATTTTAAAGGGTTGTAAATCTCACGCATGGTTTGAGATTCTAGAGGGTATTTAAGAAGTCTAGTGCGTAAATATGTACAATCTGTATGTTTTCAGAAACCCTGAAACAGTAAACAACATGAACATAGGTTCTCTTCCAAAATCGGAATGCATCGGCTGAATGCAGCAAGGAGTTTAAAAAAAAAACCGGCCCAAAAATGAAAACCGGACACATATGTACCTCAACCATTATGGCTTGGGAACGCAGAAGAACATAGGTACCGTATTTTACGGACTACAAGGCACACCAGATTATAAGGCGCACCCCCCAAATTTAACACAAAATTCAGATTTTGTTATTCTATATTTTCTTACTATACTATCAGTCCAGGGCTTCCAGGGACCCCCATTTGGGGGTCTATGAAATACTAGAATTCTAAGGGACCCTCTAAAAGAATGTGCAGGGAGTCCCAGGGATGCACTACAAAAACTCTTTTTACCATTCGCAATGCCACTGGGACCCTCTATCTTGCCTCTACGACCCTCTATACTGTAAGTGAAGGAGTCCCTGGGACCCCTTGTTTTGCGGGGCGATTGGGAGCCCTGCAGTTCACTCACATTATAAAGTGCAGGAGTCTCAGTCTAGGAAAAAAATTATTCACATATAGTCCGTAAAATACGGTAGTCATAAAAAATAGTGCTGCTGTACTTCCCTGTATGTGTACGTGCGTGCATGCTTGTGCTTATATGCTTGTGTGCATTGTGTGTGCATGTGTTTGTGCACGCATGCGTGCGTTGTGTGCATGTATTGCATGGCAAAGTCAAAGTGATATGCTTTAACTGTCACTCTGTTAGGCCTCTGGCCTCAAAAAGTTGGAACTCACAAAGAACACCTTGTGAATTCATTCGTATGCAAGAAGAGAAATTGACTTCTATGCAAAAGTAATTTGTGTACACATGTGCATTGATGTTTCTGTAATCACTTGAGAACTGTATGTAATGTGCATGGGAGCATGCATGCTTGCAAGATTGCACACATCTTAGGCCAAAGACAAAATAGGTGTGGTTAAGGTATACCTACCCTATTTTTTTCGGCCGACCCTATGATTTTTTTTTGCTTTGTCCAACAAAAAAAGAAGAAGAGAGATGGCCATACGCTCATATTTCTGAAAAATATGAGGGTGATTAGCACTTTCAAAGTTTCAAAGCATCTTACACGCTCGTGGATGTTTTCCGGGACATTCATCCGGATGTAGGAAAGGAAAGCATTATCACTTGCTGAGGTGGTTCAGCTATCTTAGCTGAACCTTTCGAACTAGAGTTTTCAACACCACTCGGCAATCTCAAAGAGCTGGGAGTGAAGAGCTTACAATTTTGTTGAGAAAGAGAAAGTTTTATTTCTTTGGGTTGTTTACTTTAAATTACTCGATGTTCATGACACACTCACCAAGAGAGTAAGAGTGAGTGAGAGAGTGAGAGAGAGAGCTCTTGTGTTTTGTCAATTTTGACCTTTAAAAAAAAAAAGTTAGGTCCTACCTACCTACCCTATTATTTTTGGCCATGTTACCTTAACCACAACTATTTTTGTGTGTGGCCTTATCACATGCATTTATAAGCGAATATGGACAAATATTTAAATACCTACACATGATGTATGTACAATACGCATAGATATGCAAACATGCCTGTGCACATGAATGTTCACTACAAATACAGTTGACACAGTCTTGTCCAATCTCCACCAAGGACTCACTGAAGTGTTCTGCTTTGGCCGGTTTGTTCAGGCTGACCTCCACTCGCACTGGTAGCTTGGGGGGAGTCTTCAGCGACGTGCGAATCTGGTAGAACCTGTCAACATGAACACAAAACTGTTTCAGATCAAATCAATTAACAATAAACATATATGCATGTATTAAATTCTGATGTTAGAGGTATGTCTTATTGAAACCCATAGACCTGCAGCTACCACTAGCACTGATATTGCTAGAACCCTGAAGTGATTCGAAGTATGTGGACTACTACCAGTGTGTCTTCATGACTTGCCAGGCCGGGTTGTTCTACACCTATGCGCCACCAACAGGTGTCAGTTTGGGTGATTTGCCTGCACTTCGTCCAACTCCTTTAGGGGCAACAGTATTCAACAACCAGCCGGACCTCCTAAGATTGCTGTACCTGGCTGGAGCAGCTGTCAGCAACTCTGAGGTCTTCTGAGGTCAACTCAGTCGGCATCCAATGGTGACAGAAAGATGCCAAGCAGAGAGCAGGGCAGTACAGCCTTCAGGCAACCGTTTTCTGTTACCTGAGGATGTGGATGCCGCCAAAGAGATTTGCGATTTTCTCTTTGCAAGACCTCTGTCTCCAGGAGGTGACCAAACATGTTGGCTGGGGACACGAGAGAAACAGCAAAGTGGAGCAGCTGGAAATCCCTGTTGTCCTTAACTCATTCGCATCGCAACGATTTTGAATGATTAAAAAAATCTCACAAATCACTCCAGCCATACACACAAACAAAAAACATACCGGTACATAAACAAAAGGAAGAAATGAAAGAAGATTACAGATTTTTACTTCAGGTTTAGACATAGGGAAGTGGTAGATCAGACTTTTTTTTATAGACTTTATATAGAAAAACTCTCCACACCAATTGGTTTCCCCACAACAAACCACTACAAAAAGCAAAGTCAGAGGCAAAATTGTGGTCTAAGGGAGCGAAGCAAGTTTAGAAGTGACCAAGGTATGGTGTGCACACAGATTTACTTCCCTTGAAGCAAATGCATCAAATTGACAGCTATCTATTATTAGTATTAATTCTGCACATATATTGAATGAGTTAAAGAAATGCTGACTCTCTCAAAGACTTGACCTACAGGCTTCATGTGGAAGTACAAGATGATTGAGCTGATGAAACTTGAAAGAGATGAGAGTGAGGCTAAGGAAAACTATTACTTGTTCTGTAGGATGGCTGGAACATGTGTTTTGGAGATTAGTGTTAGTTTCTGAGGATGTTTACATCATAACTTCCCACTCCCAGTGTCGATCAATTTCCTTTGTCGGTCCTACGTCTCCTTGTGATAATCACATGTCAAATACGAAACCATGGTTTATTTGTCAAAATTAGTAATTATGACAAATAAACCATGGTTTCCCCACAACAAACCACAACACAAAAAGCAAAGTCAGAGGCAAAATTGTGGTCTAAGTGAGCGAAGCGAGCTTAGAAGTGACCATAGAAGTGACATAATTAAATTACTGCTTTTAGCTACAACAAATTCCCTTTCATAATATTATTTAATGTCAGTACAATGTTGCATATTTTCTCTTTCATTCTTTCAAATTCAAGCTTTCTTCAATATTGTATAAAGTTTCTCTTTCTTGTCAAATCTTTGGACAACCTCTCTCTGTGCTATTCTAGGCATTCAATTTAAACAATCTGTTTGGTCAAAAGCAAAATGAACACACTGAACACTGAATGGCTTAATGAACAGGCCTTTAATAAGGCCCATGTGGGTGGCTACAAAAACAGAAAAGAAAAAATTCAAGGGCATTGCTATGCATGAATCAATTCAAACACATGTAATTCGCATACAGAGAGAGAGCGTGATATATCTTCTTTGTTATTTTAACACAACAGTTTGAATGTCAACATTGAATATGAACATTTCCTTGGACCAATTTGTTTCTGGAATTTTGCTCTAAAACTTCCATTTTCCAATTTATGATATTTTATTTTACGATCCATTTTAATATTTTTCTTAGCAATGGTGACTATAATTCAAGTGTGTGTCTATGGGTGTTTGTTATCAGCAAAGCCAAGAAAACATAGAAGAAAAAAAAGAATTAAATTATCTGAATGGCCGGAATATTTTATTATTTAAAAAATGGTTGATGAAAGCTGTTTTTTAATTCTATTATGCACTTTTTATAACATGCACTTAAAATTTACTTACAGTTACTGTATTTATTTTTAGTTCACAGCATGATGAAAACAGAATGCTAGTATTAGGGTTTTCTTGGAACATATAATTTGAATCATGTGGAGGAAACATCAACTGAAATCTTATGATGGATATACTTTTGTGTGCACCTGGTGATAATGATGCATATATTGTTGAATGTGCTCAGCCAATCATAATACAATCGGCAAAACTGATTTTTTTCAAAATACAAGTACCAGCATGAATCATTTTAGGAAGATTCGTTATCTGAAGCTAATGAAAGCAAAGTAATCAACAAACCTGCAATAAAAGATGACTGACTCAAGCTACACCAGTGACCACATATGATATGCACTATCAGCATCACCCTAATATAGCTGAAGAGATACACTAATTAACTTAAAGACAAGGTTACCTTCAGTACCAACATTTTCCTGTCTAATTGGACAATTATCAGTATGCGAAAAAAGACAAACTAGATTTCAAACAGACAAAAATATCACATGTAATTACCCAACAGAAAGATACAGCTGATATAAACACCACCTCTGCCAAAAAGGCAACACACTTACTAATTGGCTATTATTCCAGTGTCCTTTTTTCTATTCTTTGAAGCTTGGAGCATTATGTTACCATTATGCACATGCATAATATACATGTCTGCATTAGTCACTTAGTGGCTGTAACTCCCTCCTCTCTCCCTCTCACGAACACATGCATGTATGCACGCACGCACACACACACACACCACCACGTCCCCTTCCTCACACATATTATTCAAAATCTCCCCCATCAACCACGCCTCTCCCCCATCACACACACACACACACACAGCTAAACAAACAATTTGTACAAAATTAATAATAGGACAAAATGCATAAAACAAATGAAAATGGATAATACACCCACATGACAAACAGACAAGAGAGAAAGTGAGAGAGAGGGAGAATAAGTCACACAGAGAGAGGAGAGAGAGAGAGAGAGAGAGGAGAGAGAGAGGAGAGAGAGAGGGAGAGAGAGAGAGAGAGAGAGAGAGAGAGAGAGAGAGAGACAGAGAGAGAGAGAGAGAGAGAGAGAGAGAGAGAGAGAGAGAGAGAGAGAGAGAGAGAGAGAGACAGAGAGAGAGACAAAGACAAAGAGACACCCACACCCACACAGAGATAGAGATAAACAAGCAAACAGTTTGATGGCTTGGAGTCAAAGCGGACTATCTGTAGATAGTCCATTGAAGTATTATTGAACCTATTGCAAAAACTAATAACTTGTGTCAAACAATGACTGCAGAAATATATAAAGGGGGTTATGCTTTTAATATTTCTGCAGTCGTTTTTTTTATGCAAGTTATTAGTTTTCGTACTAAGTTCAATAATATGTCAATGGACTATCTAAAGATAGTCTGCTTTGACTCCAAGCCATCGACTGTTGAGCTGCACACTGACCCACGTTGGAAGAGGTCCACATTGTAGAATTTGTTCAGCTCCACAGCAAGCTCTATGGTAGCCTGCAGCTCTGACATGGTGACTGCAACATAGTGAACATTCAAATAGAATAGTATTCATATTCATCATTGTCACAATCATCATCACTGTCATCATCATCACCACTGTCTTTATCATCATCACAATCATCATCATCATCATCACTGTCATCACATTCACCACTGTCATTATCATCATCACAATCATCATCATCATCACTGTCATTATCATCATTGTCACACTCATCATCATCATTATTAGTATTACTGTCAATATCATCATTGTCAATATCATCAGGCACAATCAACATCATCATCATCATCATCATCATCACTATTAACAGTATATCAGGAGTACCCAACAGTAGCGCTTTCGGTTAATCCTTTTTCGTTAGGCTTCTTTAGCACTGTAAGTTTTAGTGATTTTTATTTTTAAAAATTGTGAACAGTTAAGAAATAATTGTAGAATTTGTTTTAATTGGGCGGGGGTTGTGTGTGAGTATTTATTATTCAAGACTAAGATTCAAAGGCAACAATTTTGTTTTGTTTTTCTGTTTCTAAATCCTTTCCTTTCACTTATGCAGGATTGGACATTCACAGCAAAGAACTTTGCACTGCTAACACCTCAGAATTCTTCCCTTGCTTCTCATCTTGTTATGTTCTTGTGGCAGACGAATAAGCCCAGTGTGATAAAATAAGCTTTTAAGAAAACGAAACACAGTTGCTTCGAATGGAGGAGGCTGTGCACAGTCTTAGTCTTTAAAAAGTATCTCCAGATTCTTTCACCCTCTTCTTCATCAATCGCTCAGATAGTCTCTTGTAGTTGTAGATTGGTTTATATAGCATTTTTATTGTCAAGTACCATGAACAATGCAATAATGAGATAGGGCACCAAGAACACTTACATAAAGCCCTCTCTTGTTATATAAGCACAGATGCATCATGTTGTCGCTATGCACCCACCTAAGAAAGAGACTCAGCATGTCCGCCTTCGGGTGGAAATTTGTTTTGTAGGACTACTAGGAGTTTCTAGAACAAAGGCACGAGAATGGACCAGTAAGGCAGAAAGATAGTAGATCACAGTAAGCAAAGGGAAAAGGCAGTGTCAAAGAGTGACAGATTAGAGGAAGTTACAAGCACAGAACTTCCAGAAAGTAGGGGAACTAGTATTTGTACGAAAGACCCCTCAGTCTCCTTAAGGGTGGACTCTTTTACCTTCAACATAATACTATAGTGCATTGTTAGAGAGACCCTGCACCATTTAAAGGCTCACAATTTGGGCTTGCTATCCATCCATCAATGAAAAACAATGCTTTTCATTTAGGGAGATAAGTGAAGGACATCTTTTGTACAAACCTTAGGAGAATCCCATGTATTGCAGATGCCATCTTTTCTTTAACTACAAGTTTGATACTAATGTTTGTCTGTAAATTAGACGGCAGTCAAATCAGAAATAACAAATTAACTTACTATTAAACAACAAAGTCAGAATGGGGCATGAGGCACAGGGTACTGAAGGAGGAACCAATGAATTATGCAAATGAGCAACACAGTCAGGTCTGTCGCTTCATGGATTTATTGGGCCTATAATTCATACTATTGTTTCCTGTCTCAGTGTCTGACAACGCATACATGTCTCTTCTTCTTTCTTTTCTTTGTCTATCGCTCAGACAGTTTCCTGTCATATGAGTGCTGATGCTTCGTGCTGCCGTTATGTGCTAAGGCCAAACAAAAAAATATGTCTGTTTCCGGTAACCCGACCGAGCCTATTTGCTGCCGACCCTTTTTTTTTTTTGGGACGTTTCAAAAACAAAAACAAAGAAAAGCAATTTGAGCAGACGATGCAAGGGAAAACAACCATTGCACTCTCACTCGGCATAGTCAAGGACCGTTACTCGCGCAGACTTTCGTGATCAACATCCGCCAACACAATGGCGGGCGCAAGGCACGCGATTTCCCGCAGTACAATATTACTGCTATGCTTGCTGCAACATGCTTATGTGAAAAACAATCAAGTGGTAAAGATAATCTGTTGATTAATACTCACATTCACATGTTTCAGCAAATACGGTAAAAATCTTGCACCGCAAAGAAGAAGAAAAAATAATAAAAATTGAAAGCCTACCTACCTACCCTATTTTTTTGGGCCATGTTCCCGGAAACAGACATATTTTTTTGTTTGGCCTAAAACCTAAGAAATAGTCATTCATCCCCAGCATGTCCGCCTTTGGCTGGAGAAAATCTTTGTAAGAATTTCTAGAACAAAGGCAAGGAGAATTGACCAGTAAGGCAGAAAGATAGTACCCATAGATTAGAAAGCAAATGGGAAAAGGCAGAGAGGCAGAGAGTCAAAGAGAGTGACAGATTAGAGGAAGTTACAAGCACATGACTTCCAGAAGGTGAGGGAACTATTTAATACAAAAGACCACCCCGGTATCCCCACGGGGAGAGACTTATGGATGGCGGGATCGTCCAACTCCCCACATGTCTCTAATTTCATAGGTTCATTATGATACATTTGCCATTCTCTGTCACTATAGTGTCAGACACAGGTCGTCACTCAGGGGGCTCATAATTCATCTACTGTTTCCTTTCAGTGTCTGTGTGACTTGTGTTGCTAGTTGTCAGAAAACAGTCAAATAGCAACAGATTACTGTGTATTCTCGCAGTCTCTGTGACATGGATTATGACAAGTTTCCCTTCCCCTCTGTGGTCCTTTTTGTTTTGTTCAAATTAACATCTTTTCACATGCTTAGATTAGGGAGGGAAAGTGTGTGTGGTTCTTTATGCATAGTGTATGCTACATAATAAAGTGTTTTAATCTGTGCATACATGTGAATGCGCATGTCTCTCTCGGCTATAATGTATTTTAGTCTCACACACACCCTCATTTTTTGGCATTGAAAATTTTCACTGAGAAGCAACATTCTGCCGTTTTTGGGAAAGGGATAGGATTAGGATCAGCCTAGGATTATTTTCATAAAACTGAAAGAAGCAATCTTTGCGATTGAGGGTGGTAAACATGAGATGAGGGTGGTGACTAAAGTACACCTTTGCCCTCTCTCTCTCTTCCTCCTTATTGTCTATCTCTCTCTCTACCTCCCTCTCTCTATCTCTCACTCTCTCTCCCTACCCCATCTCTGTGTCTGTGTGTGTGTGGGTGTGGTGTGTGTGTGTGTGTGTGTGTATGTATGTGCACGCTGCGTGTGTGTACATGCGTGTGTGTGTGTGTGTGTGTATGAGTGTGTGTGTGTGTGTGTGTGTGTGTGTGTGTGTGTGTGTGTGTGTGTGTGTGTGTGTGTGTGTGTGATGTGTGGAGTGTGTGTGTGTGTGTGTGTTGTGTGTGTATATGGCTGTGTGTATGTGTGTGGCTGTGTGGATAATTGGTATTTACAAATATTTGTCATTCATGTATTGATCTGGGGGGTTTTCTTCTAATATTTTCTTCTTTGTTGTTGGCGAGATGTAAACAAGCGTGTATTGTGCTTATTATTTTCCAACATTAAAAAAGATTCGTTCGTTTGTTCGTTCTCTCTCTCAACACAGAAGTTGCAGAGTGTTCGCAGCTCACAGTGTCCCATCAATAAACCTCATGAAGCCAAGCCACATCACAGCCCGTCACATCTGTTACAGAAGAATTTATCACAATAGAGCCGTCTTTCCTCTGCATTGTCCTTGGCTGTATTTGGGGACAGCCGTCAATACAAACATCATGCTCTGGCATATTATCTGCTTATCGCTAGAGCAATCTTTCTTCCTTTTTTTTTTCTTTTCTTTTTTTCTCTTTTACTCCAATGACCTGTTTGCCTGTGTTATTAGCTTGTTACAAAGGATTTTTGTTTTGTTGACTTTTTTGATTGTTTAAAAATCTAAAAAGACCTGTAGCCTCCAGTTTGTCCGCAACAATCTAGACTAAAAAAAAAGAGCACAATATTATGCTTTTATTACTAGAAAATAATACTTTCCAGTTTTTTTTCTATTAAAGCTTTGGCAGTCGATACAAACTTAAAACCAGTAATTTATAATCCACTGGCCTTTTTCTTTAGTGAAGGAGCTTTGTTTTCCAGATCCACAGATTCCCAAGGACAGCACTTGACAAATTAGTTAGCAGTTATTGTAGAGCTCTGCTTTACAGAGGGAAGGGAAGAAAAGATGAAGTGCTAAAGTGGTAACCTGATAAAATCAGGATGTAATGAGCTGGTAATTAATAAGGAAAGAAAAATAGAACAGAGCACTTTGGTACGTTTAAGCTAAACACAGCAACTTTACCAGTCCCTTGACAAAAGAACAAGGAAAAGATTGAACATGAAAGGGTAAATTAAAAAGGACTATGGAGAGAAGAAGAGGCAGAGGTGAAGTTGTATTTTATTATTCTTCGTTCTTGCCTCTTTTTTTCTTGATGATTACTACAGTTCATATACGTCTGACCAAAAAAATCATGTTGTGTCAACGTCGTGTTAAATACAGTACACGTCTGTCTGCAAAATAATTTTAACCTAGAAATACATTGTGACAATGAACCTGACCAGAGTTGTGTCTCCCAC
>CM065681.1:60156830-60158852 GCA_017654935.2 Phymorhynchus buccinoides | reverse complement strand
GGCAGGCTGTCGTTCTTGAGGGCACCCAGTCAGGCTATCAGTGTGAAATCAGGCGTACCACAGGGATAAGTGCTAGGCCCATGCCTATTTCTGGCATATATAAAAATGATGCCAGAAAAACTGTCTTTAAAGGCAAGGCTCTTTGCTGATGACACGGCAGTCTACAGGATCATCTGCTCAGGGGAGAACCATGCCTGCTTACAGAAAGATCCCCAACGCCTTGAGGAATGGGAGAAGAAGTGGGACATGCAGTTTCACCCTGGGAAATGCCAGACTCTGCCTTTCACCCGCAGCAGGAAGCCCTTGCACCACCCGTACCAACTGCATGGACACACCTTCAACCTTGGACACAGTCCAAACAGCCAAGTATCTGGGTGTTACCAGGCAGGTTACCATAGGACAGCCAGCGTTACCGACATGCTACAGAGGCTCAGATGGAATTCACTGCAGCAACGCCGACAAGCCACCAGACTCACCATGCTGTATAAAATATTCAATGGCAAAATTGGCATGGTGAGTGTGAACAGGAGCAAAGTCATACCTCAGCCAGATCGGCAACATAGGGGTCATTCACAACAGCTCCTCATCCCCCAGTGTCGGATGCAGTACCGTCAAAGCTCCTTTTTTCCATGAACAATCAAGGAGTGAAACGACCTGCCAGTCCCGCAGTGGAGGCCAGAACTCCAGAGACTGAGACTCAGTGAGAGAGCTTCACAGCCAGAGTCTGGAAGTTCCTCAAAGGACACCCGCCTGCTGCACCTGCTGCGGCTGGTGGCCCCACTCAGGGGTTATCAGTCTAACAACCAAGCAAAAGCCCCCCCTCCCTTCCCCCCTCACAGAATTCCCATCAAGCTAGGCGTTTTCCTTTTGTCTGTCCTCTCTTCTCTTTCTTTAACCTTTACCGGACTTCTGGGGTCGCCCACGACCCCTTGACACACAAAACATGTTATATCTCTAAGACTATTTAAGCAATCTTCATGAAATCTCATGACTTTGTCAAAAACGTAAATGGCTTTAAGTGTTAAATTTTATTAATGTGTATAAAATATAAATGACGTAATACTAATATGACGCGTAATTTTGATATACCTGTCCGGATGACGGGGGTCTCCCACGACCCCTACTTTAAAGAGCACTGCAGTGCATTGAGTAGGGGTCGTGGGAGACCCCCGCCATCCGGACAGGGATAAACACATGGTGCCTCTTTGACAAGTAGGGGTCATGGGAGACCCCCGCCATCCGGACAGGGATAAACACCTCGGAATTTGCTCTTTGACAAGTAGGGGTCATGGAAGGCCCCCGCCATTGTGTCCGTGTAGTCAAAAGCATGATCCGGTAAAGGTTAATCCTTGGCCCAAGAATACTAAATAAGTATATATAGCGTTCTTGTTTGGCCTCCTGGCCCTTTCTTCCAGCATATGTGGATGAACCTCCCCGGTTCCGTGGCTTAATAATCAGTGTGTTGATTGTAGCCACATACTGCGAAGAAGAAGAAGAAAAAGAGAGAGAGAGAGAGAGAGAGAGAGAGAGAGAGAGAGAGAGAGAGAGAGAGAGAGAGAGAGAGAGAGAGAGACACAGAGAGAGAGAGAGAGAGAGAGAGAGAGAGAGAGAGAGAGAGAGAGAGAGAGAGAGAGAGAGAGAGAGACTTACCGAGGCATCAATAGATTTCTTCATTTTTGTTTTCTTCAACGATTTCTTCAACGAAGACTTGACCTTCCCTCTCCGTATTGCGGGAATCATTTTGTTTCCAAACGTTCAAAGTGTTCTGCTTCTGCCTTCTGCTCGCCTTTTGAAAACTTCCGCCCCGGAAGTTACTGTACTGTCAATAAATTGAAAGAAACGAAACTAAATTCTCCTGAAATTAATAAAACATAAACTCCTCATTTTGTCATACAAGTTGGCACAGTAATAATAATGTGAACAAAATATTTTTTAAGTGGACAGAAATATTGGTTTCTTTTGACGGTGTGCAGAAACTTGACTTTGGAGAGGATAGAGTAGGGGAGATAGTCTAGCTCGTCG
>CM065681.1:60126830-60146830 GCA_017654935.2 Phymorhynchus buccinoides | reverse complement strand
AAGAATGAACGTGACCAAAGACTGTATAGGGGAAGACAAGCATCCGGTCCCTTTTCCCTATATGAGTAGTGAGGACAGAAACACTGGTTATGTCCCTTTTAGACGTGACACATTTACACGTCGATAGGCCAGTTGAATTCTCCGTTCAAATTCCAGCTGAGTCTTTGGATAGCCGCCGCTGTGAATGGTGCATAGCTACCCCACTAATGATAACTCTATCAGCCCGGTTCGCTGTAACTCTTAAGTAGTCCATCTTACCCTTTTAGAATTTTTGACGTGACTGAACTGTTCATGTCATGCAAATCACAACGCAAGAAGCTTGCAATGGTGCGCTTAGCACCTGGAGAGCGGAGAGAGACAGGGAGGGGGGCAGGGGGGTCGTCATTTTTGCTGATGCGTAAAAAAGAGGTCAAAGGGTCATCAGACGTTGATACTGATGTGACGCAACATCTGAATCTCTGCAGGGTTGTGGTGGCACTGAACAAACTGCAACAGTTGTCGGTGGATAACATCTGCATGAACTCGGTAAGATACGCCTGTAAATCTTGTATGATTGTGTGTGAGTGTGTGCATGCGTGTATGTGTGTGTACGTGTGCGTGCGTGCGTTCACGTGTGTGTGTGTGTGTGTGTGTGTGTGTGTGTGTGTGTGTGTGTGCGTGTGCGTGTGCGTGTGTGTGTTTGTGTATGTATGTGTGTTTGTGTGTGCCCGCGTGCATGCAGGCGTACGTACGTGCGTGCGTGCGTGTGTGTGTGTGCGTGTACGTGTGCGTGTGCATGCGCGCCCATACGCGTGCGCGCGCGTGTGTGTTTGTCTGTGTGTGAGGAAGTAAGAGAACGTTGCGTGCAGTCATCGTGTTTATTTTACTCTCTAATTATTCATTATTTGTTTGCCTTTAATGTTCTTGTTATCAATGTAAAGCGCACTGAGCTCATGTGAGAAAGAGCGCTATATAAATTCCCATTATTATTATTGTTATTATTATTATGTTACGCCCAATCCATGAAATTGCCCATTTCATGAAATGGGCAAAATGGTTTGGCCAGTTCGTGAAATAGCCAATTTATAACTTGCAATTGTGAAAAGCAATATGAATGAAAAATAGTTTTTGTTCATTAGCACACATAGATCAAGAATTGGTCAAACGAATAAGAAATCTCATTTGTAGATGAGTTATAATTATTTTATTCAGGCTTAATTTGATAAAACGCTTCATTCAACAGGCATGCCCCAGCTTAGCATCTGGTGAGTCGGGGGGGGGGGGGGGGGGGGGGGGGGCGGCAGGATAGGAGTGCAAATATACAATGTAGAAAACTGTGATACCATTGAATCAAATCTTAATCAATACCTGTGTGAATGGGGATTCAAAAATGTGATATACACTGTCCAATTCATAAATTGGGCAAAGCATTTTGCCCATTTAATGAAATAGGCAATTTCACGGATTGGGCGTAACACATATATAATTAAACAACCCATGTAGAGCAAATGAACGCACTGCAGCTGTTACGGCTATTCCTCATTGAAAGCAAAAAGATTGAAAAACGTAAAAACGAAAACAGATTGGCATACATTTGCAGTTTATGTTCATTGCATTGCTGTGACTCAGTATTATTTCACAATGCGCATGTAGCCATGGCAACGACATAAAGTCGGATAATGCGTTGCGTAGGTTATGTCGATAATTAAGAGAGTAGGCTTTCAAGCCTATAAAAACTTATAGGGTAAGACGGGGTAAAAAAACCATGGGCGGGTAAAAAGCCCATGTCAATTATCTCATGAAATGAAGCAAATTTCAGTCACATTTTTCGGGGGGTGAAGAGAAAGAGAGCGAGAGAGGTAGAGAGAGTGAGAGAGAGAGAGAGAGAGAGAGAGAGAGAGAGAGAGAGAGAGAGAGAGAGAGAGAGAGAGAGAGAGAGAGAGAGAGAGTAGAACTTCTTCTTCTTCTAAGTTCTTCTTCTTCTTCGGTCGTTCAGGCATGTTCCTGTCAATTATGAACGTAGATGCATCATGCTGCTGTTATCCGCCTAAGTAAGAATAATTAGGCCCAGCATGTCTGACTTTGGCTAGAGGAAATATTTTTGAAAGTATTTCTTGAAAAAAGGCGGGAGAATGTACCGGAAAGGCAGAACGATAGTAGATAACAGCATGCAAAGGGAAAAGGCAGAGTCAAAGAGACTGACAGATTAGAGGTAGTTATAAGTACAGAACTTCCAGAAGGTGGGGGAACTATCTGTATGGAAGACACCCCCCTCCCGGTATCCCCATGGGGGGGAGGGGGGGGAGAGAGTACTACCACCCGTACATTCGTAACCAAAGGTGGCAGCATGGGCCGGAGACATTTTCTTGAACGTACTTACACACGGTTTGTTGGGGAGACTTCTGACAGCTCGCGCTACCTCTGGTCCTGTATGGAAACTCCCCATCCCCACCCCATACACACACACGCGCACACGCAATTAGGTGGAAGACAATAGCATGAATAGCGAGCTGTGGGTAACTCTGCATAGTAATCTCGGCTCTTCAACTGTCTCGTTTCTAGGCTATCCCGTAGGAGCGAGACATTCGTGCGTAAAGTGGTAATTGAAATTAGCGTCCATTTTGGTTGCCTGCAAAATGTAAATCGGGTTATAGCGCGCGTTTATGAACGGATGCTGTTGCAATTTTGCACCAAGATAGTCACTATCTCTGGTCATGCACGTTCCAAAGTTCGAGTCAATGTCGGGTCTGGTTACGCCGCGGTTTGTAAAAATGTTAAGCGGCGTATATCACGCGTGTTTATAAATCGATTTGCTTTCGGTTTGGCACATCGATAGTCACCGTCCCCAGTCATCTATCGTCCACATTTGAAGGCAATCCGTCCAGAAATACTGGAGATACGGGCGCCGAGAGGCCGGCGAATACGCGTTTCGCGCATTTGCCAAACCGCGCAAATGACACAGCCGCCTCGGTTGCCGTTACCATCGCCCCGTTAGGGCTCATAGCAAATTTGAAGCGATTCGGTCGAAAAACGGCGGAGTTATAAGGCCCGTTGTGTTTTCAGACACACAGACACACACACAGACACACACACACAACACACACACACTTGGCTTTTTATTATATGATTACATTACTATTATATGATTTACATCACATAGGCTAGTTATTTCAATGCGCGCGTGTGGGGTTAGTGTGTGTGATGGTGTGTGTGTGTACGGGGTGTGTGGGGGGGGGGGGGGGGGGGGGGGGGGGCGCGCGCGCTTGTGAGTGTGTGTGTGCGTGCGTGCGTGTGTGTGCGTGTGTGCGTGCATGCGTGTGTGAGTGTGTGTGCGCGCGCTTGTAGAGTTGTGGAAGTCGTGTCTTGTTGTTGTTGAAGTACCGGTACCCTGGCTAAAAGACTCCATGGATCATCCCAACAGCCGAAGCACTTGAACACTATGGTACAAATGCATCAGCTAGGGATAAGAACATAATACGTGTGTGACCCGTTTTTGATTACCCCGTCACGTGCGCAGCCACACTCAGTCTTCGTGGGAGTCTTCTTGTGATTTTTGGAGTTTTATCTGTCTGGCCTAAATCCATATAATGTATATCTACAGCTTAATTGTAGTATTAAACTGATATGATCTGCACTTTTATTGAGCTGTATGTATGATATAAATGTACCCCCTATAAAGTAAATCCGATTGTAGATGATAGTGTGTGTGTGTGTGTGTGTGTGTGTGTGTGTGTGTGTGTGTGTGTGTGTGTGTGTGTGTGTGTGTGTGTGTGTGTGTGTGTGTGTGTGTGTGTGTGTGTGTGAGAGAGAGAGAGAGAGAGAGAGAGAGAGAGAGAGAGAGAGAGAGAGAGAGAGAGAGAGAGAGTCAGACATACAGACAGACAGACAGAGACAGAGAGAGACAGTGAAAGATGGAGACAGACAGACAGATCACACACACACACACACACACACACACACACACACACACACACACACACACACACACACACACACACACACACACACACACACACACACACACATTGTATTAACACTATCCTGTATATTAAATTATTTCTCTGCCCTTGATCCAATTTGTAAATGTTTATTACATAGTTCAATTAGCATTTATCTTTAACCCTGTTCATTATCGGTTATATTCTTTAAATGAAGTTTTTTAATGGGGTGGGTGGGGGTGAGGATCATGATTAGGCTTACATCACTAACTTATTACTTATTATATTCTTACACATTTTCACTTACAGACACATCTACGCACAACTCAACCACATCAAAAACACACCGCAATACAATATTGTCTGAATCACACACACACACACACACACACACACACACACACACACACACACACACACACACACACACACACACACACACACACACACACACACACACACACACACACACACACACACACACACACACACACACACACACACACACACACACACACACACACACACACACACACACACACACACACACACACACACACACACACACACGGAATGAGAGAGGGTGAGGGGGGAACACAATTGTGATTAAATTCTCATTAGGATGTTTGTTCCCATTATGATTATGAAATACCGATATACTATTCAAAATACATCTAGCAAGCACTAGTATGGCTTATCAAATCAAATCAAATCAAATCAAATCATCTTTATTATCTCATAACTGAGAAATTGCAGCCAGGTGCACATAAGAAAAACAGCAACAATAAACACATTTATCAACAACAACAAAAACAACAACACATTTATCAACAATTAAAGAATATAAACTAATAACTAATAACACTGCAATATTGTAGTTAACAAACTGGACGAATACGAATACAAATTCAATCCCAAGGAGATGGACAGGCTGCTCAGCAAAACAATCACTCAATGCAGTGCATTAAGAGTTCAACAGATGAATTGATCTTGGTAAGAAAGTTTTCTGTGCTCTTATTTTCAGTTTTAGAGTTCTGTATCGACGGCCCGATGGTAATACTTCATAGTATTTTGCCAGAACATGACTGTTATCATTAAGAATTTTCCTGGCTTTCTTGACTACTTGTCTGTCATACAACTCTTGCATACCACTCTGCCTTGCACCCACAACTTTACTCATACACACATTCACCATATCACTCAACACACGCTTACTTTTTACCTCAAGAGCTTCATACCAACAGATTGAATAAGAACAGATTCATCAAATTAAGTCTGAATAAAATAATTTTAACTCATCTACAGATGAAATTTCTCATTCGTTTGAACCAATTCCTTGATCTATGTGTATGCTAATGAACAAAAACTATTTTTCATTCATATTGCTTTTCTCAATTGCAAGTTATGAATTGGCTATTTCACGAACTGGGCAAACCATTTTCATGGATTGGGCGTAACATAGGCACACCTACATAATTTGTCTCTTTAAACTATTTCTGTAGTTGTCATACCATATAACCTTTCACTTCCAAGGTCACTTTCAAGGTTAATGTTTTTATATTTCTGTGCCCAAATGGGGTATGAAATAAAAAGAACTTGCCTTGCCTTGCCTTAGAAGTGCCTTCTTAGGCCTATATTTTCATGGTAAAGTAATGCAGGAAATTGATTATGCAGTGCTTTCTAATCCTTCAATGCCTTTCCCTCGCTTCTTTTCTCTTTATGCGTATATCTGTCTTTCGGTCTTCCATGTATGCATTACTGGGTCAGTCTGTCTGTTGCATACACCGTTTGTAGGCAAACTGTATGTTAGTAAAAGAAAGAAGGCGGTGAAGGACAATCTTTTTTCATGGCAATAGACGTTAAGGCAACAGGGGCCCCCCCCCCCCCCGGTAATCGTTCAGTGACTTTTTCTTAACAGGAGTAACTGTAGAATTTTTCCAGAGGTCTCTCTTCTTCTCTCTCTCTGCCTCTCTCTCTCTCTCTCTCTCTCTCTCTCTCTCTCTCCCTCTCTTTCTTCTAACTCTCTCTCTCTCATCCTCTCTCTCCCTCCAGTTAAATCCACACTCTCTGAGAACAGCATGCTCTCTCAATCTTCTCTCTCATCTCTCTCCCACAGCTCTCCTCACATTCTAGTTTCTGAAATAAGGACTCTCTCTTTCTTGAACCTCAAATTCATCTCTTCATTTGCATTGATAATTTTTTCTCTGAACTGTGATGTTACCTTTAGATCTCCCTCTAGATCATTTCTCTCTCCGACAATCTCATTTAGCTCATTAGAAAAATCCTTCTCTTCTCTCTCTCTTTGGCTTTGCTCTCGTTTCTTTCTCTGGCTCTCTCTTCTCTCATCTCTCTCTCTTCTCCTGTCTCTCTCTTCTCTCTCTCCTCTCTCTCTCTCTCTCTCTCTCTCTCTCTCTCTCTTCTCTCTCTCTTATCTCCTCTTCACTCTCTCTCTGTTTAATGGACTGAATGTGTTTTTGTTTGCATTTATCCTTACAATTTGATTTATCTTTTTATGATGGTAGTGTATCTTATGTGCATGATGTTTTTTGTGTTTGTTTGGGATTATTAGTTGTTTATGACATTTTCTTCTTTTTTCTTTTTTTTTCTTTCTTTTTTTCCCTTCTCATTTAATGAGGGCTAGATGTAAACAAGCCTATATTGTGCTTATCTTTTCCCTCAAAAAAAAAAAAGGTTCGTTCGTTCGTTCGTTCGTTCGTTCGTTCGTTCGTTCGTTCGTTCGTTCGTTCTCTCCAAAAAAGAAAAACAAACATTGAATGTGTCAGTAAAGTTATTATCATAAAAAAATTTTAATGAAAATAATTATGAATTATCGGCTTGTTATACAAGATGAATTTGATTTGGAAATGCCTTTTTTGCACAATCAATGATTTCGTTTAATGTGTTATTGAATTCAATTAACATGGCATAATTATATCTTCCCCTCGTTGGGATATCCGGGGGCCGGCCACTTCTGCCAATTTCATTACGATTGGTTAATTAGTTCAGGCTGCAGAATTTGGATTATCTGTAGGGTCTAAAGTGTGTCACAGACAAGCATACAACGAGACAGAGAAACGCACAGGCCCCAGTTCACATTTTTTGCAATGTATGTAAGTTAGGTTTTACGTCCACTCGGCACATAGGCCTAGGGGACGAACCATCAACCAACCATCATTCAATGCTCTGAGCAGATCCTGGAGGTACTGCAATACCAGGTCTAGTTCGAGCCTAGCATACATTACATACATGAAATTTGCTATGCATGAAAATCCGATTCACGTCCTCCGCATCCGGCCTGGAACAGGCACATGTGGGGCATCAATAGATATAAAGATGGTGGGACGATCCTGGAGGTCCTGCAATTTCAGGAAAGTCCCGATTTTTTTAACAAGATGTAAGTATTATATAGAAATTGCTATGTAGGGCCTACTCCCAAGTCCATGGAAATATGATAAAGTCGCCCAAACTGATAATGGTCTTGAGTGTCCAGTGTGCGGTTAATGCTGCTGGTCACTTTGGGACACACACATGCACAGCAAGTGAGCGGTCATATCAGGCACGCTGCTTGCATGAGCAAGTGGGTTGTCGAGGTGTTCCGCTTTTGTAACGCTCTGACGAAGAAATAGAAAAGGAAAAGAAAAAAACCTGGACAACTCATATTTTCTCTGATAACATCCCGATTCACCTTTTTTTTTAATCATCTTATTCGATTTTGCCTCATTCCGTTTCGTCTGTTACCATTTCACAGAGATTGTCATCATATAGTAAAAAGCCAAGTGTCCGTGTGTGTGTCTGTCTGAAACACAAAACGGGCCTTATAACTCCGCCGTTTTTTTAACCGATGTCGCTTCAAATTTGCTATGAGCCCTAACGGGGCGATGGCAACGGCAACCGAGGCGGCCGTATCATTTGCGCGGTTTCAGCAAATGCGCGAAACGCGCATCCGCCGGCCCCTCACATGCCCAGTATCTCCGGTCATATCTGGCACGCTGATTGCCTTCCAATTTGGTTGGTAGATGACCGGGGATGGTGACTATCGAAAAGTGCCAAACTGGAAGCGAATCGGTTCAGAAACGCGGCGAAACCAGTACGTGGCGTTACCTCAGTACGGTGCATTGCCAGTACTAGGAGTTGCGCTAGTAGTTCTAAAATGTCTGTTTCCAGTCTTGAGGCGAAATGGGAATAGGCAGATCGGTGCGTCACCCATTCACTTCTCTAGGCCTTCTCACTTCTCTATGAGTTGTAAGTTTTATATAGGCGCAAAATTCTGAATGGAATGAACTGAGATGAAATGGGTTGAAATGCAATTGATTTGAACGGAATCATATAGGATGGAAATGGGATGGGGTGGGATGGATTGGAATGGAATATAACCACAGACCTTATAGTTACATAATAATGTGTAACTATAAGGTCTGTGATATAACGTAGAGCAGTGGAATGCAATCCAACGCAACAGAGTAGAATCGATAGCAGTGGGATGGTGTCAGACAATGCAGTGGAATTGAATCCAATCAAACGGATGGAGGGGGGATAAAAACAGTGGGATATGATATACTTGAATGGTGTTCCTCCGAAGTCGGAGTGTGGCTGCCCACATGGTGGGGTAATCAAACACGGTCAGACACGTAATGTTCTCATCCCTAGCTGTTGCATTTGTACCATAGTGTTCAAGTGCTTCGGCTGTTGGAATGATCCCTGGAGTCGTTAAGCCAGGGTAATACAACAACATATTTGAATAGAAGGAATCGAATAGAATCAACTCCAATGAAATGGAGTGAAGTGACGTGAAATGTAGTCCTAATGTAATGTAATGTAATGTAATGTAATGCAATGTAATGCAATACAATGTTATGTCTTGCCATGCAATGTAATATGATGCATTGCAATATAATGTAATATATGAATGGGACGGGTGACATCGGCGAGATAGCAGTCATGGGAGTAGTGTTGCTTGGGGTTAATGTCCAAGGTGATTTTTCGTTTGTCCCAGGTACTGATAGAAGTTCCGTTTGCAGCTGAAAGGGACGAGAAGGGTGGGCAGGTCTTTCTGTCTTGTGCTGAAGCAGGGAAGACTGACACATCTGCCCCAGTGTCAAGTTAGGTAGGATTGGTCCGTGACCCTGTCCCAAACTGAGAACGTGTTGGTATCTGAAGCGCCAGCCGCATACACGTTTAGCGGCAGGCTGTGTCGTTTCCCGATGAAGCACCACCTCTGCTGGGCTTGGGGAGCAGCGATGCAAATTTGCAGCCAGGTTGGCAGCGACGGACCTCTGGTCCAAACTTCTTGTGGTAGAAGCACACAGAGGATGGTGGTGGGGTGGGGGTGCCCTGATGCGAAGAGCGTGGCGGTCACTGTGATCTCCTGCCGGTAGTGACGGCGTCAGTGGCTGCCTTCGCACCCTCATCTGCATGTGGCCCCATCGCCCCACAGTGGGTGCTGGGTGGGCCCATGGAGACTTGCTGCACACCCACAGCACGTGCCTTCCACACTCGGTCTGCAGCTTCGGCGAGCGCCTCGGTGTTGTCGAAGTTGTGGGCGGCCCGGATGCTGCGTATGTCCGCTGGGAGGTTGGCCAGGAACAATGCCCGTTTCAATGTCTGGGGGTCGTCGTTCAGGGCGTTGACCTTCCTCAGGAGAGCTGTCGGTCTTTTATCCCCCAGACCGTTGATGTTCAGCAGCTCGGCGTCCTTCTGGCTTTGGGACTTGCCAAAAGTCTTCAAGGGCCGTTTTCAGTGCCTGGTACGGGCCTACCTGTTTGGGCAGGGGGGTTGGTCAGGATCGACTGCACCTGTTCAGCGGTGTTCACATCCAGTACATTGACAACTCTGCTTGGTCCTGGGTGATATTTGTTATGTTGAATTGGGACTCAACGCGGGCGTACCAAACCTCCGGGGATTTGGTTCAAAAGTCCGGTAATTTGACAGACAGCACTGACTTGTGGTTGGGCAGCCAGGGCCTGGAGTTAGGTGGCTAGGTCAGCCAGAACTTAAGCTTCTGTTAATTGAGCCATGTTCGATGTCGGGGTCACCAATTTAGAGTCCCAGTTAATTGAAATAAAAACTTATAGAATCGGAGATGCTTAGTTGTCGCCACGTTGCCGTCTGCTAGTTATGTTTTACTACCGCAACACAATACAAAACTCGCTACGGGAGATAACCCTACAGGATCATTAGTGTTACCTTTTTTCATAGAGAGGCATGACAATCGACTCACACCAGTTCTTAGGAAAAATACCATTATCAAACAAAGCATTTAAAAAAAGTGAGAAGGAAATTTAACATATGATGACAATCAACAGCATTTTGTGATATCCAGACAGATAAAAATCCAAGGTCAAAGGTCAAGGTCTTCAAGGTCAGTGATGTCAATAATACTTAGCATTCAATAATGACAATGAGCTAGTCTACCTACTTGCCAAATTTGAAAACTGTATCTGCCATGGTGTAAAATATATGGCCAAGGTCAAGGTTAAGGCTAATAGGGCAAAAGTGACCATGTGTACCCAATCACCTTAAGCTAAAATACCAACATACTAAATTTGGGGACTGTAACTGTAAAAATGCAAAAGACATGGCCAATACAAAAATTGCACGTTGAATGTCAAAGGTCAAGGTCATTGGCTAATTTTAATATGTAAATTATCTTTCTTCAAAGCTTGCATAAACATCTATGTGTATGCAAAGTTTGAACAACGTACGCCTTCTAGTCCCCGAGTTTTAAAAAAAAAAACACGTTAAAGTTTATACCACGGACTAACATACATACACACATACATGCATACACACTCACACACAACACAATACAACATGTACAAAACAACACAATAACAACACCAACAACAACACTACACCACACCACACCACACCACACACACACACACACACACACACACGCGCACGCGCACGCGCACGCGCACGCGCACGCGCACGCACACGCGCGCACGCACACGCACACGCACACACACACACACACACACACACACACTCACACACACACACACACACACACACACACACACACACACACACACACACACACACTGGGCTTCCCCGCGTTGTTTTGACAAAAACAGTATCTTTACCATCCAAAACGGAAAAATCGCTGTCTTTATATATCCCTTTTTCCGTCGATAAATTCGACCAATATTTTCTGTCCCGGATAGTACACTTGTCACTTGGAGCGCAAGTGCGGTTGTAGTTCGAATGCACTACAATTGCACTTTACACTTTCTCCGTTGTTTTGACGTCAAAACAATGTGGGGTGTCAAAACAATTAATGTCGATTTTCACATTGTGAAAACTACGCGGGGAAAACCCGAACATACACACACACACACACACACACACACACACACACATACACACACACACACACACACACACACACACACACACACACAGACACAGACACACACACACACACACACACACACACACACACACACACACACACACACACACACACACACACACACACACACACACACACACACACACACACACACACACACACACACACACACACACACACACACACACACACACACAGAGAGAGACACACACACACACACACACACACACACACACACACACACACACACACACACACACACACACACACACACACACACACACACACACACACACACACACACACACACGCCCGAACACTGATTATAACATAGACTCACTTCTATTCGTGATTTAGTTGACAGCCCGTCAACATTCCAACTAAGAAAATATAACGTGTAGGTATCGTTTTTATTTACAGTGGAAAGATCGGTAGACCCGCTATGTCTAGTAACATGCGAAACCGGTTTTATCTGACTCGAGTAATAAGGTGACATTGCTACAATCTAAATGGATTATCACACAATACGGTGCTTGGGGAAAATGTGATCCCCCATCAAAACAGAACACGGACCGGCCGATTTCCTTTCTCAGTTCTGTGAGATTACCAGCATCATCCAGACCGAACCTCTTGCTATCGATCAATAAATGATCGAACACAAGTGTAGCTCGCTTGCCATCTTCACGTGCCTTTCTCGGGAAGCTAAAGTCCGCAGCGTCTGTGTGGTCATCTGTCCACTATCTCAATTCCTGTTAGTTAACCGTTTGCTGGTGTTTCGAACGCGCTCAGTAAAATCCTCATATCAGCAATGAAGATATTTGTACCTTTCAACTTATTTCTAGCCTTTAGGCTGGCCTGCTTCTGCTTTAAAAAAAAAAGGTACAACAAGCAATGGCTGGAGGTTTTTTTTATACTTATCTCTACATCTACATCCGGTACGTTGGCAGAAGAACCAATTCTGGTTATAGTACACCAACGGCTGCATCTATCTGTATTGCTAAAAATTCAGGACTTTACTGGTGTTGCACTGCCTCCGGGTATTGCCTCCAGGATCGTTCCCACCATCGTTATATCTACTAATGTCCCATATAGCCTATGTCTGTTCCAGACCGGAGGACGTCAAACAGATTTCCATTCATGACTGGAGAGTCCTGACGCGAATTGATGCGATGCACGCGGTCAACTTGCATGTCACCAACCAGTTCTAGTTGTTGTTGTTGTTGTTTTTCGTTCCCCAGCTTAACACTCAGGGGGCACACCCAGTGCCATGTGAACATTTCGCATGGCCTTGGCTGGGAGGATTACGTGTATGGCTGCTTTTAAAGGGCCCTGCCACATGGGCGGCCATACTCCGACTTCAGGGGACACCAGTTCTAGATTGTCAATAACCAGATCTTTCAGGTTGCCTTCACAATCCTCACTGGTTTCATTGGGGAGTCTGAGCATGCCGTGCACTGTGATGTTGTTCCTTCTGGACCGTCCCTGTAAGTCGTCCACAGCTGCATGTGTGTTGCCACAGAGCGTCATGATAGTATCACTTTAGGGAAGACACCTCACTGGACACGACTGAAGGCAGATAAAAAGGAAGCTAAAGTCCGCAGCGTCTGTGTGGTCATCAGTCCACTATCTCAATGCCGGTTACTAGGGGTGAACTAAAGATGGTCCAATTTGCTAATTCCCATTTCGTCTTATACATGCACTCGCGCGCACACGCACTCAAGCACATACATGCACGAAGACACACACACACGCACGCACGTGCACACACACATACACGCACGCACGTGCACATACACATGCACACACACCACGCGCGCGCGCGCGCACACGCACACGCACGCACACGCACACGCACGCGCACGCGCACGCACACGCACGCACACGCACACGCACACGCACGCACGCACGCACACACACACACACACACACACACACACACACACACACACACACACACACACACACACACACGCACGTGCGCACATACATACACATCACGTGAAAACTCTGAGTGTCTCTCTTTCACTTTCAGTCTCAGTCTGTCTCTTTTTCTTTGTGTCTATCTTTGCCTGTCTGTCTGTCTCATTTCTGTCTGTCTGTCTGTCTGTCTGTCTGTCTGTCTGTCTGTCTCTCTCTCTCTCTCTCTCTCTCTCTCTCTCTCTCTCTCTCTCTCTCTCTCTCTCTCTCTCTCTCTCTCTCTCTCTCTCGCTCTCTCTCTATCGCTCGCGCGCGCGAGAGCTCTCCCTCACGAAAGCATGCAAGACCCATAATTATACACCTTTCCCATGTGACTGTTAATAAATGTTTACAAAATAAGCAAAATGTTTTAAGGGAAAGAATGATGCTCGTGGACAAAAAAAAGAAGCAAACTGGGAAACGGCAAAACGGGAAAAGGGGGAATCGGTAGCCGGGGAATCGGGATGTACCTAATTGGTCAAACTACAATTGAGGGGGAAAGTCCGTCTTCGATTATTTATTCATTAAGTGTACGATAAGTGATTCAGTTGTTGTGTTATCAATCCTTGCATAGCGGTCGCTCGTGAGCTTCTTCGTGGATTTATGTATTCAATCTTGTTTTAACTGAGTGCTTTAATGCGGGGTATATATATATATTTTGGGGGGCATGGAAACTTAAATGTTATTTGGTGAGTCCAAAAATTAATTTCGTTGTCGGTTTGTTTATTTCTTTGTTTTAATAATATTTTATCTCCTTTTCTTCGTGTGTTGTGTTATGTTGTGGCGTGGTGTGGTGTGGTGTGGTGTGCGTGTGTGTATGTGTGTGTGTGTGTGTGTGTGTGTGTGTGTGTGTGTGTGTGTGTGTGTGTGTGTGTGTGTGTGTGTGTGTGTGTGTGTGTGTGTGTGTGTGTGAAGTCAAGTCAAGTCAAGTCAAAATCATCTTTATTGAGGGTTAAAGTATATCAGAACCCAATCAGTCCGCTATCAGTCTGTACTCTCCTCTCAACTCTCTACTTCAACCGGCGCTCCCCAAGGTACTGTCCTCTCACCTGTTCTGTTCACCCTGTACACAAATGACTGTCGAGGTACTGAAAATATTCCCATCATTAAATATTCTGACGATTCTGCTATTCAAGATCTTTCTAATTCTGACTCTCAATATTTTGATGAAATAGCCAAATTCTCCCTCTGGTGCAAAGAAAATTATCTGGATCTTAATGTTGTAAAAACGAAAGAAATGTTGGTTGATTTTAGAAAGGATCCGCTGCCTGTTCCAAGTGTGGTCATTGATGGTCAAGCTGTGGACAGAGTTACTGAATATAAATATTTAGGAACCATTTTAGACAACAAACTGACTTTTAATAAAAACACAGAGTGCATTCACAAGAAATGCCAATCAAGAATGTTTATTTTACAGAGACTTAGGAATATTGGCATTGATTCTGGTATTTTACACACATATTATCGCTCTTGCATTGAGTCCTTACTCACTGTGTCTTTTATTTGTTGGTTCGGGAGTTTGAATGTGGGGAGCAAGAAAGTGTTGAACGATGTAGTGAATGTGTGCAGCAAGGTTGTTGGGATGAGAGAGACTGGAATGCAAGAGTTGTATGAAAGACGCGCAAAGCAAAAGGCCAGGCAGATTGCAATTGATACTTCTCATGTTTTAAACAAACACTATGATCTTTTACCATCAGGACGCCGCTACAGAACTTTTAAACTGAAATCCAGGGCCCAGAAATCTTTTATCCCTTCCTCTATCCATTTCTTAAACCCATCATGAATCTTTCAAAATTGTTGGCTCTTACTGATCGCCAGCATGTGTGTTTAAGTAAAGTGTGAGTGTATGGGAGGGGAGGGGGGGGGGGGACGAAATAGAGTGTGTACCCTGAAGGTGTGCAATACGTTTATGACTGTGATTTTGGTCTTTGTTCAATTAGGTATCATACATTTCTTTGCATTTTAAATTGTGCTTGTAAATATGATAATGCATGTGTGCTCTATGCCTTTAATCTTCTATGCCATATTATAACCGTTCAATGTATTTTATTGTATGTTTAATGTCAATGTCTATGTTATAATCGTGGCACCTGGACGCAATTTCTCTTTTCAGAGATAATAAAGATGTTTTGATTTGATTTGATTTGATTTGATTTGATGTGTGCCACTGTGTGTGTGTGTGTGTGTGTGTGTGTGTGTGTGTGTGTGTGTGTGTCAAGTCAAGTCAAGTCAAGTCAAGTCAAGTCAAAATCATCTTTATTGAGGGTTAAAGTATAAAGAGGGTGTATGTGTTTATGTGTGTCACTGTTAGTGTGTCTCTGTGTGTGTGTGTGTGTGTGTGTGTGTGTGTGTGTGTGTGTGTGTGTGTGTGTGTGTGTGTGTGTGTGTGTGTGTGTGTGCGCGTGCGTGTGTGTGCATTTGTATGTGTGTGTATGCGTGTGTGTGTATCATAAACTGTGTGTACCACTGATGTATGCGTGTATTGCACTTGTGTCTGTCCGTAGGCCCTATGCTTTGCGTGAATATGTGTGCGTTGGGGTCTCTCTCTCTCTCTCTCTCTCTCTCTCTCTCTCTCTCTCTCTCTCTCTCTCTCTCTCTCTCTCTCTCTCTCTCTCTCTCTCTCTCTCTCTCTCTCTCTCTCTCTCTCTCTCTCTCTCTCTCTCTCTCTCTCTCTCTCTCTCTCTCTCTAACTCTCTCTCTCTCTCTCTCTCTCTCTCTCTCTCTCTCTCTCTCTCTCTCTCTCTCTCTCTCTCTCTCTCTCTCTCTCTCTCTCTCTCTCTCTCTCTCTCTCTCTCTCTCTCAACTCACGTTCAGATTTTCTTTCAAATAACTTTGGCGTCCCTCAAGGGTCTGTGCTTGGCCCTTTACTTTTTACAACTATTATGATTATAGCCGAAACGATTTACCTTTGTCTATCAAGACAACTTGTGAACTTTTTGCAGATGATACAACTATTGACATATGTAGCAAATGTCCTTTTGAAGTATGTCACACCATGCAAGAACATATAAATCTGCTAGTAAGACGGACACACCTCAACCACGTAGTTCTTCTTCCCAAATAAACAAAGTTCATTCTAATAATTGCCACACGTCAAAAACGCCAAAATCTTGATGTAGTTTTACCACCTCTAAACATAAGGTTTACAGTGGGACAGAGGTAACGCGTTCGCCTTGTGTCAAGTAAACCCGAGTTCGAACTTGGGTACCTGGGTTTTTCCCTCTCACTTTGCACTAGGCCTCACGGTCTGAACGTGGAGTCTTTCGGATGAGACAATAAACCGAGGTCCCATGTACCCATGCACTTAGCACACGTTAAACCAAGTGGCAATCCATTTATTTGTCACATAATGAGCGGTTTATCGATAGTCTATTAGATTGATTTTTGGGGCTAGTTGTCAATGCTGTCTCAATCCTTTGATTTATATATCAGATTATTAGTAGCAACTGTAGCTTGATTTATATATCAGATGATTATTAGTAATTCCTCATTGATTGAAAAAATTAAGGGATTAACAATGACAGATTGATTTACAGTTACATCTACTTATTTACAGCTCATCGATTCATTATGAAATATTTGGAGCTGTTTGAAAGCTGTTTAATAGTTGCTGATGGGTAGTTGAATATTGTGCTTCTATGTATTGCATGAATTGATTGTTTAATCGTGTTGCTAGTAATGCATATGTATTTATTTATTTATTTATTTATCATTGAATGTGTGCTTTCTTGTTGCATGGCTGTGTTTGGATTGTCAATGATGTATGATTTTATTAGAATTGTTATTTTGATTCATTGTGTTCCCCTTCCCCACCCATCCATATGATACGGGCAGAAAGGCCTATTCATTAAATGCTTGACTCCTCCTCCTCCACCTCTTCTTCTTCTTCTTTTTCGTCATCTTCTCTCTCTCTCTCTCTCTCTCTCTCTCTCTCTCTCTCTCTCTCTCTCTCTCTCTCTCTCTCTCTCTCTCTCTCTCTCTCTCTCTCTCTCTCTCTCTCTCTTTGTCTGTCTGTTGTAGACCTACTATGCTGTGCTTTTTTTTAAATTGTTCTATGCCCCCCTTCGTGAGGGACAAAGGCCTAAATTAATAAATAAATTGTCATTGTCATTGTTAGTCTGTCTCTCAATGTCACAGTAGAAACTGGAATCCAGTAGGATTCGGAATCCTACTAGTACAAATTAGAATTCTGATTTGTACTAGTAGAAATCGGAATTATAATTTATACTGGATTTTCTTCAGTAGAAATCGGAATTCTGATTTCTACTAGTAGGCCTACAAATTGGAATTCTGATTTGTACTGACAGCCAGTATAACATGGAATTTTTTTGTTTTCTACTCTTAGACTTACGTGAACTTATATTGAATAAGATTTGGAATTTTAGGAAAGGCTGTGTTAAAACAGCAAAACCTGCCAGATGGGATACACGCATCACAGATCACACACAGCAGAAAATAAATTATGTAAGTCACAATTTCTATTTTAGTGATTGATAATACAATCATTGGTTAAATGATATGCCAATCTCATTTTCTCGCAGACTCTGTTAGAAATCTAAATCTGTCTGTCTGTCGTTCCTGAGTCTCGTTCCACACACGCGCGCGCACACGCGCACCTACGTACGCACGCATACACACACACACACACACACACACACACACACACACACACACACACACAGGGGGGGGAGAGAGAGAGAGAGAGAGAGAGAGAGAGAGAGAGAGAGAGAGAGAGAGAGAGAGAGAGAGAGAGAGAGAGAGAGAGAGAGAGAGAGAGAGAGAGAGAGAGAGAGAGAGAGAGAGAATAGGTTCCCGGGTAAAATCCTAACGGACAAAAACTCAGCACGTTCATTGACTGACATGCTCGAGCAAAAAAACTAATAATTATGAGGTAATTGTCGAAGAATGATTACAGGCAACAAATGCTCGTTAAGTTGTCTGATACGCTCTCATTTCAGCGCTCGATCGATTTCCAGGGAAAAACATAGGCCTGTGTAGCAAACCACAACAAACAGGTCCAAGAAAATCAACAACTTCGACAAACTTGAATCACCTTCACACATGAGCGCGCACACACACACACACGCACGCATACACGCATGCATGCACGCTCATGCGCACGCATGCATGCACGCACACACACACACACACGCACACGCACACGCACGCACGCACACGCACGCACACGCACACGCACACACACACACACACACAACCACAGGCTAACAGTTCAGTACAGTGCACACACATTCTAACAGTTCAGTACATCACACACTTATTCAAACAGTTCGATAGATGACACACTTATTCTAACAGTTCGGCACATCACACACACTAGTCGATACTTAAAGATGAAACCAGGGGGCCGTTTCACAAGGGCTAACGTGAGCGCAAATCGGCAAAAACGGTACTAAGAAACACGTCTTTTGCAGACGTTTGCCGCAAATGTTTTGTGGCTGCTATCGAGGTAGCAAGCGACAAACTATTTGAAGGATCATGGGAAATATGAATACTTCCGGCTTTTTTTATATATCGCGTGAATGCGACTTTAACTTTCAAAATGGAAGACCAAAACAACAAGCTTGTCACAGCAAATATTCTTTAGTCTATCATGAAAAAATACGGGATGATTTTAGCCAATAAAACGAACGCAAGTGTTTTTGAGTGCTCTTTCTTAATTTTTCATCATGTTAGATGGCATAATATAGTGTAAATTTAATTTTCTGCACACAAATAGACGTGGATGAAATTGGAAACTTTGTACAAACTGACAGCGGCATGATTTATCTCCTTTTTGATAGCATCCCTTTTCTCTCTCACAAAAGTGAAGAGTAAGCTTAAAGAGTTATCTGACCAGCCTCGAATTGAGTGTTTTTTGTGACCTTAGCAAACGCTTAGTTGTTTCTTAGACCCCTTTTGGCGTAACAGTTATTCGCGCGGCGACCATTATCTATTGAAATTCGACCCAGGGCAACGCCGACGTGGAGTACCGGAAGAAATCGTGACGTCACGCGTTGGGATGTATAAATCGATAAAGATTAATAATGATAATATGTCCTGGTTTTTATAACAAGAAGGCAAGGGAGATAGCGTTTTCATATTTTGAGTCAATTTTTTAATGTTTTTTAAAAGCAATTTTTTTAATTTTGTTTCTCTGACCTTGTTTCGTGGGGAAAACATTTCAAAGACTTCCTAGCAAAAAAGAAGGGGCGGAAGTTCAGTTTAACGTCGCGTATCGGCTTTCGCCATGTACGACGGGCTGAACAAACCAACCACGGTATAAACAAAAATTTATGTTCCTGAATCACTGTCTTAGCCAAAAGGCCGAGAAGCGATCAGTATTCGACGTTGCTTGTGCCACAAACTAGCAAAAAAGAAAAAAAATGCTTTGATATTTATTCTTATTCTTTGTTTACTATTATATATTATTTTATAAACAAAAATTTATGTTCCTGAATCACTGTCTTAGCCAAAAGGCCGAGAAGCGATCAGTATTCGACGTTGCTTGTGCCACAAACTAGCAAAAAAGAAAAAAAATGCTTTGAT
The DNA here is from genome assembly GCA_017654935.2 of Phymorhynchus buccinoides. Classification (NCBI taxonomy): domain Eukaryota; kingdom Metazoa; phylum Mollusca; class Gastropoda; order Neogastropoda; family Raphitomidae; genus Phymorhynchus; species Phymorhynchus buccinoides. The sequence continues at coordinate 60,127,057 of CM065681.1, read as the reverse complement.
ATTTATTCTTATTCTTTGTTTACTATTATCTATTATTTTCTTTAAATTATACAATTCATTAACATACTTCTTTATTTATTAATTCTTTCACATACTTAATTTATTTTTTGTGCTCTTAAATTTTAAAAAAAGTTGTTTCTATTACTTATGTGGCGGTACCATAGCCGATGAGGTTTAACCGAGGCGTGGTTACCGCTACACCTATCTATATTGTCAAAAACTCGGGA
>CM065681.1:60116830-60121830 GCA_017654935.2 Phymorhynchus buccinoides | reverse complement strand
ACTCCCATCTCTTTGATGAAGACATACACATCTACCTCATCTGGTGAGCTGAGACACACATGCACGCACACGCACGCGCGCGCACACGCACGCACACGCACGCACACGCACACACACACACACACACACGCACGCACACACGCACGCACGCACGCACACACACACGCACACACACACACACACACACACACTTGTTGTTTGCCAATTCACCCATTCGCTCTTTCTTTCTTTCTAGCTCTCTTTCTTCCATCCTGCCATCCATCAATTTATTTAGTTATTTATTGGAATTTACTGGTTTGTTTATTCTTTCTTTCTTACATCCATTCATCGAAACATTCATTCATATATTCATAATTTGTTTATTTCTTCGATCCATCCATCAATCCATTCCTTCCTTCCTTCTTTCATTCTTGACGAGCGCAGTGAAGTCAATGCAGTGATGATTTGGTGTGTGGGTGTGTGGGTGGTGACAGCTCAGTAAAACATTTTAAACCCTTGACTGCCACCAACGTATTACATACTGACCTGTGACATCACTGATAATGTCATCAGATGAAGAGGAATAACCCTGATATGCTGGCTTTTGCTCTAACACAGTCAAGAGAGTTATATCCCCAGACCATGTTGCCTGATTGGCTCTATCAGTTGTCTTTTTATGGCATGATTTGCCCAATGATTTTTTCTTTCATTTTCTCTGGCAGTCAAGGGGTTAACATAGCAATTTTCTCAGAACAAATAATAGTATAACCACATTTTTGCACGATGATAAACATTATCATTCATTATGTTTGCAGTGACTGCTTAAAAACAATTATACAAAAATCATCAGAAAATATTGGATTGAAATCCGTTATTAATTTTTTCGTTCTTTCCTCAGGTGGGACAGTCCTTTGGTGAAAGCATCCTGTGCTATTGTTATTGGTTACTTGCTTTTTGGTGAGTGTGTGTGTGTGTGTGTGTGTGTGTGTGTGTTTGATCAAGGAAACCACAAACACCACTAACTGTGTAAAATAAAAGTAAAAGATTGTGCTGGTTTACTTTTTGTCCCAATGGGGGACAGACAGTGTATGAGCAAGTACATAAAGAGATCTCTTTCGAATTTATGGAATTCTCGTCAGTATGTATATCTGCTAACAAACACTATCTTGTTGATCAACCCCAACAGGAAGACATTTCTAATAAAATAATTGTGTCTTCTCTGTACTAGGCCGAAAAGTCCACAATTTAAGCAAACCAGCACAATGTGAAAAGAAAAATGAAGAACATTTTGGGTAAAATAGATAAGTTATTAAAATGCGGAAATAGCGATTTGAAAAATTTAATACATGTGGGTAGAAAGAGCCAACCACTGAGGTGATCCTCTAATTAAAGGGATGCAAGTAAACCTTGTAGTGTAGCTACTCCCTGAACCCAACATGTAAAGAACTGGAAAGTCAGTGCATAAAGAGTTGGCAGTGGATCCAATATTGGATGCCTGTGGAATATAATTATGAACAAACTATACCACAAAACACTACCAACCCTTCATGCACTGTACAAATGTGGCTTGAAAAGGCTTTATAGCTTAAAATGCCACTGTTAATAGTGGTGGATCCATAAAGGATGCCAGTGGTTCTCACCATAATGGTGGGAGATAATATTTGATCAAAGAAACCACAAACACCACTAACTGTGTAAAATAAAAGTAAAAGATTGTGCTGGTTTACTTTTTGTCCCAATGGGGGACAGACAGTGTATGAGCAAGTACATAGAGATATCTCTTTCGAATTTATGGAATTCTCGTCAGTATGTGTGTGTGTGTGTGTGTGTGTGTGTGTGTGTGTGAAATGTACGTCCCTGGTATGAATACATAGTTAAAACGAATACTCTCTCTCTCTCTCTCTCTCTCTCTCTCTCTCTCTCTCTCTCTCTCTCTCTCTCTCTCTCTCCCTGCTCTCTCTCACCAACTCACAAACACACGTGAAAAGAAAAGAAAAGTTACAGAAGAAGGGGAAAACATTCTTTTTGTTTACCAGCCGTGAACGAAGAGAGTTAAGCTGGAAATGTTTTCAGCGATTTTTGTTTCTTCCTATCTATCTATCTATCTATCTATTGCAGGCCGATCATGCAAACTGATGAGATTTTCACAGATCGAAACAGCTGTCTTTGCATAAGGCACTGTCCCTCCCCCATTGGGAGAAAAAGTAAATCAGCACAATTTATAGGGCCTATATACTTTTGTTTGTGTCACAAGCCACAAGCCTATAACTCACTTTGTCGGTCTGTCGGTCTGTTGGTTGGTCTGTCGGTCGGTCCAAAATTGTCGCACATATTGTAAAAGAGAAAGAAAAGTACAAACAGAAAAAAATACTTGGGCATAAAGTAACATTTCATTTGTCATATCTACAGTCCTTAGGTATGGAAAGAATTGTATACTGAACAGAGCACATGAATCTTCATTTTAAAGCGTACAACATAATAAACATACGTAATACAGACACTGCAACAGACACGACGAGTATGCGGTGCTTCTTTCTATGAGTATAAGTAGGATAAATAGTTTTAAATGTTTTCCAAAAGATATAAAAAGTTACGAAATGGTGCAGAGATAACATTCTGGTTTACAGATTAAAATTATTGAAAAGCCAGGGGAGGCGACTCAGTGTATGTAATGATTGGAGTGGTAAAAGTAGACCGCTGGGCTGCAGTCTTGTGGAGTGAAAGTGTTTGATCAAAAATTGTGTGTGAAGAGCATAATGCAAATGCGCAACATTTCTCTTTCAAATTATATTTAAGAATTCTGCCGCTCAGCGATGCCCTTGTTTGTAGTTGAAATAGTCGTGTGCCACAAAGGATTGCGAATCCACGCTTGTTTTATTATTATTATTACTAGCGCAACACCTAGTACTGGCAATGCACCGTACTGGTAACGCCACGTACTGGTAACGCTGAGTACTGGTAACGCTGAGTACTGGTTTCGCCGGGTCCACAAAATATTATTATTACTTTTGTCTCTCTCCCTCCTTCCATCTTCTTCACTTATCCCGTTCTACTACCCCCCGCACCTTACTGAGTACAGTAAATTTGAAGCGATTCGGTTAAGAAAAGGCGGAGTTATAAGGCCCCGTTTCCCATTGGTGCTGCTCTGAGAGTGATGCGCTCTCCCTAGTAATGGTAGCGCATAGTAACGGTAACGCCAAGTACTGGTAACGCTGAGTACAGCAAATTTGAAGCGATTCGGTTAAGAAACGGCAGAGTTATAAGGCCCTGTTTCCTGTTGGCGCTGCTCTGAGAGTGACGCGCTCTCCCGATTATCTTCAAATTTACTGCCAGGCTTTGCCCGGCAAAGCAAGCCTGACAGCAAATTTGAAGCGATTCGGTTAAGAAACGGCGGAGTTATTCGTGAAAAGGTCAAGCGGCGTATAGCGCGCGCGTTTCTAAACCGATTCGATTTCGGTTTGGCACACCGATAGTCACCGTCCCCGGTCATCTACCTGCCAAATGTGAAGGCAATCAGTCCAGAAATGCCGGAGATACGGGCGCCGAGAGTCAGGCGGATACGCGTTTCGCGCATTTGCCAAACCGCGCAAATGACACGGCCGCCTCGGTTGCCGTTGCCATCAGGGCTCACAGCAAATTTGAAGCGATTCGGTCAAAAAACGGCGGAGTTATAAGGCCCGTTTTGTGTTTCAGACAGACAGACAGACAGACAGACACACACACGACGACGACGAAAATGGTGTTTTACGTCCTCTCGGTCTGAATCAGACACATATGGGACATTTGCAAATACAAATATGTTGGGAACAATACTGGAGGCAATGCCCGGAGGCAGTACGAAACCAGTAAAGTCCCGATATTTTTAAATTTATACAGATAGCTGTAGCGGTAACCACGCCTCGGTTCAACCTCATCGGCTATGGCACCACTACAAGTATTTACATGCTACTAAAGACACACACACGGACACTTGGCTTTTTATTATATGAATGATTTTCTTTTGAACACGGAAGATTACACAAAGTTAACGTTAACTGGTTTTGTTTCTGAGGTTCACAAATACAGACATTGGACACAGAAAAGTTTTATCAAAGCAAATTATCTATCTATCTATCTATCTATCTATCTATCTATCTATCAATCTATCTGTCTATCTATCTTTCTTATTTATTATATCTATCTATTTATCTATCTATCTTTTCTATTCTATGTGACTATGTATGTTACCATGATAACTTTGAACGGAGGGACCTAGGACGCTCAAGTTTTGCATGCGGATAGGTACTAAGGATATCTAGACCAAGTTTTAAAATGAAGGTCATATGTCAAAGGCCGAGGTCACTGAAGCCGAAAATGCTGCCAAGCACCTGGCAGGATAACGTTTGAACAAATGGATCTAGGACGCTCAAATTTTGCATGCAGATAGGTACTAAGGATATCTAGGTCAGGTTCGAAAACATAGGTCGTTGGTCAAAGGTCAAGGTCACTGGAGCCGAAAATGCTCTATCTGTCTATCTATTTATGTTACCATGATAACGTTTGAATGGAGGGACCTAGGACGCATCGGATAGGTACTAAGGTTAAATGTCAAGGTTACTGGAGCCGAAAATGCTGCCGAGCACCTGGGCTTGTATTCATATTGAATTAGTATCAGTGAGACTTATCATCATGATGTCTTAGGAGTCCTTCTAAAGTTACCAGCTTTGAGGCGAAGCACTGTAGCCGAAAACACTTTCGCGCGGCTGGTGATCTAGCGTCATAATGCTCTAGTTTTATATTCTTTCAAGTAATGACAACTTAAAAATGCCAAACATAATTATTGCCAGAATGTAAACTAAGTACCAATCAAGCTATTAAAAACAAAACAAAACAAAACCACCAAAATGAGTACAACAAAAAGGAATGCATAATAATATCGTGTGCTTATTTGTTTCAGACGCCATTTTGATGACAGTTTATTTCAAATACATGGGAGAGCTGGGTTTCTATTTCCACCACGCAGCCTCAATCTATGCTTATTA
>CM065681.1:60106830-60111830 GCA_017654935.2 Phymorhynchus buccinoides | reverse complement strand
TTTGGGTCATACCTTTTACATTCTGGCAGATACAGTTTCCAAATTTGGCAATTAGGTAGACTAGCTTAAGATCAAATGGAATGCTAAGTATTCTTGACCTCGGTGACCATGATGACCTTGACCTTTGACCTTGGATTATTGTCTGTCGCAATATCACATGAACTGCTGCGCAGAATCACTTAAAATTTTGTAGGGTGGTATATCGCATCAAGCTGATGTGTCCTGTATTTTTTATATTATTGTACCCTTTGACATTGACAGGTGGAGTGTATTTGAAAGTGAACAGTCTGGAATTTAGATCTATCTCCAAAAACATAAATCGAGTGTACATGTATACTAACCAATTTCTTTGTGTTCAGTGTGCTTTCTTATAATTATGTTTTTCATTACATGCTAATCGAAGCTTTTCTGTTTTTGATATGGAGTTTATGTGAAAGTACACAATCTGGCATTTAGATCTATGTCCAAAAGCAAAAGCGTGTGAGACTTGAAGGCTTTGCCTCTTGTTCAATGATAAACGTGTTCTAGTCACCACAGCCTACTTTTTTTTATGGATTGTAATGAATACGAACAAAGAAAGTTGTCTCACATGTACGTACGTAATATTATTTTACCCGAATGGCAAGCGTTGTTATATCATCATCATCCGTCATCATGATCATCATTATTATCATCATCATCATCATCATCATCGTCATCATCATCATCACAATCATCATCATTTCTGTTTTTCTTATTATTACTACTAATATTAGTATTGGTAGTGGTGGTGGTTCCCATTTTACTTATTCATTATTTATCATCATCTTCATCATTATCACTGTTGTTGTAGTGATTGTCCACTTAACTCTTTTAATGCACACGTTTATCCACTTGCACACACACATACACATATATGCATGCGCATGCGCACACACGCATATATACATGCACACGCACGTACACACACACACACGCACACGCACACACACACACACTCTCTCTCTCTCTCTCTCCCACACATACACCAGCTTCACACAGTATGAATGTGTCAGTACACCAAGCACTAGGTCACACAGAAATCCAGACATTTTTGTATCAAATAACAACACTTATGGCTCTTGGAAATGTCCATCTTACTAGGATGAAAGAGAGCGGGAAAAAGCCTACCTACAATTTTTTTTAAAAATAAAATGGGGGGGGGGGTAGGAAAAAAGGTGGAGGGGAGAGAAAAGGAACAAAGAAAAAAGGAGGATAGGAAGGAAAAAAGAAAAGAAAGGGTTAAAAATGAAGGCGGAAGTGGTGGTGGGTTGCATGATGAGTGAGCAAGATAGCGTAGAGCGGATGAATGATCGGGTGTGGTGTGAGAGTTACATATTTGTTAATGTAAATTTATGTTTCATACTTTTATTTAATATTTTTATTTTACACGGTGGAAGACAAGTTTCCACGTGCGTTGTACAATGCCAAAGGACAATAAAGAAACTTATGACTTATATAAACATATTTCTAGTGCGTTCGATTTGTGTCCGTCACTTCAGAGAGGAGACAGACTATGCAGTGAGCGTGGTCTGTTTTGGGTCCTTTGCCCGGACATGTCTGACGCTCGGCGACACTCCTGTTTTGAATGGGGAGTACGTGTAGGCTATGTAGTTTTGCCATGTTGTTGATTTGTTTAGTATAATAATATACGTATACTGTTTTTGAATAATATCGTTGGCTATACAACGCATGCTTGGTCTGATGTAAGGTGTTTTGCTTTGTATGTATGCCTAAGTCGTTATCTGGAATGTTTGCGAGGAGGGAGATGTCACTGTCTGAAATGTTTGGGAAGAGAGGGTGGAGGTGCCAAAGACACTGTATCTAAGCTTTATGGAGGTACTAACATTGATTGTGTGTGCTTTAAGTGTTGCTCTTGACATGTTTTAACTGTTTATATTATGTTTGTATCCTTCAAGTTTATAATTTATTTTAGATGTGTTGTGTTTTAACCATCATTACTTGTTCACATTTTGTCTGCTTTGCTTATAATGCCGCTGCAGCGTTCTTTAACGTTGAGTTCATTGTGGAATTAAGTGAATTTGAATTTGAATCTAAATTTGAAATGATACCGAAAACGCGGAGACATAAGTAAGAAGAACTATATGCCTAAAGCCTACAGATTTTTTTTCACCGAAAATTAATGGCGATTGTCTCCCCGTGGGGATACCGAGGGGGTCTTTTGTAAAAATAGTTCCCCCACTTTCTGGAAGTTATGTGCTTGTAATTTCCTCTAATCTGCCACTCTCTTTGACTGCATTTTTCCTTTGCTTTCTATCATCTACTATCTTTCTGACTTATTGGCCAATTCTCCTGCCTTTTCAAAAAATAAAACATCTTCCAAATAAATTTTCTCCTTTGAGCTCCTCCGAAATCGGAATGTGTCGGCTGTATGCAGCGGGGAGACAACTGAAGACTGAAAACCAGACACATACGTGCCTTACCCATTATGACCATGTGGCCTGGGAACGCAGAAGAAGAAGAAGAAGAAGAAGAAGGAGAAGAAGAAGAAGAAGAATAGTGATTGTGACTTACTGACTTATTCCCTTTGATTCCTCGCGGAACATATACGACCTCGGCAACAGTTCTCCACCGGACGCGGTTTGGGGCAGCTTCCCCCCCCCCCCCTCCCCCCCCCCCCCCCCCCCCCCCCCCCTTCCCCCATCCAGGCAGGCCAGGCCACACTTCTTCATAGAGAAAAGCATGTTATGGATTTCAACAACATTTCGGTCCTTAGGTAATATAATAAATTGTTTGATCTCAATGTTTTAGGGAGTTTTTCTTCTCGCATTTTCTATGGGAGTCAGTATAATCTGTAATGGAATAATGTTCATTGATCACTATATAATGTTATAATTATGTGCATATATAATAAATACTGTGTTTGAAGGAGTTGGTCAGTTGAATAGTGTGTATCGAATGCGTGTGTAAGGTAGAAGAATGTCAGTAAGAGTAAGCTTAGATTCTTTTTGGGGAACGAAATGACATGAAGAGATCGATGTACGAGTATTAAGAAACCTCACGGTAATTTTGAACCATCAAGGCATACGCACGTCATTAAGGCATGCACAGAGACACATAATTATACAAGCATTTGTGTGCGCACACGCGCGTGTGTACCTCCGCCAAGGAGGTATTCACTGGTCCAAACACTGTTGGCCATAGTTTGTAAACCGCTAACAACAGACCCCTTTAATCTTATATATCATCCAACAGTATCACGCATGGAATGCAGTGGGAGACATTTTGAACATCCAGTGTAAACTTCCACCAAGGATGTACTCACTGGTCCAAACACTGTTGGCCATAGTTTGTAAACCGCTAGAAACAGACCCCTTTAATCTTATATATCATCCAACAGTATCACGCATGGAATGCAGTGGGAGACATTTTGAACATCCAGTGCAAATCTCCACCAAAGAGGTACTGGTCCAAACACTGTCGGTCTTAGTCTAAAAACTGTTAGGTACAGATCCCTATGACCTCATATTATTCATCAGCATCACGCACAGCCCTGACATGACCTTGGTTGTCGAAGGGGCTATGATTTCAATCTTGATTTAAATTTTAATCAGCAAGGAATGCAGTAGGATATAATTTATTATCACGAACATCCAGTGCAAACATTCACCAAGGAAGTGCTCATTGGTCCAAACACTGTCGGCCATCGTCTGAAAACTATTAGCCAGAGACCCCTGTAACGTTAGGGGAAGACGGGGTAAAAAGCGCATGGGCGGGTAAGAAGCCCACCCCAATTATCTCATGAAATAAAGAAAATTTCAGTCAAATTTGTCCATGAGACGAAAGCTAGACATTAACGCTCGTCTCATGGGCAAAATGAGACTGAAATTTGCTTCATTTCATGAGATAATTGGGGTGGGCTTCTTACCCGCCCATGCGCTTTTTACCCCATCTTCCCCTATACATTATTCACCAGCTATTTTCGTGATCAGCATCAACAGCTGGGGGAGACATTTTGAAGAAGCCCATAGAGACGTGAGAGTGAGAGCTGAGCAGCTCTCTGAAACCAGGTTTCATAGTTTGAAACCCCCATTTCTTAATTATCATGAATCAAGGAAGCTACCGCGGGACATTCTTCTTCTTCTTCTTCTTTCTATTGGGGATGTTTATCCTGCCCCACGTCCAAAGTCTTCGCCCGGTTTAGACTGCAATAGACGATTTTCGAACAAAAACTAGGGGAGAGCACTTCGTGAAAATTAGAGTTGATTACCTCGACTTAGTCGGTCAAAACCATGGCAACCATGGCGGCATGGCGTCGAAGTTTGAAACCGCAGGATGCGAGTCAGCGACTTGCAAACATTTTATTTTTTAGAAAAATGAGGGGCGGCCAGTATCCACAAACTGGCAGAATTTGCAAAATGTCACGCAAAATATGACGTAAAATGTGACGTAAAAATATAAATGACACCAATTTTAGAATGACGCACGGTGTTCTAAGTGATGTAAGTCTACTCAAACACAGGCGAGAGCTGGGGATCTACCTGATGGTAGAGTAACTTCCCCTGTTTGACCGATTGAATTAGGCAAGATCACTCCCACACACCATGAAATTACTCCCCTTAATTATTTCCGAACAATTCCTATTGGCGCACAGGATGCATGCTATGTGAGTTCGTGCCATCCATTCCACCGCGGTACAACATGGCCTACTCCTACCGAACACTGGAATGGGCTTTAACGTGTGCGCAAGATTTTTGTGCATGTGTTAGTACACGGGACCTCGGTTTTAAGTCTCATCCGAAGGACATTTTCCCCAACTGACGTCATGTACCCATTTCTCCGTTGGATGGCAAATGCTCCCCCCACCCCCCACCCCACCCCCCAACAGCGGACCCCCACCCCCTACGAATAATCGCGTCCCGCCTGCACGCGCACACACTGTGACACACTCTGCATGCATTGTGTCGGGCCCGGCGTTCCTGGCTGAACTGGGTATGCTTAGCGGTCGTGCATGACTCAAA
>CM065681.1:60056830-60101830 GCA_017654935.2 Phymorhynchus buccinoides | reverse complement strand
TTTGTAACATTGCAGAGCCTGGCATCCAATACACTAGATTTTCCTGCCTTGAAACCCCCTGTTCTGGAGGTGCTGATGTCTCCCCACTCTCCCAATGTGGCATATATCGTAAGCTTAGAAAAGAGTTGTTGTTTTTCTTGTCTCACCTTATGAGTTATCCAATAGCCTTATTACCAACAGCAAAGCTGATTATTTGTCACAACTTGTCTGTGTGTTTGTGTATCAATTTTCTCAAAAACTACTGGACGGATTTTAATCAAATTTGGTTGAGGCCGAGGGGTAGGCATCTTAAAAGGAAAGGTTCCTCTAGGTATTCATGATCGTGCTGACCTTGACCTTGAAGTTTGACCTTGAAAACTGAATTTTCTTCTTGTGGGTTTGTCTGATCACAGATCCAACACCAGTCCACACAGGGAACACAAGTAATAACTACCGTATTTTTCAGACTATAAGGCGATACTTTTCCCCACATTGAGACCCCTGCGCCTTATAATATGGTTGGTAATATAGTAAAAAAAAATACAACAACAAAATCTGAGTTTTGTGTGAAATTGTGAGGGTGTGTGCCTTATAGTCTGAAAAATACAGGACCATATTTTACAGATTATAAGGCGCACCTGATTATAAGCCCCCCCCCCCCCCCCCCCCCCCCAAATTTGACTCAAAATTCAGATTTTGTTACTCTATTTCCTTACTGTATTATCAGTCACATTATAAGGCGCAGGGATCTCTGTCTGGGAAAAAAAAAGTATTGCCTTATGGTCCATAAAATATGGTAACTCAGGGCTCCCAATCGTCCCGCAAAACAAGGGGTCCCAGGGACTCCTTCACTTACAGTATAGAGGGTCCTAGAGGAGGGATAGAGGGACCCAGTGGCATTGCGAATGCTAAAAAGATTTTGTTCTAGTGCATCCCTGGGACCCCCTGCACATTATTTTAGAGGGTCCTTTAGAATGTTAGTACTTCATAGACCCCCAAATGGGGGTCCCTGGGAGCCCTGTAACTGAAACATGAACGATCTGGACTCGGAAAGCATCTTTGCTCAAGTTCGACAATAAGAACTACGCTGTATGTAAAATGCACACTGGGAGCACTACAGTAACTTAATGCCAGTTGAAGTTCATCTAGAAGCTGCCCAGCGGAGGAGAGTCTGCACTTTTGCTGAGCCACTTTGATGCAGTTCAGTTGAGCCTATTTTTGGTCTAACATGCACAGAGCACCATCTACTAGGCCTTCTACTTTTGAGGCCCTCTTCTAAAGACAAGATCTCATCAATCCTGTCACAGTTGGTATGGTCGTCTCTGAAGGGTTACCTTTTGGCGGCTTAACACAGAGTGGTCCCTGTGGGGTGCTGGTGTTAGGCTGGAACCTGACAAACTAGGGTGTGGCTGTGAGTTGGGATTATTCATGAGTGTGTGTGTGGGGGAGTAATCCCACTGAATGCACGGATAAAGGGGAAAAAAAGAAAAGAATTATCACAAACATTCTGTGATCAGTCATTTAAGCATTCAACACATCTGATTCCGTTGTTTTTTCTTCACATTTTCCACTTTAAAGTGGTACTCATTTGGATCAATGCAATACTTTGAAGTTGAACATTGATTTTTTATTTTTCCGTTATAAAATCTTTTCCCTTTCTCTTTCTTTCCCTCTGCAGATTCAGCAAAACGGACACGTCCACTGTTGGCAGTTTTCCTCCACCTATCAGTGGTCGCCCCTTGCCGAGTTTGACCTCTGCGACCTTGAAGGGTCGGAGGTGACCAGCGTGTGCCTGCACCCGAAGCGGCGCACCTTTTACTGGTGTGAGCGACATTTGGGGTCATCATCCTCAGATTATCGCATTTGCTGCAAACCTTTGCCTGATGGTGAGAGAGAAAGAAAGATGTTTAGACTTTACAATTTTAGGTTTCCTTACACTCGATCGCTTTAAACAAAATCTAACCCATTGATTGACGGATAAATTTAACCCCTTCACTGCCAGAGGAAAACAGAAATTATGGATTTTTTTTTATTATAAAGTTTAAAACAAATCTGTTAGACTCAATCTGAGAAAATGGTCTAGAGATATATCCTTTCTGGCTTATCTAAGCCAAAAACCATCATCCCAGGCTTATGACATCATAGGTTATGACATCATCAATGACATCATTAAGTAGAGACCATCTCCTAGCCAGGCAGGGAAGGGGTTAAGAGAGAAAAAATAAAGAAAAATGATAAAATTGAAAAGAGAATTAGCTTTACTAAGGGGGTATTGCACTGTCTCTCCATGCTGCATGCTTGGGGGTTAGTTGGCCTATGGGTACAATCCTCATTGCCAGTGGTCCTAAAGTCTTCATGGCTGAGAGAGTGGGGATGTACCCTGGGTAAAGCATCTCCACTGTAAGCAAATCCTCACCCAGCTGTCCAGAATAGCAGTTGCCTCCTCTGCCATCTGAAGGTTATAGTTGGACCCACCTGACAAGCACACACACTCGATGAGTTTTGCGGTTAAGTACCGGGTATACGGTAGCTTTTGTCAGATTTCCATCAGTCTTCTTCAGTATTGGGGATCTGTGTCTGTCTGTGTGTGAGCTCATAATGTATATATATACATACACAAACATTGAACACAAAAAGGTTTATCATTAGCAAAATATTCTGCATTTCAAACGCATCAACGTTTTAGACCAGAGGAACGGTACTAGCAATTCACTGAGATTTTTTCATAGCTATATTAGGATACATTATACTTTTTAGTCAGAGACAGAAAGACGTAGACACAGACAGACAGGAGACAGACAGAGATTGAGGTTGAACGCATAATTTGAAAAAGTGTAGCTTGTTCATGCTTCATGTTTACTTAACAAATAGCCCTCCACATTTCTGCTTTGTGGTGTGGTTGTGTCAGGCACTCAGCACATCCCCAGCAAATCATCATCATCACCATCTGAGGTCATTCTTCAAGACTGTCCCCCGGCCCATCTCTTACCTTTGGACTACGGCCTGCTCATTGTTCCCAGGTATGGCTGGATGACTCGCTATGTGTTACATTGCAGCAAAACAGTAAAAAAAATAAAAATAATTTGACTTGACACCTTGCGTACCAGAGACAATTGAAGAAAAATAAAATCTTAAAATGGAAAAGAGAACTGTTTTGAATCAATCTGGCAGAAAAAACCCACAACAGGTCTTTAGATATAACCTTCATGTTTGTTTTAAAGCAAAAAAAACTACATTTCAGTTATTCGTCTTGAACTGATGACATTATCAATTACATTGTTACCTCAGTAAATTTTACGGATGTTGCATTCAGGGGGTGAAGTGAAGTTCGAGATAAGAGTAATGGTATGGGGGAGGGGAGGGGGTATTTTGTCCATTACCCACCCACCCCTTGTTATGATATGGGCAGAGGTAGGATGGTTGTTGCTTTTGAGTTTTAATGAGAGGGATGGGACAATACAATGAACTTAATTATTCTACAACATTGACTTCTTTTAACTCTAAGCAGCATTATCTAGAATCATGGATCACTGACTGCTGGCGTGGACAGGTGTATGCAAGCCTTTGACGTAACTGAAGTGAATGTATAAGGTTGATGTTGGAATAAGACTTTCGACTTAACCAGAATTTTCACTTGTTCAATGTGATAAAACAGAACGCTGGACATTATTGCAAGCTTTCGATTTATTATAAATCATCTTCTGGCAATATTTTGATCGACCGCTCTGACATACCAAGCACAAACATTTTTTTAAATTAATTTTAAATATTACTCACAGAATGTTCACTTAAGCAGTTTTGGGTCAGATTTGCCTTTATGTTGCTAGGCAACAGGAAGATGAAGGCCGCAGCATCTGCCTGTTTTGGCGTCCTAGCGTGCTTCAGCTGGTCTCTGTGGTGACGGTGATTGGCGATGTTGTGAGGGATCATCATGATGTACGAAGTCCTGTGGTCTTTTCCGACCTCCTGCTCAACTGTCTGTCAGATCTGTGTCGGGTGAGGCTGATCAGGGGCGAGTTTTACTAGAGGTCACTGTTTGCACGGATTACGGTTACGCCAAAAAGGGTCTAAGTTAGCTAAGGTCAGATAACTCTTAAAGCTTACTCTTCAGGCTTTCGGGAGAGAGAAAAGAGTTGCTATCAAAAGGGACATATATATTGTGTTCACAAATACATGCCTTGGCTTTTAGTTCCAAATTAACTGTATCATTTAAAGATTGGATTGTAGAGGTATTGTTTTTTTCCATTTGCTGTTAGATGTTTTTGCTGTTTTCTTGTGTGTTTATGTTGATAAAGGCGCATTCGCCGAAATATCCAATTGTGTCTCTTGTGAATAAAGTAATGTCACTTCACACATGTTGTGTGCTTGTTTGTTTGTTGGATGATGAAGAAGATTAAGTAAAAGAAGAAATATGATCAGTTCAGTAGTTTAATTTTACGTCTTTTCACCAGTGGTGATAATAGACGAGACACAATGGCTACGGGTACGCCGTTGTTGCAACACTCAGACCATGTTCAGGGATAGTAACTCTTCCTAGTCGAATTTTTAGTCAACAAATGCATTTTCTTATTTCGCATATTTAGCGCATCTTGGTAAAGAATAGGGTTAGGGATAGGGTTAGGAACATGTCAGAGTTAATGTTAGTAGTTTTTGAAGATTTTTGCACACAATTTATGCGTCCCGTGATTGAGCGCTGGAGAATGTGAGATACGGGCCCGTACCCCGAGCCTCTGCCTAGACGAGAGGAAAAGAAAAAGAACAATTCAAAAATACTTGATGATAATGAAATGACTGTTAACAAACCAAATCAGAATGTTTCATCTATTAATCAGTGAACAACTGAAGAATTGTTGCTTTGTTAACAGGCGCCATCGAGGGCTGCTGATCTTGGAGTGAAACAAGATATAACCACAGGGAGAGTGGTCAGGCTATATGGCGATGGCACACTACAGTCTTTTAACATCGTCAACAGTAAGTGAACAATTAATAGTGATTATGTTATATTGTCTTGTGTTGTGTGTATTCTGTTATGTTGGAGAAAAGCAGCGGAGAGCGTGTTGCGATGCACTGCGTCAACCTTGTGTTTTCTGTTTCAGATGACCTGAAGCAGTCCATAGCGGTGCAGTCGGTTCGACTGTCTATTCCTGACGACTGGATGGCGACAGCTGATCCTCATTGTGTGTGGAACATTCATAAAGAAACTGTGGCTATCGTCTCCAGTGTCAACACTGTCAGGTTATAAGGAATACAATGACAGACAGAGAAAGAGAGAGAATGAACGAGTGCATATTTGTGTGTCTGGAGTATCCATAAACAATGTCAACTGGTGCTGTTTTTTGTCACAACATCACCTCAGTGACTGTCCAAATCTAGTGTCCATGGTTGACTTTTGTCAATGAAGGCTAATCTACTATCAGAGAGAGAGGGGAGGGAGGGTGGTGGTGGTTGTGTTAGTGTAGGGGGAAGGAGAGAGAGAGAAGGTAGGGAGACAGAGAGAGGGGAGGGAGGGTGGTGGTGGTTGTGTTAGTGTAGGGGGAAGGAGAGAGAGAGAAGGTAGGGAGACAGAGAGAGGGGAGGGAGGGTGGTGGTGGTTGTGTTAGTGTAGGGAGAAGGAGAGAGAGAGAAGGTAGGGAGACAGAGAGAGGGGAGGGAGGGTGGTGGTGGTTGTGTTAGTGTAGGGGGAAAGAGAGAGAGAGAAGGTAGGGAGACAGAGAGAGGGGAGGGAGGGTGGTGGTGGTTGTGTTAGTGTAGGGAGAAGGAGAGAGAGAGAAGGTAGGGAGACAGAGAGAGGGGAGGGAGGGTGGTGGTGGTTGTGTTAGTGTAGGGGGAAAGAGAGAGAGAGAAGGTAGGGAGACAGAGAGAGGGGAGGGAGGGTGGTGGTGGTTGTGTTAGTGTAGGGGGAAGGAGAGAGAGAGAAGGTAGGGAGACAGAGAGAGTGTTTGCATATTTGTTTGTGGAACATTCATCAAGTACCATTATCATTAGCAATACGAACACTGTCAGATAGAGCATCAGTACATGTACTACCGTAATTCACAGACTACAAGCCGCTTCGTAATATAAGCCGCACCCCCTATTTTTATTTTTAAAATCTGAAAAAAGTAATGCATAAGCCGCGTTGAATCATAAGCCGTGGAAAAATGGCGATGCACAATGTCTGCTTCCGGTTGAGTCTACAGTTGATCGCGGGTGTGTTGACTGCCAAAACAAAAGTGTCGGGACCACGAAACAGATCGTCATTTTGTAAAAAATATCGACGGCGAAAGGGTTGAAACAAGAGATGATAGATATGCAATTCTAACGCTATCCCTACCCACCCTGTACACACAGACACACACACACACACATCATAGGAAATTGTTTTTAATGCCGTCACGACTTCAGGAATGGGAAGATTCAGAGAGTATTGAAGTGTGTCATTTCAGGATTAAGAGATTTCCTTTACTTTTACCCATGGTAGTAGCAGTAGGACGTGTGTGATTATTGCGTTGCATGTTGGTGCACCTTGTTTCCAGGTTATTCAGCACCACAGAAGGTCGCCTGATTCACGAACTGCAGCTAGACGTTGGGGTTTCCATTCAACGTCTAGTTCACGCTCGATCGCCCGCCATTCTGGTTGCTATGGTTACCTCTTCTGGAGTTATCGTGGTGCAGGTGAACAGGGGATTATGCTTCCATGTTGAGAGCTTGTTTGTTGTCCTCCGATTCTGTAAGATTGAGGGTACCTTTCAACTGAAGCAATAGCCTGTGCATTTGACTGTCTCAATCCATCCATGAACAGAACTGAACAGAACAGCTGTTTATTGCCTTAGAAGTAAAAAACAACAGACTTATTTGGCACAAAACAATAACAATTTAAACTAAAACGACAAAACAATAACAATTTAAACTAAAACGATTGCTTCTTATAATTTTTTTCCATGTGTTTGTGTGTGCGTGTGTGTTTATCTTTATGCTACCCTTTTTTCCGGGGTTTCGGCTACGGATGTCAGTATATTATTGTTTCCTTTTTTTCCAGGGAGGGAAGAAAGTGAGGGGTAGCACCGAACAAGAGGTTCTGCCCAGTGACAAGCATTACCAGACAGATGCCTTGCATGTTGCTTGGTTAGCCCAGGTGTGTGTGCACAGGTGCAAGTATGAGAGGGAGAGAGAGAGGGGGAGAGTGGAGAGAGGGAGTAAGACTAAGAGAAAGACAGACAGAGAGGGAGAGAATGAGAGGGATGGATCATCAGTGCAAGGAAGAGAGACAATGAAACAGAGTTGAGATGGGAGAGGAAGAAAGAGAGTGTTCTAGAGACTGAGACTGGAGAGGAGGAAACAAAGGAGAGAAGTATAAAGAGATTGGGGGGGGGGGGGGGGGGGGTGAAGAAGAAGAGAGAGAAAGGAAAGCAGGGGAGAGTTTTCAGGAACCCTGAAGTGTCGAGCTCTATTATACTGTAATTGATATTCTGCATGGTTTTACAACTTATGACTCAAAACTTGCAGTCATTGCACTGGCTCTTTGTGCAGCAGCCTTGGGTGTCAGTTGGCCTTAGAGGACCATCCCCAACACCAGCTGTCCTGGAATAGTATTCTCACTGCAAAGAGAGTCGGGGTGTCCCCCTTGGGGCGAGGCATCTCCATCATGCACAAATATCAGCCCAGCTTTCCAGAAATGGGGTTGCCAACTCTGATATATAAAACAGTCATAGTGGGACACGATTGACTAGCACACGAAAAATGAAAACAAAGCTAATATAACTTGATTTGATCAATAATTCACCAAAAACCCTTTGAAAGCACAAATTTTTGATTTTTAATCTTTTTCAAGAACATCTTTAGAAATGGCAGCACTTATTACATGTGGAAACATAATAATAGGAATATGTATATATGCACCCACGCTCCCCCACACACACACAAACAAACACACATGCATGCACACACACACGAACATACATAAGAAATTTGTTATGTGCAGTGTAGTCAACTGTTTGTTTGGGGTGTTCATTTTGTTTTTTTGCCTGTGTTCAAGATTGTTTTGTGCAACTTTAGCTCTGTGACGAAAATTTGCCGGGTTTTTTCCTTCATCGTTTTTTTTCTGCAGCAAAGGGAGAAAACTCCGGGTGGGGATGTGTCAGAGCAGTTGTCTGCCCTGTACAGGAGATGGAGCAGCCCTCAGCATCGGCAACCCCCCTCCTATCTCTCGCAGACTGTGGGTGAGTGTGTGTGTCTGTTCTTCTGTTTAACGTACTTCCACTAAAAGTGATTCAGACAAAATTATATTGCGGTGTGTTTTTGGTGTGGTTGAGTTGTGAGTAGATGTGTCTGTAAGTAAGAAAATGTAAGAATATAATAAGTAATAAGTTAGTTATGTAATCATGACCCCCACCCCACCCACCCCATTAAATAAAGTTTATCTTCACTTAAAGAATATAACTGATAATGAACAATGTTAAAGATAAATACTAAGCCCCCTACATGTGCTCATGTACTAATATATGAATGTGCACTGATACATGAAGTTCCATCGAGTGTTTTTTTCTTCCCTTTCAGATGGTTACCTGGCTGAGTTTTGGCGTTTAGAAGAAGAGGCCAGCAGGTTGGGAAAGGCTGAGGTTTGTATGTTATTGTTATCTTTGTATGTTCTCATAAATACTGGTGCTACTATTTTTCCTGCTTTAGTACTTTTTATCAATGTTGCTGGTGCTGTTGCTCTGCCTCATTTTGATAGTTTTATCAATGTTACTCTTCTTGGGTGAATATTTGTGTACATTTTTTTTTTTTTTTTGCTGTCCCATCTTCTGGGCCATACAGTGGCGTTGCTCCCACACCGCTCATTCCGAATCCCAATTCAAAGCCACACCCTGGCTTGTTCGGGTCGCAGAATCCGAGACCAGCATTCCAAGGGGAGAGAATCTATGTTAGGTCGTCAGGAGGCAGCCAATCGAGGAGACACTGCACTGCTGCTGAGTCACTTTGGTGGAGTTCAGTGGAGCCTGTTCAGGACACCACCTACTAATCCCCCTACTGACGACACTATTCTCTTAGTCGCGGAACCAGCGTGAGCGAGGTCCTCCCATGAGGGTGCCACCATGACCATCCACCAACAGCTCCCCAGAACATGCTGATTCCCGTGACTTTGACCCGAACGCACCAAGGCATAGAGTGGATTGGAAACCGAAACTGAGGTCACCATGAGAGCAGGGCTATTTGTGTAGATTCTGACCTGGGTCCACTCAACAAACTCTGAGCTCTTTTACATTAGGATCACAAGCCACCTGCTGCTGACTGGCAACCTGCTGCAAAAAAAGTTTTTAAAAGAAAAAGTTTTCTTTTATATAGTTAACCCTTTCATCACCACTGTCGCCTCTTGGCACCACAATGATTGAGCACCCATGTCACTGAAAGGCATCAAATGAGGGTCTGTTATCTAATGACCTTATGTTCTTCATTTTGGGAGGTAAGAATAGGCCCTATTTTATGGATGTCACAAAGGAATCCCCAAAATTGCAGATGAAATCTTTTCTCAACCCAGGTAAGTTTAATGGAAAGTTTTGGCTGAAAATGGCTGGCGTTGAAAGGGTTTTAATAAAATTTGCTTTTGATGAATTTTTAGTCCTGGACAAATGGGTTGTTGTGCTAAAACTTTTTTGTGTGTGTGTGTGTGTCGCATTTTCTCACTGCACATGCATTGATATGGTTCACCATTTACTTTCCATTAGGAGGGAGGAGAGAGGGGTGGAGGGGTGTGTTTGGAGGAGGAGATGGTACGGGAGGCTGTGAGCCGAACGAAGGGGGGTACGGGCGGAGATGAGGAGAGTGTGATCGGTGAACTGATGTGGCTGTCCCACAAATACCCCCTTCAACTGCTGAACGTGCTGACAGAAGGACTGGATCTGAACGCAGGTGCTTGATTGACTGATTCTGCCATCCATCCATTTACTCGGGGTTTTTTCTTCCTTTGTGTGTTCATCTATTTATTTATTTGTTTATTATTTCAGAGCCATTCATGAAATTTACAAATACCCCCATAATTGTTCACACACATGCACACTCAGTTGCTGCAGAATAAGATCAGAACAGGATCCACTGAACTCTGTTGAAAGGGAGAGAGACAGGGGGGGGGGGGGGGGGAGAATGGAGGGGGAAACTGGAGAGACAGAGATATATATATTGACAGACAGAGAGAGAGAGAGAGAGAGAGATGTTATAGAAAGAGAGGAAAATTTACTTTTTCATTTACTGGTAAAACTTTATGTGATTTATAATAACTATGGTATTCTGACTATTTCTTCTTCTTGATCTTGTTGATCTGTTGTTGATAGGGCCACATCAATGCATAATATCAACGAAAAGTAAGGGAGAGCATGCCCTAATCTAGGTTTAAATGACCTGGCCAGCCAGCGCACGTTCAGTGTGCAGCTGGCACAATGCCAAGTCCCAGTAGCCTAAACTAAGTAAATTTTGGAGGGGGGGGGGGGGGGGGATGTGAAGGTATTGTTTACTTCAGTTCAGGTCCTGCTGGAGGAGGGTCTTAAATTCCTCCTGTAGAGTGTCATATAAACCCGAGTTCGAACCAGGGTACAGTGGATTTTTCCTCTCACTTTGCACTAGGCCTTATGGTCTGAATGTGGAGTCTTTCGGATGAGATGATAAACCGAGGTCCCATGTGCCCATGCACTTAGCACACGTTAAACCCAGTGGCAACGAAAAAGGTGTCATTTGGTCAAAATTTACCCCACCCCCCTTTCCTTCATCATCAGTCACACAAACATCGCATGCAAAAAACAAATATATATATATATCTGTGGCACGCCTCTGGCTGCGACACGCTGTCCAGATGGGAGCAACCCGAATTTCACAGAGACGCCTCTGTGACTATAAAGTGCCTAATAGTACTAATACCTAATACCTAAAATACTGCTGTTCTTGCAGGCTGGATGTTAAAACAGCGCTCATTGTTTTATAGCTATTGTTCCACTAGATTCTTGTGATTTTCCTGCCTTGCTGGTTTGATGATTTCATAATTTCATTTTTGTTTTGTTTTGTTGTCGAGCAGAGGAAATTAAGGGGGAGGATCAGGTGACGTGGCAAAGGACGCTGGGATTGGAGGGGGGCGAGGGACAGTCGATGGGGGTACAGCGTGCGTCATCCTTGACCTTTGAACTGGTGTGCTGTCTCCTGTATCAGCACAGACCTGATGCCCTGGTGAGATTATTGCGTCCGGTTGGGTTGTCATGTATTTTGTTGGGTTGCCATGTATTTTGTTGGGTTGCCATGTATTTTGTTGGGTTGCCATGTATTTTGTTGGGTTGCCATGTATTTTGTTGGGTTGCCATGTATTTTGTTGGGTTGCCATGTATTTTGTTGGGTTGCAATGTATTTTGTTGGGTTGTCATGTATTTTGTTGGGTTGTCATGTACTTTTTGGGTTGGGCCATGTACTTTTTGGGTCGTCATGTACTTTTTGGGTTGGGTTGTCATGTATTTTGTTGGGTTGTTGTCATGTATTTTGTTGGGTTGGGTTGCCATGTATTTTGTTGTTGTCATGTATTTTGTTGGGTTGCCATGTATTTTGTTGGGTTGCCATGTATTTTGTTGGGTTGGGTTGTCATGTATTTTGTTGGGTTGTCATGTATTTTGTTGGGTTGTCATGTATTTTGTTGGGTTGTCATGTACTTTTTGTTGGGTTGCCATGTATTTTGTTGTACTGTTTTTGTTGGGTTGTCATGTATTTTGTTGGGTTGTCATGTATTTTGTTGGGTTGTCATGTATTTTGTTGGGTTGTCATGTATTTTTGTTGGGTTGTCATGTATTTTGTTGGGTTGTCATGTATTTTGGGTTGGGTTGTCATGTATTTTGTTGGGTTGTCATGTACTTTTTGGGTTGGGTTGTCATGTACTTTTGTTGGGTTGGGTTGTTGGGTCATGTATTTTGTTGGGTTGTCATGTACTTTTTGGGTTGGGTTGTCATGTACTTTTTGGGTCGTTGTCATGTACTTTTTGGGTTGGGTTGTCATGTATTTTGTGGGGTTGTCATGTACTTTTTGGGTTGGGTTGCCATGTATTTTGTTGGGTTGTCATGTACTTTTTTGGGTTGGGTTGTCATGTACTTTTTGGGTTGGGTTGTCATGTATTTTGTTGGGTTGTCATGTACTTTTTGGGTTGGGTTGCCATGTATTTTGTTGGGTTGTCATGTACTTTTTGGGTTGGGTTGCCATGTATTTTGTTGGGTTCATGTACTTTTTGGGTTGGGTTGCCATGTACTTTTTGGGTTGGGTTGGGTTGCCCATGTATTTTGTTGGGTTGTCATGTACTTTTTGGGTTGGGTTGCCATGTATTTTGTTGGGTTGTTGTACTTTTTGGGTTGGGTTGCCATGTATTTTGTTGGGTTGTCATGTATTTTGTTGGGTTGTCATGGTTGGGTTGTCATGTATTTTTTGGGTTGTTTGGTTGGGTTGTCATGTATTTTGTTGGGTTGTCATGTACTTTTTGGGTTGGGTTGCCATGTATTTTGTTGGGTTGTCATGTACTTTTTGGGTTGGGTTGCCATGTATTTTGTTGGGTTGTCATGTACTTTTTGGGTTGGGTTGTCATGTATTTTGTTGGGTTGTCATGTACTTTTTGGGTTGGGTTGCCATGTATTTTTGGGTTGGGTTGTCATGTACTTTTTGGGTTGGGTTGTATTTTGTTGGGTTGTATTTTGTTGGGTTGTGTATTTTGTTGGGTTGTCATGTACTTTTTGGGTTGGGTTGCCATGTATTTTGTTGGGTTGTCATGTACTTTTTGGGTTGGGTTGCCATGTATTTTGTTGGGTTGTCATGTACTTTTTGGGTTGCCATGTATTTTGTTGGGTTGGGTTGCCATGTATTTTGTATTTTGTTGGGTTGCCATGTATTTTGTTGGGTTGTCATGTACTTTTTGGGTTGGGTTGCCATGTATTTTGTTGGGTTGTCATGTATTTTTTGGGTTGGGTTGCCATGTATTTTGTTGGGTTGTCATGTATTTTTTGGGTTGGGTTGTCATGTATTTTGTTGGGTTGTCATGTATTTTGTTGGGTTGTCATGTATTTTTGGGTGGGTTGTCATGTATTTTGTTGGGTTGTCATGTACTTTTTGGGTTGGTATTTTGTTGTCATGTATTTTGTTGTATTTTGTTGGGGTTGTCATGTCATGTACTTTTTTGGGTTGGGTTGTCATGTATTTTGTTGGGTTGTCATGTACTTTTTGTTGGGTTGTCATGTATTTTGTGGGGTTGGGTTGCCATGTATGTACTTTTTGGGTTGGGTTGCCATGTATTTTGTTGGGTGTATGTTTTTGTTGGGTTGGGTTGCCATGTATTTTGTTGGGTTGTCATGTATTTTGTTGGGTTGTCATGTATTTTGTTGGGTTGTCATGTATTTTGTTGTGTTGTCATGTATTTTGTTGGGTTGTCATGTATGTTTTTGTTGGGTTGTTGGGTTGTCATGTACTTTTTGGGTTGGGTTGCCATGTATTTTGTTGGGTTGTCATGTATTTTTGGGTTGGGTTGCCATGTATTTTGTTGGGTTGTCATGTACTTTGTTGGGTTGTCATGTGTTGGGTTGTGTATTTTGTTGGGTTGTCATGTATTTTGTTGGGTTGTCATGTACTTTTTGGGTTGGGTTGTCATGTATTTTGTTGGGTTGTCATGTACTTTTTGGGTTGGGTTGTCATGTATTTTGTTGGGTTGTTGTCATGTATTTTGTTGGGTTGGGTTGTCATGTATTTTGTTGGGTTGTCATGTATTTTGTTGGGTTGTCATGTATTTTGTTGGGTTGTCATGTACTTTTTGGGTTGGGTTGTTGTTGGGTTGTCATGTATTTTGTTGGGTTGTTGTATTGTATTTTGTTGGGTTGGGTTGTCATGTACTTTTTGGGTTGGGTTGCCATGTATTTTGTTGGGTTGTCATGTACTTTTTGGGTTGGGTTGCCATGTATTTTGTTGGGTTGTCATGTACTTTTTGGGTTGGGTTGCCATGTATTTTGTTGGGTTGTCATGTACTTTTTGGGTTGGGTTGCCATGTATTTTTTTGGGTTGTCATGTACTTTTTGGTTGTCATGTACTTTTTGGGTTGGGTTGCCATGTATTTTGTTGGGTTGTCATGTATGTTTTTGTTGGGTTGGTATTTTGTTGGGTTGTCATGTACTTTTTGGGTTGGGTTGCCATGTATTTTGTTGGGTTGTCATGTACTTTTTGGGTTGGGTTGCCATGTATTTTGTTGGGTTGTCATGTACTTTTTGGGTTGGGTTGCCATGTATTTTGTTGGGTTGTCATGTACTTTTTGGGTTGGGTTGTCATGTATTTTGTTGGGTTGTCATGTATTTTGTTGGGTTGGGTTGTGTATTTTGTTGGGTTGTCATGTATTTTTTGTTGGGTTGTCATGTATTTTGTTGGGTTGTCATGTACTTTTTGGGTTGGGTTGCCATGTATTTTGTTGGGTTGTCATGTACTTTTTGGGTTGGGTTGTCATGTATTTTGTTGGGTTGTCATGTACTTTTTGGGTTGGGTTGTCATGTATTTTTTGGGTTCATGTACTTTTTGGGTTGGGTTGCCATGTATTTTGTTGGGTTGTCATGTACTTTTTGGGTTGGGTTGGTACTTTTTGTTGGGTTGTCATGTATTTTGTTGGGTTGTCATGTACTTTTTTGGGTTGTTTGTTGGGTTGCCATGTATTTTGTTGGGTTGTCATGTACTTTTTGGGTTGGGTTGCCATGTATTTTGTTGGGTTGTCATGTACTTTTTGGGTTGGGTTGCCATGTATTTTGTTGGGTTGTCATGTACTTTTTGGGTTGGGTTGCCATGTATTTTGTCGGGTTGGGTTGCCATGTATTTTGTTGTGTTGTCATGTATTTTGTTGGGTTGGGTTGCCATGTATTTTGTTGGGTTGGGTTGGGTTGTTATCCATTTTATTCCACCACAAATAGATTTCATTACAATTGTTTTGAATAGCACTTATCTCCCTGTCGTGTGTCGGCCATGGTTGGACACGGTTGACACATACTCACACCTTACATTATGTTACAATACATAACTTTGCATAACATACACTGTTTGTTTGATGCAGGTAAACTTTGTGCGCAGTGCTCAGTCAGTCAGTGAACAGTCAGTTGGCGTGTCAGCCTTCATTCGCAGAAAACACATGGTGCGTGGACAATAGTGTGTGTATCTGTGTGTGTGTGTGTGTATGGTCTGTGTGAGTGTGTGTCTGTGTGAGCATGTCTGTGTGTATGTGTGTGTTTGAGCTTTTGTACACAGACAGAAAGCATATGGTGTGAAAAAACCACTTCTGTATGCGTCTGTCAGAAGAGAGAGAGACAGAGAAGAGACAAAGAGTGTTTGTGGATGAAGTGTGAATATGTGTATGTATATGTGTGTGTGCGCGCATGCCTGTGCATGTGGAAGCATATGAATATGCATGCGTACATGCATATGTGTGCTACGTTTCTCAGTTCCAGTACTACGTACGTGCTATGGAGTGTCTGCCAGAGCCTAGTCTTTCCACAGACCCTCAGAAAGCAGCGATGGCCAAAGCACAGATCATTCTCAAAGGGTGAGATGGTTTCCCTAGGTTTCTTTTCTTTGTACACACGCATGCATGCATATGCTTACCATATTTTACGGACTATAAGACTGTTTTCCCCAACTGAGACCCCTGCGCCTTAAAATGTGTTGCGCCTAGTATATGACTGAAATCTGATCAAGCAAAATTGTGAATTCCATTCATATCATAAGTATTGAAATTGACTATCAGGCCGAAATCGTGAATGAAGCCACTGAAGCAGACAACACATTCACACACAGAAGGGGGGGGGGGGGGGGGTGAAGCAGGATATGACGTTGCAGCCTCGGTTTCGACAGCCAAAGACAATAACAATCATGGTGGACATAGGCTACTGGAGCCTATTGTAGAAATCTACTCCATGTTTTTCATTTCCGACTTTTCTGGGCTCTCCGACGTTTCTTCATTCGGATATCCGGATAGCAACATGAGTGTAATTTATGTCATTCTGAAGACTGTTTTGACAGAACTAGGCTAAATACCAACCTTGCGTTTTCAATCTTTTTTACTTTTAATCGATCATTTTTCATGTGCCGTATGTTTACATTCAGATTTTTTGTTAAATTCAGGGGGGGTGCCTTATGATTAGAAGCGCCTTGTAGTCCGTAAAATATGGTATTCCAACACCAACACCTCCACAGTAACAACTGTACTTTTGACAGAGAGAACAGGGATGCACTATTTTAAGGCATCTGTTACAAACTTCAGCCCAGCTTTCCATAATAGCCCCTGCCCCTCCTCTTCTGATATCAGGAGATCATTGCCGGATATGAATAGACTGGTACACACAGGATTGATTGATTGATCGGCTACACTTTGCAGGGCATGGTGTGGAGTAAATTAATTAAAATAGATTATTAATGGATTGATTGGTTGGTTGATTGATTTACTGGCAAATTGATTGACACTTTATTTGACTGATTGATTGGTCATTTGATTGACCAATTGACTGATTTGATTACAGCTCTGCAGATCATGGTGTGAAGTAAATAGATTGATTATAGGTTGACGACAGACAGTGTATTTGACTGTTTGATTGACCAATTCATTGACCAATTAACTGATTGGCTGATTTGATTACAGCTCTGCAGATCATGGTGTGAATGAAGTAAATAGATTGATTATGGTTGACTGATTGGTTGGTTGGTGGATTGATCTACTGACAAATTGATTGATTGATTGATAGATCAATTGGCAGACAGTTTATTTGACTGATTGATTGATCATTTGCTTGACTGATTTGATTGCAGCTCTGCAGATCGTGGTGCGGAGTTGGCGCTGCGGTTTTTGCTGCAGCACGGCTGTTGGTCAGCGGCCATCGCTCTGTTACAACTGCTGGGAACGACAGCAACCACTGCCCGTCAACCCCAGCATGCCTCGCTCTTCTCTCTACTCCTGCAGCATCTGATACAAGTCAGTGTCTCCACTTAGTTGTCCTTGTGCTCTGTGCCTTCTCTCTGTTAGTATTTGTATATGTTACGCGTAATCTGTGTACTTGCATGAACTTCGCTAAACCGCTGTGCAGTACACGAACTACGCAAGATGTTTTTGCTTAGTACACGTACCAACAGTTCAACTGTCATTTTGCAGATTGTGCAGTACGTGAGTTATGCATAGAAATCAAATCGTAAAATATGATCTTGTTGAATTTTTTTTTTAAATATACTTTTATCTTTTCGCTGTTGCTGCTGATGACGATGATGGTGAAGATGACAACCATGATGATAATACAATATTGTTTGTATGTGTGTGTGTTTCAGGATCAAGTCCTTTCAGACTACGCATCTGAACTGTTCTCTTTGTTACCCACTTGGAAAAGGTTGGTGTTTTTTTGTTTTAAGGGGAAGGTAGGGTACGTGTCCATTTTTTCATATAACTTTTTATTGTTTCTTATTATTTTTCTGACTTATGCACACATAGACTATCAGCTTGTGTATACATGAGATAATATGTACTTATTTGTACATCAGTGGACATCTGTACGCATGTGTATGTGTGTGCATGATACATGATTGACTGTATTCATTTCTGAAATATATATATATTTGTGTCTGTGTGATTGTGTATTTTCTTGTGTGTCATTGAGTGTGTACACATTGTGTATGAGTCCGCATGCAGTTTGTGTGTGTGTGCACATTGTGTGCGAGTCCGCATTCACGCATGTGTCTCTGCCACTTCCCGTTTCAAAATTTCTTTTTTTCTCCCTTGATTAGTTTCCTACCAGCACTGAAGGTAATGGGAGAGAACTGTGAAGGCAGCCAGCCCCCCGCCTCCTCCCCCCAGCCGTTCTACGCGGGATCACCCCCCGACATCCCTTTCTCCGCTGTGCAGGGTCATCTTCTGTCGCTGCTCACCCCGACCAGCCCCAAGTAACGGGGCAAAGACACGAGCCAACACATGAAAAACTTTACAGCACTACTAGCATGAGATGCAGCGTGTGTGTGTGTGTGGATGCAAAATTTAGAATGTGAATCATTGTGAATGTGTATTATAACTATATTCATGTCCAAATGTCTTTTTCGTTTTTTTAATTGAGAAATGAGTGTGTTTGTAGTATAAGAATGTTTTCTAATCTTATCTAGAACAGCATTCTGTAGATTAACCTTTCCATTGTTTGTTTAGCTGTGTGTGTGTGATGGGGGAGAGGCGTGATTGGGGGTGGAGATTTTGAATATGTGTGGGGAAGGAGACGGGATGGTGTGTGTGTGTGTGAGGGTGGCGTGTGTGTGTGCACTTCCAAGTGTTTTATTTTAGGTCAGGTCAGGTCAGGTAGTTAGGACATTAGGCCTTGCAGCATCTTCACTGTCCTGTCATTTTTGTTTGAACTTTTGCACAACTGAGAGGTTTTTATATTTTGTTTTCGGCAAATCTGCCTTTTAGTCATGCTCATATTGTAGTTTTAATATGTTGGTGTATCCACCAAGGTTTTTGAATGGTGTTAGATTCTGTGCTCTTTTAATATGTGCAGGAAGAGTATTCCAAAACTTTGTTACTCTGTTAGAAAATAACTTTTTTCTATTAGTTCAGCTATACTGGGTTAGTATTTTTAAATCACTGTTACGGGTTCTTCCATTGTAGCATTGTATATTGCATTGTAATTTAATTGTTATGTTGTATTTACTGTATATTATGCATGTCTTATTATTTCTATGTTTATATGTGTTTTTTATGTGCATGCCAGACAAAGAATTTCTTTATGTTTTAAAGATAATAATTTTGATTGATTGATTGATGAGCAAAAATGACACAATATTAATTTTAGACAATTACCACTAAAAACTTCTTGAATTCTGTTGACAAGGTTTTATGACCGTTTACAATGTTTGTTTACTCATTTTCTTTCTGCAGCTCACTCACTTTCCCGCATCCTCTACAAAATAAACAACTTTAACAAAATTATCAAGTTTATGTGCGATATACCTTAATGGGACAAAACAGCCCAATAAATATTTGTTGTACATTAATTTATTTTTGTTTGCAAGCATAGTTTTGATCTCTAGTGCATGTTTCTTAATATTATATTTTTTATAAAATGTGATTTTCTGTTAAATGTCGACATGTGTAGTGCATGTTATAAAGGGTCTTTTTCTGTGAGAAACGGTAGCTGATGGAAACAAATAGTATGGGGCAGTGGGTGGATGCCTCATGCCTCCATACGGGGAGCTGGAAGACCTCACCCCATCCAAGAGTCTGTCCCCATGGGGATACCTGGGGCACAGCTGTTCTGTCGCACACAAAGTTGAGCTATTTAGTTAAAAGACTGAATCTCGAAATCTTAAAAAAAGCACCCAACAGCTTCTTTAAATATTTTGGCTGCATGTTCTACATGGTATTTCAAACATATTTCTTTCATCAGATAAATTGTAAAAACTTTTTTTCTTGAACAGTACATGTACCATGAAATATAATTAGTAGAAAATTTTATAAGATAATTCACTTAGTATCGCAAACATAAAGTAAAATTGCCCATGAGTGAAATTCTAGCTATTTTAAGTGAATAAAACTAATTTACCCACATACTTCCTCTAATCTACCACTCTCTTTGACTCTGCCTTTTCCCTTTGCTTTCTGTCAACATTATTCTTGACTGTTATTTATGAAAAGTTACTTATGGTAAACAAAAGTTGGATTGAAATCATCTGCTAAAACTTAAAATATAGATGAACTAAATGTTCCTCCCGAAACAGCTGGGGGGGGGTGTCTTTCATTAAAAATAGTTCCCCCACCTTCTGGAAGTTCTGTGCATGTAACTTCCTCTAATCTGCCACTCTTTGACTCTGCCTTTTCCCTTCACCTTCTATCATCTGCTATCTTTCTGACTTATTGGCCCATTCTCTTGCCTTTTTTCCCCAAAAAAATCTTCCAAATAATTTTTCTCCTTTGAGCTCCTCCGAAATCAGAATGTCGGCTGTATGCAGCGGGGAGACCAGTTAAAACTGAAAACCGGACACATACGTACCTTACCCATTATGGCCATGTGGCCTGGGAATGCAGAAAAAGAAGAAAAAAAGTATAAATCCTTAGCCACCCGTATGTGCAAAGTGACTTTTCACGTGTTAATCAATTAACAAAGAACAAACATTTTTAACAGCACTAATTCTTTAAAAAAATAATATTTAAAAAAACATCACAACAAAAGAAAAACGCCCCCAAAAGAAAACAGCACATATACTGAGAAAATGAAACAATAAACCTTTTTTTTATAAGTATATAAAACACACACATTCACAAGAGAAAATGGAGGAAGGTTTATTGCTTTTTTTCTTTAAATTTGCCTTTTTTTTGTTGGCTCTTTTGGGATCATTTATTTACCACATTTTAAGGACCATAATGCTATGCTTTTTCCCCCTTACGCATTTTAATAAGACTAATACCCGTAATATAGGAATAACTGTTGTAACAAAATCAGAATTTTATGTAAAGTTTGGGGGCACCTTCTAATATTAATTAAGATATGCCTTGTAGTCTGTAAAATACAGTACAGACAAACCTCTATTTTAAGACTTCCAAAATGTCCGGAAAAATCGGTCGTAAATTGGAGGGGTCGTATGACGGAGGTTTTCACTGGCAGCCGTAGAAAGAAAAAGTTCAGCACAGTTCATACTCTCTTCTTCATGCACACATACAATGACATATTAAAACTGGATTTGGGTCTTTCCAACTCCATAGGATTGTGCAATCGATGTATTACAGTTTCACTTCGCCGACTTCTGTTAATCACCTCCACTCTCGTCCAAAGTCAGTGGTTTTCTTTTTCAAAGTCGGTGGTTTTCGTGCTTTTCCTACGCTTTCCGCCATCTTTTCTACAACAAGGGAAGCGATTCCGCTTTCAGGCCCTTGACCGTGGTTGTTTCCCTTTGCTCGAAGTCTATGCAGACGACAACAACGGTCGTAAAAACCAACAAAATGGCGGTCGTAAGTCGCGTTTTAGAGGAAGTCGTTTAAGAGAGGTCATTTACATAGTAAAATGCATCCGTGCCAACAAATCCGGTCTCAAATGAGAGGTGGTCGCTTAACAGAGGGTCGTAAAATAGGGGTTTGTCTGTACTTGTTTGTACTTTTTTTGTTAGGTTGAAGCTATGGGAACTGAAATTCATTTTGTTCACACACACAGTTTGACAGTGTAAACTCCGAAGACTGGCCATTTTGTTCACACACCACACACTGTCAGTAACAGCGAGAAAAGGGCCTACTACACTACACAACGATTGTGTCAATGCGATGCGATTGCGACGATGCGAGTCATGATCCAGGTGAAAGTCATGTATTGGGTCTACTTCAGTGATATAGAGTGAAAGTACAGTAGTAGAATTATTTTTAGACGGAAGTATTTCACGTGAATCATGAATCGCATCGTCACAATTGACAGAGAAACGTATGTAGTGTAGCAGGCCCTAGAGAGAGAGATAAATTATATTAGCCCTCATTGAGAATGCATAAATGGCAACTTGGATCAAATAGTAACTCTTCTAGCACCATGGGCGAATGTACCGTAATTTACGGCCTATTAGGCGCTACTCTTTTTACTTAACTTTGACCCCTGCGCCCAATCCGGCGCATGCGCCCTTTCTATACTCTAAACAGAAAATAAGTAAGGGGGTCGAGAGTTGAAATGAACAACTCGCCATGCTCTGGTAGCTTCCACAACAATCCGACAACAGTTCACTTACATTGCATTAAAATATAGTTAGGCTTCCACTTCAGTCACTGGCCCTGTAATGATGTTACTTTCGCTGATCGTTTCGTTCTTCCTTCTTTTGATTTCTTTGGTTTCTTTGCGCCTCATCGGGTGTATGCGCCCTGTCTGTGTTCAAATTACGAAAAAAAAATAAAAGTAGGGGGTGCGCCTTATGCGCTGTGTTGCCTTATGCGCCGTAAATTACGGAAAGTACATCACTCTATACTCCCACCAAATGCAAAGACATTCACTGCCAAATACCCTGCCGTGTGTTTGTCTATTTTTAGAGCTTGTGTCAGTGATGTTTCCATCTTGTCGGTTGAGATGCAATGGACGACCAAGAACATATGATAGATGGTGCAAGAAGAGCTAATCCAAGTCAGAAATTGCCAACTTGCTGCAAAACTGAACAAAACACAGAAGCAACCGTTTCTTTTTCTTTTCTTTATTTTGCCACATTTGGAAATGTTCACGAGTTGAACAATGTACATGAGTAATGTTATAGTCTGACTAAAAATAATAATTGATTTATCCAAATCTGACTAAAAAAATAATTTAGTTATCCTTTACTTAGCTCTTAGCATTACTTTATGCAGACCTTTTTCACAGAACCTGAAAAGTTTACTAAAAATAAAAAATAAAAAGTTGAACTCTAATGGGATTATTTAATTAGGTACTGTTACTTCAGATATTAATAGTCACATGTCCATACGCTCCTTGCAAGGTATACATAAATGCCAGTATTTGCTCAGCTTACAAAATTCTTTCTTTCTGTTAACCAACATTAGCTGTGTAGTTGTTTGTAAATAAGTCTGACCCTCTGTTTATACTGAAGCAATATTTACAACCATATTACAAGCTATATGCTACAAATGGAAATAATCAACAACAGAAAGCTGAGACATGACCATGAAGGTATTTGTTTGCTGTATAAGTGATGACATTATCAGACTTTTGACACTATCAACTTTAAGATATGACGTAATGAATTGGACTGGGCACCATAATTTTCAATTATGTTTGTGTGTGTGTTTTTCAATGAAAAAGAAAATCATGAATAATGAGCATTTAAATACTAGTATTTTTTTGGGTGTGTTGTGGTACTGAGGTTAAACAAGTAGAGTTTTGATTCAATTCAGCAACATTTAAAAATGTCGCATACTCCGCGAGACCATAACCATTCGAAGTAACTAATCATCCAGAGCAAAATATCAAGATTTTACGAGCCGCATCCATTTAAAGTAAAACTAACAAAAAATAAGTAAAATATGGAAAAAAAAGACAATGTTCTGTTCAAATTTCCACCTTATTCAAGAAAACACAACCAGCATGCTTTGCGAAATTTAAAAAAAAAAAGTAGGATTGATAAAAGCATAATATGAAAATTGCATGTTTGATGTGAAGAAGCATATATGCGGTTACCTAAATAAAAGCAATGATTTGCACCCTGCATGCAGCAGTAATTTCGGCCCTACCTAGGTAAGACAGCCCGTTGTGACTCAAAGAGGGTTGAAAAACGCTGAAAGCATGGTCTACGGTCAAAATTAGGCCCAATAAAACTAATTAATTTGTAATAATCCTAAAAACAGAAGAAATAATACACTCAGAAAC
Source organism: Phymorhynchus buccinoides (assembly GCA_017654935.2). Taxonomy (NCBI): domain Eukaryota; kingdom Metazoa; phylum Mollusca; class Gastropoda; order Neogastropoda; family Raphitomidae; genus Phymorhynchus; species Phymorhynchus buccinoides. The sequence goes on along the minus strand of CM065681.1, from coordinate 60,078,503 downwards.
AATAGCAATAATTCACTCGTTATCTCCAAATCAAAAAAAAAATGAAGAGAGCAAAGTCCCTCAAGTCATCTCCAAATCGAAGAGAAAATGAGAGCAAAGTCCCTCAAGTCATCTCCAAATCAAAGAGAAAATGAAGAGAGCAAAGTCCCTCAAGTCATCTCCAAATCAAAGAGAAAACGAAGAGAGCAAAGTCCCTCAAGTCATCTCCAAATCAAAGAGAAAATGAAGAGAGCAAAGTCCCTCAAGTCATCTCCAAATCAAAGAGAAAACGAAGAAAGCAAAGTCCCTCAAGTCATCTCCAAATCAAAGAGAAAATGAAGAGAGCAAAGTCCCTCAAGTCATCTCCAAATCAAAGAGAAAACGAAGAAAGCAAAGTCCCTCAAGTCATCTCCAAATCAAAGAGAAAATGAAGAGAGCAAAGTCAGGAAAGAATAAAGGTATAAACAAAGTATAAAAAAAAAAAAGCGAGACAGAATAATCGGGCATGAAAACAGCTCCACCGAAAAATTTGTCGTTAATTGAAGGAATCTCCACCGAAAAATAACTTTCTCTGTCGATAATACGAGCACGATGTTATTCTCAAACGGCGTGAAGGCAAGACAGGCCGCGAAATGCCGTAAAATGAGCACCTGCCCCCCTTCCCGTATCGCCAGTTGGTTTTGGACGGTAAGTTGTAGCGTTTGTGTTATTTGGTGCCCCCCCACCCCCCCCCCCGAACAAAACTTCTGGTGATAGTGGAAAATCCGTGTGGAAGGATTTCTCGGCTGAAAAAAAATCTTTTTTTTTTAACATCAGTTTTCATGCCTGATAATAAAGAAATAAAACAAAAACATGCACATGCCAAGTATGGAATACAGGAGGTAATTGAGCAAACACTTAACAGTAACACTCTGGCAAGGAAAGAACACACCCATCCACCCACCCAAAGAAAATTCCGAAATTCAGCCCATCTTCTGCTCTCTGACTTATTTCAAGCAAAAGACGGGCAAATACCGGGATAATGTGAAACACGCACACATTTGATTTACAAACAATACAACTCACATACACTGTCACAAACTCAAATATTTTGATACTTAAAAAACTTTGTGGTTACAGTAGTGAACTTAAATGTTAAAAAAAAACCAACCACGAACCAATATGTAAATTATGCAGTTTTCAAACATTAAGCTGCTTTTTTTTAATTTTACAGGGGGGGGGGGGGGGGTGCAATGTAGATCTTTTTGGCAGTGATCGATGCTTATGATGGCTAAGCACTTATCAATCAGGGGTGCATTAAAAAGTGAAAAACTCCTTGCTTTATCCTTTTTGTACTGAAAGAGCCTAAGACAACGAAAATGGTGTTTTACGTCCTCTTGGTCTGAATCAGACACATATGTGACATTTGTAAATACAAATATGGTGGGAACAATACTGGAGGCAATGCCCGGAGGCAGTACGAAACCAGTAAAGTCCAGATTTTTTTAATTAATACAGATAGGTGTAGCGGTAACCACGCCTTGGTTAAACCTCATCGGCTATGGCACCGCTACAAGTATTTTTAATGAAAGAGCCTAAGTAATGTGTGATGCATTATTCACTAACATTTCTTTTTCAAATTCAAAGGAAGCTTTTCTCTCATCTTGCATCTAAGGTTTTTCAAGTATTTTGTCTTTTTATATATGTTTGCACATGTTAATTAATTGCCTATCCCCCCCCCCCCCCCCCCCCCCCCGTATTTTTTGTGCTATTGTCATCTTTTCATGTTCATAAAACAAAGATCAGCAATTGCTTGTCAATGCAATCAAGATCAATAACCAAGTCAAGGATTAAAATAGAACTAGCAGAATTACTAATAATGACACTTGTCCCAGAAGCACCTAGGTGGTTTTTTTAATCAATTTAGAAAAAAAAATCTGCAACCTTTATTATTATTCCGTTCACATTTACAGACTTCCCGTCAGCTGATATGTCACTGACGGCTGTAAGCTCATATTTCATTGGCCAACATTGTGGGGGGGGGGGGGGGGGGATCAAGGCCAAGGTTACAGCCAAAGGAGATCAGCAGCACGCCAATGAGGCCTTAGAAAAATGTGCAAGACAAAAAGGAGGGAGTTAGTAAAAAAAAAAGGCAAATTAACGAAAGCAGCAGCCCCAAAAGACAAGTTATCCTGTTACAGTGTTAGTGTGCTAATCATTTCTACGTCAAGTTCACATCCTCTGCATACCCCCCTTGTCCCTCACCCCCTCCATCAGAAAACATGCTTACCATTCTTTCTGTTTAGCATATGTATATTTGTGTCTTATGTTTTTTTAAAATATAATGAATTAAAAAAAACCATGATTAATCTTGAAATTTAGGCAGATCTCCATCACTTTATGCATCATCCATTAGATGATTTGTAGCTCGCTCAAGAGTAAAAGCAAAAAATGATTGCATGTCCTACACAGAACAAAAATCTCACTTATCTCCATAAATAAGACTTCAAGACAAAGAGAGCACCAATACGCTCCAAAGATACAAAAAAAGAAAAACGTTGTGAATTTGTATTATCCCATGCAATAATTTCAACACTGCCCCAGAAATACCACCATTAAATCAAAACCTTAACTTGCGCATTGTATTTTTGCTTTTTGTTATTCTTGGCCCTTTTCTGACATTTCTCACAGCAGCAATGGTCAAAGCCCGTGTCTATAGGCAGCAGTCGACGTTAGCACAACTCCAATAGTCTGTGAAAAATGAAGTAGTGAGAGACAGACAGACATACAGTATGACATAGAAAGGGACTGAGAGAGTGAGAGACAGACACAGAAAGACAGACGGACAAGGGGAGAAACATGCACATATGAGACAGGCATACACCACACTAGGGTCACTGAACCACTTTGCTCGTGCATTTTTAAACTCTGAACTCACTATGTTGTGGTAGTTGACACAAACAGAAGATTAACATTTCAAGAGCCAGTTTCCCCCGCACTACCCCCCCCCCCCCCCCCCCCCTCATTTAAACACAATTACGTGGGACACAAAGAATCTTAACACCACATTTGAAAATAAATCAGACCAAATAAATCTGGAGAAAAAAAAAAGCAAATTTAATGACCACATCCATAACAATGTTTTAAATGATGCCAATTTGACAATAATTGTGCCTATTTACTCAATACCCAGTGGAATACTAAATAAAACATAGCTGTTTTAAAGATAATTCTGTTCAAGAAAACTATTTATACCAAGTCTTAAACTGTGAAAGAATGAGAATCGGCCTATACTTTACTCTTTAGTTAGTAAAACTAAGACCTACAAACAAGGAAAATTATAGATGGAAATTAACCGTGGGAGGTTTATTTACCCCATTGTCCTAGGATTTAACCGATCTCTCTTTGGAATTTAAAAACATTGCCAGCATATTTAAAATTGTCCTAAACCTAACGGTATGTTGCACCCTCTGGTTTTTGCATAGTAGTCTAGACATAGCAAACGAACAAAACAAAACAAAAAGTGTTTCAACCACAAATGAAAAGTTATGAAGATTGTGATAAAAACACATCTAATGATAATACTGATCAGCCCATTCATAATTCATTCCACACATAATGGAAAACAGTCACTCAGTTCAGATTCCAAAGCAAAACATTCTACACACATTCTCTGAACACCTTCAGCTGTCCAGCTCTCCTTTGAGTGTCTTCATATTTCCATTCTCTGTGACATGCATTTCAAACATTCCCGCATGATAAAACAAACACGTTGCTTAATGATTCAATCTCTTTCTTACATCACACACTTTTTTTTTCATACACAAGCGCGATATAATTTTCTCAATAAATGTAAACATTCACTCGCACAACATAATTTTCTAGTCTTTTACAGACTTGTTCAAGCAATAACTCTCACCAAACAACTCTTTCACAAATATGACCTCACGCAGCGGTAATCCAAACCACCTTTATCAGACTGGCACATACCAACACCACCTCAACGGATAATTTTTGTTGTTTTTAAAGACCCCCCACATCACGTGTCACATTCCCTCTTATGCTAGGAAGATTTCTTAAGATTTCTTACCAGCTGTAGGAGGGAAAACACGTGAAAATCGTGATTTTGACACGTGACGTGCTGGGTCTTTAAGCCCCCCACAACCCCACTCCCATCCCGCATTTATAAACAAATCTTTAATTCTTCAAACTGAGCATCCTAAAGCAACCCCCTTTTTGCCTCAAATTAAAAACTCAAATTAAAATTTCCAAAAGTCAGTAAGGAGGATAAGCAGCCATCTCCCTTCCACCTAACCACACACCCACCCCATCCCCCTTCCCACCTTTTCATCTAAACCCCTAAATGCCCGCGTGTTTAAAAAATGACAAAAACGTCCCCTTTAGTTTCTTTTTCTTTTTTAAAACAAGTTTCTGACTAAATCCCTAACTTTTTTTCTGAACTAAAAGTAAATTATTGAAGGAAAAAACACACCATGAAATTTTAAAAAAACCAAGACCCAATACAAACAAGCATTTCACTGGAAGCAGAGGACTTCCTCTCTTTCTCCTCCCCTTTTCTGTGAATAAGTGTGAGCGTGTGCATGTGCGGATAAGCAGAAATGTGCATCCATGTATATGTCTATGCGTGTCTGTATGCGTCTTTGAGCTTGTCCATGTCTGTCTCTGCAACAGCATGGATGTGCATGCATGTACCTATGCGTTCGCAAGCGTATGCGATTGCGTGTTTGCAAGTGCCTGTGAAAGAGGTGGGGAAAGCAGATGCTTTAACCCTTTCACCGCCAAAGTCGCATTTTAGCACCACAATGGTTTAACACCTATGTCACTAAAAGGCATCAAATCAGGACCTGTTATCCAAAGACCCTATTTTCTTAATTTTGAGAGGCAAGGATAGGCCTAAATTATATGTTACAGAGGAATTCGCAATATTGCAGATATTTTATTTTCTCTACCCAGTTAAATTTAATGGTACTTTTTCGCTGAAAAATGTCTGGCGGCGAAAGGGTTAAGGTGACTGCCGTGAAGGACTGTGGCATAGCTGGTTGTAGTGTTGCTAGCTATCTTGCTGGTTGTAGTGTAGCTAGCTATGGTGTTGCGAGCTGCGTTGCTGGTTGTAGTGTTGCTAGCTATGGTGTTGCTAGCTGCATTGCTGGTTGCAGTGTTGCTAGCTATGGTGTTGCTAGCTATGGTGTTGCTAGTCGGTAGTGTTGCTGGTTGTAGTGTTGCTAGCTATGGCGTTGCTAGTCACACATTGTGGTGTTGCTAGCTATGTTGCTGATCGTAGTGTTGCTAGCTATCTTGCTGGTTGTAGTGTTGCTAGCTATGGTGTTGCTAGCTGCATTGCTGGTTGCAGTGTTGCTAGATGCATTGCTGGTTGTAGTGTTGCTAGCTATGGTGTTGATAGTCGGTAGTGTCGTTAGCTGCGTTGCAGGTTGTAGTGTTGCTAGTTGCTGTGGCAGTTGTTGTTCCAAGGAAGGAGGTCCTCCACACTGCCCATGCCCCAGCTCATCAGCTGGTCCTGAATCACATCACAACTACTGTTATTGAACTTTAAAAGACATCACATACATAACACAGGATGTTCACCACTCTATCTCTTCTTTCTTATTATCTTAATCTCTAACCCATTTTGTGGGTCAATTATCTCTCACCCAGCAACCATCTTTTCTCTTTCTCAATTATCTGTGTTCTCTCCTTTGATAAACATTCTCATTTACAATCTCTGAGCCCTCACACTCACACTCTCTTCTCTTACTTATCCTATTTACCATAAGCTCATTTCTCCCTCTCCAGAGCTTCATATTGCCAGTGGGCCTGGGCCAATATGGGTGACTGACCCCTCATTTAGTGCAGCCACAGGTCATACGACCCATGAAGTCTGCACTAAAATTCAAGTTTAGTACTAGTGACACATTTTATCAATGGCCCATTATTTTGAAAATTGACCTATTATTTTTTAAGTAACCAGGGGTCGTATGACCCATGAACTTTGAAAACAATCTGAAGCGCTGCCCATCTTGCTTATTCTTTCATTTATTATCTCTTTCACTTTGCCATCTCTGTCTCTGCTTTTGTCTCAGTCTCATATATACTCTTCTCTCTCCCACACTTTCTCTATTCTCTCATTCACACAATCTCCTTCATTCACCCCACCTCTGCCACTCTTTCTTATTCATCCTCCCCTCTCTTAATCCTCCTATCATTCTCATTTCTCTTACTTACCCCCCATTCCCAATGTCTTGTTTCTGTCTGTCAGTCTGTCTCTTACCTGTGGAATGTAGAGGCAGACGCTGGACAGCTTGAACAGCATCACTTTGTTGTGGGTCGTCTGTAACATGACACAGTGAAAATACGATGCTGATAGTTGTACCACATACAAAAAAAGACGAGACATCCCCAAAGACTAAATGTTCCTCTCTTAACAGTCTTAGCAATCAAGAACAATCTAATTCATTAATAGGTGAAAACCAAGAAGATATAAAGAAAGCAGAAAACTGAGGAATTTTTATTAATTCTACTATCTATTTTATCTATATACTTACCATTCCACTACAAAGTGCATATTTGTACAAGATTAGCTTGGAAGACAGAACAAAATCAAGAGTGTCTTACTACCACAACTCCCAATCCACGTAACTTCCGGTGTAGCAGACTACTCACTTTCTTGAAAGCAAGCACCCAATAAAAGGGAAGGTACACATTCAAAAACCATTAGGAGGGAGGTGGGAGGGTCAATTAAATGTAGTGGAATGGTAAGTATATAGATAAAATAGATAGTAGAATTAATAAAAATTCCTCAATCTATTCTATCATCCTTACCATTCCACTACAAAGTGCAAGATTACCAACAAGGAGGAGGGTAATGGTAAAGCACTACTCTGAGACCACGGAACAAACCATGACAGAGATATCACATAAACACACACATACCCTCTAGAATAAGAAGGTAAATCCGCAAAGCATGTTACATATCCCCCAAAAGACTTAAAATAAGTCTATAAAAACAAACAGACAAAAGTCATACCTCAAAAGGACACCGTCTTGGAGGACAACACAGCACGGCGAATACCAAAAGTGTTGTCCTGCCGGAGAGTGGAAAACTCGCGCAGATAGTAAGAGGTAAAGGTAGTCTCCGACTTCCAGAAGGCGGAGGACATAATGGCAGGGACTGGAACACCCCTGACCAAGGCTAGTGAGGTGCTAATAGCCCTAACTTCGTGAGCCCGTATACCTGGGGGCGCAGAACGATCGGCGTGGGAGTAGGCTAGTCGAATCAACTCGACTAACCAGCGAGCCAAAGTGGCCTTACGGATATCGCTTGAATAATTGGAATTCAAAGAAATGAAAAGGCGGCGCTTCTGGCTACGGAACGAGGCTGACCGAAGGAGATACGTGCGCAAACAGCGAACCGGGCACAGACATCTATCCTCATCGTCCGGAGCGAGGATGTTAGAGAGACTCTCGATAACAACCAACGGAGAAGCTTGCTGAGCCGATTGATTTTTCGCACGGAATTCCGGTAGAAAAGACAGGGAGATCGAGGAACCATCCTCCGCGAACTCATAATCATTAACTAAACCACTAAGAGCGTGGATACCACTCACACGTCTCGCTAAGGCAAGACTAACAAGGAAAAGCGTCTTAAAAGAAAGAAGCTTAAAAGATAACGAAGAAAGCGGTTCACATTCTGACCTGAGAAAGTGAAGCACAAGAAAAACGTCCCATTGCGGAAGTCTGATGGTCGGGCGAATTGACTTATTACGCAAACCATCCAAAAAATGGGAAACCAAAACAGAAGAAGCAAAGGAAGGTTGACGACCAGTAGCAATAGAAATAGTGCTAATAACCGCCGACTTATAACCTGACAAAGTTTGGGCCAAGAGGCCCTTCTCATTATGCAAATGAGACAAAAAGGAAACAAACTGAGCACCAGTCGGGTGCAAAGGAGAAAAAGACTCAACTGTACAGAAATTGAACCAAGAGGTCCAACGCAAGGAATACAAGGTATTAGTGCTTTGACGGCGGGATTGAAGAATCACTTCAATGGCTTCACTTCTCAGACCCTGTGACCGCAACCCTGACCGCAAAGTAGCCAAGCGGTCAGATGAAGGACGGCAGGATTTCGATGCGGAACGCCTGTGCGCGGTTGAACCAGAGACCTTGGGGTCAACTGGAGGGGAACACCCGGCACGTGGGTGAGAGCTAACAGCTCGGGGAACCACGGACTGTTTTCCCATCTTGGCGCTATGAGAATGAGAGCAGGACGCTCCCGAGCGCACTTTTCCAACACCCTTGGAAGAAGAGCTGTGGGTGGGTAGGCGTAGGCCCACAGACCCGACCACTGGAGACTGAAGGCATTCCTTGCCCATGCCAAGGGATCTGCCATCGGGGAGACGAAGAGCGGAAGACGCCGGCTGAAGCGAGTTGCAAACAAGTCGACGTGTGGCTTTCCCCACATCGACCAAAGGGGTTGAAGGACCCGATGGACGAGAGTCCACTCCGTTGCAATCACCTGGTTGGAACGGCTCAGCTGGTCGGCGAGAACATTCAGCTTCCCGGGAATGAACTCCACGGTTAGATGAATGGAATTCCGTGCAGTCCAAAGCAGGATCTCCTCTGCCTTCCTGGAGAGTGAAGGCGATTTCGTGCCCCCCTGACGCCGAAGGTATGAGAGGCACGTGGTGTTGTCGCCACAAACTGTGACCCACTTGCCTCGTAGCAGGGGAAGTAGCGCTTTGAGCGCGAGCGAAACCGCCTCCATCTCCAGAAAATTGATGTGGAGAGACGACTCTGCTTCGGACCACAACCCCGAAACCTCCCGCCGGTCCAGATGAGCCCCCCAACCTTCCTTTGACGCATCCGTGAAAAGGAATTCTTGATGGTGGAGAGGCCGAATGGGAACTGAGGACCCCAGCCAAACCGGGTCCAACCACTGGAGGACTGAACTGCGAAACCACGGGCCCAAAACGACCTGAGATTCCAGAGGAAGATGAGAAACCCCGAGTTCCGCACACTTCCGTTGTAGAGGACGCTTGTGCAGACGACCCAGAGGCAAGAGGTCTGCCAAGGACTCCATGAAGCCCAGCAACTTGAGAAGTTGACGAACCGTTGCTGAACCCGCCAACAGAAGGCTTTCCAGAAAGGACTGAATGGACTGGATTCGCTCCGAAGACGGACAGACCGTGAACGTCTGGGTATTGAATACCATCCCCAGATATTTGAATTCCTGGGCCGGAGTCAAATCCGACTTTTTGACGTTCACGTTGAAGCCAACCTGGACGGTTAGGGCCTGGAGCTCCGAGGTGTGTTCCTGGCACCGGTCCCTGGACTGAGCCAAGGTGAGCCAGTCGTCCAGGTACACCTTGAGACGGATCCCCCTGGACCTGGCCACGCCGACGAACTCCCTGACCACCATGGTGAAAATCCATGGGGCCAGAGAGAGCCCGAAGGGAAGGACTACGAACTGATAAGTCGTGTTCCCCCATACGAACCTCAAGAGATGCCTTCGATCTGGGTGGATCGAAACATGGAAATAGGCATCCTTGAGGTCTATGGAAGTCGCCCAATCCCCCGGCTGGATGAAGTTGCGAACCGAAGCAGCCGTCTCCATTCTGAACGCCATGGGGCGCAGAAAAGCATTGAGAGGAGACAAGTCCAGCACTGGACGGAACTCGCCGTTCTTCTTTGGTACAGTGAACATGCGCGAGTAGAAACCCGGGCCCGGGTTGGGTACTGGAATCACAGCACCCTTGTCCAGAAGGGACTTGACCTCTGCGTCCAAGATCTGAAAGCGAAGAGGATCTGCAGGGGGAGGAAAGACAATAGGCACCCGCGAGAGAGGAGGTTCCGCGAGCAGCGGAAAGCGGAACCCATCCCGCACGACACGGAGGATCCAAGAGCTGACTGACAGCAGAGACCACTGAAGGTGATGCTGAGCCAGAGAGTCCACACTTGATGGAACAGCCAACTCGGGATCCACCCGAAGCCGCGCGGGCCCTACTGAAAAGGAGGGTAGCGTTTTGAGTTCTGAAAACGAGTAGAGCGATTTGCACCGCGCTGGAAGGGCCTGCCCCGAGCCGAAGGAGAAGGGTACGGCTGAGAAGAGCCACGGAACGAGTTCCTCAACGGCTGTGGAGTACGAAAGCGAGAGGAAGAAGAAGAGGCCCGACGGGCTGAAAATGCACCACGCTGCTGGAAACGAGCAGGAGACACAGAAGCAGAACGAGAGGGTGGCCTAGCCCTAGCCGCCAAGGTCTGCAAAGTAGCTAGGACCCTGTCATTGTGAGAGAGGGACTGACGACCCGAACACGCCTCCTTAACTTTGGACACCCTTGCCGAAGCAAAAATTCCTGAGGAAGGGATTGGGTCCGAACGAAGGGCACGACGTTCCACCTCCAACATGGCAAGAGAGGACTGTTGGAGAGCTTGATCCCTGAAAAAGGCCGAAAGCCTACTACGCAAGGTAGCGAGGCCCAGAGCGGTGAGTTGAACTGAATCACGCAAGGCTGACAGAAGGCAGCCTAAAGCCTGCTCATCAATGGCATCCGCCAGACGAAAATCCTCAGGACGGCCCGTGGAGGTCCTGCCCAACAGAGTGGGAAGACCGTGCAGCATAGAAGTAGCCGTGGAACAATGCATCAATGATTGCGAGACAGCCTTCTCCAGAGACAAGTAAGACTTGGCAGGGATGGACACCGACCTGATGGAAGGACCATTCAGCAACAGACCAAGATCAGAAATTTCCTCCTGGGAAAGAGCCGAAAAGGCTGGAATCGGCAAAAACTCACTCTCCATGGGAAGAACTGGGGCGAACTGAGGAACCACAGGACATGAACCGGACAGAGAAGGAATAGGTGGGGACACCTCCTGTTCCCTTCTAGACTGTTTAGCTCTAGACCACATGTGTGTGTCAGCCAAATCGAGAGCATCACAAATCGACGAAGAGCACTGCAAGACCAGTCTATGACCACGCCGAGACTGAAGGGTACCGAAAGCATCATCCTGGGGCAGAACCTGAGAGGACTCCACCGAGACAACATCCTGGCAGTAAGGCTGCAAGGCCGCCAGATACCCTTGTATGCCAGAAACAGAAGGATCAGAAAAATCCTCTTCCATAGGATCCACCGTGTGATCCGAAGCCGTAACCGACGCCGCCGGCTGAGCTGACTGACCCAAGGAAGAACGACGCGACAAAAGGTCCATAACTTCCTGGTGAGAGTAGGACCGCTGAGGAACCTGCCCTGAAACCGGTGGAACCATACCAGCGGTAACGGGCGTGACCGGTACGGGCCGAGGCAAACGTCCCATGGACTGAATGCCTGCCGTCGTACGGTCCTGGGCCTGGGGACCACCCACGGCAGAGGCCGTAGCCGCCGTGCCCGTGGTGGACCCGCGAGACCATGTCGCCGTGGCCGGTCCGCTCCGGAGAACCCCGGGTGCGGATGCCGGCCCGGTGCCTAAGGCACCGAGGCTGCCGTCGCCAGGGAAGCTACCCCCATTAGCGGCATCGTCCGTTTTTCGGCCGGCATCACCAGGCGTAATGGTGGCATCGGTGGGTACCGCCCGGTTGTCTATAGCTCTGTAAGACAAGTCGGACAGCACCACCGGTTTCTTCGCAGCTTCTTCTTCCAGAACCGGAAGTGCCCGTGCGGTATCATGAACGCCAGGAACCAATGGGGTACGGGAGCTAGCTTGGCTAGAAGAGCCGTACTGACCTTGTTCGGGAAAAACCCGGATGCCGGTTTGCAGCTCCATCCGTGAGAGATCTTCAACGGACAACGAATCCTGGAGTGGAAGACCGACCGTCGAAAAGGCCGGGTCATCGTCCAAAACACCCAACAAATCAACATGAGAATCATCCACCGAAATGTGCTGGACCAAACCAGCCGAGTCCACTTGGGAGAAGGAGAACGGCATGGCCGAAGACAATTCGCCCGTAGAACGCAAATGAGCCAGCAATTCCGACACCACTTGCTTTGTATCTTGAACCGAACGCGAAGAGTGAGACCTACTCGAACTTCTTGACCGAGAATTTGACTTGGACAAAGACTTCTCTGAAGGACTCGATTTTAGAAAACGGCCCTTGTCATCCCTGGGAGGAGTAGGCTGAGGTTCCTTAGTTGAACTACTTGAAGGTTTGCCAACTAACGCCGAAGAATCTACAACTTTTTTAGAAGGAGTAGATTCCATAACGCGAAACCCGAAGCCAGAAGCCACGCCCACCTTTTGACCAACAGGCCCGAAATCTTCACAAAGATTACAACCAAAAAGGGGGGGAGGCCGAACGAACTTACCCAAGTAGCAAAGCAACACAAAGAAAACTAAAGGAAAACAAAAGACACTCATAAAGCTGAAAGCAGGAGAAAAAATTCCTGGAGAAACAGAATAACAAGCCTGCCTTCCATGCTAGCTTGAAAGAAAGTGAGTAGTCTGCTACACCGGAAGTTACGTGGATTGGGAGTTGTGGTAGTAAGACACTCTTGATTTTGTTCTGTCTTCCAAGCTAATCTTGTACAAATATGCACTTTGTAGTGGAATGGTAAGGATGATAGAATAGATTGTAATATTTGTTATACCAGAACCCACTACAAATGCATGACAGAAAAACAGAATGGACTGTTGATTGCTTAGTCCAAACTTGCAATGACGTTTTCCTGCAGTCTCAAATCCAGGGAATTTTTTCTACCGCTTCTAAATCCAAAAACCAGAAGCCACAAGATCTGGCACACCAAAAACTGGAAGCCATAAGTTTTGGCACCCCCAAAATTGGATTTCCGAAGTGTTCAGTAAAATTAGCATCCCTACATACCTATCTATAAGTATACTAAATCTCTCTAGAGCTGTCTGTAACTATGCATCCATCCATCCCGGACCTGTTTGAGGTGTTTGTCGACAAAGAGGAACATGGTCTGCTGGGGGTTGTTGATGATCAGACCCGCCTTCTCTCTGCCCGGCAGCAGCCGCAACAACTGACGCTCATAGTCCATCTGACTGAACAGGAACTGACACTGCAAACACAATACAGTGGGGCCTCCCTATTATGACCTTGAAAAGTCGTCCAAAATAAGGTCTTAACAGGAGGTTTGCACTGTGGTGCAGAATATTCAACCGAAGTCTTGAATACAGTAAATAAGTAGAGTGCGTGTTTCATGAGGGGGTGCCAAACAATTTGCTACAAAAAAGAAAAGAAAATAGGCAAATTACATGATCATTTCATCTGATTTCAAAAGAGTGGCAATGTCTTATACTCTATTCAGTTCTGGACTGAGAACAGTTCCACAGCAGAAACTGAAACACTGGTCCAGGCTTTTTTTTAAATCATTAAACATGCCAGGATTTTCTACAATGAAATTCAATCTAAGGCAACACTGCAAAAATACTTTGGAATGACACCATTCTTGATTCCTTGCAAAGAGAGTTCACATGCTTTTGCTTTTTTCACAAGCCTCCTCCCACACACCCAAATCCCCAACACTCATACTTTGAGAAGAAAACAAAACTGTGTCAGCAACAAATTCTAGATCCGTAACAACAAAAGAAAAAAAACTTCTTACCATAATGGGTCTGTAGGCAGCATTGTCCCCCTTCCACCGGGAAAAAACATGGCACTCGATTCGGTCGATATCATTGCGTGGCCACAGAAAGTAGTCCATATCTGTGGTGCAACCAAGTATGTCCTAGAAAACAAACAAAAGTTCCAGATCACAGTTCAGAGAGGAACAATCAACATGTCCCCAAGACCAAAGCCTTTAAAAACAAGGTTTTTGTTGTTGTTTTTGTCATGGGTCAAAGTAAAACATTTTCTCAATCCTATAATGACACGTTTCAACGTTGTCTGAATCTTCCTAATCCTGAAGCGGTGACCACATTAAAAATAACTTTCAATATGTGTGTGTCTCTGTATACAGGATAGGTGGGGATACTGTTAGAATTGCATCTTGTTTCAATCTGCCATCAATATTGTTTTTGTGCTGGAAATGACAATGCAGACTAACAATTTGTGTGATTGGACAGAGCCAAAGTCCTCGGCCAATCAAAAGCATTGCCAGAAAGGATGCTCGGTAACTCAGTATTGAGAAGACTATAAATACAGCAGCCGCGATTCCACGCTTGTTAAAGTAAAGCGCGTTTGTTGTTAATTTTTTGTGTGACTTGGGCCGCACTGTTCGCGATTATATGCGTCCAAATGAGAAAAAATGCGGGAATCCCGCAAGACCGTGCTCTAGAAACAACACTGTAGGATTGCTCTCCTCTAGTAGTTGATGAGACAACAGATAGAAGGCATGACATGTCTGAAAACACATCACCTCCAGACTAAGTCTGGAAGAAGTAAACATTTGGAGACTTGTCTTACCCGGCGCAGGGGTTGCCATCGTGGGGCGTGCAGCTGAACAACGTCCTTCTCCAGCAGCTCCCTGGAACTCTCCAAAGAATACGCCTCTTCCTGGACACACAAACAAAACTTCAACTGTCGACAAACTGACAGCTAACATACAAAGGGGGTGATGGTCGAATGGGGGCCACGAGGAGTAGAAGAAAGAGGTGATGGGGAAGAAGAGGGGGCACCTCTTTTCTTCCCCCCCCCCCCCCCCCCCCCCCCCCCCCCCCCCCCCCCCCCCCCCCCCCCAATTGTCCAGCTTGGACAACTCCAAGAAAGCTGAAGCATCATCTGATTTTGTTTATTTAGATAAAGCATTTTTGTTATACCAAGGAAAAAAAGCCTCTCAGAACATGGCTTTACAAAACAAAAACAGTAAGCATAAACTGAAACAAATTTAATCTTGACAAACTTGCAAGTTGCATACATGTATATTTTTACTGTTCTTTTATTAAAATGTTTAAAAATATATAACTTTCAACAAACTGTCAAATGTGTGTTGGTTTTTTACATTTTTTATTTGAAGATACAGTTTCTCTTTTAACTTGTCATGTACTAACTACTAATTGCAGTATATAGTACAGACTTATCGTGAACAGTGAGATCATTTCGATCCCAATGAAATTTGTTACACGGGCACACAATATTATAACATGTACAATTAGATTTAGAAATTACCTTATTTAGAAAAAAATTCAACAAAACCAAACATATACTAATATAGATCTATAGGTGTGTTATGATGCTTACCCTTGCTCCTTTGAGAATACTTTCTTCGTAGTTATTAGTCATCACTGGCACCACCTCTGCTACTTCAAACACAGCACTGGTCTTTTTCTGAATAAGGAAAAAAACATTTAAAATCTCACAATGCATTGGAAAATTGGAACAATGTGCTTAATTCTTTCAGTTTCACATAATAATAAACAAATGGCTGATAAAGGTTACTCAGTCACAAAACAGTTCACTGCCTTATTTCCATAAAACATCACTATTGAGTGTGGACGTGGACAGGTGTCTGTTTGTGTATGTTGCATAGATCTATAGTTGCAAACATAAATTTAAAAGGGATTCTTCTTCTGAACTCAAAGGAGAATATTATTTGAAAGATTTTTTTTTAGGCCAAAAAATGGGCCAATAAGTCAGATAGTAGATGACAGAAAGCAAAGGGTAAAGGCAGAGTCAAAGAGAGTGACAGATTAGAGGAAGTTACAAGCACAGAACTTCCAGAACTATTTCTACAACTATAAAACTCAAAAGAAAAAATTTGGTGTGAGTCCAGGTAGTTCTTTTAAGAAGGTGGGGGGTAGTTACTTGCTGTGCTTGCTGTCATACCCTGGCTTAAAGACTCCAGGGATCATCCCAACAGCTGAAACACTTACACTATGGTAGCTAGGGACGAGAACATTACGTGTGTGACCGTTTTGGATTACCCCGCCACATGGGCAGCCACACTCCGACTTCGGAGTAGTGGGGGGTAGTGAAACTGCACCTTTGCCCAACAGACCATGCCACGGGTAACCAAAAGACCATTTGCCACAGGTGATCAATAGACCATTTGCCATAGGTGATCAATAGACCATTTGCCACGGGTGACCAATAGACCATTTGCCACGGGTGATCAATAGACCATTTGCCACGGGTAACCAATAAACCATTTGCCACCGGTGACCAATAGACCATTTGCCACGGGTAACCAATAGACCATTTGCCACGGGTGACCAATAGACCATTTGCCACGGGTGACCAATGGACCATTTGCCACGGGTAACCAAAAGACCATTTACCATGGGTGAACAATAGACCGTTTGCCACGGGTGACCAATATACCATTTGCCAAGGGTGACCAATAGACCATTTGCCACGGGTGACCAATAGACCATTTGCCACGGGTGACCAATAGACCATTTGCCACGGTTGCCACGGGTGACCAATAGACCATTTGCCACGAGTGACCAATGACCATTTGCCATAATAGACCATTTGCCATAGGTGATTTGCCACCATTTGCCACGGGTGACAATAGACCATTTGCCACGGGTGACCAATAGACCATTTGCCACGGGTGACCAATAGACCATTTGCCACGGGTGACCAATAGACCATTTGCCACGGGTGACCAATAGACCATTTGCCACGGGTGACCAATAGACCATTTGCCACGGGTGACCAATAGACCATTTGCCACGGGTGACCAATAGACCATTTGCCACGGGTGACCAATAGACCATTTGCCACGGGTGACCAATAGACCATTTGCCACGGGTGACCAATAGACCATTTGCCACGGATGAGCTACTTTGGCTTGAATTTCAATAAAGGCTTTGAATTGAGAGTTCACCCAACTACGGCCAAAACATGTGGGCCAAAACATTAATGTAGTCAGACACTAGTCTACACATTGGCATAAGGCTGTGTCAGACCAATTGACATTATCGGCTAGAACACCAAGGCTACATAATTTTTTTTACTATGCTCTGCAGTTATGTGGGGATTGTCTTTAGCTATTACAAGCTCCTAGCATAACATCATGTCTCCAAAATCCTTCTGAAGTCAGAGTGTGGCTGCCCACATGGTGGGGTAATCAAAAACGGTCATATACGAAATGTTCTCATCCCTAGCTGGTGCATTTGTACTATAGTGTTCAAGTGCTTCGGCTGTTGGGATTAAAGTATGGTGACAGTACCTTTGTATAGAGAGTAGTGACAACTTCGAACATGGAGCCATTTTGTGTCCAATTGTACGGACCCTTTCAACTGGCACATGTACAGTGCACTGTGATCTATGCAACACGGAGCAAAATGAGCACCAGATTAGAACTGTGAAGATTGTTATGATAGTTCACTCCCTTGACTGAGAATCTGTGGGGTTCTCACTTTTGTATATTTCTGCCATGCACCCTACATAGATCTACTCCTGCTCATTTAATTGCGAGTTCTATTTACTGTTCCTCGTTGCATTCCCATATGAAACATGATGAAAAGAAAGATAGGCATGATAACTGTGTCCTCTTTCAAGGCCTATTTCCATTTCAATTCACAGCACCAAATACAATGCATGGGGCTGAACAGTAGATCCAGATCTAGATTTTACTCTCGCAAAGCCTTGAAGTTAAAGTCGGCTTCCATCCCAAATGACTGACTTTATTCTCCCAGTCTGTTGGGATTTGATGGAAATCTGTACAATTTAATAAAAACCCTTCACGGTTCTATTTGTGCACCCAACTCGGCATTTTCAGTGAAGAAATGCTTCCATCGTCATTACTCCACAGAGAGGGAAAAGCAAGTTTGAACCCAAAATGGCTCCATAGTCCATGTGTCACGTGTGACCGTATTTTTTTAGATCGCCATGTCGCTCTTTAGCTATGATGATCCTGGATTCTTTTAGCCAGGGTACAAGACACTAATGTAGTCTATTGTAGTATTTGTACAACTGCCCGTGGCAAATGCCCTTTTAACAATAGATTAATAAAATTAAATCATTTTGATTTAATAATAATATACATGTTTTAAAATGGAGATTTTTTTTTTAGACCCATAACTGAAATAAGCGCTATAAAAATGGTCATTATTATTTACCTTGTCTTTAAAGTGGAACATAATATACATCTTAAAGTCAAACTGATCAGCAAGTGATTCTCTTTTCTTTCTCAGTTGTCCTCGAAGGCGATTCAGTGCAGCGCTCTTTCTTGTCTGTGGATCTCCCATTTTGGACGGTACCCTAAGTTCTCCCAAATTAAACATAAAATTAATATGGCACCCCACCCCCCTCCTCAGTTCTGGAAACGATCTAATTTCAAAACGTGTCACATCATCTTATGATTATAAATGACGCAGTGTTAGTCCATACTGCAGCCATGTTCGCTGTCTTTATAAGCAACTGGCTGATCCCATGCCAACTTTTACAACTTTAACTATGCCCGATGACACAGTCAACAGCAGCTCGACTCCACGGGTTCAGTCGACAAATCCGTTTTCGTTTGTTGTCCTTTCGGGGCGATACGATGTGTTATGTGCTGTCGCGTAAGTTCTTGGAGAGAATAGTTCTGCCTATTGGCTGGAGTACACCTTCATGGTCAGACCTAGCCATCTCGGAATTAAATGCCAAGCCAATTCTCCACTTTTAAAGTGGAAAACGTAATGATGCTTGCGTCCTCTGCTTTCCCTCGAACGACAATATGGCGTCACAGCTGTCATAGACTTTGCCTCGTTTCCAATCGAAACGGGGAGACAAACATGCAAGTTCCGAAAATCTACCGGTGTCATGAAGAAAAGTGACTACCGTTGAATAAGCTCACTGATTAAAAATGTCACACAGTAAATATTTCTTCTACTTTATCCTGAAAAAACCCGACCAGATACTTTTACTAACTTTTTGATGACGGTGGATACTGAAAGAAAGAAGAAGAACTGAAATAAATTATGTTACCGAAATGTGTGGTGAACTGAAAGTATATATTATGATGCATACTGAAACAGAATCGTCATGCTTTATGGGGTTTATGGGGGGGGGGGGGGGGGGGGGGGGGGGGGGGGGGGGGGGAGAGGGTCCCACAAGCATTTTATTCTAAGCCAAACTGATTCATCTTATGTCCTCGACAGACCACTACTTTTTTGTTATTATAATTTTTAAGCATATTGATGCTCAAAAGATGGAAAAGAGCAAAAGTGAAAGAAATCAAGCAAGGGTGAGAATTTATAAATAATATCAGAGAGAGAAACTTGCATGTGAAAATTGTGAAACTTGAAACTTGTTTATTGAGGGGAAAGAATAAGCACATAATGGGCTTGTTTACATCTTGCCCTCGAACAAAAGAAGAAAAACATAAAACTTTCTATAATGGACTAAAAAAAAAATTTTAAAGCACCATACACATTCATACACTCATTCACTGCCCCCACCCCAACCTCACACACAACCACAGTATTCACATGATCTAAATTGATTTAACAACAATTAAAACACATTATGAAGGAAAAAAACATCAATGTAAAAAATATTGTTTTTAGTATGACAACAACATAAAAAACACAAGAAATTACCCTCTTCCGACATCTTCCCTCTTTCTCTCCCTCTCCCCCCAAAAAAACAAACAAACAAACCCACTTCATACTTACATAGATTTATGTCCAAATTAAACATGACAACTTAGTAAAGATCAACTCTTGGAAGAGGTATTGATTTTAAGAACATTGCGGACGAGGTTTAATATAAAAAAAAATTTAAAGCAGGAGGAGCACGATCAGACATTATTTTAAACATAAAAATGGCTTTCTTATATTCAAGTTTCCATTGCATAGGTATAGTCACAGTACTCCTAGGTGCTGATAGTCCGTGTGAGTAAGGGACGAGGATTTCAGAAGGATCAACTTGAGATCACGCCTGTACCGGCAAACTAAATACTGAAATGTTTTAGATTTTTTTTCCACTAGCTGAATCCCATAGTGTAGAGGCATAGTTAACATGTGACTTAAATTGATATAAGCATTAAAAACAATATATGACTGTCAATATCAAGAAAAATGTTTAATTCTGGAAAGCTGATAAACTTTGTTAGACACTTAATTGCGTGCAAAGAATAGGTATTTGGTAGGACCACGAGAGATTGTTATCAACAATAACTCCAAGTATCTTGTGATGGTCAACTTCTTCCATTATTTAACCATACTTCTCAACAAAAGTTAAGTACCACTTTTTCACAAGCGCATAAAACGTAATTGTCAGTAAAGAAGAGGTACTTAACTGTATACGTATCATAATTAGGCATAAAAATTAGCATTTGGTGTGACTAGATGTTTTGTTTTGCACATGAACTTACGCTTGCTTCTGCAGATATCCCAAGGCTTGTGTACTGAGCAATAAAATTTAGGGACCGTTTAGTAAAATCATGGACTTTTGAAATGCATTCAACATACTGTTTATTGAGGACAGTTGGTGAGTTGGTGAATGCTGTAACATTGTTTATGCATTAACCTTGAATGTGACTAGGGCCGTTTTTATTACGTGTCCCCAATAAACAGTGTTTGAATGCAGTTTGAAAGTCCACTGATGATTTTACAAAATGGTCATTACATTTTATTGCTCAGTACACAAGCCTTGAGATGTCTACAGAAGACAATATAGGTGCATGTGAAACACAAGCATTTTATTCTAAGCCAAACTGATTCATCTTATGTCCTCGACAGACCACTACTTTTTTGTTATTATAATTTTTAAGCATATTGATGCTCAAAAGATGGAAAAGAGCAAAAGTGAAAGAAATCAAGCAAGGGTGAGAATTTATAAATAATATCAGAGAGAGAAACTTGCATGTGAAAATTGTGAAACTTGAAACTTGTTTATTGAGGGGAAAGAATAAGCACATAATGGGCTTGTTTACATCTTGCCCTCGAACAAAAGAAGAAAAACATAAAACTTTCTATAATGGACTAAAAAAAATTTTTTAAAGCACCATACACATTCATACACTCATTCACTGCCCCCACCCCAACCTCACACACAACCACAGTATTCACATGATCTAAATTGATTTAACAACAATTAAAACACATTATGAAGGAAAAAAACATCAATGTAAAAAATATTGTTTTTAGTATGACAACAACATAAAAAACACAAGAAATTACCCTCTTCCGACATCTTCCCTCTTTCTCTCCCTCTCCCCCCAAAAAAACAAACAAACAAACCCACTTCATACTTACATAGATTTATGTCCAAATTAAACATGACAACTTAGTAAAGATCAACTCTTGGAAGAGGTATTGATTTTAAGAACATTGCGGACGAGGTTTAATATAAAAAAATTTTTAAAGCAGGAGGAGCACGATCAGACATTATTTTAAACATAAAAATGGCTTTCTTATATTCAAGTTTCCATTGCATAGGTATAGTCACAGTACTCCTAGGTGCTGATAGTCCGTGTGAGTAAGGGACGAGGATTTCAGAAGGATCAACTTGAGATCACGCCTGTACCGGCAAACTAAATACTGAAATGTTTTAGATTTTTTTTCCACTAGCTGAATCCCATAGTGTAGAGGCATAGTTAACATGTGACTTAAATTGATATAAGCATTAAAAACAATTTATGACTGTCAATATCAAGAAAAATGTTTAATTCTGGAAAGCTGATAAACTTTGTTAGACACTTAATTGCGTGCAAAGAATAGGTATTTGGTAGGACCACGAGAGATTGTTATCAACAATAACTCCAAGTATCTTGTGATGGTCAACTTCTTCCATTATTTAACCATACTTCTCAACAAAAGTTAAGTACCACTTTTTCACAAGCGCATAAAACGTAATTGTCAGTAAAGAAGAGGT
>CM065681.1:59996830-60049330 GCA_017654935.2 Phymorhynchus buccinoides | reverse complement strand
CAAGTCTTAAAGCATGCCTACTGCTGAGGCCACCTTAGAGCTGTCACTGCTTAGAAAATGTCATAAAAAGAAAAAAGTCCTGGCACATCTAAGGTATTTAAAGCTGTTATGTCTTCCAGGATAAAAAGCTATGTCTGTTGAAGAAGAAACCTTTCTTTTATGCACAGACTTAATCATTTTCTTATATGTATATCTGTTGGAAAATTATGTTTGTTTCAATGACTAACACTGACAGCTGACTTTGAATTACTGGGATCAGGGCTGTGACCAAACGAACTAGGGTGAGGCTGTGAGTTTGCACTCGAGCAGTTTGGGAGTAACGCTATTGCATGTCCCAAAGGATGAGATACAAAAAACAAACAAAAAACAAGAAGGAAGGTGGATGTAGCAAATCTAAGTTGTGTTAGAATCAGACACATACACACAGAGAATGCTAGAATGTGCTAGAATCATTTGAAATGGTGTTGGCCTGGTATTTGGAAGATTTAAAAGATTGATTGGTGTTTTATTTCAGTGCCCTTGGTGTCTCGCATGTTGCCATCTGACTGCTGTAAGATCTACAAGAAAGGATCCTGTATAAGGTATAAACCTAATGAATGGGAGAATGGAGTGATGAAACGTATATTTCTGTATTTGTAGGCTAGTGTGTTGTGTTGTTTGATTACCATATTTTTCGGACAATAAGGCGATACTTTTTCCCCTGACTGAGACCTCTGCATCTTATAATATAGCTTGTAATATAGTAAGAACGTATTGTAGCAAAATCTAAAATTTGTGTAAAATTTGGGGGTTGTACTTTATAATCATGCGCGCCTTACAATCCGAAAAAATTGGTATTAACCCTTTCACCACCAGCCATCTTTGAGCCAAAAATGTCCATTAACACTTAACTGGATAGAAACAAGATTTTGTCTGCAATATTGTGAGATTTCTCTGTAACACATTTAGAATAGGGTCAATCCTCACTGCCCAAATTTAGGAACACAATGTCATTGAATAACAGACCCTGATTTCAAGGGTTTTAATGACATGGGTGCTAAATCATTGTGGTGCAAAAATGCGACATTGGTGGTGAAAGGGTTAAAACATTGTATTGCACTATAGTGTTTTAGTGTTGTGTTGTGTGTTGTATTGTATTGAATTATGTTGTATTATATTGTATTTCCTATATTTTCTCTCGCTCTGTCTGTCCCAGACTCAACACAACCTTGGTAGATTTTAACGACCTCCAGTGGGAGAGAGGTGACATTTCGTATATCTTCAACGGCAGTCAGTCATCTCATGAGGCTCTCACCGTGCTCGACAACAAGTTGAAAGTCTACCAGAAAATAAAATACGAGGTAAGCTGCTTTTTTTCTTGCTTTTTTTAATAAACGGGTGGTTTTTCTCTTAACTCTCTCTCTCTCTCTACATGACGGTATGCTGATATGTACATCCTTTACTGAACATTTTATTTTATTTTACAAATTAAACTAGTACAAGAGTGTTCCCCTATTCAGTATTTGTGTGAGTACCTGTATTATTGAGTGCAAGGCATGCAAATGAAGGGTTACCCAATTCCTTGGCTTCATTGTCATGTGGTTTTGTTGTTGGTGGTGGTGGGTTTTGTTGTTGTTGTTGTTGTTGTTTTTGCAACGTGTCGCTAAACAGGCTATAATAAAGATTTTACTTTGGGAATTTACCAGCACTTGGTTAGTTTTATTGTACATGTATTACACATAGTGCCTTATCATTTCAAAGCTGTGTCCTGTTCGTTTAGTTTTTAATCTTTTCTCTCATTGTCACTTATACAAGAGTATCTTTTTTTTGGTATTAAACATTTTTATTGGGTTTTTCATTTAAATATATCAGACATGAAAGAATTCCGCGTTTCGTGGAAAATCCGCTGAATTTGTTCAAAACTTCCGCGGGAACAAAAAAAATTCTGTGTAATTTTTTTTTGTTCAAAAAATGTTTGTATAGAAAGAAGTTCAGGACCGATCTTGCCGTATTCTTATATCTACAAGTCTCTATTTGGCGATTCTCAAACTGGTTAACTGGAAGTCGCTTTAGCTCACTCGCTTCATTTGTGCGAAGGAAGGCGAAATGAGTACCTCCCGCTCAACAAAAGTAGCGATGTTAGCTGAAAATGTGGGTGGAAGGATATTTGTGCCGACCAAATTTTTGGAATGGATTAGCCCCCCTCCTCGCTGAACAAAACTTCTGACGTTAGGTGAAAATCCGGGTGGAAGGATTTCTCGGCTGAAAAAATCTCTTTTTTGATCTTCATCCACTTTCATGCCTGATATATATAACCAAAGAAAAAAGAAAAAAGAAACAAATAAAGAACTTATATCGTTGACTCAATGGGATAATATATAACACATACATACACACATATACATATATATACATATATAAACAAATAAATATATATCAGACTGGAAAAAAAAAAATCCACCCCAAATAGAAAAGGAAATATATGAAGCGACATGGGTATGTTGACATAAACTGTGATGCTTGTACAAAAATGCGGGTTACAAAATCAAGCGCTTTGTGTTACAGAAAATAAATAAATAAAGTCTTGGAAAAAACAAGGCCTTCTCTATTTTACATATTAGAGTGAACATTTCTTACAGTTGTTTGGCCTGTACCTCATGAAATAAGGGGTTTGTAAAATGACCATTTGGAAGTAAAGTCTTCATATACCATGTTTCTGTGTGCAATATATTCCTGAATTTTGAAACGATATTTTAACTTGCAGACAAAAACATTCAATAAAGGAGGCTGACTGTTCAGTCTACATTGATATAGATATTGCTTGGCCTGTATAATTATGAAGTAAAAAATCTTCTTAATGCGCATATTTTTAATTTTATCATATCCAGCAATAACTAATGATTTGATCAAATTTAAATTAATAACATTTTCACACTTCTCTTTTACTAAGTTTGCCAGTGCTTTCCAAAACTGTTGGATTGTTGGGCATTCCCAGAACATAATGAAATATGCTATGCAAGAGCGTCTTCACTGGAATGATTGCAACGGTAAGCAACCTAATAATGTAGAACGAGTTAATTTGTTTTTTTCAAATTGATGAAGTGTTTTGATGTTATCTGTATTGCATGGTAGTCATTCTCACTTACAGACACACACACATGCATACACTCATTACACGCAGGTATTCACGTACGCACACACACATACACAAACACACACAGAGATGGTGCTAGAAATTACCACAAAACCTTAGGCCAATTTCAACAATTTTAGGCCCTCTCACTCGGTCACAAGTGCTGTCGATCTCTGCTTGCTTGTTAACTGATCCCCCAAACGAAAGTAGTGACTGCCCGCTTATAAGTTTTATCTTTTTTGGGGGAGGCATTTCAATCAAAAACCAGTGAAACACTGACGCTAAAGGACGACAAGATCACACAGACTCACACTCATAGAAATCTAAAAACGGTGTGGCAAACATCTGCCATAAGCAGCAAGGGAAGCAACTCTCATTAGGCAATTGGCCTTGTGCTAGCAAAATCATGACGCGACAAAGTTAGCTTTTTGATCTCGGTCACACGCGGTGCAAGCAAACTTTGTTTCACTTCGTTGTTCATAAAAAAACCGGATACACTTCGTTGTTCATAAAAAAACCGGACGTATTCGTGTTGATTTGGTAATCAAACCTTCGGCCTACTGGGCCGACAGGACGGTTGACTTTTAGGACATTTTTTTAAATTTTCGGCGAATCGCCGTAGGCCGACGGCAAACAACAACCCTGCACACACATGCATGCATTCATGCATTTTTTTCATTGATTGATTGTTTGATTGACTGCTTTGTCAACCAGGAGAGTGATTCCTGTTTGGAAGAGGAGGTCAATCTGTACATGAGCAGCGACATAGTCTCAGCCATGATGTCCACTAAGACCATCACCTTTTCTCGCGCCAAGCATGGCTGGCTCTTCAGAGAAGACAAAACGGTAAGTGGATAAAGGAAGCATTTCTTTGTGTGCGCATGTGTATGTGTGTGTGTGTGTGTAAGAATGTGAAGGATAGTGTGGAGGTATGTAAGCGGTTGTTTTTAATATGAATAATTTTAGGGCAATTGTAAAGCGCTTAGAGCTTAAAGGTGAAGCGCTATATCCATTTTCTTAAATAAATAATAAATAAACATTGGATAAAAAAAAAAGACTTAAAATTTATCAACCAAAAAAAGGAATGGTTCCAGCAAAAAAATAGTATAAGTGCATGGCTTTGTACATTGATTTCTCGGCAAATATGTAGATTTACACCCTCCTGCTCTATTTCTTGGTTCTTTCCGTGATTAGGGATAGGGTTAGTGTTAGATGGTCTTTTCTTTTGCCACAAGCATCTGTTTTGTTGGTCAAAATCATCTAATTATTTTTAGCATTAAATCACTGCCAAACAAAAAGAGGGGTGGGGGTGTTGCAGGATGGGGAAAAGGGTGGTGAGAAAGTGTGGGTTTTGGTTTGGAGTGAGAGTGCTGATGGATCTCTCTCTCCCCTTCTCTCTCCCTTTGTGTGTATGTTTGTGTGTATTTTTGATGCTTATAGTTATACACAGATGCTTGAGCATCCACACAGGCATGCGCACATGCAAACACACACACACGCACACTATTAACTCATTCGCATCGCAACGATTTTGAGTTATTAAAAAAACTCACAAATCACTCCAGCCATACACACAAACAAAACATACATAAACTAAAAGAGAAATGAAAGAATGTTACGGGTTTTTGCTTCAGGTTTAGACATAGGGAAGTAGTAGATCAGACTTTTTTTTTATATAGACTTTATATAGAAAAACTCTACACCGATTGGTTACCCCACAACAAACCACTACAAAAGCAAAGTTAGAGGCCTGTGGTCTAAGGGAGCGAAGCGAGTTTAGAAGTGATCAAGGTATTGTGTGCACACAGATTTACTTCCCCTGAAGCAAATGCATCAAATTGACAGTTATCTTTTCATTCCGGACATATATGTCTGAAAAGACTTGAATAAGTTAATATGACATACATGATTATTATTACATTATGTGTCGGTTATTGGGAAAAGCATGTGAAAGAAATCTTCCGTACACAGACAAAATACACAAACAACATAGCACACACAAAATGTTCAAACACCTTAACTGGGGATATTTGTTCACAGTTGTCCCTGAAATGATGAAAGCAAATTGGTTTTCTTTTCAGTTAAACGTGCGCACACATGCGCACACGCACACGCACACGCACACACACACACACACACACACACACACACACACACACACACAGACACAGAGACACACACACAGCACACTGACACACACACAACACACTGACACACACTCACAGCACACTGACACACACACACACACTAATACTAGTGTATATATTTTGTGATATATAGGAGATGGTGGGACATTTCAAGGCACATTTCTACTCTGTCAATGGACTGGTCTTACAATCCAGAAAAAGGTTAGATTATACTACTTTCCTTTTTCTTCTATTTTTTCATCTTCGTCACCATTATCAACACTGTTATCATTATCTTTGTCATCTTTACGTCATGGTCCTTATCAGCTTCTTTTATTTTGTTTTTCCTCTTTTTTCTTTTTCTCTTCATTATTGCCAGAATCGATACATTATTATCACCACTACCACAATTATTATCTTCGTCATCGTCATCATCACCATCAAAAATAATATTAGTTATTTGTACTTTGCCATGGTACATGGCTTTTGGCCTTCGAGGTATCGGTTTTTTCCCCACACGAGACCGCTACCGAGAAGGCCAAAAGCCATGTACCATGGCAAAGTACAAATAACATATATGTACCGATCTGCTTTGATAAATTTCAGAGTTTAAGACAGCTGAAGCGAGTGACAACAAACACCGGAGCCCTGTTCCAGTAGGCCTAGATCTAAAACAATCTGACAGTTCAAAAGCTGGATGTACTCATGTGCAGATAACATAGTTCTACAGGCTATAAAGTCGAAATGTAATTTTCATACATATTTTCAAACGAATTTAATGCACTAATCATTAGCTGAACAAAATTCTGAAAGATGCAAACATTCACTGACTTAGAATCTCCACTTCTGCGTTGAAAACAAGCCCGTCTAGTCCAATATGGGGGGGGGGGGGGGGGGGGGGGGGGGGGGGGGGATTTCAATAACAATAAAGTTCTTTAAAGTAAGAATATGTTTTAACTTAAGTGCAGTGTTTGGAATAATAACTTAATACTGTATACGGTACTTAATAGACAATGTTTCTATCAATCAGTTTGTTTTTAGGACTTACAATAAAATTTGGATTTTCCACAGGAATGATAGGGCATACTCATCGCTGTCTGCAAGGTGTACTCTCCCGACAGCAACTCACGTGATCTTTAGCTAGATCAAATGTACAGCTAACGGCAGTGATGATACCACATTTGATCGAGTCACTTGCAAAGGTTAAAAAAGTTTGCCCTAACCTAGTCTTACCTGAGTTTTGCAAAAGTTGCTTCCGGTGAACATTTGCAGCGAGAACATTCAGTGGAATTAATTCATCTTTGCAAGTGACGAAAATAATCATCCAAAGCAGCTAGGCGTATCATCACTGCTGTTAGCACGTTTGCGTGATCTAGATCTAGACTTGTAAATTCAACATAAATACGTGTGCAAACATCATCTGCTACGTTGCTACTTGCTAATGTGTAAAATCGCTTTAGATATTTTAAAGGCAGGCTTTCGGTGCAAATGTTTGCAGAAAAGTTTTGTTCGATCCAGATTTTCAGATTGAATCGACCTGACTGTAAGTTATCTAAGCAAGATTTAATTTTACAAGATTTACTTGTTTTCCATGAGATAAAAAAAATCATGACTAATAAACGGTCCTATATAGATCTAGTCGTCATTCCACTGAATAAGAAAGAAAAATGTAGATTTTGTGCCGGCGTGGAATGCACGGTAATTTATATGACAATTATAATAATATTATTTTAATGATATTCCAAAGTGTATTCTAGCTCTAAATCTCACACGCCTTTTACACTAAATAAAGAGCAATAATGATATGTAAATGATATCTACGAATAAGTGTTTTGGTCCCACTCGGCTGGGCCTTCTTTCTCATGTTTGGAGAACGGTACATTGTGACTTGTACTTGTAGTTGTATTTAGAGCCTCTTAACAGTTTCTGATAACAATTTAATGTCATGCTTTTTGCAGTTTTTGATACAGACGTGAACTTCTCACAGTAGAGAAAATACAACAAAAAAACAATGATTTTTTTTTTAACAAATGATAATTATAGTGAAGATGATGACGATGACAACAACGATGATGATGATGATGACAGTTATGTTGCTTTAACAGACGAGAGCACCTAACGCCAGAGGAAGTGCAGAAGAACAAGGCCCTCATGGAGAACTTTGGGAAAGGATCAATAGACAACAGCCCTATGGTGAGCACCTTCTTCTTTGATCGCTCAGACAGCTTCCTGTCAATTATGAGTGCAGATGCATCATGCTGCTGTTATGCGCCTAACTAAGAAATAGTTAGGCCCAGCATGTCCGACTTTGGCTGGA
This sequence comes from Phymorhynchus buccinoides, assembly GCA_017654935.2. NCBI lineage: Eukaryota > Metazoa > Mollusca > Gastropoda > Neogastropoda > Raphitomidae > Phymorhynchus > Phymorhynchus buccinoides. Next base: position 60,041,775 of record CM065681.1, on the reverse strand, counting down.
GGGAGTCTTTTTGAAAGTGTTTCTTGAAAAAAAGGCAGGAGAATGAACCGGTAGGGCAGAAAGATAGTAGATGACAGTAAGCAAAGGGAAAAGGCAGAGTCAAAGAGAGCGACAGATTAAAGGAAGTTACAAGCACAGATTCCGATCTTCCAGAAGGTGCGAGAGCTATTTATTCAAAAGATCCCCCAGTATCCCCACGGAAGGGGTGGGGGTCGGGGATGAGCACCAACAGTAGACATAAAAAAATAATTAAACTCTTATGTTCATGCCTTTTTCCTACTTTGATGCGTGTGTAGCTTAACTCATTCGCATCGCAACGATTTTGAATTATTAAAAAAACTCACAAATCACTCCAGCCATACACACAAACAAAACATACATAAACAAAAGGAGAAATGAAAGAAGATTACGGGTTTTTACTTCAGGTTTAGATGTATAGGTAAGTGGTAGATCAGACTATTTTATAGACTTTAATATAGGAAAACACTCTACACCGATTGGTTTCCCCACAACAAACTACTACAAAAGCAAAGTCAGAGACAAAGTTGTGGTCTAAGGGAGCGAAGTGAGTTTAGAAGTGACCAAGGTATGGTGTGCACACATTTACTTACCTTGAAGCAAATGCATCAAATTGACAGCTATCTATTAATTCTGGACATATATGGCCGGAACGACTTGAATGAGTAAAATACACGTGTTATTATTTCGTTGAAAGGGCTATCTTGGATAAATTAAATCAGTTTTGCCTTGAACTTCTTTTGGAGTGCATGCTGTTGACTAAACAGAGCTGATTCTAGGGTGCGGGATTGGTACAATCCCCCCAAAATCTGTTCCTTCCCGCAATAATCAGGTCTAAATGCGGGCCGACGCCCGCATAATTGCAGAACTGCTCGCACTTTTTACCGATCGCTGCGGGAATTCCTTCGTCATCTGCTAAATCCGTCGTCTGCACAAACCGAAAGCATCGAGCAGGGATGAATGATTTCTCGACATTTCATTAGTGTAAATCAACCAATCTCGTTTTACCGACAAGAAGTTGCGAGAGTCCTACCCGCCATGTTGAATTTTCTTCAAAATGAAGCGGACAACGACGCTCTTCGACTTTGATTTTTGTGGCGGAAAAGTAAAAAATAGAAATCCTCTGCCAAACGAGTGTGCAGAAGATGTTGCAGAAACAGCTACTGCATCAACAGTCTCAGAGAAGCAGCCCGAAGATAACGGCACTAGTGCGAGGGAACACCGGTTCCAAGACGAGTGGCTGAAGAAGTGGCCATGGCTAGAATTTTGAAAAATCCTAGAATCAGCTCTGCTAAAGATCCCCACAATCCTGAAAGGGAATGAGATTTTGACTGATAGTAGCAGTGGAAAAGAAAAATGACGTTTTGAAACTTGCACAAATAAAAATATGTGTTTTGAAACTCGCACAAGTGAAAATTATGTTTTGAAACTTGTCTGTGCAGTGACTCCTTTTCCACATTTGTATAGGATGACAAAACTCTTGCAAAGAAAGAAAGAAAGAATACGAAAGCTGTCTGCACTGCTATGATAATGGATTTGGTCTCGGTTTCTATGGAAACTGGTTGTTTTTTTAATTGTCCAAGGCATCTTATAAAAAAAAGCAGCACAATGTTCTCAGCTTTCATACATTGAATCTTCCTCTCAATACAAAGGGATAGCAGGTTTATTCATAGGTTTATCACATTTTGGGGGAGTGGGTGTCATTGTCAACTGTAATTTCTTACTTGGTGGTAGAACGCATCTGCTTTTGAATTCTTAGTGGAAAAAAGATCAAGTTGAAATGTCTTTCAGCCAGTGAAGCGAAGGACGTCTGCCTCCCCCCCTCGTCCTGCCAGTGTGACGTGGGAGGACTACATTGGTGCCCCTGCCGGTTCTCCCCCCTGTTTGGCCCGACCCCTGGTGGCCAAAGAGAGCACCAAGGCCTTCAAGGCCACCGTCGCTATGGTGAGACATTTTTTCTTTTCGGCACCTCTTCTCTGCACATTTTTGCCATCCGATGGTGCTAGTCCCACGCCGCTCGTTCCAAGTTCCATCTCATTTCCGTAGCTGGGTTTGTGTGGTCGCAGACTTCAAAACAACCTGTCAACAGATAGAGTAAGGCCGTTAAAAGGCAACCCACCGAGGAGACACTGCACCACTGCTGATGAGTCACTGCAGTGGAGTTCAGTGGAGCCTGCTCTGATGTGACATATGCAGGATACCGGCTACTTACATAATATTTTAGCTAAGGAGTCGGTGTGAGTGAAGTCCTCCTCCAAGGGTTTGTCTGACCACAGCGCTTACCCTATTTTTCTGACTGCAAGGCGATATCTTTTTCTCAGACTGAGAGCCCTGCGCCTTGTAATGTGACTAGTAATTTAGTAAGGAACTATTAAAGAAAAATCTGAATTTTGTGTAAAATTTGGGGGGTGCGTCTTATAATCAGGTGCGCCTAATAGTCCGAAAAATAAGGTATTAGCATACCGACCATGTTGACCTTCAACTAAGTTCAGCCATTGTGAGTCATTTTGTATTTCTATTAGTTTTCATCTTTAACCTTTTTCATTACATGGAAATGTTGTAGAAAGGAAAAAAAGGTTTCCCAATGGCTGTGAATTTTAAGCATTTTGGGGGTTCATGATTAATGAAAGATTCTAGCTGAAAGTATGTAAGAGGTACAGAGAAGAAACTGTATATTGTTGATCAGAAATACTTCATTGTCAATTTTGAATCTGGCCTTTCTTCTTTGGGAAATAGGTGAGTTTTTTTCAATTTTTAAGATTCTGGCTTTATTATCACTACTGTAACAGGGAGAAGAATATTGGCTCAAGAACAATGAAGTTTGTCTTTTTTTTTGGTTCTTTTTATTTAGTTATTTTTGTTTGACAGTTAAGTTATTTTGGTGTGATTTCTTTTTGTCATTTCTTTTGTTAGTCAATGTGCGTTTCTTTTTCAGAGTCAAGACTTTCCCATGACAGTGGAAGTGTGAGTATATTTCTGTTGCTGTTTAAAAAAAAAAAATTATGTTGTTGTAAACACACACACACACATGCATGCATGCACGCACCAACACACACACACATACACGCACACACTTGTAGCTACTTGCACATGAATGCTCAATTGAGTATAAACACTTAAACGTAACTGTGTTCATGTGTATATTTATTCATTTTTATGTCACCTGCATCTACCGGTACAGAGACGTTTACTTAAAATGTGTGATATGATATTTTTTACTCTTGAACATTAATCTTGGACTTCTGTCTCATTCGAAGGACTCTATTTTTTGTTAAATGGATTCAGAACTAATTTTGAACACAAGGGGGAAATCCTCTAATGTTGAAAGAGACTCACTGGAAATTTAAACCCATAACATCCTGATTACAAGAGAGGTGAATGACCAAATGAACACCTCCAACACCAACAACAACAAAATTGGCTAATAAGAGAAATTCCAGAGACTGATGTTTCTATATATATTGATATTAACTCTTTCACTGCAGCAGTTAGCTACTACAGACTTCCGGTCCTCTGACTCCGCTCTGTCCTGAAAACTCAATTGTTTCAGATATGCTACAGCAGCATTTCATTTTTGTTGTTGTTGAAAGCTTTATAAGCTTGGTGGATGAAGTGGAAGTTGGCCTATGATTTTGTAGAATTTATTGTTTTTGTAATTCCCTTTATGAATATGTATAATTTTGTGTGTGAGTGTGTGTACATGTGTGTTTATGTCTGTATGTGTGTGCGCGCCTAAGTGTGCATGTGGATGTGTAAGCATTACATGTACAGTGGAGTCCGGGTAAAACGAATTTTAACGGAACACAGACTCAGTTCGTTGTATCAGGATTTCGTTATACATGTACATGTACAATGTATGTTGAAAACAAAAACAGTTCAAACACTCACCAATGATAACCGAAAACATAAACTTGACCAGTTTGGATCGTCTGTCTTAATCACGGGATGTACAAGGCTTGAAGAAGTTCAGCAGTGTTGTCTGACGCTGATCTGTTTTGGCACACTTTTCAACAAGTTTGTCCATTAAGTGACAACACATCACACAAATTTAGTTTGTTATAGGCTTTCACGAACTTTTCGATCTTTATTTTGAGCGCGAATTGTAAAGCGACCTTGAGAAACCGAATGATCTGTAGGAAGCCTAGGCCTAGCAGACGACCCAGTGTGAATCTAAATGAGTTCACGCATGCGCAGTTCATATTTTCCAACTTCCTTCCTCTTGACAACACGTTTTAGCTTGGAGTTTGAAGGCCTAGGTTTTTGCAGCGCATCGCACAGGCTGAGTTCGTTATAGGCTATTTTTCCAAGTAAATAAAATTATCCTGGGGCGTAGAACATGTGTTCGTAAAAAGCGGATGTTCGTTATTTCAAAAGGATTTTTTGTTCGTTATACCTATGGCTTTGCAAGTGACAAATAGAAGGGTATTTGCCGGGAAATTGAAGTCAGTTCGTTAATCGCGAAATTTCGTTAAAAGCGAGTTCGTTATAGTTGGACTCCACTGTAATATTGTTATTTAAAATGTATGCTCTAATCATTATCGTTTGCTTTTATTTTGTTCATTTCCTTGTGTGTGTTGTGGTCGTGCAAGCATTATGTATATGTTATATTCTAATGACCCGTGCGCTATGTAAATTCCCATTATGATTATTATCATGGTTATGCCCATACTTGCTGCCATTGCTGGTAGCAACCACACAGTCTCAAAGTACATGCAGATTGCTTTCTGATGGGGTTTTTCTTGAATTGTCCAGGGTATCTTTAAATTCAGGCAGTTCCAGTCTTTTCTGCATTGCGCACATTTTAGTGTGCGTGTGTGTGCATGCATCAGACCTGTTTATTCTACTCTTTTCGAGTAGTATTCTACTCAGTTTGGACCTCTACTACTCTTCAAAATTGAAAGTAATGCTCTAATTACTCCTTTTCAGTGATCATGGATGGTTTAATGAATAAAACTACAAATTTTGAGCCCAAACTACTCATTTCAGCTATCCATACTACTCAAGACTTGTGTAGGGGGTAAACAGGTCTGTTGCATGTTCATGTGTGTGCGTGCATGCATGTTCATGTGTGTGTATGCATGTTCATGTGTGTGTGCATGCATGCACGTTGCTGTTGTTACTGTTGTATTTGTTGTTGTTGCAGTCTGCTGGACATACTGGAGGTGGTGGCGCCGCTGAAACAATTCCAGAAGCTGCGAGAATTCATGGCGACCAAACTGCCCCCCGGCTTCCCCGTGAAAATCGGTCAGTGTTCTAACATGGTTACAGTCCTGCTGCTTTAAAAAAAAATATTTTAAAAAATTACCCCCTACACTATTAAGGTAAGGAAAGGTCTCCAGACCATTTTCATTGATTGTGTCTAACAGGTCACTTTTAAATTTTGTATTTAACTAATTCCGGGCGAATACGAGTATACTCGGAACAAGCGAACGCCAGTCAGGGCCTACTTATGAGTATTCTTGGAACAGCGATTTTTTGGTCTAACGTGTCTAAATCCATGGTTTTTTCCAATCCAAACCACGTTTTTTGAGTTACATATCTTCATCACTGTTCCAGCTTTCGTTTTACTTATGTTTGGTATTTCTATCTTAATTTTTAATGTTAAAAATGTCTAAATATCGGCCCTAGACAAGCCTCAGAAAATACTCCAATACGTTTTCTTTAACAGTGACAGTAATAAGGAGACTAATGATTCTGATTTTAATGCGAGTAAACACGATCTCAAAGCGAAAAATAAACTCGGATCAACCAGTAATGTCAAAACTGAATCATTGACAGTGTAAGTGTTGTTGCCCTTGTTATTTGTTATAACATTTTTTGTGGCAGCCCCAGGCCAGTAATGGAGTTCACCCAAGGCAGTGAAGTCCTGAAGGGGTTAAAAAATCGATAGTTTCTCAATTTTTGTTTGGCAGTGAAAGGGGTTAACAAAAGAAATAGCAAGCAAAGTATTACATGTACTGAATTCATGCTTGATCAGAGAAATTCACTGCACTTTTTTCTGATTAAAAACAGCAAAAATGATCTCTATTCTAATAAATGTTCCAAATTATGGGCTTTATGGTGGAAATGGTTTTTCCCTTTTTTTGTGTGTCAAGTCAAGTCAAGTCAAAATGATCTTTATTGAGGATAAAATAATAAGCTTGACAGCTTTTTTTCATCCTGTCCTCAGGAAGAAAAGAATTAACAATCGAGGAAATCGAAAAAACAATTCAAAGTGCCAAAACAAAAAAGTGCAAAGTACTTAAACATTAATAATATAAAATTTAAGCTTCATACAATACAATACTTGTCTTTGGGTCTGTTTGTCAAGACTACTTTTTAAAGAATAACACATTCATTCAAAGCTATGATGAGATACTTTGCATAACATTAACAATCACAAAGTTTTATCTTTAAAAAAAAGAGAGGAAAAAATCCTAACCTATCTTTCTTTGTCTGTTGGCAGAAATCCCTGTGTTCCCCACCATTTCAGCCAAAGTGACCTTCACCTTGTTCGAATGGAGAGAAAACTTGAAGTCGGAACTGTTCGAAATACCATCCGGATTTCGTGAAGACTCGGGGCGTTTCCCCGATTTATGATCCTTTGCCCCTAATGAGGGAAAAGAGGGGGGGAGAGAGAGGGGGGGGGGAGAATAGAAGGCGGGATGGGGGTGTGACGATGGGACCAGTCAATCAGTTACTTCCCTTGTCTCTACCTCACAGTCGCTCAATCAGTCCTGGTGAAGCAGCTTATATATTGGACATGCCACACAGTGCCACATGATTGATTTGTTTTAGAGGGGGAGAGAGAGAGATGGGGGGGGGGGATAAAGAGAGAGAGGGTGGAGAAAGAGAGAGAGAAAAGGGGAGATGATGGGGAGAAGGGAAAAAGAGCGGGGAAGGGGAGATTAGAAAGAGGGAGGGAGAGAAAGAGAGGGTCAAAGAATAAAAAAGAAGAGAGTAAAGGGAGGTGAGAGAGAATATGAGAGCAGGAGGGAAGATCAGATGGAGAAAGAGAGTGAGGGGGGGGGGAGGGGGCGAGTGGAGGAGAGAGGAGAAGGCAGAAAGAAAGGAGAAAGCAGAGAGAAAGAAGGAAAGGGAGAGAGAGAGACACAAACAGAATGAGAAAGGCTTGGTGAATTGAAAACCCCCCAAAAAGGTGGTCGGGGAGAGAGCATGTCAGGAGATAAATGGAAGCAAATGAGAGGAGAGAGAGAGAAGAAGATGGGGGAGGGGGAGAAAGATAGGTGATAGGTGGAAGAGAGAGAGAAGAAGATGGGGGAGGGGGAGAAAGATAGGTGATAGGTGGAAGAGAGAGAGAAGAAGATGGGGGAGGGGGAGAAAGATAGGTGATAGGTGGAAGAGAGAGAGAAGAAGATGGGGGAGGGGGAGAAAGATAGGTGATAGGTGGAAGAGAGAGAGAAGAAGATGGGGGAGGGGGAGAAAGATAGGTGATAGGTGGAAGAGAGAGAGAAGAAGATGGGGGAGGGGGAGAAAGATAGGTGATAGGTGGAAGAGAGAGAGAAGAAGATGGGGGAGGGGGAGAAAGATAGGTGATAGGTGGAAGAGAGAGAGAAGAAGATGGGGGAGGGGGAGAAAGATAGGTGATAGGTGGAAGAGAGAGAGAAGAAGATGGGGGAGGGGGAGAAAGATAGGTGATAGGTGGAAGAGAGAGAGAAGAAGATGGGGGAGGGGGAGAAAGATAGGTGATAGGTGGAAGAAAGAGAGAGAGAAGAGGGGGGAGGGGAGAAAGATAGGTGATAGGTGGAAGAAAGAGAGAGAGAGAGTGAAAGTCTGGGAAAGAAAGACGCATGTGGGAAAGAAAGATGGATGCTCACAAAGAGGGATCAGTTTTTGACTTATAAATGTTATCACTTTTTTTCCAAAGGGTTATTTATGATTAATGTTGTTCTTTGCACAATTAGCAACTCACTATGTTGTCGGGTATATTGGTGTGCCTTCATCTGTTATAATGCGGAATGGTATTGGAAAAATTGTAAAATAATCATTCAAGATAGCAGTAACCATGTGGCATTTGTGTTTGTGTGTCAAGTCAAGTCAAGTCAAAATTATTTTTATTGAGCATAAAGAAATAAGCTTTGACAGCTTTTTTTACATTCTGTGCTCAACCTAAACTAGAAAAAACATGCAAACAGAAAAATAAAACGTAAAAAGAAGAAAAGCATGCAAACATGAAAATCAACAAATGAGAACAAATTTCACTACTAAAAATAAAACGTAAAACAATAAAAGCATGCAAACATGAAAATGAAAAAAATGAGAACAAATTTCACGACTAAGTTTACATCAAGTTTACTCAATGCAGCATCTTTGGCCTATATGGAAAATTCACATAAAAATAAAAAAAAGAAGAAAAAAGATAGACAGGCATAGGCAGAATGAAGGGGGGGTAGAGAGAGAGAGAGAGAGGAGTATATGTGAAAGTTTAGTGAAAGAAAGTGAATGTAATAGACTAGACAGAACATGAGAATATAGCTTGTAGAATACAGTGAAAAATGACTGAAACGACGGCAAAGTGTGTGTGTGTCAAGTCAAAATCATCTTTATTGAGGGTTAAAGAATAAGCTGACAAAGCTTTTTTTCATCCTGCCCTCTGTGTGTGTGTGTGTGTGTGTGATTCTACCAGTTTTAACAATCATGACACATGCTTAAACACAATGATTGCTTTTAAATCTTCTTTTGATTGTTTGAAAGTACGTTTTATAAGGCAAGATTTTGTATTCAAACTCATTTCATTGTGTGCAGATGCTTTTTTTTTTGATAACAGGTTACCAGTGCTCTGTCACACAGTTCAGGGTTCGTGGGGTCCTTTCAGGTGCTTTAAAGTGCTGTGAAATTGATCGGTCTTCAAAAGGCCTGTTAAGTCCTTTATATCAGCAAGGAGGTCATGACACAAAACTAAGTCTTAAACACAATGATTGCTTTTAAATAGTCACTCTTTTGATTGTTTGAAAGTACGTTTTATAAGGCAAGATTTTGTATTCAAACTCATTTCATTGTGTGCAGATGCTTTTTTTTTCACGAAGAAATGATAACAGGTTACCAGTGCTCTGTCACACAGTTATAGTATTTCATGTTATCACCACATTATTTCAGGTAACATCTTTATGTATTGCATTTTATCAGATTAACTTGATACAAAGACCAAGCAAATTTTGTTTCTGTTTGTCATGGCAAGGCTTTCTTCTCTCCCCCCACCCCCTCTTTCTCTGATCTTTTAAAATTTGGGAACAGGTTTAAATGTCTTGCCATCTTGTTATTGATATCTGTTTTGCTCAGGGTCAGGGGTCAGCTATCAATGTGTGTGATGTGGTGTACATGATATGTGTATAGTCAAATGCATTGCTCTGTACAAAATCAACTCCTGAGTCCGCTCACTTGCATAAATCAGCATAATGTAAATTGGAAATTGCATCAGTGCAACATTAAAGCATGTGAACACTGATTGGATGTTTGGCCCCTATGTTTAGTATTGTAACAAAAATAAATTAATGAGAGCTACAAATTGATTTATCATTTTATCAGGTGCTTTCTTGGATGATGTTTCATGTACAAAATACATGATTTTTGTTGTGAGTGTGGCCGTATGTGTGCGAATTGGAAAAGATATTTCATAGGGAAATGTTGTATTTTTGAAAGATCTCAGTTAGTAAGCTTGTAAGCTGTTGTTAAAAACTTTTCAATAAAAATGACATACAGCTACCCTGAAGATAGTTTTGATTGGTGAAAGAACCTGACAAGTGTGTGTGTGTGCGTGCTTGGTGTGTTTAACTGGAAATAATTAAAGCATATTTGCACTCATCAGTTCAGGGGCAACTGTGAACAAATATTCCCAATCAAGGTGTTTGAACATTTTGTGTGTGCTATGTTGTTTGCATATTTCTGTGTACAGGATATTTCTTTCACATGCTTCTCCCACTAACTAACAAAAATAAGGTCATACGAATTAATAATTATGTATGTCACATCTGCTCTGTGATTTCAATGATAGCAGCAATAAATACATTTGCTTGTTTTGAATTTTGTGCCTCGATTATTAGTCTTTCCCAAATGGTGGCTGCTTTTGTAGTGTGAATGTGTGTCTGTGCGTGTGTGTGAAAATGTGCTTACTCTTGCAAATGTATGTAAATATTTGATATTGTTGGCTCAGTACATTAATCATTCACCATGTCAAGGAAGGTGTCAACATGTAATGGAAGGTAGAGCCCAACCCTCTCTTTCCACTGCCATTACCTTCCCCAGCCAAGGCCCGGTGCCCATTTACACCAGGGTGAAGTAAAGAAAACAGGAGTAAAATATCTTTCTCAAGGACGCAACACTGAATTGAACAGGATCTGAACTCCTGGTTGGCGATCCTTGAGACAAGACACCGGGTTTATCCTCTTCGCCTCACCGCCTTCTCTCTTTAGTGATGAAAAAAACTTTTTAATGTTGAGATCAGAAACAAAGGGAAAGGTATCAATGCTCAATAGATTCAATGTTGTTTAGTGTTTGCCTGCTTGTCTGTCTGTGAGTGACAACTGACTGTTAACTTGGTTGAGTTTTTGTTTTGTTCTGTGTTTTAAATTTTGTTTGTTTGAAACAGGCTTCTCCAGTGAGTGTATATATGCAAATAATGTGTGCATGCACGTGAGTTTAACTCTGTGCTTTGCGTGCATATGACGATGGAAGGCATAAGAAAGATCTTTCTATGTGTATATGTATTGTGCATTTTGTGTTCACTCTTTATATATTGTTTTATAATTAAGCACATTTTCTTGTACATGGAGAACTGAAAACGTGTGTTTGAAAGTTCTGAACAACTGCCTGTGCGTCACTGGGTTTTGAAGAATGGTTGACAGCATTGAAATGACTGTCAAAACAAATGACACATTTTAACATCATATGACATAATTTGTTGTAAATTTGACCAGAGGTTGCCTTTTTTCTCTTTTTTGGGGTGGGGTGGGGGTGGGCAGCATTGTTTATGTTTTGACTATGGGTGTTGTCAGAGAACGAATGTATATGCAGACAATGACAATGACTAACAGTTTTATGAGGAAAAGCAACGTCAGCTTTGGTTGCAAGACAGCGCGAAATTCACAAAACTGTGATTGTAGAGTATGATGTAAAGGTTTTATTAATAATTCTTTGAAACATATGCTTACGTTTTTCTTTTCTTTTTTTTCTTTTAATTTTTAGTTGTTTTCTATTTGTTTGCTATTTTGTTAAACATTTGTTTGTTGCATGAAAAAGAGTGGCCTTTTTTCTTGCTGTATTAATGATAATTATGTAATGTAATATAATAATTTATATGTATCTTATTTATATTAGTGTTAAGTTTTTGTGTGCAGTAAAAATATCGGTTAAATCAAGCCTCATAGAGTTTTGGGTTTTTTTGCTCCCAACATTTGGCGGATATTACCATATCAAGGCCTGGGAGTCTCATAATAGAAACTGTCACTGTTATTTTTTATGTTGTTGTTGTTGAACTCCTTTGTTTACTTTAGATTGATCTGTGATATGTTTTTGACTGCAAACTAGCAGATAAATTAATTTATAGAATAGGTTGCCTATGACCAGTGTAGATTTCAGTATACGTATCTAGTCACTTGGTGTGTTTATAGTTATTGAGTTGTTGTTGCTGTTTTTGTTGTTGTTGTACGCCCAGTTCTTGACAGGACTTAACTTTCCACTGATTTGATGGAACATTCAAAATGAAAGCCGAAAAAGATTCCAAGGAAAGAACTAAGATTTTAGTTGCCTCTTCCGCTTCCACCACCACTATTAATTCTACTAAACTTCATGCAATACAATTAACAAAAACTGGAATTAGAATATTCCATTGCAGTCGATCCCCTTCCCTCTAATCTTTAACATGTACGAAAAATTATATTATTTTCATCAACTTATCAATTGTTCTCATTGCATTTCAATGAGTAGAATCATGAAAGTTTATTGTCTTCATTAGACTTACGTTTTCCTATCTCATTACTTTTATTTGTTAAAAGCAAATGACTGTTGTTGGGTTTTTTTAAAATCTGTATTGCTTGAAATCGTACAGAATTTCTTGTTGCCACAGGGTGCTTTAAGATTGTGTTAATGTGTCATCATATCTTCATTTCCGTTTTTTTGAGGTGATACGGTAATACATATCTGTTATATCAATGTTTATGTTGTAGAATTACTCATTGCACGGTGTTTACAGTTTATTTAATGCTCATTAACTCTTCCAGCACCAAGGGCAAATACATTCGCTCAGTACATCACTCTACGCTCCCACCAAATGCAAAGACATTCACTGCTAAGCACCCTGCCATGCGTTTGTCTACTTTCAGAGCTTATGTCAGTGATTTTTCGGTTAAAGCAACGCATGCACACTCCAAAAATAGTTACTCCCCTCTTGTCGGTTGAGATGCAACAGACAACCCCCCTCTTTCTGAATGAAAAATGGTGTTTTATGTCCTCTCGGTCTGGAACAGACACATATGGGACATTTGTAGATACAAAGATGGTGCGAACGATACTAGAGGCAGTGCAACATCAGTAAAGTCACGAATTTTTAACAATGCAGATAAGTGTAGCAGTAACCACGCCTCAGTTAAAACCTCATCGGCTATGGTACCGCCACATTTACCAGTTAACCCCCCTCTTTCTTTCTCAAAGTTTTGTTTGCCTGGTTGATTTCTTTTTAAAAAATAACTTTTTCATGGGGTTTGTTTTTGTTGAATTTGTTTTGACAGAAGGTAAAATAATTTAATTTGGTATATTTGAGTGATCACACACCCATACTTTATAAAACCGGTGGGCTTGTTTACTTGCGAAGAATGTAGGTATGTGCATACTTACAGACTATTTTTTGAAAGACTAACTGAATTTGTTGTCTGTATAAAGTGTATTGTGCAGGTATAGGCGGAAGTGCACACACACATGCACGATCGCACCCACTGCATGCACGCACCCGCACCCACACATTTAAATTCCATCGCTTTATGTATGGGATAAAAAATGCGTGGTGAAGAGAAAAACAAAAAGAAGAGAAATTATATCTGTTTGTTGTTTATGTCTATAATTTTGTTTAAAGTACAGGCAAAAATGCTCTTTTCCCTTTTTTATGTATTGTAAATGTCATTATGACAAAAGAGAACAAACTACATTGTTTTGATTTGTGTTTTCGGAGAAGTATTTTTATAGTTGCACACCAGTTCAGATCGCCGATAAAATTAATACAAATGTTGAAAAAAATCGCTTCTGTATTAGAGTAGTCATTTGTGTTTACATATTTAATAGTATTTGTATGCATATATATCACATTAGCGTATTTTGTTTCATAAAAAGGTTTTTTTAAAAATTACAGTATTGATATTGTTTGCTTATTAGTGCATTTAGTTTTTGTGTCAATTTTTGTATATACATCTGTTGCACTTGAAATTAGAGTAGATGTATAACAGTTTTGTTGGAAGTCTGTGTTGCTAACATGATCCTTTGGTTCAGTCTTTGGTGCTGGAAGGTCTGTTGCGTTTGGGGTTGGATTTTCCCTTTGGTTGCTTTCGGTTATCTTGAGCCTGTGAATGGACATGTTGCATTTGTACACCTTTCACGGTTGAATTATATTTACGAACAGTGGAATTTGAGAGTTTTTCAAAGGGTGAAAGAATAAAAAAGAAACACTGATGGTATCTGGCTTTGTTGTGTGTTTGATTTTGGTTCGTGTGTGTGTGTGTGTGAACATTCATATATATAAATTTTGTTTCAACTTCAAGGGTCTTGGAAATAACTAAAACACTGCATGTAAAAAAACAACAAAAAACTCTGCATGCAAAGTTTGCAGATGCAGCTAAGTCGTTATTTGTTTAAATTTGTTTTTGTGTCACGCACACACTCTCTCTCTCTCACACACACACACACACACACACACACTCTCTCTCTCTCTCTTTCTCTCTCTCTCTCTCTCTAGCTCATACACACACACACACACTCTAGGTCATACACACACAATGGCAGGATTTAAACAAAAGCTTTGTCGGCTACTCTTTAACCCTGAATAAATATCATTTTGACTTGACCACACACACACACTGACAAAGCATTGACGTGGCTTTGCCCTAGACTAGATTTAATTAAATGAAATTAAGAGCATCATCCTCTTGCTCGTCACAACCACTCCATCAGTCAACACCTCGGCCTGTTCTACAAGTTTGCTGAGGGCGTCATTCCATGTCTTCCAGACGAAAAATTCCTCATGTTACTCAGGCCACCACAAATCACTGCAGGGTTAAGCCAATCAGATTGGAATGGTTCTAATTAACAAACATCTTGAAAAGACAGGCCATGCAGGATTATTCTGGTGCCGAAACATCAACAGTATGTTTCTTAGTGCCTGTATGGTTTTGTGTGTGTGTGTAACTGCGTAGATTTTAGCAAAAAAAACTACTGGACAGATTTTGATCAAATTTGGCAGAGGGGTAGACATCGTGAAAAAGAAGGCTCCTTTCGATATTCATGACTGTGCTGACCTTGACCTTGAAGTTTGACCTTGAGAACCGAAATTTCCTTCTTTGGGCTGTATATTTCATTTCTGAGCTGTATTTCATGAACCAGTGAACACAATCGCTTCACATTTTGTGTGGTGGTGTACCATGCTGGGAGAGTTCTGTAAAAAAAAAAACCACCAGCGGTGCTGACCTTGAATTTTTTAAAATTTTATAATTTGTTCAAGTACCGTGACTAACATACAAATGTTGCCAAAATGGTCCAAGGGAAGCAACTCCAGGTATTTGACAAAAAAAGCAATCCAGAGTATTGACCCTTTGACAAGACAGGGGAAGTTAGAGTACTGTAGGCCAAGCTCAGGTGCTTTCGGCACCAGTTTGCGCTGTATCAGCGCTTTCTAGTTAGCCAAATGCTGTCGTTCCCAACATGATGAGAACGGAGCTCCTTCTTCATCATGACTGCCACGGAATGGAACTGACTAAGTGAGGCCAGGCTCTGTCAGCGCATTTTCATCAGTGCTGACCAGATCACCATCTGAGACTGCGCCTACTAGCCACTAGATTTAAAAAACATGTTTTGCTTGTTGTTGGAAGTGTGTCCCGGCTGTTCCTTTCCGGATGAACCGGGGAGAGGGGGTGGGGGTTAATGGTCTTAACCCAGTGTAAGGTATTACAATTATATTAGGTACATACACCCTCCTAATTCTGTCGCGATTTACCATCAGAAGTGGCGTCTGCGACGTAGGTATACTTATACTGATCCAGATCTAGTCGGTATAAGCTGTGGAGATTGGAACAGATTTGTTTACAGGCAGGAAAACATACTGACAGAAGAAAAACCACCATATGAACTCATCTATTTAATCTCCTCTTAGCCGCAAGGGAGGGAGGAAGGTGTGTGTGTGTAAGGGGGTGGGTGGGTTAACTTTTGATACATTATTTTCAGTTTCCCCAGATTTTGGTATTTAGAAGGTATCCAAGGGAAATCACTCTACCTGGTGTTCGTGCGCTCCTCAACTCCATTTTTTTCTTCAGTAAAAAAACCTGAACTAAATATGTCGGCGTCTGCTCGTTTCAAACCAAACGAAGGCGATTGGATTTGCTCTGATTCCAAGTAAGATCTGTACTGTGGCCTGCATTGTTTGATAGTCATCTAGGATGCATAGGCCCTACTAGCTAGCCTAATTAGGGTCATGGTTTCTGCCTCTGTTTCTGTGTCGAAAGGGACACTTTTGTGGCAATTTATTGACGAAAACTAGGGGAGAGCACCTATACCTATTCCCTAATCTGATTATCTTTTTATTCTTATTATTTTCTTTTTTGTTCTTTATCTTTCCTTCTTGTTCATGATCTTTCTTTTTTCTTGATTCTTCCTTCCTCTTGTTTTCCTTTCTTGATCTTTCATTCCCCATTCTTTTTTCTCTTGGTCTTCTCTTTCTTCTTCGCCTTAGGCAGCCAGTCTTTTCTGTCTTCCTCCTTCAGGCATTTCTGTAGATCTTGTTGCTCTGTCGATGGGGTGGGGATGGGGTGAGGATTGGGGGAAGGGGGTGTCCATTCCCTGGTTGTTCTGGGAAAGAAGCTGTTTTTGAACACTGTTGTTTTCGAGTGCTGGATGTTGTAGCAACGCCTGTTGTTTCTTGTGAATTGCTCGACAATGTTTTTGTTTTCATGGTTTTCCGATCTTGTTGGTCTGATGAGTCTTGTTTTGTGCAGATGTTAGGTATTTTTCTGCCTCAATGCTAGGTAGGTGCCCTTCTATGATCTTATAGTTATATAGAAAGGTTAAACGTTGTTGCCTTCTCCTTTCTTGCAACGGGGGCAGGTTGAGGTCTTGAAGCATGGCAGTGACACAGCCTGGGTTGCGGGACCGGTAATCTCACTTGATGAACCTGGCTGCCCTTCGCTGGATGCCTTCTAACTTGTTGATTTCGCCTTGCATGTATGGGTCCCAGACGGTGGAGCTATACTCCTGTTGTGTTGATCTATCCATAAAAAATCAGAAAAGTGCTGAAATCAGCCGTCTACAGGGAATAGGCGCCAGCTGTGGGTGCTCGGCGCACGGGAAGTGTAAGTCTGACACTGCTGTCGGCGGGATTGTGTTAAAACAGTCCCATCTTTCTTCTTCCAGTCGATTGGCTAACTTCAACGGGTTGAAGACGACTGCCGATATAAATTATAATGGAAAAAACAACAACAACAAACGAAGTACTTTTGTTGTATTAAATATGGGAGCCAAGTCTGGACCTGAAGAGGTCCAGTTACTCAGCTTCCACGGTTGTCTGGGGCAGGGTGTTCCAGTCTGGGATTGTCCATGGGAAAAACGACATCTGGCTGTACTGCGTACGGCAAGATAGAATGTCGTACGCCTTGGTGTTTGATTTTCTGATGCCTCTTCTTGTGCCTGTTGGGTTTGGCAGGTAGGCCGAGTTGATTTCTGCAAGGCCTTGGTCATATTTGAGGAACATCTCCAGTCTCCTGTTTCTTCTTCTTTCTTCCAGAGATGGCCATTCCAGTGAAGATAATGTCTCATCGGCGCTGGAGGTTTGGCGGTACCTGTTATTTATAGTGTTACGGATGTTTGCCACCCAGCGAGCACTCCTTTGGACTTTTTCCAAGGTGTGGATGTCTTTTTTGGTGTAGGGGTCCCACACTGTGCTGGAGTACTCCAGAACTGGGCGGACGAGAGCTTTGTAAGCAGTTTCTCTCAGCCTTTTGTAGTCTTTAGGTTTCGCCTCAGAAAGCCAAGAGTCTTATTTGCCTTCTTGCTGATGTTGGCTGTTTGTGGTCCCCACTTGATGTCAGTGATCGTGACACCCTGATACTTAATCTCTTCTTCCTCTTCAAGTGCTTGGCCATGGAGGGTGTAGTTTCCGGCCTTCTTCTCTCTTTTGCGTGTTGCTTTGAGTACCTGGCATTTGCTGGGTTGAAATTTCATCGACCATGTTTATTTCCCAGGTGGTAAGGGCATTCACTGATTCAGGTCATTTTGCAGTTGTTGGTGATCTTCAGGACTGTTAACAGTCTTGCTGCATGTACTGTGTAGTGTCATCAGCGAACAGTCTCGTCTTTGACGTAATTCCCTCGGGCAAGTCGTTGATATATATACAAGAAAAAGAGAGTTGGTCCCAGCACTGAGCCTTGGGGAACTCCTGACTCAACAGGGATTGAAGCTGATCTTTCTCTGTCAACCACGACAGACTGTGTGTGGTCAGTGAGGAAGGCACTGATCCAGCTGTTGATCTTGCCAGTGATGCCATAACTCTTTTTCTTTAGTTTGTGGACCAGGAGGCAAATGTATTTTCTGGTAATTTTTCCTTTCGGTCAAGGTTGATGCGGCATACATTTTCCTAATAAAGCATTATTACGGTAGTCATAGCTTCTAAAAGCTTCTAAAAAAATTGGTAATGCATCCAGATGCTTTTTAGACATGTCAGTATTTTTAAAGGTGCACATTTTATGTCAGTAGCTGAGTAAGCAAGTCGTTCCACATGTTAGTAATTCTGTTAGTGTTACCAAAACAATTTTTTCTTATGTTAGTATTACTATTAGATATCTTTTAACAAAAACTTTACCGTAGGCGTTTCTAGTCATATTATGTTGAGGAGATGAAAAGAAACTACACCAGGACAAATCCACATGATTGTTGAATATTTTATAAGTTTCTATAAGATCTCCCATTGTTCTCCTTCCTTTAAGTTTAAGTGAAAATAAATTAAGGTACTGTAATCTGTGGTAATATTACTAATGACCTATGTTTTTGCATGCTTTATCAAGTTTGAAAAAGTTCCTAGTTGAACTTTGTTGCGATTTATTGTCAGAAGTGGCGTCTGCGACGTATCCAGACAGAAACTGAAACAGAGGGTAATAAACACTTTGCAGCTTGCTTGTGTTTGTCAGTTTTAAATTGCAAGATTGAAATGCATAATTTACTTAATAATACATATTATCTCAACATGATTATAATTATATTATGTAAATATCATGACCTTTTTTTGACCCTCAGAAATTGTGAAGTGACCCCCAACATTTTGAGGCCAAGGGTCATGGTGACCCTACAACATTGAGGTGCATGGGGAACCAGTCATGTCCCGAGGCACCAGCCATCGGCCATCGACCGTCGACCGATTGACATAGATTTTGACTGAACATGTTACCTCCCGTCAGAACATTTGTCTGATTGAAATTCAACGCTGGCGGACTTTGACCGATTGATTTACGTAACTCGCGGACAATGCAACTTACATTTTCACAGATCGGCTCTCGATCATAAAGCACTCCGTAGCAACATCATTTTGTTTTATGGAATACACTCGTTCTAGGCGTTACTCAAAGTAGGCGAAGGCCGAAGAGCCTATTGGTCTTTTCTAGGAATTTTGAGAAGGGGTACAACTCTCATGTCTTTAGCAATTTGCAGACGATCAACACTCGTTTTGTTTCTGATGTTCATTCAATCATTGTTAACAAAATATATATTATAATACTGGAAAAACGAAAATAAAAAAGTCAAGTCTTGAGGAGTTTTAATAATGATTTTGTTCTTTACTGAATGTTATTATGTCACACTGATGACGTGATGTGGTGTAACACAAACAGAAGCTTTCCCCACCTATGGTGTATAAACATGTAAACAACAGTTAACACTCTCGAGCAGTTAACATTGATTATCTATATTCACCTGAAGCAGATAATTATTACTCTGTCTGAAAAAAAGTTTATGGCTCCCCCCCAAGTGTTGTTTATTGAATTTTCCAACATAACGTCAAATTGTCCTATTGATCTCCAACGCCCAGGACGTTTTGACCTATTGATTTTCTTGCTTCAGGACAGTATGTCCTATCACTTTTCCAACCTCGGTGCATCACTGGTGAACTCTTAACTCTAACCCAATCTCTGACCCATCTCCGAGATTGGGCCATTTATCTGTGAATCGTGTCTTGGCTGACTTCCTACTGGCATCCATCCATGCATGAATATAATTGCTACAAGTTCATAATTTTTGTAACGCACCAAAATCAACAATTTGGTGTCATAACTCATATACTGTACTTCCATGTCAAGCTTGTGCAGACTTGAACAGCTCACGACCAAAATGCATGTTGCATTGCCGAGAGTTTGCTCTATTTTGCCAATGTTCTCATTTTTTCACTTGATGTCATTTTGCTTTCAGGTGTGGCAATGTCAATTTTGCACGGAGATCAGAGTGCAACAAATGTGGCAAAGGTTTGTTTGTCTTTTTTACAAATTCCTCCCTTTCTGAGTTTCTCCCATCTCTACCACCCTTGCTTTTTTCCACCTTTAACCCTTTCACCGCCAGCCATATTTCATCCAAAATTTTCCATTAAGTTTACCTGGGTAGAGAACAAAATCAATCTGCAGTATTGGGGATTCTTCTGTGACATGAAATAAGGTCTATGATTACTATATCCTTACTTCTCAAAACTAAGACAATAGGGTCTTTGGATAATAGACCCCAGTTTGATGCCTTTAGTTTTAGTGAGATAGGTGTTAAATCACTGTGGTGCTAAAATGCGACTTTGGTGGTGAAAGGGTTAAAGCTGGGCTTACCTCCACCCCATCCACCCTCCATTTCCATATCTTATTCAAACACCCACCTCTGCTTGTCCCCATATTTTACGATTACCTGAGCCTTTCCTCATTACATTTGCCGTGATTTGGTTCATGATATGTAATTCCCGGTAGTACTATTAGTATTACATGTAATGATGCATACATGTGTATGTGCATCCGTATGTGTGGGTTTTACTTTGTATGGGAATGTGTGTGTAAACTCAAACTCAAACTCTTTTATTTGTCGTAAAACCATCAAAGGAATTATTGACACAGAAGTACAAAACTTATACCACGAAATTTTCTTTCTTTGGCAGTAACCACTTCTGGCATTTGAACCAACGGGAACTGTCTGTGTGTACTGTAATGCATAATTGTTTTTACATATGACTGTGCCAAAAGGTGGGCATGAAAAGTGGACATAGAGGGTAAAAAATGAAACTATTAATACCATTTAAATACATGCATATTTAGAAAGGATATAAATGAAGCAAAACATACATTGCAAAGTGGCAGGACAATTTTTCAACCGATTTCTGAGAAAATAGTGATAATGTGGTGTCCCCCACCTGATGACAAACATCAATGATTACATCACAACCATGGTGTTATGTCACAGTATTTTCTCATAGCTCCAGCAAATCATGTTGTGTTAAGTTGTTTTCATTGTTTGCTATTAGTCTGTGACATTTCCTGTTGAAATTTGTTGTTAGTATGATGATTATTATGGGTCTGTTGAGGTAACAAATGACCTTTGTCATCACTTTACATTTGAAAGTTGCATCAAATACACTAATTCTGTCTTTAAGTACTTAAGTCTTAAGATGCCATAAAAAAACCAATTACAACTTAACTGAATATTTTCTACCAAACTATTAATTGATTCATGTCATTGTTTTTGTTTTATTACACAATGTGTGAAAAATGTATGACAAACATCAAAGTTACCTACATAATTTATTTTCCAGTTTCTGGCCAAAATGTCTGTGAATAACTGTATTTTTGTCAACTACAGTAAGTAGAATACTTTAAAGAAAATAATAACTTGCATGAATAAAAAAAAAATTCAAAAAACTGTTGAATTATTTATCATAATTCACTGTTTACACCATAGGACATGTATGACGAACATCATAGTTACATTAATAATTTTCATTAAGCACTATTTTTTCATTTATCTTTCTATGAAGGCTGCAAAGTGCTCTAAATGAATGACTAAACCCACTGAAGTGGTGTTTATTTGTTTATTACAGATGGTTAGACCAATAAAACCAGCTAAATTTGATAATTAACATTTTCTTGATGACGAACATCAAGTCCAGTAAAATGATTACATTGAACATTTGGATTAGTGCAGAAGAAAGAAATGAACATGCTGGTGTTAAATAAGGGTAGGGGTCAACTTTATATGACAGTTTAATTGTAAAATAAAAGAGAGCAAGTTAAAAATATATATCTTGAGGATTTTATTGAGCATTATAGCTTAGGTATGACGGATGTCAAGTGTTACATCTAAGTCAGAACCTTTAAGAGAAAGTACAATATTATTTAAAATAATATATTTTGTAAAAAACTTTTATACTCCTATGATAAAGTAATATCTGCTCCAACAAAGCATGACATTTTCATGTATTTTGGATTTATATAAGTGAAAATTGTTGGGAAGTTTGATTTTGGTTGAATGATTACATCAAAAATGATGTTTGTCATCAACATTGGTTTAAGCCTAATAACTAACAGAACTTTCATTTTTGAATGTTACAATCTTTACTACTTTAGCGTTTACTAATGAGGTACTTTTGCATAACCTGTCCAAATTTCAAGTAATTTTACTGGAGTTTGTGTGTTCTAGCACTTGTTGAAATCATGACTACTTGCAATGTCCACTTTTGAAGACCAGATTTTGGAGCTGATTTGACATTCATTGTCACATAACTAAACAACTACTGATCTTATAAAGCTGATATTGTCTCTAGTGTCTTTTCAGACATTTGTCTGTATGTTTATAACATAAGCACAACAGTCAGAAGGTTATGTGACAATTTATTGAGAATGTAAGTACCTGACCCTCTCCGTGCTCACCTTTTGGCACAGAGTCATATATATATATGCTGTTTGTGGTGTCTGTGCATTGTTATGTGATTCTCTTGTGACATGTATATAAGGCATTAACTTGCTCTATAGAATATTGGTTTACATTGGTTTTTCAACATTGTGTTTTTGTCTTGTTCTTCTTCTTCTTCTTTTTCTGCGTTCCCAGGCCAAAAGGCCATAATGGGTAATTTACGTATGTGTCCGGTTTTCAGTTTTCACTGGTCTCCCCGCTGCGTAGAGCTGACACATTCCGATTTCGGAGGATCAATAAGTCAGAAAGATAGTAGATGATATTAATAAAAAGCAAAGGGTAAAGGCAGAGTCAAAGAGAGTGGCAGATTAGAGGAAGTTACAAGCACAGAACTTCCAGAAGATGGAGGAACTATTATGAAAGCCCCCCGGTATCCCCACCGGGAGAGACCCGTGGAGGGGGCGGGGTCGTCCAGCTCCCCATATGGAGGCATGAGGAATCCACCCACTGCCCTAGTTTTGTCTTGTATTACTGCTGTATTGTACCATTGTAATTTAAGGATGACAATTTTCTTGAAAGGCAGTACAGAGATAAACTGCATTGGGTTTTAGTTTCTATTTCTGTAGATCGTAAGGATGGCACGGTCTTCAAAAAAGGCGGCACAGAGATCGGCAAAGCCATGGCAGAGAAAAGCAAAGGACTGTTCAGCGCTGACGACTGGCAGTGCAAGAGGTGAGCTAAAGGGACACGTTATCAAAATAGATAATTATAGTCTATTAATTTGTTATTGTTTTTAAAGAATTATAGTTATCAGTTATGGGAGAGAAAAGAAAATATCTGTTCATTAGTTCAGTCTTCGCTATTGGCATTCTGAAAAGAAAAAAAAGGATAAAAAATTAAAATACACATGTATGCAAATTTCTTAATTTTTTGTTTAAAAAAAGTGAATGAACTTCCATGGAGGGATAAAGCAGTAAATGAAGATGGTAAGTGAACATTGTTGTTGGGCAGGTGGTGCTACGCTTGTGGCAACACCCTCTCCAGGTGGGAGCAGCCCGAATTCCGCAGAGACAAGTCTGTGACTAGAGGTAGAATATATACCAAATTTATACCCCCCAAAACACCAAACCAAATGTTGTGCAAGCTTAGCTAGCTCACAACTTTCAGACTGGCAATGACTCAGAGTTTTTATGTGGGTTTTTTTAAAACTCGCTGCAAGTACAACGCTGTATAAAAATCTGTTTGAGTAAAACTAGAACACCCAGGTCCTCTGTTCATCATGCATGGCCTGTTCTGGCAGCTGCGGCAACGTGAACTGGGCGCGAAGGATGACCTGCAACATGTGCAACACCCCCAAGTACGGCCGCGTGGAGCAGAGGACAGGATTCGGAGGTGGATACATGGAGAGAGACGAGGTGGTGGAGTACGTAAAGCGGGAAGACTCTGATGAGGAGTATGATGAGGTAACGCTGCAACTGTGCTTTTGAGAAGGAGGGTGGAAAGGGGAGGGTAGAGTTACGAGGGTTGGATTGTGCAGGAAAGGAGGGGGTGGGGGTAGGTACATACATGTGCATACAAGTGTTTATTGTATCATGGCCTTGTTTCAAGAATGCCCTTACACATGAATAAGTTTTTATTCTTTTAATGGTTCAAGCTCCCAGTGCGTAGAGTTGAACATACATTGACTGCAGGAAAAGGAGTAGAAGAAAAAATTGAATGTGTGTTTTGTAAATTGTAAATGTTTGTGTATACAATTTACAAAACATGTAACGATAAGCAGCGGAAACTACATAACACAATATACCTCAATCCTTTAATGTAGTAAGCTTTTAACCCCCTTCATTGCTCCGTCTGTCCAGTGTCTACTACGTGGTGTGTGATGGCATTGATGATGTCATAACTTTGGATGTCATAGCCCTGGAATTATGTTTTTTAGTTTAGACAAGTCAAGAAAGATATATATATATATCTTCAGACCTTTTTCTCAGATTCTAACAGGTCTTTTTAAAATTTGATAATAAGAAAATCAAAAAGTTCCTTGTTTTCCTCTGGCAGTGAAGGGGTTAAACCTTGTACAGTTGTGGGGGGAAATGTTAACTGTGTAAATAATGTTCTTTAATTGCTCAAATGTGTCCCTTTTAGTTTTACACGCTGACTTCCATGAAAAACATACAACTAATATTTATTTTAAGCTAAAGACTCACAACTTTATCATCACAGACTATATTTGCATTGCATTGTGGGCCTAGCTCTTCTGTCTCCACGCTCCAATTCATTAGTCCCCTGCCACTCTATGGCTGGTACCCACGTGTCGTCATATCCGGCCACAAGGAGCGTGCCATATTATGGGAGACCGCCATCTTAGTCAGTAACTTTGTTTGAAAAATGCCAGATCGATGCTGTTTACAGAAATCTGACTAAGAATAGTAAGATGGCGACACTTCCGTTGGAAGGGTCGAGATGCGCACGCAGGTGGGGGGGGGGGGAGCCATAGAGGAGGGTGTGATTGATTGTCTCTTGTGTTCCTTGGTATGTTTTGTTGGTCAATGCTATATCTTGCAAACCAAACCCCTGTACATGATACTTTTAAACTGTTTATGGTAGTATGTTGCATGAAGCTGGTACGTCAGTTTGACTTGGAGTAGCTGTTGTGGTGGAGAACATGTTGCCTTACCTGGTGACTTCCTTGTTAAATTTGTCTAGCCTAAGCGGGCGCTAGCGTCTGGTAGCGATCTTGACACTTGTAGCCAACTCGTTGCCAGTCACCGTTGTTACAGCTATAGTCAGTTGCCGCATCGGTTGCCGAGAACCGTCAGAACGTAAAAGATGAAATCTGCCATGTAAGGAATAATAGAACCGAAATATCTTTGAAAATATAAGTATTGTAAAGTTCAGGTTCTGCCCTTTTTAATTGATAATTATGTGAAAAAAACACAATAAAAACATCAAGCTCAATAGGAATTGTTCGGAAATAATTAAGGGGAGTAATTTCATGATGTGTGGGAGTGATCTTGCCTAATTCAATCGGTCAAACAGGGAAAGTCACTCTACCATCAGCTCTCGTAGCCTATCGACTCGTGTGTTTGAGCAGACATACAGCACTTAGAACACCGTGCGTCATTCAAAAAATTTGTCATTTGTATTTTTACATCACATTTGTTAAGTTTTATCAGTTTGTGGCTACTGGCCATCCCTAATTTTTCTAAAACATTCGGTTTCAAGCTTCGACACCATTGTTGCTATGGTATTTGACCGAGTAATGGAGGTAAACAACTCTTATTTTCACAAAGTGCTCTCCCCTATTTGTTTTCAAAAATCGTCTATTGCCTGTCAAAATTACGTCATTTTCTTTTCTTTTTTAAGGACACGCAGTCCGACATCATAATCAAAATTTCATCATTATACATATAAATGTCATTATTTATTTATTCCACACACACATGCTCAACAAACGGATGAAAACAAAGCAAAAACGTCACAATGTTGTCAAAATCCTGCCGTCGGCAAGGGTTGTAAGGAAAGGAAGGAGCGTCGGCTCACAGCGCTCGCCTAGCTAAGCAGGCGCCATCTAGAAAGAATTAATTCTTTTCTACTTCAATAATGTTCGTAAGTAAATTATTTGATTATGTTTTGCTTTGCTTTTGAAAGTCAGTATGATACCTCCTTCCGAGGGGATACCTGGGGGTCTTTTGTACAAGTAGTTCCCCCACCTTCTGGAAGTTCTATGCTTGTAACTTCCTCTAATCTGTCACTCTCTTTGACTCTGCCTTTTCCCTTTGCTTACTGTCATCTACTATCTTACTGGTCCTTTCTCCTGCTTTTTTCCCCCAAGAAATTCTTACAAAGATTTTCTCCAGCCGAAGACAGACATGCTGTTACTTAGTAAATAGTTCTTCTTAGTTAAGAAGAAAAACAACATCAAAACATTCTTCTGTGAGATATTGTGTCCCAAATGCTTTTTTTTTTAAAGGGGTGTGTGTGTCCCCACAGGGGGGGGGGGGGGGGGGGGGTCCCCACAGGGGTGGGATGCCCACATGCCAAATAAAAATGTTGCATTTGGCTGTGCGCAGTTTGGGCGTAAGAAGAAAACCAGGCGTACCTGGTCTTCTGACGATCCATCAGCGGAAGTAAGTCGGAAGTCATCGGGGGAAGCAAGTCGGAAGTCATCGGGGGAAGCAAGTCGTAAGCCACAGGAAGATGATGAAGAAGATGAAGATGACGATGATGAAGACGGAGGTGATATGTCTAAGTACAAACTGGAATCAGACGAGGTACAGTACCATGATTTGATTTTCCTTTGCTTTTATTAGTGGTGTTTCTGTTATCTGCGTTGCTCATGAAGCTTTGGTCATGATTATTTTTTGGTTTGAGATTTAATGTTAGATTTGTAGACTCTAAGTGTGTCTCCCAAAAAGACTACCCCATTCAAGTTGGGACTTTCAGGGATCCATTTTGTCACAGGACATTTGACCAGTTCGAAGAAAATATAACATGTCATTTTCATAAAGCGATAAGTTAAAACAATAAAATAAAAAGGAAATCACAACTTAAGCGCAACAAAAACTGTTTTCTGGGGCACTCTGTTGCAGTCAATCACATAGTTTCACAGACTGCATACTCAAAGAATGACATGATTTTTATTTATTTTTTATAACTTTTTTTGGCATGAGAAAAGCTAGCACAGTACTATACAATGTAAAGTATTAATAGGGCTATTAATTTTACAGTCTATTGTTTCACCTAAGTCGATCTGATCACTATGGAATCAGTTGCAGCGCGCATCAAAATCCTTAAAGTTGCTAACAGACACAAAGTAAACATAATAAGTCATGTGACCTCTTGCCTGCGAAAACAATAGGTCATTTCAAAATGTTATCAGTCAATGACTGATGACCGGTGCTAAGAATAATCCCTGGACTTTTATAAATTTCCTGAATTTTAATGTAAAAGAATTTTTTTATTTTTAACTGCTATCCTAATTTTTTTTTTAAATCTTTGCTGCTTTTTTTGGTTTTATAAAGTTTTAAATTCATAATGTCCAGTTTCCAGATCTATCAACTTTACTTTCAGTTTCATCTATCTTTATTGAAAATGAAAACCTTATTTATGAAGAGTCTCTACAGTCCTGATTTGAACATTCATTATTTATAGTCTTACAACTTCTAGTCTTCTGCATTTTAGATCTCTTTTTTTTCACGTATAGTAGCGTCTTCTGACCAACAGGATGACGATGAAAATGTGGACCTGTCCAAATACGACCTGGTAGGCAGCGATGAGGACTCCAAGCCTGCCGCCCCTCTCAAGAAGGACAACTCCGACAACAAGCGCCGATCACGGTCAAGGTCAAGGTCATCTCGATCCAGAAGCTCTTCCAGCTCTTCCAGCTCGAGTTCCCGTTCACGGTCTCGTTCCCGATCCCGATCTCGTTCCCGTCCGCGGTCAGGCTCCAGTTCCAGTTCTTCATCGCCCAGCCCCAAGAAGAAGAAGAAATCAAAATCTAGGTCAAGGTAACCGGGTAACCTATATGGTCAAAGGTCACACCAAGGTCAATATCAGTTTTTACCTTTTTTTTCTTTCTTTTTTTTCTTTTTCCATATCTGTGTTGATGAAGTGAAAGAGATGTTTGGGGATGATTTGCTTTCTGTTTTATGTATGTATTAGATTAATGGGGGTTTTATGATAATTAATTTAAAGTGTAAGAACTTGTGAGATATTTGAAAATCTTTATTAAAATTTTTTCAGGTTTGTATGTGTCCCAAAGAAGCCATTTACGGTATACATGGGTGCAACTCGTTCAGCTTCACACTGATTTTGTTTTAATACATTTTTAGCAGAAACTGAACTTCAGTTTATTTTAAAAAATTCATATGAAAAAAAAAATCGACCATAAGCGATTTGGGGTGTTTTCAACTTGGTTATTCTATCCCGGAAGTCTCTCTTGGGGAATCTTGAGAACAGCATAGTGATGCCATATTGTTTTCAAAGGCAGTGTAATCATTTTACAAGGATTATCGGTCTCAAACCGTCTCTGTCCATCATTGTGACTGTGACCTGTCTGTCTCGTTATCTCTCTCTCTTGCATTGTCCCCCTGAATCCTCCAACAGGGCTCTACCCCTGCACCTCGCTGGGTGGCCCCTGGACCCCTGTCTTTCATTTTGTCATTTTGGGGAGTTGCACCCATGGGTATATAAAAAAAGGAGACAATTCTACAATGTAAACTTTTGAATTTGGAATATGTATGACTATGAACAAACAAATTACCCAGGCTGTCCTGCTTTATCTTGCAATAATTGTGATTTTTGCAACATTATTTTTGATTGCATTGTTCTTTCATGTAAGATTTATTTGGACAGCTGAAAGGTAAGTACCGGTAACAGTGACGCTTTGATTTTGTCCACATGATGAGTGAACGTTTGAAATTCTTTAAATTGGGAAAATCATTTGTTTCACTACTACTACTTTGGTGTTTTTTTTTAAATCTGTCAGCCTTCTTGGCTTCTTTTATATGTGCATATTTTGTTGTTTTCTTCCCACTGAAACGGTGCCAACATTCTCTATAGGTATACTTCTCTTTACTATCAAGCTGAGGTATATACTAAAATAGCATAAGGCATGCCCAAATCAGTTTCCAGCTGGAGAAATGTCATTTGATCCAACTCCAAGGGTTGCTGAGAAATTCTGTAAACTTTCAGAGAACAGTAACATAAACTTTAGAGGAAAAAAAGCTTAGGAGGGGGGGCGGGGGGGGGGGGGGGGGGGGTATACTTTTAGCCATCTTGATTATGCTCTTTATGAATTGTTCTTTGGAAAATGTTGCCACAGTGTGTACTATTGTAAATTGTTCCTGCATGTCTTTGATTTAATCCACGGTTTTACTTTAAGAGAGTAGGAGTCAAACCTGTGTGATTCTAAACCCCATTGTGGCTGTAGGAATCCCTGAAACCCTGCCATTTTCAAAGTTTTTTGTGTGGGTCGATTGAGGCATAGACATAGAGGGATGTTTCTTCTTGTTAGACTCCTAGATCACTGTGATTGGTGAAACGAAGCAAACCGTGATGACCCACGATGTTTTGATGAGGCATGCCACCGTGTCAACAGGTCGCCAGGCAGTCGCCGGAGTTCTGGCTCCGACAGGAAGCGCCGGCGGAGCCGATCTGCCTCCACTCGGAGCCGCTCCAGCTCCCGATCCAATTCACGCTCTGGCAAACATGGCGACAAGCGGTCGAGGTTTGACTTACATGCGCTTTGGTGCTTGCTGCATTGTGGCGGCACTTTATACACCCTAAGTTCTGCCACTCCCCTCCCCCTCTTTCCAAAATCCTGTCCTTGGTCCTTAGTCCCGCCACCACAAGGTGGCAAGGAAAGTCATACAGGAGACGAGAACATTTGGATATGTATCGCAGAGTACTGGAAGAATGCAAAAAACTGCACAGAATTGTCTGTAGACTTAGCTCGCTTATATCATAGGCAATACATAAATATATCTTTAATAAATGTTAAAATGTTTTTTATAACATTTTTTTTTAGCAAACGTTACATATAGGTTAGAACAGAGATTCAAGCTTCTCCAGATCCAGTTTGCTAAAACAGCAACAACAACAACAAAAGAGAAACATCTGTATGGGATAATAAAATAGTCACAATTCAGTGTCACATGCAGTGAATCAACAGATACTCGGGCTGCATGGGTTTGCTGCTGGCCACTGCAAGTAGGGTTATTAACGCCCTTGACGGCAAGAGTTAAGCCCTTGTTGATCAGTGTCCAAAAGAGCATTCACTCTTGCAAAAGGCAGCCATTAAGTGGCCTCAAATAGGGTTATTGGCGAGAGTTATTCCCTTGTTTGGTCAGTACTCAACAATCTTCCCCCACCCACCAAGGGCATTCACTCTTGCAAAAGGTGTTCCTTGCAGTGGCCAATAGATATGATTTTTGGAGTTTGCTATAGATATGTTTGGTTTTATGCTTTTATTTCAGCAAGTTAAAGCTTACGGTGTGGTTGATGGGAGCAGCATCTGAATATTGTCAGAAGAGGATTTATAAAGTTTCTGAGTGTAATAGTATGGTATAGCAGATGACGTAAGAACTAATCTTGACGTCAGAGTCTACTAGGAACTCTACATGGTGCCAGAAGTGGCGGCCAGAAAATGCCAGCGTTCAAACCGCCGGAAAGTTTCGACTTCACTCGTCCCCAAGAGTGGGGCGAGTGGAAGCAAAGGTTTTTACGATTTCGTAAAGCGAGCAAACTGGACAAAGATGAAGGTGGATTAACAGTTGCTGACAGAGTAGTTCTTTGGTGGAGATCTACACTGTCAACATGTGTCTCACTGCATTCTTTGGGTGATGCTGATAAAAAAAACTATTGGTTCATGGGGGTGTTCACGGCCAACGGGTTTTGAGTTGTATTACTGACTGGTTCGAGTGAATGAGTAATTCTTTGGTTGAAATTTTCACTGCATTCCTTTGGCACTGAAGCTTCTTCATCGATCGTTCAAACAGTTTCCTGTCATTTATGAGCGCAGATGCGTCGTGCTGCCGCTATGCACCTAACTAAAGAATAGTTAGGCCCAGTATGTCCGTATTTGGCTGAAGAAAATCTTTGTAAGAGTTTCTTGAAAAAAGGCAAGAGAATGGACCAATTAGGTAGAAAGATCTGTTCTGGCAGTCTTTCCAATAAAACCCTCCATCTCCATGTGCGCATGTGTGTGTGTGCACGCGCGTATGCGTATGTTTGTGTGCGTACGTGTGTGATTGTGCAATGTGTGTGTGTGTGATTGTGCGATTGTGTGTGTGATTGTATGGCCGTATGTTTGTATGTATGTAATTTGTGAGCGAGTGTGAGTGTGCATGCACCCATGGCCGCGCTTCCGAGCAGGTGTGAGTGTGTGTGTGTGTGGGTATTATGTGTATGAGTGTATGTGTGCGCAGGAGAGATTGTGTTCGGCGAGAGAGAGGGGGGGAGTGAGTGTGCGAGTATGGGTCTGTGAATGTTAGTGCACGTGTGTGTTTTGTGTATGTGAGTGGGCGTGTGTGTTTGTCTGTCTGTGTGTGCGTGCGCACATGTTTGTACAAGTGTATGTTTGTGTAAGTGTGTGTGCGTTTCAGTGAGAATGTGTTTGATGAAATGTGTGTGTATGTCTGTGTGCAAGAACTCGTTCACTCGCGTGCATGCACGTACGTGCGTGTGTGTCTGTTATGCGTGTGTGTGTGCATGTGTGAGTGTTTCAATGCTGATTGTAAAGCGCTTTGTGCTCGATAAAAAGTGCTATATAAGTGTCTGTTTATTATTATAGTCATAGGTGACAGCAAGCAAAGGGAAAAGGCAGAGTCAAAGAGAGTGACATATTAGAGGAAACTGCAAGCACGTAACTTCCAGAAGGTGGGGGGAACTAATTCCCCCCCCCCCCCCCCCCAGTATCCCCATTGATATAGTTTTGATAATGTAAGTTGGAAATCAGTTTTTGCTGCATGTATTGTATAAGCCTGAAGTTAAGGTTATGATTTTTTTTTGTGCTATGTTACTTGATTTCTGGGTTTTATTTATTTGTGTGTGTGTGATTTTCTGAAAACATTTAATTTGATAAGACACATTGATGCATTTAATCTCGTGATTATTTCATTGTGTTTTGTTCTTCCGATTTTTTTATTTAGCTTGTATTTTTCTTGCCGTCTGTGATGCAGGCTCTAGTTGCTGTCTCTGTGTGTGATTGGCTTGTTTCAGACGCTGAGACGAAGCAGACCAGCATCCAAGGGAAGTCACTGCAGCAAAAACCTTTTGCGCGACGAAGTTGTGGGCCCTTCTCTGCCGCTCGTCTCTTCTTTTCTTTTCTTTTAATTAAAATATATTTTTTTAGTTTTTTGTTGTTAATTGTTTGGAAAGTTGCTTTATTCTCTTTCTGTGCTTGTTTATTCTTTTTATTTTATTTTAATATTATGCTAAGAGAACAGGATTTTTTTTTATCAGGTTTGTTTGTGTTTGCGTGTGTATATTTTGTGGTGTTGTTTGAATAGAAGAGCTTTTATTTTCTAACTAGAGAGTGTGCGTTTCTCTGCTCTGTTTGGTAAATGAAGCTGCATCCTAAAGTTATGAACTGATTGTGACAAAATTTGGTGAGTGAATTTTGTCCTAAATTGCTCAATATATTTGTGATGTGGCCACTTGATTCACAAACACACACATATTCGCATGCATGCGTGCACACACACACACACACACACACACACACACACAGAGACATACGTATGTTTTAGAATATACTATGCTGAAAGCTTCTTTTTTTTTACCTAATAAATTATATTATGACATACCATTGTTTCAACATCTTCCACAAAGGTACTGGGAGAATATTTATATGGCTTGCTGTCTTATTTTCTCATTACCCTTCCCCATTTGGTTAAAATGTTGGAGATGAAAGAAGCTAGGAAGTGCTGGGGGGGAGGGAGGGAGGGAAGGGGAAGGGAGGGGAGGGGGTGTTACGTGGTGGGAAGATTGTGTCAAATGAATGCTGCGCAGACTGTAGGTGAAGTAGGTTTGTGTCCTCTGCTGATTCTTGCTCGCAGTTCTCTTAGCAGATCGTCAAAATGGAACATGGGTATTACGGAATGTTAATCCAAGGATCAATTTAATGCTCGGAATACAGGATGCTGATGGTGAACAAGAAGATAAGACAACTCTTGTCAGTCTCTGGCACAGTGTGAGATACTTTTGGAGCCGCTAATACCAAACTTATTCGTTTGTTTGTTTGGTTTTGATATGTGCGTGTGTGTTTATTGCATGTGTGTGAGTCTGTGTGTGTGACTGGTGCTTAGTGTCTTGTTGAAGACTTTTGTCTTATTGGCTTGGCATTTCTCTGTTTTATTTTAACATATGGTTTATCAGCATATAACGGCTGTTCAACTTTTTCTTATTATCTACATCTTATGCAAGCATATAACAAATGCTGATATATAATAGAATGTTTTGGTTAAGCATTTTGCTATAACATCACTTTGCGGATCCGGTTTCAAAGGAGTTTGCGTCCTTGCCAATCATGAATCAGCACTTGAACACAGATCACTGTTTATGCACATTGGAAACAGTCACCCTCTGACACACTTTATATGAAAACTCTAGTTCTGGTTGTGTACGTGGCAGACTTTTAATAGGCCTGCACGCAGCGGGCAAATAAGCTCAACATTATTGAGAAGCTAACTAACGTCTGAGATAACAATTTTTCATCCCTTGTTTGGTTCAGGGTCCTTTGTCGAATTGCCTGGTTCAGGCTGGACTGACTCCAGGGTTGAAATAGAGGTCGTCTTTTTCTTGTTCATTAGTGTGCAAGTGGGAGTAAGATGTTGCAAGTTATTTATTTAAACAGAATGCATGGTCCGAATCACAGCCCGAAGAGTGAGGTAAAAAGAAGTGTTGAAAATGGTTAATAAGTGAATCTTTGAAAAGATTTGAGGTAGAGGGATGATGAAAGGCAATTCAAAGTCGAGTAGGTTCATGCAGTTTTAGCTACATGTATAAACACAAGTTAGATAATAACGCATGTTCATATAATCTCTCACCACTCTGGCTTTCTAACACTGAAAAGAAAACAAATTGTATATAAAAACAATTTCATCAGGCTTGATGTAATTTTGCGGTTCATGTATGTTCAGCTGTACATTTTTCTCTGTTGGTTTTTTGTTTTTGTGTCACAAGAGAGCAGTTTGTGACTTGCCAGTTTTTAAAGTACATGTAACTTTATACTTACTAATTACTTTTAGTAACCAGGACAAAAGCTTGAAAAATGGATGCTATTTTTAAAAATAAAAAACCCCAAACCTGTACCACATTTTCATAAAATTACAACCTGTATTTGTTCGAAAGAGTGTACTAGAAACCCAAAATGCATCAGAAGATTGTTACATCATGAGAAATACAGAGCTGCCAACCGTTACGTTCTGACCGTATTTTGCTACGGCGAACTCAATAAAATACGGAAATACAGTCCGATGCAAATTAATACGGCGACAGACACACCAAAATGTACGGCGGTGCGATGGAGTTGCACATTTTTTAAATTTCTGCCAAAGCCAAGTCGTCTGGCCCATCGCATGTGTTGATTCAGACAGACTAAGCTATATTTTAGTAACAACCAAGCGGAAACTGCCAAAGAAACCAATCATTGGTCTTAACTCAAGAGTGCTTGTGATTTCATCCAGTAGACAAAGGCCGTTTATGCGGATTGCACTCTGCAAAGTCAAGTTTCCAAGAAAGTTGCAAGTTGGATCAACGTGATTCTGAGTGAAAAATAAACAGCGATCTGAGCCTTTGGGCAGTGGTTGCGGAAAAAAGTGTCAACAATGCTTTCTGCTGTCATATTCCAAGGCCGACACATGCATTATTGCATTGAAAGCGCCGAAGACGTATCATTATTGCTATCAGCGTGCAGTCTGCGATTTCAACTTCCATCACTTTGTGATCAGTCAGTAAGCCTAACATGGGATTTGATCTTGATGATGTTGGCAGTTTGGTTGACCGCTAGGCGTGAGACCAAAGCATGAGCTATCCAGAAAACTGGCAAAACTACGATCATTTTTACACTCATACCACGTTTTTACACACATACCCAGATACGCTAAGAATCGTGACAATGAGAAATAGAATCCAAGACAATGTTTCGGTGTATGTCACTGACAGTTTCAGTGTCAAAAGAAAGTAGCATTCTACTTGAAGGCAAGCCTGTTTATTTTTATAGTGTGTGTCAGTCTGTCACTGTCTCTCTCTCTCTCTCTCTCTCTCTCTCTCTCTCTCTCTCTCTCTCTCTCTCTCTCTCTCTGTATGTGTATGTGTGTATCTGTCTGTCTCTGTGACTGTGTGTCTGTTAGTCTGTGTATCTTATCTGCGACTTCTTGTGTACTGTGTGAGTGTGTGTGTGATAATAGTATGTTGTAAAGTATGTTTTGTCAAAGAATAAGCCCCCACTTGTCGATAGTTTTTGGAATCAATGTTGTTGGTTTTTTAAACCCACCAAAAACTCATGAGAGAAAAGCAGACACTGTATGAAAAATACTGACAGATGGTTGAAAAATACTGAGAAAAGTCATAAATAGTACTGAGGAGGGATTTGGGGGTTGGCAGCTCTGTAAATATGTCAGTAGGCCGATATTGAGTCATCATAAAGTGTTTCAAGATGAAGTAGTCACAAGACAAAGAATTACATTATAAAGAATGTACAGAACTCTGAATAGGTCAAAAATCAATATATGCATTATTATGAAAATGGTATAAGAAAAAAGCCCTCTGAAATTTGCAGGTTGAAACGATTGGAAGGTAAACATGCGAACACGTTTGACAAATCATGCTATCCATTTATTTGATCCTAAAACAGGTGACATGATTTGTTCAGAACTCAATAGGATCTAACCCTTCAAACTTCCGAAACATGTGCATGTGTCTGTGTGAAACAATAATCAGAATTGTTTAGCTAGGTCATAAATATTATGTGGAGGAAAAGTCTTCAGTATTATTGATTTGATAACAATGTAATGAAATATACATCTGCATACACTGTAGTGTTTTGTTTTTATTCTAGGGGTGGGGGTAGGTATAGGTGATCAGTGTAGATGTAAATGGTGAATTCTTGGGAAGGAAGTCAAGGTTATTGAGTTTCGCGTGATTTGAAAATTTGTTCATCTGCAGTGTTGTATAGGTACTCTCATTCGTTTTGCATGTTTCGTGAGGGACCGTTCATCTTCATTTGTTTTCAATCGTTGTTGAATCATGTTAATGTTTTGGATGATGTATTCAGCATTACTTATGTTTTTCTTTTGTATTTCTGTTTCTCTGTATTCAGCATAATTTAGCCTTTTGTTGTTGTTGAATGATTTGTACAAATTTGATGAAATAGGGTTTTGTGTTTTGGGGGGATGAAGAATGTTGCACAGGTAAGTATAATGCTGCATGCTATCACGGACTGAAAGTGCAGGGCTGCCAGTCATCTCATCAGATTTTGTCACATCATTAGCTCTCTGCCTCTTTCCAGAGAGGAGGATATAGTAGTCATTTGTGTCTGTTTTGCGTTTTTATTTGTTTGTATGTCTGTTCATGTCTTATGAAGCACAGCACAGAATCACTTCAAATTTTGTATGGTGAAAAAAAACCAGGAGCTGATACGTCCCGTCAAGTAAGCGTATTGTGGTGGAGGTCGTTCCCGTAGTCTGTGACATCCTGATTTCCAAATTCAAAACCATTGCATATGTCATTCTCCCTGGAAAAAAAGCTAAGCATTACATGACTGTAATCAAAATTGTGTTTCATTCTTTGTGTTTGCTTATTTTTTAACATGGACTTCGTTTGTGAAGACTTGGGGTCCTGTGTAAAGTAAGGGTATTGATAATAAAGGAAACACACACACGGAAACATGCCATCACACACACACACTCTCTCTCTCGCGCACACGCACACGCACACACACACACAAGAAAACAAAACTTGCCCCACATATAAAAAATTATCTACGGACCTAACTAATGCACTTGATTCTGGGAGATCAGAAAGATAAGGAAAAGTCACGTTTTTTAAATGGGGCAGTTGGTTACAGGTGAACTTTTATTTAGTTTTATAGACCTTTTAAGTCAAAAGTGACATCTGTGAGACGAAAGAGATGAGGGAATACTAAATGTGATCATGATTTTGGCAGTGTGGGGTGACACAGTGGTAGCGCCTTCGCCTCGTGTCAAGTATACCCAAGTTCGAACCTGGGTACAGGGGATTTTTCCTCTCACTTTGCACTAGGCCTTACGGTCTGAACGTGGAGTCTTTCGGATGAGACGATAAACCGAGGCCCTGTGTGCCCATGCACTTAGCACACGTTAATCCCAGTGGCAACGAAAAAGTTGTCATTTGGTCAAAATTTACTCACCCCCACCCCTTTACTTCCTCATCAGTCACACAAAAATCGCATGCAAAATTTTGAATTGGGTGGTGCGTTCTCCAAGTGGGAGCACCCCGAATTTCACAGAGACGCCTCTGTGACTATAAAGTACCTAATGACTAATACCTGAAGTCTGATACACGAACTAGTTTGATTCCGAGTCTGCTAAAGTTGACAGACATTATTGTATTCTTCTGTTTCCTGTTATAAAGAATGTACGTTCTTCTATTTCATGCTTTAGGGGACTGGTATTCTTAGATAGCTTTCAAATTGATGGGGCTATCTGCAGCAACTCAGTTGGAATGGGTTATTGATTGACCCTCAGTACAGTCCATTGGTAAATAAAACTACACCAGGGTTCCCAGGGACCCCCATTTGGGGGTCTATGAAGTACTAAAATTCTAAAGGACCCTCTTCAAGAATGTGCAAATTCTAAAGGACCCTCTTCAAGAATGTGCAGTGGGTCCAGGGGATGCACTAGATAAATTCTTTTTAGCATTCGCAATGTCACTGGGACCCTCTAGGACCCTCTATACTGTAATTGAAGGAGTCCCTGGAACCCCTTGTTTTGCGGGACGATTGGGAGCCCTGTACACTTTTCATTTTAAAAGAACAGAAAACAATAAAGAAGTAAAAACTAACCTAAAAATAAAAGTAGGAGAGTGTCAGAATACAGACTTGCTCCTTTTTACAATTTTGTTTTCTTTAGTGATGTTCACATGGTCAGCTTTTAACTTCGTTTCTCTCTATTTTAGTTCCTGCTTCTTTTGTTTGTAGTAAGTTTGCTGCAGGAGGTTCAAACTGTTGTGTCATTGTATCTAGTTTGGCTATGAGAATGTTCTGACACTTTTTGGATTCAGTTTTGAGTTAGCAGGGAGGAGTGGGGGGGTGGGGGGGGGGGGGGGGGGGGGGTTGGGTTGGGGATGGGGGCGAGAGTAGGAGGATGACTTGTAGTGCACAATAAACATGTTCCTGTTTTCAGCAGCGGAGATGACTGGTCTGATTTATGAAGCTTGTTTTGTGATGTTTAGCAGTTCTGTTCTAAGTCTTGTCTTTCGTTTTCTGTCTGTCTGTTTCACTATCTCTGTCTGTCTGTTGCTCTCTCTCTCTCTCTCTCTCTCTCTCTCTCTCTCTCTCTCTCTCTCTCTCTCTCTCTCTCCCTTTCATTGTCTCTGTCTCGTCTTTCCCTTTCTCTCTGTGAGCGTGTGTCTTCCCGCTATCTTTATATCTTTCTCAGAATCCTTGTCTATCCTCCTTCACACACATGCACTTAATACTCTTTTAATGTCTTTCTCTCTCTCTCTTTCTCATGCTAACAGATTACAACAAACCTATAGAGTCTAATCTTATCGATCAAATGCTATCCTTCCCCCCCCCCCCCCCCCTCTAGATCCAAAGAAGGAACAATAAAACAAATTAACAATGTGACAAGCTTTTCTTCTGTCTACGTGCATTAACTTTGGCAAGGCATGCAATTTCCCCGATAAGTTAAGTGGGCTGATGCTATGTTATGCTCCCAGATTTCGCTGAAGGGAACATCTGCCCTGGCAAATGACATTGAAGACCTGAATTTATGGATGCAAAGATATCACATCTCCTAACCTGGGTCTCAGAACAAGCTGCAAACACTCTACAGACTCGGTCATTCAATGGGCTGCCACATAGCCCAGTTAGAGTCTATATCTGCTACTCACTAAAGTGTCAATGGTTTTCTGCATCATTAATGAAGTCTGACTGCCATTGTCTTGTCTGCTCATGTTATTGGATTTTTGTTTCACGTTTTTATTCCATTTCAATTCTGTGTAAAGCGCCCTGTAGCCTACTAATAGTAGGATGGGCGCTATATAAATGTTCCTCATTATTATGACATATTCATGAATTCTGATCGCTTCTCGGCCTTTTGGCTAAGACAGTGATTCAGGAACTTAAATTTTTGTTTATACCCTGGTTGGTTTGTTCAACCCGTCGTACATGGCGGAAGCGGATACGCGACGTTAAACTGAACTTCCATCCTATGACATTTACTTGCCGGTAGCATTTTGGTTCCTTGGTGAGCGACGCAGCGTGAGCGCGCATCCACACACGCTACATACACACAGAGTCAGAGGCGGACACGCACATACACTTACACACTCGTGAGGTTTATGAATGCTGGCACACATGCAAGCAAGCACACATTAGTGCAGCCACATGAACACACATTGTGACATGCGTTTCTCATTAAGCACACGAGGAAAAGGGAGTAGGGGAGTTCAAGAGAAATTTTATTGTGCTGCATTGAAGTGTCCAAGAAAGAGAAAAAAAGCACAAAACTGGATATGCATATGCACAAACACACACACATGGGGAGAAAGGTGGTAGAGTGGTTAAGACGTTCGCCTGCCAAATGTAATGCGTGACTGCAGCGTGAGTGACCCGGGTTTGAATCCCGGCCTCGTCCTTTCTTTCTAGCTTGACAGGAAAATCGAACTGAACGTCGAGTCCTTCGGATGGGGACTTAAAGATGGTCTGACACGTGCGCTTTATGCACGTAAAAATCCCACGGCAGTTGAAAGTTGGTAAGAGCAGGGCGAAATCCCGCTGCTTGGTATGGCCAAACTGATAGCTAGGTTTTCCAAGTCTGCCCACACACCCTCTTCACTCTGTGCCCCCCAATTTTATTTTTATTTGTTTTAATTGGGTAGGCGCTGCACTTGCGGCGACGCGCTCCCCGGGGAGAGCAGCCCGAATTTCAGAGATAAGTGTGACTAGAATATACCAAATACATATACAGGCAGAACCCCCAAAATGCCCTGTTGCCTATCCCTACAAGTTCCGTTATACAACCAGGAGATTAGAGGTGGGGGGAAAAAACCGGTTTGAACCGAAAAACCGGTGCTAAGCTTTCGCGGTTCGAAAACCCGGTTTGAGTTGCTGTTAACCGGTTTTTTTATATTTTTTACTGCAAAATGAAAGAAGTTTTTCTTAGAATAACACATTCTTTTCGAAAAACAACACTGATTGTCAGCGCAGATTGGGTGTTTGTAAACCAAGAGTAGCTGTTTCTAGTTTGTGGTGGTGTATGGCTTTGACTTTGACTGAGTGTTGAGTTGAGTGTGTGTGTGTGTGTGTCATAAGTCATAAGTTTCTTTATTGTGTGTATGTGTGCACGTGCGTGCGTGTGTGTGAATATTCTGACAAATAAATATGTGTTTGCATAGGTGAAACTAGTGATGCGAGTACTGGTTGCAAAAAAACCGGTTCGGTAAAACCGGTTCGAAGAGGATTTTTGAACCGGTTCTCAACTCTACAGGAGATGTGTGCCCCTGTTCATAACTCATTCGCATCGCAACGATTTTGAATTGTTAAATAAAACTCGCAAATCATTCCAACCATACACAGCAGACATAAACAAAAAGAGAAATGAAAGAAGGTGACGGGTTTTTACTGTGACTTCAGGTTAATGGTAGATCAGAACGAAATATTGTTTTACGTCCTCTCGGCCTGGGGCATTTATTTTGTTAGATATAACAAAAATTTAAAGACAAAACAAACACAAAATGAACATAGATAACGATGCAGAAACGGGGACAACACACACAAATAAAGGTGGGCATTCTCTAACATGCAAGTGATATGATTAAAAAAATTCAGTTGAAATGGTCTGGGTGTCTGGATCACAATTTGTTTGATGATTTTCAAAACTGTTGCTGTAATGTAAAAATGTGTTTGTTAAAAAATAGAGTTTGGTCACGCTACAACCTCCTAAGCGTTAACATTAACATTCCAGGGCTACCTTTTTTAAAATCAAAATTTTATATTTTATTAATTAAAACCAATTAATGGTCCTTTAATAAAAATAAGAAACATATTTACAAATATTTGTGCAGTATGTACATAAATAATGAACTGTTATTTATATTTACAGAAGATAAAAAGTGATATCAGATCATTACTTTTTATATATAGACTTTATATAGAAAAAATATCTGCCGCTACTGGTTTCCCCACAACAAACGGGAAGCAACAGGCAAAATTGTGGTCTAAGGGAGCGAAGCGAGTTTAGAAGTGACCAAAGTATGGCGTGCACACAGATTTACTTCCCTTGAAACAAATTCGTCAAATTGACAGCTTTATAATAAATCCGCACATATACTGGGCGAAACGACTTGAATGAGAAAGAATTGACAGTTCAGTTCAGTGAGGTTTTATCTTTTATTTCTTTTCTTCTTTTCTCTTTTTGTTTTAAATAATTAAATAAGTGAGCAACATAGCTCGTTGGCCTGTTTGCACTTGAACTAATAGACAGATATACAAGGAGATAAGAAACGTTGACGGGCACTGGTTAGGCAGGTCACTTATAGGCTTAGGGGGTGATTTTTTTGTGGATTTTTTATTTTTTTAAAGTGCTCTCCCCATGATTTTGCCGATGAAATGCCACATATACAGTGGCCCTTTCGACTATTGATCCTGATCCTGACTCCGAACTCCGCGAAGTGACTCAGCAGCGCAGTGTCTCCTCTGGTGGTGGTCGGTGGCTGCTTCTCGACCTTGCTGTGGACCGCTGGTTTAGCGCTTCGGCCGGGGTCTAAGATCTGAGAAGCCACTAGAGGTGTGGCTGCGAGTTGGGACTCGAGATCGACTCCGCTGTATCGGGCCCAGAAAAAAAGGACACGCCGCACACAAAAACGAAACGTAAAAGAAATGCAGATTCGGTGCGCTTGTTAAATTAGCGAGGGGACCTGAGTCGTCGGTGGAGGAAGCGCACCTCCTGGAAGAAGAGGCGGGCGAGGCAGAGCACGGTGAGCAGGATGCAGGCCATGAAGAGGTAGAAGACGGAGCGCCAGTCCACCGCCACCTGCAGGCGGGGCACAGCCACCTGGCCCAGTGCTGCCCCGAAGCTGCCCGTGCCGTCCACGATCCCCGTCACCGTGCTCAGCGCCTTGGGGTTGCCCCGCAGCGCCTTCTGCCGACCCAGGTCCGCAGAGATGGCCGCGCTGCAAGAAGGGGGAAAGCACACACAGAGAGAGATATGAATGCACAGATATATTATACAGGCATAATAATATAAATACCTCGTAACTTTCAAACACACACTCAATGTCCCGTATGGCTTTGCAGAGAGGACGTAAAATTTTGACTTTGTACCGCTACACACTCATAGTCGTACTGCCTACTGACACGGACTAAAAAAAAAGAAGACATCGAGATGAATGTGCATACATAGGCTTAATTATACAGGCATTCAGACCTTGAGGACTTCAATTGCAATTCACGCTCAAACACACAGACCACGAAAGGCCTGGTACGTCATGACCATCTTCAGGGGTGGGTATATAGGGGCCATGTTTAATACTCGGCATCCACATATGTATTGTTAAAAATTCGGGACTTTCCTGGTGTTGCACTGCCTCCGGGCATTGCCTCCAGGATCTTTCCCACCACCTTTATGTCTACTAATGTCCCATATGTGTCTGTTCCAGACCCGGGGAGGACGTTAAACAGAATTCCATCCAGGAAGGTGCCTGCGCCTTCTGGGTTCATCGTTGGGTGGGTACCAAAAGGCTTGGTCAGGGGGTGGGGTGGGTTGTCGGACGATAAATTAAATGTAAAAGAATATAATTGCGAATATAAGATTTGAATTGCTTTATATATTGTTCTAAAACTGTGGCATGAGGTAGGCCTACGTGAGATCAAAGGTGACAGCGTGGTAGTAATGGACACACACACACACACACACACACACACACACACACACACGCACGCACGCGCGCGCGCGCGCGCGCGCGCGCGCGCGCACACACGCACACGCATACGCGCACACACACACACACACACACACTCTCTCTCTCTCTCTCTCTCTCTCTCTCTCTCTCTCTCTCTCTCTCTCTCTCTCTCTCTCTAATTGTCCAGAACCCTTTAACCTCCCTCGCCCTCCCCAGACCTGCCTCTGACGCTCCGGCCACCGACGTCTTGGCCACGGGTGGACAGAGGTGTCTG
This sequence comes from Phymorhynchus buccinoides, assembly GCA_017654935.2. Lineage (NCBI taxonomy): Eukaryota > Metazoa > Mollusca > Gastropoda > Neogastropoda > Raphitomidae > Phymorhynchus > Phymorhynchus buccinoides. The sequence goes on along the minus strand of CM065681.1, from coordinate 59,998,772 downwards.
CCTACGACACCCCAAAGGGTACAAGCGGACGGATAAAGTAAAAGCAAGCAGTCTGAAGCACTTTTCTGCCATGTTGCCTTGCTAATGGAAACAGGATGAATAACGTCATCTCCACGAAGATAAGGGTCAAAATGTCCAGTTTTGGGGTCTGTGTTTTTTTAATACAGGGGAACCTCCGAACCTCCCTATTAAGACCCCCCTCTTCCCCCGTTGGGATACCGGGGGGGGTCTTTGTCAAAATAGTTCCCCCACCATCTTCTGTTTCTGTTTTGTGCTTGCATAACTTCCTCTGTCACTCTCTTTGCTTACTGTCATCTTCTATCTTTCTACCTTACCGATCCACTCTCCTGCCTTTTTTTCAGTTGAAAGAAAAACTTTCAAAAAGATTTCCTCCAGCCGAAGTCGGACATGTTGGGCCTAACTATTTCTTCGTTAGGCGCATAACGGCAACATGACGCATCTGCGCTTATAATTGACATGAAACCGTCTAAGCGATCGAAGAAGAAGAAGAAGAAAAAGAAGACTTGCCTCTAAGATGTGGCCCAAACATTGTTCCACCTTTTTGGGCTGATTTAGGGGGGGGGGTGCTACTAGTCGGTACGAGTAGGCCGTGTGTGCCGGTGGAATGGACTCGATCTCACAAAGCATGCATCCTGTGCGCCAATCAGTAGCTGTCTAAACGAAGACTTTGGGCGTGGGGCAGGATAAACATCCCCAAACGGAAGAAGAATGGTAAGGGGCCTTAGAGATGGGGGTCGCTATTGGGAGGCCAGGGGTGATGGGGATGGAGGGATGTGGGGCCCTGGAGAGTTGCATGGCAGTGCTGGATTGTTTGCCAACCATTACAACCGTATAACCATCTGTCATGGAAAACGGATAACAACTAAGAGAGAGAGAGAGGGGGGGGGGGGGGGGAGAGGAGAGAGAGAGAGAACTTGAACTTGAACTTGAAATGCTTAATGAGGATAAACTGAATAAGCAAAACAACACTTCTTTTCATCAGGTCCTCAAACAAATAAAATATTAAGCCAGCAAAATTGAAAAAAAAAAAGAATAGACAAACAAACAGCAATATTATAACATCACCATTAAACATGACAGCCAAAGAACGACGAAATTGTAACACCAATAATAATACTATTATAATGAGAGAGAGAGAGAGAGAGAGAGAGAGAGAGAGAGAGAGAGAGAGAGAGAGAGAGAGAGAGAGAGAGAGAGAGAGAGAGAGAGAGAGAGAGAGAGAGAGAGAGAGAGAGAGAGAGAGAGAGAGAGAGAGAGAGAGAGAGAGAAGAGAGAGATAAAAATCATTTTAGGCCAGTGAGGTCGAGTTGACAAGATAGAGATGGGCCTATGGTCACGAACATATTAAGACGTAGGGGAAGACGGGGTAAAAAGCGCATGGGCGGGTAAGAAGCCCACCCCAATTATCTCATGAAACTAAAGAAAATTTCAGTCACATTTGCCCATGAGACGAATGCTAGACATTAACGCTCGTCTCATGGGCAAAATGAGACTGACATTTTCTTCATTCCATGAGATAATTGGGGTGGGCTTCTTACCCGCCCATGCGCTTTTTACCCCGTCTTCCCCTAACTCTTGACACAGTGGGTCAGGGGTAACAAGGAAGGGCCTGTCGCGTGCAAAATTTGCAGCTGCAAATTTGCACGCGACAGGGCCTAGTTATTTTGGCATCTGACGCAGATGAAGTCGACTCACACACAGATAGAGGCGAGGTCAGACAAACTAAAGTGAAAGAGAGGAAGAACGAAAACATAAAGATGAGGTGAAACTGAGAGGGTGCAGAGCGACTCAGAGACAGACGGAGAGAGTGAGAGGTCTGAATCTGAACAATTTGACATTGCTCTATTCACCTGGATATAATATAGGGCTACTTATGCAATGTCGTGCGATGCAACAAGAGAGAAAGTAAAGATAAAATAAA